>BJKM01000246.1:117500-818765 GCA_015082035.1 Chaenogobius annularis | reverse complement strand
CGTCTCTGAGGTTGTGTTTGTTTTGCAGCACGCGAACGAGGACGTGGAGAGGATGCTGCTGGGCAACAAGTGTGACATGGAGGACAAGCGGGTCGTACCCAAAGCCAAGGGGGAGCAGGTAGACACCGCCACACAGACACAACCTGCAGTGTACATACTAAAGCACAGACTATCACCTACGTACACCAGGGCTGCAACAAGTTGGATCGGTTAGAGAAATATTATTCAACTAATTGAGTAATTGTTAACTGGTCCAAACAGACGCCGTGATCTGAGAGAAGAGGTTTTATTATTCAGTCAGAGCAAGAATCACACAAAAATGACAATGGAAATGTGTACATTTTGTGTTCGTGATGAAAACACTCTTTCATCTGTAAATAATCTCCACCAGGATGACCTCAGTTCAGATCTATTCGAGTAAAAATCTCATTCACTGGCCTTTCATGTTCTGAATAACTAATCGTTGAATAGAAATAATAAATGCTAACCAATTACCAAAATAATCATTAGTTGCAGCCATAAAATACAATATTGTTTCAGAGTGTAATGTTAAACCTGTAGAGATCATTACTAGGGAAAACTGCATGAATTTGCATCAAAAATACTAGTTCTGAGTTTCATCGGAAAACGAACTAGATTTCCCATGATTCTGTGCGCCGCGTCACCATCAGAGCCCCGTTAATAGTGATGGGCAAAGTGAAGCCTCATGAAACGGCCAAGTTCTCTACTCTAGAGTGACATCTAGTGGTATGTTTAAGTACTACTACAGCCACAGTTGTTTGAACCACATTCTTTTTATTTTTTTATTAAGGATTTTTGGCCTTCAGGCTTTATTGTACAGGACAGATGAGAGTGAAATGGGGGATGAGTGAGAAGGAAGGACATGCAGTAAATGGCAAGTGGCATGTGTGCTTCGCCTTAACCACTCGACCACCTGGTAGCGCTCTATGTTGCCGATAAAATAACATTATTGATGTGTTTCTAATATTAATATTCACACCTGAGCAGAGCGGAGGGTTATTTTAGGAGCAGACCCGTCTTACCCCCTTTACCGCTCTTTCCCCCTTTACTCCTCTGCATGTCCACTCTGTGTTCACTCTGGATGTTCCTCCACAGATCGCACGGGAACACGGCATTAGGTTTTTTGAGACGAGTGCAAAGGCCAACATCAACATTGAGAAGGCTTTCCTCACGTTAGCAGAAGACATCCTCAGAAAGGTACGTGTTCCGGGAGATGAGCAACTGGGAAACTGAGCATGACATGGAAGATGCACTAACATTTGAACGTGAATGTTTATAGTACAAAACGCAGCTAAAAGACGAGACTAAAAACGGGACTCGAGGGAGAGAGAGAACTCGAGGGAGACTAAAACGGGACTCGAGGGAGACTAAAGGGACTCGAGAGAGACTAAAACGGGACTCGACTAAAGGGACTCGAGGGAGAGAGACTAAAACGGGACTCGAGGGGGGAGAGAGAGACTAAACGGGACGGGACTCGAGGGGAGAGAGAGAGACTAAAACGGGACTCGAGGGGGAGAGAGAGACTAAAACGGGACTCGAGGGAGAGAGGGACTAAAACGGGACTCGAGGAGAGAGGACTAAAACGGGACTCGAGGAGACTAAAACGGGACTCGAGGGGGAGAGAGGGACTAAAACGGGACTCGAGGGAGACTAAAACGGGACTCGAGGGGAGAGAGAGACTAAAACGGGACTCGAGGGGGAGAGAGAGACTAAAACGGGACTCGAGGGAGAGAGACTCTAAAACGGGACTCGAGGGAGACTAAAACGGGACTCTAGGGAGAGAGACTAAAACGGGACTCGAGGGGAGAGAGAGACTAAAACGGACTCGAGGGAGACTAAAACGGGACTCGAGGGAGACTAAAACGGGACTCGAGGGGAGAGAGAGACTAAAACGGGACTCGAGGGAGAACTAAAACGGACTCGAGGGAGAGAGACTAAAAACGGGACTCGAGGGGGAGAGAGAGACTAAAACGGGACTCGGGGAGAGAGAGACTAAAACGGGACTCGAGGGAGAGAGAGACTAAAACGGGACTCAGGGAGAGAGAGACTAAAACGGGACTCGAGGGAGAGAGAGACTAAAACGGGACTCGAGGGAGAGAGAGACTAAAACGGGACTCGAGGGAGAGAGAGACTAAAACGGGACTCAACGGGAGGAGAGAGAGACTAAACGGGACTCGAGGGAGAGAGAGACTAAAACGGGACTCGAGGGAGAGAGAGAGACTAAAACGGGACTCGGGAGAGAGACTAAAAACGGGACTCGAGGGGAGAAGAGACTAAAACGGGACTCGAGGGGGAGAGAGAGACTAAAACGGGACTCGAGGGGAGAGAGACTAAAACGGGACTCGAGGAGAGAGAGACTAAAACGGGACTCGAGGGAGAGAGAGACTAAAACGGGACTCGAGGGAGAGAGAGACTAAAACGGACTCGAGGGGGAGAGGGGGAGGGGGAGAGAGACTAAAACGGGACTCGAGGGGGGAGAGAGACTAAACGGGACTCGAGGGGGAGAGAGAGACTAAAACGGGACTCGAGGAGAGAGACTGACTAAAACGGGACTCGAGGGAGAGAGACTAAAACGGGACTCGAGGGGGAGAGAGACTAAAAGCGGGACTCGAGGGGGAGAGAGAGACTAAAACGGACTCGAGGGGGAGAGAGAGAGACTAAAACGGGACTCGAGGGGGAGAGAGAGAGACTAAAACGGGACTCGAGGGGGAGAGAGAGAGACTAAAACGGGACTCGAAGGGGAGAGAGAGAGACTAAAACGGACTCGGAGGGGAGAGAGAGAGACTAAAACGGGACTCGAGGGGGAGAGAGAGAGACTAAAACGGGACTCGAGGGGGAGAGAGAGACTAAAACGGGACTCGAGGGGGAGAGAGAGACTAAACGGGACGAGGAGAGAGGACTCGGAGGGGGAGAGAGAGAGACTAAAACGGGACTCGAGGGGGAGAGAGAGAGACTAAAAACGGACTCGAGGGGGAGAGACTAAAACGGGACTCGAAGAGGGGACTAAAACGGGACTCGAGGGGAGAGGGGACTAAAACGGGGACTCGAGGGGAGAGGGGGACTAAAACGGGACTCGAAGGAGAGGGGGACTAAAACGGGACTCGAAGAGAGGGGGACTAAAACGGGACTCGAGAGAGGGGGACTAAAACGGGACTCGAAGGAGAGGGGACTAAAACGGGACTCGAAGGAGAGGGGGACTAAAACGGGACTCGAAGGAGAGGGGACTAAAACGGGACTCGAAGAGAGGGGGACTAAAAACGGGACTCGAAGGAGAGGGGACTAAAACGGGACTCGAAGGAGAGGGGGACTAAAACGGGACTCGAGGGAGAGGGGGACTAAAACGGGACTCGAGGGAGGGGGACTAAAACGGGACTCAGGAGAGGGGACTAAAACGGGACTCGAGGGAGAGGGGGACTAAAACGGGACTCGAGGGAGAGGGGGACTAAAACGGGACTCGAAGGAGAGGGGGACTAAAACGGGACTCGAAGGAGAGGGGGACTAAAACGGGACTCGTCAAGCCTGATTTTGAACCTTAATTGAGGAACATGTTCATGACACTGGACTGTCTGTAGAGGTTGTTCCCACGTGGTTCTCCAACAGTGTCTCATCAGGGACAAAGACGTGTCCCTGGCTCTGTGTGGCTGTCAACAAGCAGTTTTAAAAATGGACAGGAAAGTTTGAAACTTTATCCATAACAATGTTTTTAGGGATCAAAGGTAGAATTTGGCAACTGTTTTAAAAGTGCAGTGTCGCTTAACATTTTCATGACAGTTTTGTCATTGTTTAATGTGGATTGGTTTTGACTCCACAACCTTTGACACAATTTTTTTCTTTTTAAAGGTGTTGTCATTTATAAAGTGGTACATTTTCAGTCTGGCGGCAGGAACAGGTTTTTAATTGGCCTTAACATTTGTTCTCTTCTTGCTCCTTGTCGTTTCTCCTGACAGACACCGGTAAAAGAGCCCAACAGTGAAAACGTGGACATCAGCAGTGGAGGCGGAGTCACGGGCTGGAAGAGCAAGTGCTGCAGTTGAACGAGTCGCACTAATGACGCACACTAAACAAACTACACCAACAACACGTCTCTGTCTCTAACCGCTAACCTTCACCTTTGACCTCTTCTTGCACACTGACCCCGTCTGTCTCCACCAAATTAAAACCACTTGACTCATGCCCCCTTTCTCCACCTCGACATCTCATCGTCATTTTTATTTCTGATATATATATAAAAAAAAAAGAGAGAAATCCAGTCACGTTTCTTGTCATTTGTTTTAATGGTTGTGTAAAAACGAGTTCATATTTTTAATATTCTTTGCTCGTCACGGCGCCTCCCACGACACTCATCTTCAGACTGAGGAAAGAATCAAAGACACCTGTAGATTGAGCATTTTGTACACTTTGTGGGTTTTTGTTTTTGTCCTTCAATGTTTGTTACCAAGTGACAGAGGCGTGGCTCCTTTTGTATGTGGGGGTTTATTTTGTCCTGTGCCTTATACGGATGACAGGGGCGGGGCTGTGTGGTGGGCGGAGCCACATCCACCCAATGAAATTAAAAATGTAATATTCTGTGTGTCTGGTCTCAACTCGGAGCCTGAACTGAAGCAGAAGAGTTTGAATTTCTCCTCCAGCCAAGAGAACGGCATTATGTGTCCTGTTTATCAATGTTTATTTTTAACTGTATATGGTTTATTTTACTTTGAATTATTTTTCTTTTTTTCCTGCATGCAGATTTTTTGGGGGATTGGGAGCGTTTCTGTAACTTTGTAACGCTTGCCGCTGGGCAGGAGGTACAGAAGTTCTCTTTGGAAATTCAAACAATTTTGCAGATCCATTAAAAATAAGCTTGTTTAAGTTAAAACGTTTTGGTCCTCGTGTTTTTGTCACGTGTTTGTCTTTTTCACACACAACACAAGCAATCCAGTCAGCGGTGTAAATGACACACCACTGAAGCGTCCTGAACGTTCAGCAACAAGGATGAGAATCGAACAGCTTTTCTATCTGACCGAAAGGCTTCACCAGGACAAATGCCATGGTTTAAAGTTTCAGAAATCGACTAAAGAGGAAATCAGAGCTACATTTAGTGAGTTGAAGCTGCTGTGTCGGAATCTAGTCGACAGCCTCCAAGATTTGAAATATAAAACTTAAATGAAAGGCTCACAGCTGTAGCTGACAGCCAGAGAAAATAAGTTCTACACATACAAAAAAAGTTGTCTTCAGGCTGTCCAGGGGACTGTTGATACAAATCAATCTACTTTTTAGCATATTTTAGTGGTGAGACGTTTCCCTCGTTCTCCACTTATGTGAACGGGGGTCCGCTGGACCGGAAGTGCGATTACAATGGAAGTGGTTATATGGGAAAAGTGAAATAAGGTCATTATTCACACTTGAAAGCTAGCGCCCTCCAGTGGCAAGACCAGACATTAATACCAGTAGTTCAACTTCTCTGATAGAAATGGTTGTGAAGCAGCAATGAAACAAAGGCTCAATGTTAGTTTCACACTGACATCAGTTCAGTTTTTTGTGCCCATGGTGTTGGCTGCATGGATATTTCTGGCCCCTGTGCACCCTCTAGTGGTAATGTCATTTCACCAGTTCAGGGTTCTTTTTTTAGTTCCTAACAAGCACATTTAGTTTTCCTGTGACAATCTTTGCCTTCCCAGTTCAATATATTTGAATGTTTCTCCCTTGAATGTACGGGGGGCATTTCTTGTTACCTTATCTTTTGATATTTAATGAAATTTGTGTCAGAAACTGCCGTGCAGGGTTTGCTTTAAGATGTGCTGAAGCTCCGGGTTTTCTTGAGTCACTTTACTGCCCTCTGTTTGCGCTAGAGGCGCTGAAGGCTCGAGCACTTACTAAAGACGAACCTCTTTACTTTATTGTGGCCAAACGTTAATTATAGATTGAGAAAACTGAAAGAGTTTTATGTTCATCACCATTGTTCCAATATTGTTTATTTGTCTAAGTGAATCACGTGTTGTAAAAAGGTTCACTGATGTTATATATGGTAAAAACGAAAACACATCACACGCACTTTTTATAAGCCACTGTGATTATTCACTTTATTGCTGATGGTTTTGTAAATTGAAACCAGTGTGTAAAAAATATTTACAACTATTACCACTATATCATAAAAAGAAACTGTATTTATAGCTACATACTTGCCTACAGCTACTCTCTGGGCTTTAAATGCACATCTCATTTGAAAAGCTCACACAGCTATGACTTGCATCACAGTATATTTACTTCATATTAAAACATCTAAAAAGAGCCATATCCCCTGATGACACTGTATCACGTTCTATCAGGGACACGCCTGAAGCACAGTGTGTAAATCTGAGGTAGTCTTCAAGCCAAATTCATTGAAAATCATGTAAATTACGTCACTTAAAATAACACTGTCAGTAAATAGTGCATTCTTCACTCTTCAAAACTACCGCAACGCTAAAAATTTCTCTAAAAATCACACAAAGATAATTAAGACACCATATCGTCTTCTAATGCCTGAGTTCCACTGTGCAGCCTTTCAAAGCCATGAGCATTTGAATCCCACATCCACAAAAATAAAAAGCAGTATTAATGTGCAGGAAGGTTTAACATAAAATATATCCATAAAAAGCCATGCTGGAACTGTCACGTGAAAATGCAGAAAATGTCAAATCAATTGTAACGAATGTTTTTGTTTGTTTTTTTAACGTTTCAGTACAAAACCTCTATATACAAAATCTACATGTCAATAACACAATCCTAGCAGGGTTTTCGCCGCCGTTTAAAAATATTTCAAGCATTTTCCTCTTTTGCGTGCCATAACAAATGTTTTTGGCATCGTTTTCCTCCACCAATATTCCTTCAATGTACCACTTTCAGTCAAGATTGAAAACAATTTTGTTCAGAATGTTCAATTAGTCCTTTTGGTTTTGGGTGGTAAAATGTGAATGCAATGCCCGTTTCTCAGTAAACACGAGGGATGATTCTGTAGGGAACAGTTCGGCAGTACTCGTCCCAAGCCGAGCCGTACTTCCTCCTGCATTCACTTGTGTCCCTCGAGTCCCGGTGCACGAGCAGAATGATGAAGTAGATCATGTAGTACCACGGGAGCAGATGGGAGAAACCTACGCAAACAGGGCAGTTACTAAAGGCTCTCTAAACACAGCTTTTTCCAGTGGAATATGTTAACAACTGAGCGGGTCACATGTCCGTTTTGTTTTGGGGGAGACTGAACGAAGGGATGTGTTTGGCCCCCTCATGCATGTGAAATGTTCTCTGCTCCCACTGTAAGAATCATAACTCGTATATCCTGGTAAAAAGCGTCTGTCTTCATAAAGAGCATTGCACTAAAACACACTTAAGATAAATATACTTTACATATGGCTATGAATTATACACATTTTATCCCAGAATAGCACATTTTTAGGTTTATAATTTGACTTTACAACACTGGGCCAAAAATAATCTAATGTCACTTTATTTAAAACATTTGACAAGTATTTACAAGTCAGAGCGCCTTTATTTTGTTGAATTAAGGGTCAAAACGTTGTTTCTTTTGTGTAAATTCTGCATAAACTTTGGTCACGTCCTGTCATTTTCTACAGATTTTTCAACTTTTCTCAACAAACAGCTGCTTGTTTGGTGTAAAACTATCATTTAAATTTACAGCAGGTACAAATACACCAAATAAAATCTAAATTATACAATCATAAAAGCCTGTCTCACGCACTTTAATGTGTACTGTGCCCTGTCGCTGTCTCATTAAAGAAACTTAACCAGTAAAAGTCGTAAAAGACACTCACCACAGGGCAGGGACCAGGCCAGGGCCATGATCAGGTCTCCCAGATAATTGGGGTGTCGGACCACCCCCCACCAGCCGGACACCAGCAGACTCTTCCCTGTGGCTGTTGGAATGCTCTTCAGATCTGCAATCACAGCGACACAGAGGCGTAATAATATTAGTCATAATTTGGTCATAATTGTTATTTGAACTCTAAAATAACAAAGACAGCGGCATTATTCAATCAAAAAGTCAAAACCACTTCTTTATTCATTCAGAATTATTCTCAAAGCGTTCAGTCACTTGAATTAAGTTTACACACACTACGAACAAATAACACAGGGTCTTACGGGACAGACTGGGGTCCGCTGGGTTCCTCCTGAAGGTGTTCTTCTCAGAATTTGACTTTCTGAAGATATAGAAACCCACCACTGCAAAACACACAGGGGTCAGCGGCTTGTCATTTACTCGTCATGTAGGACAAAAGATAAGTCCCTCTGCATTTTGGTAATAGTGCGATAAAAGTAATAATGAGAGATGAGCAATGTAACGACAAGTAGATACAATGTCACATTTTAGAGTTAGGATTATTATTGTTATTGTGAGAAGAAACTTCACGATTGTTAGCTCTTTGACCAAACATGAAATCCTTCATTTGCTTTCGTTCACAGTTCTAAAATCAAACTTTCTTAATAAAACAAAGTAACAATTATTATTTTTCACTTCTTATGATTACACTGTGACCTGAATAATCACAATTATTGATTCACTTAATAATGTTGACATCTTGTTTTGAAGATACGCACAATATGAACACTACAAAGCTACAAAAAGAGCTGAAGTGATGTTGTAAACATTCAAATAAGAGGATAAGAAGTTGATATGTCTCCACTTTTAAATTAATTTGACAGACATTAACATTTGTCTGATACTTAAACTTCAACAAATATATTTAACTGACCGTTGATAATGGGAATAATTCATTTGAGTCTAAATTAGTGCCGGGTGAACAAGTAAATAAAGCCATGTAGAAGATGGTGAAAGAGTTACTGACGCTTGACCGTGAGGATGAGTGCCAGCACGGCGGGGCTCAGGGGGTTTGGGTGTCTGACCAGGTAATAAGCCTGCAGCGTGTAGGTGAAAGGCACCCACACCAGGTCCCCGAAGGCCAACATGAAGCCGAAGCCGTCGTGCATCAGGTCCATCGTGGTGAGAATGGCCTCCTGCGGAAAACACATTAGAACACAAAAAGAACACGGGGCTCGAGAAGTAAAGCGGCCGTACCTCGTTCCAGAGGCCGTCTGCCACGTAGAGCAGCTGGAAAAGGTTGACCAGGATCATGGCGGGCGACGGTGTCTCCAGACCCTGCTCCTTCATCTCTGCCAGAGCCATGCCCAGGTTGACCACGCACTGGGGACAAAACATGCATCATTTAAAACTACAATCAAATATTGTCTGCTGCTTTTCAAACAGTTATTCTGTTTTACCACTGTCTTGGATTGTTTGTGTCAGTTTGTCATATACAGTGGTTTTTAGGATGTTTTAAAGTGCCTACGACAGGGTGGACCACTCACTGAACTAAAATGCAGTTAAGATAAATATATTTTAAATTTAGCTAAAAATTATTCACATTTTATCCCAGCATGGCACATTTTTTCAGGTTTATAAATTTTACTTCCTGTTTTGTAATTGATGACATCACATTAGGGATTACCCAGCAACCATTGCGCCAAAACTCATCTAATGTCACAAATGTTTTTTTATTTGACAAATACGAATATCTGAGAGTGCCTTTATTTAGTCATGTTAAAGTTTAAAGGGTCAAAAAAGTTTGACATAAACTTTGGATGGAGCAAGTGTCCCTGGTGTGATGTCACTTCCTGTAATTTTCTACAGATTTTTTTTTTTACAGCTTTTCTCCACAAAGAGCTACTTGATTGGTGTAAACTATCATTTATATTTACAACAGGTGCACAATACACTAAATAAAGTCATTAAGTTTAGGGCTCAGCGGGAGAAAATGGATGAATGGATTTAGTTAAGGGCTGCAACTAACAATTATTTTACAAATCTACGTTTGGTTCAGCGATTATTCTTTGATTTATTTATTAGTTGTTTGGATTGTGAAAAGAAAAAATCCTGTAACTGGGATTTTTACTAAATTTGAGGAGATGAAGCTAAAGTGAAGAGGATTGAGGAGGTTGACAGACAAAAACCCTAAATGTACACGTTTCTAGTGTAATTATTGTGCTTTGTCTTCTCTCAGCACATGGCTTATGTTTGTCCAAAAAACGATCATTTGATTACAAAATTAGGGGGCGATTATTTCAATAATAGATTGGTTGTGGTTAATCCATTTACTTGTTTTAACTCCAATTTAGTTATACTTTAATTTTGCAATATGGCAACATTTTCAAGATGGTTCCATCCATAGATGCATTAAAAGTATGAAATGAACTGCGACTTACCCAGCCAATCAAGCCAGGACGCATCTCACAGAAGAACTTGAGGTCAAAGTTTTTGATGCGTGGGTTGAGTTCTCGTCCTTTGAAGAAGTCGTAGAGGACGTTACCTGCAGTAAAGAGAGACGTGTTTGGTCTTAGAACAGTTGGCTTTGTTGTGGTTACAGTGAACAGAGCTCTCACCTGAGTTTCCCCCTAAAGCGCGCTGCTCGGTGGGCACACTGCGAGAGCGAACATACAAGTACACGCTCAGAAGGAACGAAACGATGAGCGCAGCCGACGCCAGCTGCAACAAATGACTGTGGATGTACGTCAGGTCCAGTCCCTGGTAAACTGCGGCCGCCACTGCCACGGCGCTCACCGTGATGGCAAAGAAGCCTGAAGAGAGGAACAAAGGATCATCCAGACTAATACATCCAACAACTACCGTATTTTGCGGACTATTAGCCGCTACTTTTGTCAGATGTTTTGAGCCATGCGGCTTATTTAGAGGCTGCAGCTTTTCTGTGGTTTTTTTCTTTCACCGCTAGGGGCGAACTAACCGGAATTAGAATCAAAACTACAGAAAAGTTAAGCAAAGAAGCAGATGTTGCTTTTTTATTCAGCTAGCAAATAGAACACGGACGACAAATTACCAACTATAAATTATTTTCAAATTCTTGCCCCATCATTATGGAACCCAAACGAAGAAGTTCGTATGAAGCAAGTTTTTAAGCTGAAGGCCATCGATCTTGCTAGGAAACCGCGCGGCTGCACGCAAGCTTAACATCAATGAATGTACGGTGAGACGCTGGAGGGGACGGAGGGGACAGCGGGGAGAGCTCATGCGATGCCAAAAGTCAAGGAAAGAGTTTCTGCGGCCTATACAAAAGGTGCGGCCTATGTATTGTTTTATTATCGTTTTTTTTTTTAAATAGAGCAAATGCGGCTTATATAGGGGAGCGGCTAAAAGTCCGAAAATACGGTAAGTCTAAATTTAGATCGTCTCGAACCCAAAGTTATTATTTACAAATGAATGCCAATTGCAAGTAAAGTTCTTCTATATTTGGTTATTACTAGGGCTGTTAAAGTTAATGTGTAAACTCATGCAATGAATTAAGTCAACGAAGTTGGTTAAATGAATCATTATTGTTATTACAAAATACAAACATAATGTCTTTCTGATAAAGCATTAGATGACTCACCGTTTGTTCTATATGTCAGTCTTTCTCCAGACCTCAAAGGCATGCCTTCACTGAGCTGCACAGAAACATAGCTTACATCATCTTTATTACTGTTCTTTCACACTTGCTTTGATTAGGTGTTAACAGTGCAGAAGTAGATATTTTGATTTAGCAGATATTCCCTGTCTAAAGTGAAGACTCACTTTTCCAACAGGAAGGACATAGAGCAAGCCCTGGAACAACATCCAGAGGACAACGATCCCAAAGGCCTGGACGTCCCAGAAGGACTCCAGCGGGGGTAGTGGAGGGGGGAAGTTCATCAAGCTCGGGTCGTCCTGGTCGACTTGAAGCAGTACAAAGAAGACCCATGCAGGCAGGAACAGCAGCCAGAAGTATGCTCCTAAAACCAGAGCGTTAGGATGTTCTCCAGTTTGGAGATTTAAGACAAAGTGAGGAGCGTACCAAACTTTCCTCCAAAGTCCAAAGGAGTGGAGGCTTCAGCTGGGGCAGGTTTGGCCTCTTTCTCCTCCTCAGAGGCTTGGGTTTTGGCCTCCACTGATTTGGCGTCACCGTCGTCCTTTCTGCGCCTCAGATTGTAGCGGTTCTGGATCTTCTCAGGCTCTGCTTCAGTCTTGGACGCTGGGCTCTGAAGGGAAGACGAGTGAGAACTGTATTTCAGAAAGCCTGGAGTAAAGGTGTTGTTATTATATTCTCTATTACAGAATCCACCAAACGTACCGTGTTTTATTAGTTGGTCAAAAATGAAAACACGTGCACCATAAACTGTAACTTTCTACATACATTTAAGAAAAGCAACATTAAACATAACTTTAAACACATCTATTCTTAAAATGCATGTGGCTAAAAATGGTTGGAGCCCAATTTCAGAGCAAATATGTTTGTGCAACATTATTAAAGCCCCACCGTGTAACTTTTTAGCAAAAAAATAGACATGCAGTTTAGCATGTTCTTTTTTTAGGATGTTTCCATGGAATCCTTAGCTATAATTCTATTTTCACGGAATCGTGACTTTCCACCTCAAAGTTACACAGTGGAACTTTAAATCCAGTGTAAAACATCTTCATCACAACAAAAACTAGCGAAGCAAACTAAACTCCATGGGAATAAGACACTGAAAACAGGAATGTAAAGGCGAGGCACATGTGGCTGTATCATGTGACCGGGTAAATCGAGTCTGATCTTGTGCCACATGCAAACATCATGACATTCCATCAACCTTTAAGCCGACTGCAGCGTGACCAGCAGCTCACTGTAAAACTGGCTTTTAACTTGACCAACATACTCTGCTGTTACTCAAAGGAAACACACCTGATCGCCTTTGCCGGTAGCACTAGTCTCTTCTTTGTTTTCATGCTTATTGTTGCTATTGCTGTCCATTGTCGTTGTCTGTTTGGTTTGAGAGAGAAAGAAAAACAGAGCACCACAGACTGTTAAGCAGTGGTAGGACACATGGCTTTGTAGTTCTAAATCACAGTTCACACAGCACAGTATTTGTGATTATATTATAGAAGTCAAAGGTTTAAGTACCACTGGTGTGAGCCGGACTTCTAGCACATCCTTGATCTTGGGCTCTCTTCGAGCAGTTGGGGTTCCTTCTGTGACGGTGGATGTGCGGGACGATGAGCGGCGAGTGCTCCTCGCCGGAGAGCGAGAGCGACTGCGACGCCGACCCGGGGACCGCGAGCCGAGAGCGCAAACGGAAACTTAATACATTCTGAAAAAAATTTAGAAAAACAGAATGGTTTCTATTTAATGAAGTTCTTGCACACAACAAAATATCAATATCAGCAACACTATATTTCCATTCACACACACAATTTGATGACATAAACACAGTATGACAAACCATTTGTATTTCATCTGATATCAATAGCACTAAGTAGAGTGACATCGTTGTAATAATCGTGCCTGGTGACAAGACACCGCTGAAAGCCTTAAACAAGGCACGCTTCCCTTAAGGCTTTTCTATCATGTCGTCTTCCAACGCCTACAGTGTCTAAAGGTTATTTCAAACTCAACGTCTTTTTAACCACTCGACCTCCAAAACAGACTTAGAAAAGATTTGCATTCTATTCAATAATACTAATAAACTATAAGGGGGTCACACATCGGGGGCCGATATGTGCACTTTGTGTGTCTCATGTCGACATGTTGGTTCCACTGGCCACATGTCTGAGGAGAAGACATTTAGCTTTATTTGAACACGTGTGTGTGAAGAGCTCACAACTCTTTTATGGGTTTGTCCTGAAATACACTATATTTGCTGATCTCTACACATTATAATATTTGTCAATAACACATGCCTCTGGCTACAGAACACAGAAGAATGCTGTCTTTTATACAGCTGTTTAAAATATGATGTCATACCATTATGTCTTGCTCCTTCAGCTCTAGCTCAGTTCCATCTTTGTAGATGACAGTGTAAAGCTGACTTTTGGAGTCAAACCGCTGCACTTTGACCTCATAGTACAGACTGCTGCCGGGCCAGCGCCCCATCACAGTGTCCCCGTCCTGAAACTTGACCGTTGGCATCCTCATTGACCTGCAGCGAAGCAAACAAACACTGAGCAACTGGAAATGAAGCAGCATCACCTTGAATTACCTGTAGTTTGTAGAAATGTAACCATATATCATGGTACAATATTATCAGTATATCATCACAATGTTATTGCTTTCTTTCAATTACAATTTTCTACCTGGGCCATAATAATAATTGAACTAAAATGCCATCAAACTATGCCTGTGACCAAGAAAAGTTTGGCTTTTAATGCAGTAAAATTTCACTTTATGTTTTTTAACTGTTGCGTTGACAGTACAAACAGAGGATGTCACAGCAGTGTAGTGAAGAGTGAAACTACTTTAGAAAAGAGAGAGCTTTTGATAGTGCTACAAAGAGGCGTCCAGGCCAAGTCAGCATTACGTCCATGAGTGATCAGAACTGCTGACAGGTCTGTCCCGGAGAGGGTCACCAAATCCCCCCACTCAAACCCCAACAACAGCACATTTAACACAACAGAGCCCCTCCAGCTCCAGGCACTGTAAATTAGTTAAACAGGAGCACAGGACAGATGATTTGAACTTCAATGTGATCTATTAAACACACATATAAACAGTACTTTAAACTAAATACACCCCCCACACTACTATACTACACTATTATACTACAATAATACACCACACCACTATATTACACTACTATACTACACTACAGTACATTATTATACTACACTGCTATACTACACTACTATATTACACTAATACAATGCCATGCCACACCACTATACTACACTACTATCCTACACTACTACAATACACACCGCTATACTACTCTATTATACTACATTACAGTACACTATTATACTACACTACTACAATACACTACACTGCTATACTACACTACTATCCCACTACACTAAACTAATACACTACTATATTACACTAATAACTATTATACCACACCACTATACTACACTACAGTAACCTAGTATACTACACTACACTAATAATACACTATCCTAATAATAATAATAATGGACTCAGATTTGAATTTTAACAGCCACGTCAGATCAATAACATCAGCAGCTTTTTACCATCTAAAAAACATTGCCAAAATCAAAAGTATAGTGTCTAAACCAGACCTGGAGAGACTTATTCATGCGTTTGTCTCTAGTAGATTAGACTACTGTAACGGCCTGCTCACTGGCCTCTCCAAACGAGCTGTAAAACAGCTGCAGTACATCCAGAACGCCGCTGCTCGGGTCCTGACTAGAACCAGGAAGTACGATCACATTAGTCCTGTGCTCAGGTCTCTGCACTGGCTCCCTGTGGCTCAGAGAATAGACTTCAAAGCAGCTCTGCTTGTATACAAGTCTCTCCATGGCCTAGCACCAAAGTACATCTCGGACATGTTTAGTGCCATATGAACCATCTCGGACTCTGAGGACCTCAGGGACCGGCCTCCTGCTGGTGCCCAGAGTCAGGACTAAACATGGGGAATGTGCGTTTCAGTTTTATGCAGCTAAAATCTGGAACAGTCTTCCAGAGGATGTGAAGACAGGCCTCTACTCTGGCAATGTTCAAATCTAAACTAAAAACTGTTTTGTTTAGCTGTGCATATGACTGAAATGCTTTTCTTTGCACTCTTCTCTTTTATGTCTTGAACTAAGATTGTGATTTCTGCCATGTCTTTGTGATTTTAATGCATTTTTTCCTGTTGTGTGAAGCACTTTGAATTGCCTTGTGTACGAATTGTGCTCTACAAATAAACTTGCCTTGCCTTGCCTTGCCTATCCTACACTACAGTACACTAGTATACTACACTACAACAATAATACACTACACTACTATACTACACTACTACGACCAAAGCTGGATTGAAACAAGTGAAATGAAATGTTTAGTGGCTCAACAGAGACACGCCCTGAGCAGCTCCTCTCTTCCGTAATTTACCAATGGCCTCATCTGAAATGTGGCCAATCTGTGATGGCACAAGTAAAAACGTGGGGCAACGTGTGTGAAAACAATGCCTGGCGCGAAGTGTCGTAAATGTGTAAAATGCTGAATGTGTGGGCTTTCCAGATTGACCACTAACTTTTGGACCCCAAATCAATTTAAGGTTTATCCTGATGTATATTTAGCAATTTAGCAAAATAGCACTATAAATAGTGGATCTAGTTGAATGCAAAGTGTAATACTGTTGTATTTTGCCTGTGTTTTCAAAAGTAACTTCGACATCTGCGAGGAGGGAAAACGTCATGCATTCAAATTGCTCTGCCATTACAGAGGCAGACCGCAAGCAGAAGCACAGTAAGTTCAAGAAAGACACTTTACGAAGTATGTTTACTACACAAAAAAGTGAGATGTACACAAATTAACGAGGATCTGCTCAGGTTATAAATCTTATGTCAACAAACGTCCAGGAGGACGATTATTCGCGTCTAAACGCCTATTTTGTTATTCAGAACTTCGGGTGGTAACGTTATTATAGCTAATGGTTTTATACGAATTACTGATATTGAATTAAAACACACACACACCGTATATGTAATGGCCCGTAGAAAAGCTTTTAGACAATTTGGCTCCAATAAACAGTCGACGTTAAAAACACCGTTATTCTGGTGCTAGAGCTAACAGTAGCTAAGCCCCATTTCCCAACAAGACCAACATCCAGTGACCCAGTTTACAACTTTAATTGTATAAAGATAAAATATTACTCACGTGAGAATACGTTAATAATTCCGACCAGCAAAATCGATGTTGTGGTCCAATAATATGTAGAAAAAAGTTAGCTTTCTATGTCAAAGCAGGCTTTGCTACGCCGTACGTACGTCGCTGTGCGTCGCTCTGAGCCCTGACCAAACTGGGAAGGCGCGAAGGCTCCTGATTGGCTGCACCCGCGGCTTTTCAAACAGCTCTGTGCGCTCATTGGTCAACGATGGCATCTTAACTGAACTGAGGTCGTCCCAGAGTTTATGGGTCGTAGTAAAGACTTCTTTATGTACACAATAATAGCACTACATGCTGACAAATAGTCATTGTGCAGTTTGGTTGATTAAGATGAACGACTACCTTTTATCATCGAGTTACTTTGGATAGAACAAAAGAAATAGGCTAAAAAGTGATTATGGTCCAATGTGCTCAATTTCCTCTCGTGTAAGCCTAGATGAGTCTGGCTTACAGCCTGACCCGGGTTTAGCTGCTGGTACGAAACCTCAAATGAACTGCAGCTGCTGACAGAATGCGCTCCACCCACAGGAAATGTCAGCGTGCTCTCTGCACAGAGCTGCTGCACTACTTGTTTCACATGTTGCTCTAGTAGAGTCCTTCAACTAGGCAGCAATACACGTCACATCACAGTCAAATCCTGTCCAGAAAGCTGCTTTAGGAGCAAAGGGAGCATGATTGTTTCTTGGCGAACTGATACAAATTGCTGAAACCTGTAACAGTCTATTACCATCATAACTTCAAACACATTAAGTTATGAATAAGGGACAATTTAAATAAATAATTTGAGGGGGAAAAAATGCAACATACACATTTGTATTGTAACTTTAATAAATTTGCTGAAACAAAATATTAGGTTAGCATATAAGAAAAAAAAAAGAATTCACATGAGAACAGTGTGGTCAAAGAAATGTCATAATAAACCTAATAAACTCAGCGGTGGGTCCAGACCAAACTGACTGAGGGTGCATCAGAGTTTGAAAGGGGTACAAACCATCCTCTTCCATTCAGAGTCATTATTAACCGGCCCTAGAATGAGGAGGGAACATTTTTTATGAGGTTGCAATGCACCTTTTCAGAGCATGGAAACACTACATAGGCCTGACGGCACCGTTCAAATAAAGGCAACATGGAAACATCCGTAATTTCTGCAAAAGACAAAAACTAGACAAATAAAAGCAACATTAAACCAGTGTGTTTGGATGTATTTGGAAGAAGTGCCCTCCACACCAAAGACAGAAATGAAATATATTATATGGAGAACAGAATTGAGGGATAAGAAATAACAATGTACTGTATGTCCCCAGAACTATGCAGCATCACTTCTTTCATATTAAGCGTGACTTTAGCTCAAGGCTTTATAAATTTCACAACCTCCCAGAATGTGTCCATTCAGACCTTCACTTTCTCATCAGCTTTTGAGAAAAAAAAATAAAAAATTTAAAGTATGAGCAGAAGTTGTAATGAGACACATACTGTCCTGACAGATGTTGCTGGTAAAATAGCCTACACTTATATTTCATTTATTTAAAATCTGTATTAATTTCATATAAGACAGCCTTCCTAAAATCAGATCAAACCCAGAAAAATACAGTACAATATATTACTATAGTTGCCAAAACAAAATGAACGCTAGATTTTCATGATCACTGGTGAACTGATTTGATCCTTCCAAATGATTTCAAAGCGCTCCTTCTGTAGCCACTAACACTGATAAAAATTCTTGTTCCGATTGATTGTCTTTGTAACGATCAGGTGGCGAGGCACGTAAAGATGTACTGTAGCTTTGTAGCTATAAGTAAACACTAACTTTCCACTCAAGACTTGAAACTCTTGAGACTTGAAGAAAGCCCTATAAACTGATTATATAGAGATCGGCTTTCTTAGAAGTCCTTTTAGGCATTTCTGTGAGTCACCAAATTCTTTGGCCTAATATAAATTTTATGAAATGAAAAATAATAATGAATTGAAATTGAAAGGTCTACATTGACCAATTTCCTAGTCTAAAATGAGACAGCTCATCCTCATATGTTGTGACATGTGACTATGATCTCAATACCTTCTAACAATGGGCCGCACCATGTTGGAGAGGTGCGTCACCATGTTTGATGTGTGAAATCAAAAGCTACCACATTTCTGGGCTCCAGACAATCAGACATAGGCCTCTCACAATGGTTCAGTTTGAAACCGTTCCCAGACTGGATCAACAAGAAAACATACTGAGCACAAGGAAAAAGTCAATGGCACAATCCTCCTCCAGGCCGGGGCTTTCCGTTGCACCTTTTGAAATATTAACTCCACTATTATTTCTGATGTTTCCTTGGACTGATAAAAGAAACATGCAGCAATATGTCCAATGTGTGGGGGCTCACCGTCTTAAGAAAATGCTACACTTATTGCTGATCAGGAGATTTCGTGGCTGAGTCTTGACAATGAAATAATGACCAGGAAGAGGACAAAAGTGTTATTCAAGAGTACTGAACAGAAGGTTTGGTAGACAGCTCAATTATTGTGTCCACTTGGTGCCGAGTTCCAAGCAAAGAGCTCTGCAGTTAAAAAAGAAAGAAAAAAAAAACTATTATTGAGCTACTTGTTATGGCCATAAATCTACACTTGTTTGCTGATAAGTTTTCTTTTGAATGAACATATTCAGGTTAAAATAGTATTGAAGAAGACAAGCTTTACAGTGGCCACACACATAATGCCACTTTTCAGTCATGATGGAAAAGGTGTAAAGAGGGGCTTTTTCTTCCCCCGCCGGTCTCCTGTCTGCGCCTCCTGCTGCGACAGGAACAGTGGCACGAGTATGAATCTTTATGCCGTGCTGGATCTGCCCAGTTCCTCCCTGATTGCTGAAAAGAATGGAAAAAGAAATGATTCATGCACTACCTATAAATTTAGGCACAGAACCTTAAGTATCTATACTTTCAACTCTGAAAATGTAAATGAGGGTGTTGAATGAGCAGAAAAGTGTGTGAATGTTGATAGCAGAAAAAAATAAAAATACCATCAATGAGCTCTTCTTTAAGCTTGGACAGCTCTTTCTCATCTCATCCAGGATATCCTACAACACAAATGCCACAAGTAAAATAAATATTTCAGTTTAAAAGCAATTTCTCTTTGCACACAGTGAAGGAAGTCCCACTGGCAGCAGTACTTTGGCCATCCAAGTTTATATTATTGTTTCTGAATGCAGTGTCTAGAGGATAAGCTCAACATTAAGCGAGAGAATTCTTCCAGCTCAAGCCCAACGACAGGCTAAGTAAAAGTAACAAACAATATTGAACCTGATACACAGACAGAGACATGATTCAGATGCACTGGCTGTCTTCCAGTATGATCCATTCTGAATATCCTCCTCAGTAGCAGAGTATTCACTCCTTTAATATCCAAAACACATTCTTTCGTCAACCCACTCTCTTGGAGGTTACCTGTTTCAGTCGGTCGTGTCTACTGTCTCTGATGGGACGCCGTTGGCACTTAGGGAAGCAGTGGGTGTAACTTGGGTCTGCGAGAACAAGGCACATATGAGAGAGAGAGACCTGCACACAGCACAACAAGACTTTAAAAAGATAATGAAGCTCATTAGTAAAGGTAACTGTTTGGATGAAACATTTTGTTTGTCATTTGAAACTAATGTAATTGGAAGGACAATAAATAAGAGCTGGAAGCTTACATTTTAAATAATTGAATACTGTCACATGAGCTTTTGTTTCATGGACATACTCTCCAAAAGTCTCCAAACTTTTATTCAAATAAGAGCACTGTTACATTAATAAATACAACATACACACATAAATATATTATGGAAAATGAATCTGTGAATTCAATGAATGTACATGAGTAACTGTAATTGAGTATGTATTGTATTCTTTAATATACGCTCATTGTTAGTACGAGTATGTCGTTGAACACTGCCACCAAGTGGTCAATGTCGTAATTGTCCCAGAGCATATTCTAACGTTAGTTTTAGTCAGGCCGCATGTATAATTTAAAATAATGTGCCATGCACTTTGGATCGTTGCATGAAACATGCTCTGCAAACCTGCTCCACCAATGCTTTAAATACATTTATTGAGAAAAATATGAATCTAATTTTAAAAAAAGGGGTCATGTTGAATATTCAACCCCCAAACATGAAGCTATTAAAATACATTGGGCTTTAGTGTGGCCTCATATAAATGGACTGAATTCAACACATAAATCAGTATGGCTCAGTATGGCATGTTGTGAGTGAGGTGTTGGCAGTGGGTCTTATCATCTCCTCTGGCTCTACAGTGATAATGTAGTGTCAAGACGTCACTGGGCGGCCTCTGGCACATCTGATAGATGTGTGTGAATCATGAGTTGATACAGACTTTGAGGAGAGCAGGCCATGCATACATAAGACAACGTTCAACATCACTCACAATCATGACCTCATCAGACTCCTCCAACTCCAGGACCAAACTAAAGCTTCAGTAATATCACATGTTGTGCAGAAATTAAACACTATATTATTCACTACCCACAACTTCTGTCACAAGTTTCACTGCCCAACAGACAAGATACAGCAAAAGACTTCTAAAATAAAGATGTACAATCCACAAAGGATTTCCTACCTTCCGATTACTGAGATTTGTACCGTTCATGGTGTTTGCTCTTTCCCATGGCTTCCTGGGCATATCTGGACAAAAGGATTAGTTTAAGAAACTATGATACTGTCCATGGGGAAGGATTATTGTTTGTGTTTTTGTTTTGATTGTGCGTTTACTGTGACTAGGTAAGCGTGAAAGAGCTTTGATTCTGGTGCACTCTAAAAGCAGCTCTCAGAGCACTGTAAAGAGGTGATTTGAACTCTGAAGCAGCTGACCCAGGGCCGACCCAGGGCCAACCCACTTCCCTGCGCACTCATCAATATAGTGCCAGCTTGTTGTCATGTATACAGTTTGACGCTGATCCACAGAGCGCACCAATGAGTGAAAACACTTCACTCATCTCTGATTAGGGATGATGCTGGAGCTTCGGGGCTCACCTGGGGTGCTACAGGCCGACACTTTCGGTGTTGAGTCGCCTTCGTCCTGTTGGTCAGAAACAGAAAAACACATAACACAGGGACATTTGAAGTGTGACGACAATGGACTTGTAATATTTACACATATACAATATCGTTTCCCTGATTCTACAGGTGCAATTCTGTCTTGGCAAAGTCAAAATCCATTATTCTAGTGCACATTTTTTATCTTGAAGATGCTTATGTGTGTGATAACTGTTTATGTTAAATAATGTTTGCAGTGCGATGGAGGCCATTTGATGCTTTCAGCATCAAATGGAAGAGTTGTTATAGATTCCTCAGTAACTGAATATTGGGATACACTCATCAGGGTCCTCCAGGCCCAAGGCGATCACCTCTGAAACACCACACCATGAGCTGTTTGTATTAATAACAACAATACATGAATTATTCAGGCTTTTATTTCACAGGACAGCTGTAGCTGAAATGTGGAGAGAGGTATAGACTAATGGCAAATGGTTTAAGCTGGGAATCAAACCCAAAATGCCACAGCCACATTTGCAATGCCTTTAAGCACTGCACACCGGCGAGCCATTCACTACAAGTTTGACTTTTTGATTTGTCTGAATAAATTCACATTTTGCAAGAAAGGCGGTGCGCAGGAATCTTTTCTATTTATTAACCACGTTTACTTAACCACGAACGTGCCATTGAGATTTGCAATCCTGGCCCCAGAAAACATGTTTTTTAGGGTAGGGAAAACGAATACACACAGGGAGAATATGCCCCATTCTGTCCAAACGATGAAAGCTTACTGATCTCTGTCGGGTTCAGGCGATGAGCCCTTTTCTGCTATTCTTCTCCTACAAAAAAGTGGAGAAAATTACAGTATTTCTTGAAATTCTTACTGCCATGAAATACAATAAATACCTTCTTGCTAGCAAGGCGCTCATCTCCTCCATCAACCGCTCCTCCAGGTAAATGCCCATTCCCCCTTGTCTCAGTTTTGGCACCTGTCAAGGTGGCTACTAAAGCAGATGCTGGATCATCACTCTGGTCAGAGAATGACACGTACAAGGGATATGATTACAATAAAAATGTTGGGGGTGAGTTCTAAACACAAAGCCCTTTGAGGCCCTATTGTCACTCTGTACTCACCCGTGGCACTTTGCGTAGCTTGGCTCCAGCGAGGGCGGAGCTAGTCCTGAAAGAGGGCGGTCCTCTGCTGGACTGAAGAGCCCAGCGGGTAAAGGAGGGGCTGGAGGAGGAGGAGGAGCTCCTGGTGGAGGAGGGGGCCTGGTGGGAGTAGTGTCAGGGTGAGGGGCAGCGGAGGCGGTGGTGGTGGGGGTTGTTGGGGGATGAGGGAGTCTGGACGGGCTAGTCAAGTGGAGCCGGGTGGCAGGGGGGGAGGTGGAGGAGGAGTGGGTGCACTCAGGCCAGGGGGGGAGTCTGAAGAAAAGCGTGAGGGGAATAGAGGGGAGAAAATGCTATTTAACATAACTCTGCATTTAACAGACAACCCAGAAACAAGCAGTCTCTGGTGTTCAAATAAACTAACATTGTGACTAAAGCCCACTACCCACATGACAGACTTTACTCACACAAGCAAAGCCATAACCGTGCCATGGATTAGATGAAGTGTGTAGGACAATAAAAGAAGTTTAGGCAGATTTTTTCGCTCATTACATGCTTCAAAGACACAGACTTACTTTACGACGGTTTTGTTCTTGAATGTAGAAAACTAGATATTCCTGATAATAAAAACATTGTAGCCAGCCGCTTCAGCGCAGTAAGCAGAGAGAGATGCAGGCTATGTTAGTGAGTCCATGATAGATCAACACTCACACTGATGTGCCGCAAAGCCCTGTCATTTTTAACCCCAGAATTCTAAGACACTTTGTAAATCAAATGTCAGATAATCTAAGTTTTAATTTAAGTAAATTGTGTACAATGCCCGCCGCTAATAGAGCTCATGATTGTGTCATCACACCTTTTTCAGCTAACCTAATGTTAAACCAATGGAGATTTTAAGTTTACTACATTGTTTTGGCTATTTTATCTCCATGGTATTACACAGTGGGGAGATTTCCATCTGCTTTTTGATGTTTAATCGAGGTGAGTCAATATATGAGCTCAGGATCAAACATATGGGAATATTGCCCTGCAGTTTTGTTGACATTGTGACCTTAAAACCCAACTAAACTCGAGTTAGCCAGCAATGATTCATGAAGTGTGTTAGGTCACCGAATCCATCCTTGTGTTCACCAGGACAAAATAAATAAATTATTCTGTTTTCCAAGCTGCTCCATTAACACATAAAAGTTTATTCAATGCATGTATTACACTGGAGTTCAAGAGTTAAGATTGGAATATTTCCTCTTCCCCAACACCAATCTTTAAAAAGAGTGAGATCACTTGGAATATACAGTAATATTCATATTTTATAAAATGATCATTCCATTTTATTGAGCTTCTTTGTTTATACTGCAGTTGGCAAGGGTGTCAACATGTATGGAGGGCATCATACAGTATATGTGTGGACTCAAGGGAGAGTAAGTGAATAAATGGAGCTCTTACCCTGGGGCTTTGAGGAGGGCCCTCGAGGCGTAGTGTCGGGGCCACCGTCTCCTGTCAAGCCTGAGGACAAGTACTCCGCAGCTGCAGCAGAGGGCGCTGTAGAGGCAGAGGGCAAACCAGGAGCCTGCGGTGAGGAGGGGGCAGACGAGAAGGACGAGGGGAACGGCAAGGTATGAATGGGCGGCGGGGTGGGTGGTGGAGGGGTTGGACAGCTAGGACCCATGGGAGTGTGACTGTGAAGCACAGTGACTGGGGAGGGCGCAGGGTATGTGGGGGCACCGTTTGGGGAGGGTGAAGGAGGCCTATGGGTGAGAGGAGATGGGGGACGCGATTGGGATGAGTGCTCTAGGACCGGTCGCTTTCCCAGGGGGGCTACTAATCATGATGGGAGGCGAGGGGGGCAGGGGGGTGAAGCTGCAGGAGGACCACACAGAGGACTTGGGTGGATGGGCTGTAGGTGTGGGTACTGGAGGTGTTTCTCCCTGTTGACGCCTAGGGACAGTGGCATAGTGAGGCAGGACTGGATGGAAGGCAGACCCAAGTGACGTAGCGAACCGAGAAGCAGAGTGCCTGAGCGGGGGAGTGGGGGGAGCACCTGCGCTAGGGTACGCTGGCGCAGGGGGAGAGGATGGTATAGACATCTGGCTGAATTCCTGAGTGGGAGTGTATGGGGTGCTGTCAAGGGCTACATGTGGCAAAGGTGGACAAAACAAGAACAGACAGGGAAGGAAGTGAGGAACAAGGAAGAGAGGAGACAAAGAAAGCAGGCACAGTGCACACAGGAGGATAAAACAGCAGGTTATGATAGAGGAGAGATGGGATGTGAAGGAAGGAAAAAGAAGAGAAGGGTGCAGATGAAGCAGGAAGAACCAGCAGAGCTCGACCAAGGTCTGTTATAGATTGTGTGTGCATTTAGTTGACGTTAGTGAACATGTTAGCTATAGAGCATCTAGAGCAGAACACTCCAGCAGCGGCATATCTGTCAACACTCCGGCTGATACAAGCAGCAGGTACAGAATTGACTCATCCCAAAATAAGGCCAAAATGTTCAAGTCTAGCGCGTACAAATATCCAATGTCAGCAGGACAGGCAACAGATGCTGGGGTTGAATTCAAGCTTGAGATACTTTTAAAAAATGTCAATTAATTGTAAATAGCATTTTAACTTAATGACGAGGTTAATGACGAGGTCATTAAGCTGTTGAGTCATTCATATTCAGCACAATAAAACCATACATTAGAAAACTTTAAGGATCTTTTTTGGGTCTACGCATGCCTCAGGATTTGTGCACATTGTATTAGGAGGTTCTTGGTAATACTCTGCCTTAAAACACGCCTCTACAGGAGCTACGTTATGAAGTGCTACTCATTTCCAACAAATGCCCTTACTCTCAAGCTTATGTCATCACGTTCCATGCACATTTCCATAAAAAAATAAATACTAATACTATTTTTCTTCATTTCAAATTCCTAATTATTATTTGCAACATTTAAATACTCCCATGCCAGATGACTAAAAAGTGAAAACGCTTGACACCCCAGTCGTTGGACACCCCAAATGGCCTTTTCTCGTTATAACAGGCTAAATTAACTTCAACATAGCAATTTGAGCAACAGCTCCCACTGTTTGAAAAAAACGCTGCATCAAAAACAAACTGTCATTAGTCAATGTTAATCATTTTATATTTACTGATTTGCTTGACTCAAAGACACATTGACAATCTGCATAGACAAAAGAAGAAATCTAAAGTGTCTCAGTGTCTGAGAAGCAGCTCAGCGTTAGAACAGGCCAGTGTTCATTGAGGAACTGGTTAGCAGCAGCTAGAGAAAGTTTATCTAGATTGCACTTGAGCCAGTGCTTTCAGTTGAGAAATAGTGCAGGTATGTTTTTAGCAGAGTGTGGGCTCACCTGTATTGGAGGGGCGTCTCCCTCTGTCCCAGTCAGGCTGCTCTCTCTCCGGCGGCTCGTTCTCTCGCTCCATCACTTCGGCCTCCTTCTGCTCCAGCTCGTCCTCCTGCTCGCGCACCTCCCGCTGCTCCACATGTTCCTGCTCTTGACGTTCCATTTCGTGTCGCTCCTTTCTAGCCGCTCCCTTTCCAGTCGCTCCCTTTCCAGTCGCTCCCTTTCCAGTCGCTCCCTTTCCAGTCGCTCCCGTTCCAGTCGTTCGCGTTCTTGGCGTTCGCGTTCTTGGCGTTCGCGTTCTTGGCGTTCGCGTTCTTGGCGTTCTTGCTCCTGCTGTTCTCGTTCCTGTCGTTCCTGTTCCAACTCCTTCTGTCTCTGTAGCTCCTGAAGTTGCCTAGAAAAAAATCTTGTGGTCACAATCATTTATATTGAAAATTAAATAATATCTCTTATCTATCATGAATCACAACTTCAGAGTTTTAAATATATAATGGACAGCTTTCTTTCATTCTTGAAGTGAAGGACAATCACAGTACACTGCATATTGGTGTAAAAGCTAAGAGAAAACTCAAAAGAACTAATAAAACTTTTGCCAGAGTTCAACTTTTCTTTTGCTATGGAACTTTGTCGACTGGACACAGACCTGCTCACAACACTTGACACATTGTCACATTAATAAGAAAATAGATTTTCCAAATAAGACACTAGATGTCACTAGAGGGCAGCAAGAGAGAAAACCACGCTGTCATTATGTAAACTGAGTGGCACAAATGTGCAAAATCTGACAAAAATACTGTACTTTTGTTTTGTTTTTTGCATTGTTGCATTACGGAGACATTTTGACAATGCATCAATCTGCTAAAATGTTCCTGTTCCTCCTTGAACATGAATGTGCTGAAAAATGAATCACAAAAGAATATCTGTTGCAAACACACACCCGGAAGAAGGCTGCTGTGGAGCAATTTGTGTGCGAAAGAAAAATCAAACACTTTTAAAATGTTTTAAAATAATGATTGAGCCCAGTCAAATAAAGGCTTTTAAAAATTGTAGTGCCTTGGCTTCCGTTTTTCTTGTTAAATGTTAGCTATCGATGAGCACCATCAATATTGGTTAACTATTTAGAGTATCATAAAGTATCCACTGGACAAATCAGAGAAAAACAAAAGGCTTTCTGTTGTGATTCACATGTACTTTTTTAGTGGTTCTTAACTGAGAGAGGATAGGAAGTGGCACTCTGAGAGAACACTCCCATTGAGTCCACAAAGTTAGCAGTGATGCAGGCCAAGATTTGAAACAGAGAAACACTATGCTCTGCTCTGGACCGGAGGTTCAAGCCAATAGTCATGGACAGACAGATCACACTGACGAGAGAGGAAATCCCTCCTCTGTCCTAGTTCCCACGCTGCCTTAGCTCTTTGCTCATTCAGCAGGGCACAGTCAACTTGCATTTGTAGCTACTAGAACTCCTACTTGTGGCCATACCTGCTTCCCTATGCCCAAGCTCGTTAGAGCTCAGAAGCTAAGCATGGTTACGCCTGGTTAAAACTTGGTTGGAAGAGCACTGTGAAAACCAGGTGCCTGGTGTGGCTGTGGCTCTAGTGTAAACTATCGTATCCTTAGGCACGACACTTCATCCACATGTCTAGTATGAATGTGGTGAGAGTGTGATTGTAGGTGGTCGGAGCAGCGATAGTGCAAACTGGCAGCGTCACTTCCATCAATCCACCTCAAGACAACCTCTTTGACAAATACCGGTAATGCTTTTTACTGTGCAAAGTCAAACTTGATGATGGACTACATTTTAAGCACATGTGGAAATTTGTTCAGCTAGAGAACTTGGCATCACTTAAGAATCTAATCTAAATCACAACCAACAACACATCCCATATAATAACTGTACATAAGCAATGTAAACCTCCCCCTTCTCATAAATATAGCACACACTTCAGGAATTTCATGATCGGCTGCCCGAGGAATGCAAAGTGTCTACTTTGGCTAAAAATAGCAGAATTTGTGGCTGAGGTGTGTGGATGGAAGTGGTTTGTCTCCGCTCACATTCCCCACAGAGCATTCCTGTACAGTGAGGTAAGCCTAATTTAGGCCAAATGTTGCATTTGAACACCTTTCCTTTTTTGTCCTTGTCATGTTCACACTAAATTTGTTTCTTGCTAGTTCCTTTTATGGAATATTCTCCACTTTTCTGTTCTAACTATTTCACAAAGCAAGCTGAAGATGGTTTGCAGATGGTCAACAGAGGTAAAGGGTAGAGTTAATGCACCACTCAGCATCAAATACAAATAGGCCAAAAACTATTCTTACTTGAAATACGTAACATGACTTGTTCAGCTGAGCATTAGTCAATCTTAGGTCACATTTTTCATTTCTTTTTGTCCAGGTCAACATGAGATGGTTTTCATAGCAGAGCCAGCTAGGAGTATTTCCATCAGGATTTGTCCCTCGGTAAAACACCTTCTGATCTGCCGTTTAGCTGGTGTCGCACTTGGGTCTTGACAAATGTTGCCAAGGAAACTGTTGCTAGGCAAGCGTAGGAGGTGACACACACTGTACCATAGGCATATAAATTACCCCCACATACACATACTGTATGTTCAGCCTGCTTTTGGCAACAACCAACAGAGTGTTTCAAAAACCCCAGGCAGGTCAGGGCTGAGCCAGCAGCACACATGGCCAAAGGTTTAGGATTTCAGGCTCCAAGGCACCCTTTTGCACACTTGGGCACATTGGACCCTATAGGGAAAGAGAGCGTCTCCGTGTGGTACCTACACCAGCGTTTAAAGCACTTCACCACTCATCACTCAGCACAATCTTGTGTTCTACATGCATTTGAAGTTCCCATGCAATTTTTCTGTTGATTGCACAGAATGCTAGACTGTTATGATTTAATAATTAACTATATTGGGTCACAATGTTTACAGGGGTCTCAAAGGAGTATCAAAAGATTTTCAATACTTGATACTCTACAAACATCATTATTCATGAGTTTCACAAAACGGTCACATGACACATTGAGGGCATTTGAATTGTTAAGGATCTATAATAATGATAATAATAATAATAATAATAATAATAATAATAATAATAGTAGGGCTTAGAGAGTAGCTTTCATATCTCTGAGGTCTGATGTGAGTCACATTTGTTTGAAGACAAGCAAAAGGCATGTCTTTTAAAATTTTAACACATGTAATGGGTTGACCATGCACACCATTTGTTTTAGCTCCTCCACTCACCTCCAATGAGAGGGTCATATTTCTCTCTCCATCTTCGGCATATTCTTGTACACACCCAAAATATGATTATCTGATTTCTGCAGTTATCACATTATTGAAATGTCACATAAACATGTATAATTACTGTTTCTTATTAGTTATATTAGTAGTTTGTTTTTCTTCTTCTTCTTCTTTTTTTTTTTTTTCTTCTTTTTTTTTTTTTTTACAGAGACCATAATCTAACTAAAGAGATGATTTACAACAATGTGTCCCGCACATCCAAATACACAATACAATTATTAAAGTTTAACATTTTATATTTTGTAAGGATTTGACAGTGATTGTGCCTTATATTATTATATTATGCATGTTGTTTCTCGTCACTTTTACTGCCTGATTATATCGAGATTTTAGGGGCTTTAATGTCGTTTCACTTGCCAGATGTTAGGTCCAAGACAGACATACGGACATAACATTTGTCCCATAACGTCAGAGAGGCAGCAACAGTAGAGGCGTCATTTCCATGCACATAAATAAAGGTGTCATCCATAGACGAGTAATCATGTGAGTAATCAGAGTCCAGGACCAGGTCTACTACCCTCAAGTGGACCATGTTTACCACCGAAAGCTTTGAAGCTCACTGAACGTCAGTCATTACATTACTGTAAGACTTGCCGCAATGATATCTACGAAGAACTCACAGACAAATGACCGAGGGACATATTTTACCTTCTGTGGAGGTCCAGCTCCTCTGTTGTGGGGCCATTTTGAACTGCGGGCCCCTGTCTGTGCAGTGTGGAGCCTATAAAGGAATACACATATTCAACAGTTAAACGAAAGTGTGGAAAGTGATGCTGAGGAGCAATTATTTGTCAACAAAATAAAACAAAATGTCATCATCACAAGCTTGTCGTCACAAAGTGTAGATTCAAACATAAGCATAACATAATGCTCCTAGGAACATCTATATTGAAAAAAAAAAAAAAACAAACATAGAAATGATTACTTATTCACAGGCCTGAAACCATACATAACGCACACACAAACTAGGGCTGGGTACTGCCAAGACCCTTGCGATACAATACATATCCCATTACAGGGGTCACAATACGATATATAGCCCGATACATGTATATTCCGATACAATTCCCTCATTACGATACATATCCAGATACATTTTTGAAAAAAGGGTCTTACCGAATGGCTAATTTATTTTTACTCTGGATAAGAAAATGAATGAAATTTCATGTTTATCCACAAAGCACTTATTTATAAAATCAATTATGCTCTAATAACCTCATACATCCAACCAACTGATCAAAATAGAAATATATAGAACACATTCTAGTAAAGTATTGCTTCTTGCCAAACAATTAGCATGATCTGAACAAAATCCTAACCAAAAAAGAAAAAAAATAAAAAAAAGGATCTGATAATCGGTATCGATACAGAGTCCATGACGATATATTGCCATACTGATTTTTTGAATACAAACACACACACACACACACACACACACACAAACACATTTCAGTGTGCATTTAATATGTACCATATATTTTTGATCAACCCTTTGATGTATGTCACATCAAAATACAATACCGGCACAAGTAAAAGTAAAAACCATTTACCATTTTGTATCTTGGCCAAGTACAGAAAGAGACCAAATAACCAAAGTTATTTTTGGGACAGATTGTGATTTGTGTATGCTCTGATTATTAAATCCAGGTCTACTTGTACTCAAATACTGTCAGAGACGCCTCTTTGCTTTAATTTGTAAAACAAAGGCGATTCACTCAGATGCCTTGTATGTGTCTTCAAAGTCCATTAGGTCTACAACTGTGTGGTTTCCTTTAGTCAGTTTATACATAGATCAGTTTCCAGCTTGAATTTGAAACCAGTCTTTTAGGTATACCAACCTCACTAAAGCTATTGGCTTGTAGTTATCTAGACTGCTCATTTTGCCACAGGAACTAAAGTAAGTAGCGAGTCAGGCAGCAGTTCAGGGGTCATGACCCTAGAGTAACAGTGCAAGCAGTACAGCAGCCTTAGTTTGGACAAGAATACTGATATCGTCGGAGCCCGTAGACTTTTTGTCAGGCAAATGAGATATAGCTTCACACTGTAAACTTTAACAATAGCCATTTAGAATTTATATATAAAAAAAAAAAAGTCCAGCTGTTTTGGTTTAACAGTTTTGTTCCCAACCAGAAAGTTTATTTAGGTCTTGGGCTGGTGACAGACTGTGGATCCCTCGAAACTGGTTGGGAGGGGAACTGTTAGCTAAAGAATTGTTTACCTTTAGTAATAAAAGTTTAAAAACTAGTCTATGCCTGGATGTCTCAAAACCCTCGTCATTTCATTTGAACAATAACAACGTATACAAATAAGGATTTAACAAGTACTGTGTATTAAGCACTGTGTATTAAGCATGAATTCACTGACTGTGGTACAAAGCATTGAAGCCCTCATGAAACTCGCCTCTGTTGCCTTAAAGTTACACAACAGAAAGTTCCAATGCAAAGGTTCCCAAAAGTATTTAATACAAAAGCCAATGAGCTCTTTAAGACTGTACAGGGCAATATAAATGTTGTGATGTCATCTGAAACCCAGCATTAGCACCCAGTGTTTCCAGGCTATTCCAAGCACATATTTGAAGCTTGTGTCATCATCTTTCCTATAACTGTGGGGACGCTCTGACAAGCCCTGGCTCTGGGTCTTTGCCTGTCAGCCTCAGCAGTGATGGAGAGGTCTAACTGCCCAACTGTCCTTCTCGAATTTCTGTCTCCAGCCCAAAAATACACCAGCCGCCACATGCAGGAAGTGAGACAGGAGAAAAGTCTCTGTTTACCTGTGAGGAAATCTGTTTGGAATCAGAGCATACTTTTTGCTGATCATTTACAATGACGTATTGTGCTATACTTAGCATAAGATAGAATAAATATCACAATTAACATATGAATAAACTGTGCCCAAAATTAGCCATGTTTCCTGTGTGTTCACAATGACACAAAACACACTTCAACAAATCAAGCACAGCTGTTAGACTTTCCCCAGTGGAGCAGCTGTGCCAGGTCGCTGAGCAGAAATGATCACTGCATTTGTGTCTTTTGTGAGCTGTGCCCACACTGTGCCCACCTGTGAAAAACAGGTAGAGCTATTTCATGATTCAATGCATGATTATCGATTCAAACACCTTACAGTTTGGAGTTTATTTATTGATTTAATAAGTAATGCTACACATTAGTTTTGTGTGCCAAGTAATGTAGTTACTTTTCACACCAGCAAGATTTTAGTTTAGCATAAATAACTTGAAATGAAGGATGTTCATCCATTTGTGATAGAAAAACACGACTAAAGCTTTTGTTGGTTCATTTTCTGAATCTTCTTTTCCACCAGAAAGCATAATACGGCACATGGTACTTTTTGAGAATAAGCGGGAAGTGAAGACAGTGAAGCCCATTACTAAAGAGGAAAACCAGATCCAGAGACGTTCTTTTGCCTTTTCCTCACAAATTTGCTGGCTCATCTCAGTACATGGGTCAGGCCAGGACACACCACATTCTCTGAGAGAAGCTGTGTAGTCGGGGAAAAGAGTGGAGCAACCACAACCCTCTTCTCAATTTAGAGCCAAATTACCCAACACAGTTCTTCATTTGCCCCAGCCAATAATACTTTAAAAAACTGCATATGACAAGTTAGCCTACACATTTAACTAAAACATGGTTAACATGATTATATTCAAGATATAACAAATAATCTTACCAGGTTTTCCTTAATTTGGAAAGTTAAACAGTAAAACAAGGCCCAAAGTTCATCTAATTTACACAATAGTTGTTATTTCTCAAATACAAATATGTTAATGCCTTGATTTTGTTAAAGATAGGGTTTAAAAAGGTACAATCATAACTCGTGCCTTAATCTAAATAGAGGACGCAATTCGTTTATTTAAAGAGCTCTTTAAAAACAACACAGTTGACAAAAGTGTTGTAAACATTAAACCGTGAGACAAAAGACCAAAAAGAAAATGGAAAAAAAGAAAAATGCAAACCCTTCAAGCAAAGTTAAACACCAAAGAAAAACAATGAATTATGAGAAGAGATTTAAAAACAGGAAATGAGTCGGCCTTTCTGATATTCAGTTGTTTTTCATTGCCTTTGGGACGACGACGAGAGCCTGATCTGCTGAGCTGAGAGCGCAAGAGGAGGGTAGGGCATTAGTCATGCAGGAAATGAAGAACCAGGCTCTGACGACATCAAAAAACTACAATCTATTTAAAATCAATACCAAAGTGTTTAGGCGGTGGAGGTACATTTCCGCAATCACTTTTGTTGTTTTATTTAAAAGACGTAGAACTTTGTGCCAGTTTTTGTTTCAAGTGGATATGCATGGTAATTACAGAGAGATGAACCATAAACCAGATCAACAAATCTACAATTCATTCATTCATTTCCTACCGCTTGTTGTCCTTAGGGATCTCCTTTAGGCCTTCAATCTGACATTTAAACAGTGAATTCTACCTGAGAATTCTGACATGTTCCACTCCATTTTAAAACTAAAAAGATCTTTATAATACAGATGCTGGAAGTTAAAATTAATATTGTTAAAATACAGATTTTTGTTTGTGATACAATGAGTTCTTAGGTCTAGTCACCAAGAGAAATTATCAGGTTCAACAGGTGTAAATTTAAGTTTTAGATATTTTATGGCAAAGTCCAGTGGCAATAGGGAAAAGAGACTCTTGCCGCCATCTGATGTTATGGCAAATTCTAGAACATGACCTATGAATGACAGAGGGATTCTTTTCAAGAACTATGCACTACTACCTGTATTTTTCAACTTTTCTACACAAACTGCCACTTGACCACGATTCATATTTACCACAGGCACTATCCCACCAAACAAAGAAAAACAGCCATTTTAACATTAAAAATAACATTTACATTACATGTTATATTATGCATCAATGGGACCTCTAATAAAGCTGTGAAGTCATTGGAAGGCAAACTGCTCTTACCTGTGTCCTGAGAGTTGAGCACCTCCAGTGCGTGCATCATGGCACTGGCAAATACATTGGCGTCTTCTTTGCTTCCAAAGTTGAGGCCATAAACCTGTCGGGCGTCACGCCACTGGTGGAACGTCTGTGTGGCCTGATTATATTTCAGGCCTTTGGGAATGGCACAGTTTATCACCACCTGTTCAAAAGACAAAAGGTAAAAGACATGACTTTTGACATTTAATGATCAGAATGGGGTTTATTGTCAATTAACATAGGAACTTGTCTCGGCATTAAGGTGCAACATTAAACACTGATCAATAATAAAACAACCTATATTCAATCCAAAGGGCATGTATTAAGAAACAATTTAAAATGACTCTAGTATAAAATAAAAATAGGCATTACTATGTACGCGAGAATTACAGTTAAATTTACAGTTGTAGTGCAGAAAGTGACGAGTGATGAATAGTTGCATTTAAAGTAGCAGGTGTTGAAGAAGTGTTCATGAGTCCAACGGCAGAGGGAAAGAAACTATTCTTGTGGAGGGAGGTTCTGGTCCGGATGGACCGTATCCTCCTGCCTGAAGGAGCTGTGACTTTCCTGAAGTCCACGATCATCTCCACTGTCTTCTGGGCGTTGTCAGATTCTGGGCGTTGAACTCCAGATTGTTACCGCTGCACCAGGACACCAGCCGGTCCACCTCCCTCCTGTAGACAGACTCATCCCCGTCCGAGATGAGCCCGATGAGGGTGGTGTCGTCTGCAAACTTGATCAGTTTTACGGAGTCGTGGCTGGAGGTGCAGCAGTTTGTGTACAGGGAGAAGAGCAGAGGAGAAAGTACACAGCCCTGTGGAGCTCCTGTGCTGATAGTCCGAGTGTCTGAGACATTCTTCCCCAGCCGCATGCACTGCCTCCGATCCGCCAGGAAGTCAGTGATCCACCTGCAGGTGGAGTCAGGCACGTTGACGTCTACAGACCTGTTGGCTCCGTAGGCGAACTGCAGGGGGTCCAGCAGGGAGGAGGTGAAGGACTTGAGGTGGGGCAAGACCAGGCGTTCAAATGACTTCATGACTACAGACGTCAGTGCCACTGGCCCTTTAGTCATTAAGTCCAGTGATCCGGGGCTTCTTGGGGACAGGGACAATGATGGCAGATTTGAAGCAGGCTGGGACATGGCATGACCCCAGGGAGGTGTTAAAAATGTCTGTGAAGACGGGGGTCAACTCTCCTGCGCAGTGTCTTAATGTGGCGGGAGAGACGCCGTTCGGTCCGGCAGCTTTTCGGGGGTTGGATTTCCGAAATAGCCTGTGAACATCCTGTTCCTGAACTGAGAGAGTGGGGGGGAGGTGAGGGGGGACCAGGTTTGGGTTGGTGGAGGTGGCCACCGTGGGGGAGGGGGTGGTCACATCAAACCTGGAGTAGAAGGTGTTAAATTGCACAGCCAGATTTCGATTGTCTGCAGCAGGGGGGGCTCGGGGCTTATGATTGGTGAGAAGCCGGAGCCCCCTCCACACGAAGGTCGGGTTGTTGTCAGAGAACTGCTGCTTCAGACGCGTATTGTACTGTGATCTAGCTCGAGACACCTCTTTGCTAAATCCATACTTTGCATCTTTGTAGCGCCCCCTGTCTCCAGCCCTGTGCGGTGCCTCCTTCTGCTGCCTTAACTGCCTCAGTTTTGGGGTGAACCAGGGTTTGTCATTGTTGAAAGTGACTGTGGTTTGTGTTGGTATGATGCTGTCCTCACAGAATCGAATGTATGATGTCACAGTGTCCGTGTACTCATCCAAACTACCTGTGGCAGCTCTGAAAACCTCCCAGTCTGTAATGTCCAAACACGCACCTAGCTCCTCCACTGCCTCATTGGTCCACTTCTTAGAGGTCCTCACTGCAGGTTTGGAGAGCTTCAGCCTCTGTTTGTACGTGGGGATCAGGTGGGCCATGGCGTGATCTGAAAAGCCGAGACCAGCGCGAGCCACGGCGCAGAAGGCGTTACTGACTGTTGTGTAACAGTGATCCAACGTGCTCTGCTCTCTGGTCAGAACATTAATAAACTGTCTGTACTTTGGTAGTTCGAGGCTGAGATTCCCCTTGTTAAAATCACCCAGGATACTACACAAGGAGTCCGGAAAGGTCCGTTCCACACTCAGAATCCGGTCCGTGCGCGCGCTGTGCCATGTGCACGTTTGCGCTCAGTGGGATGTAAACAACAGCCAAAATGAATGAGGCGAACTCGCGTGGAGAGTAGAATGGTTTGCAGTTAATGAAGAGATATTCCAGATCAGGAGAGCAGTGCTTTGGAGATCACAGTCACATCTGAAGACCAGGCGTTGTTGATGTAAACATACACATACCACATCATCTTTCCTCTCGTCTTCTGAAGAGCACTCTTCAAAAAGGGCATTTATACGAATAGAACATGTGTAGTTAGGTTGACAGATACTGACCTGGTGGTCCTGTATTTTGCGTCCTACCACCCGAAAGGCATTGTTTCCCGTGTGGTGGTAGATGTGCACTCTGCTGAAGCCAGTGGAGCCTCCTGCAGGGACCCACTTTTTGTTGGCATCGTCATATACCATGACAGCAGCCCGCGCCTGGCAGATGCTCTGTTCACTGTGCAAACACAAGCAAATACACATGTAAGCATAGTGTGCAGCAAAATCTCATCATCATAAATTTTTGAATTTTTGAAAGTTATGTTGCTGGGCCTACAATCAGTAACTTATTTTGTTGCACAGTAAAAGAACAGAGGCAACTACACCGCATTCAAAATTATTATGCAAATTGTGTTTAAGTGTCATAAAGGTAATTTTTGTTTGTTTTCCAGTGAAACTCATGGATGGTATTGTGTCTCAGGGCTCTTTGGGCCAGTGAAATAGAATCTCAGACACCTGTGTCAATTAGTTTGCCAGGTAGGTTCAATGGAAAAGGAAAAACTACTTAAGAAGGACGTTCCACATTATCAAGCAGACCACCATTTTCAAGCAATATGGGAAAGAAAAAAGATGTCTCTACTGCCGAAAAGCGTGAAATAGTTGAATGCCTTGGACAGATATTTCACAAAAACTTAATAGTATGATGATCATGCTTAACAGATTTGTAGCTCATTCAGAGCACACCTGGATTCGTGCATATAAAAAGGCACAATGAGGAAGGTTTTTGCCAGACAAATACATCAAATTAAGAGAGCAGTTTCTAAAATGCCATTACAAAGCAGCAAAAGTATTTGACGTCCCGTGAACATCATGGTGTAGGATCCTCCAGAGGCTTGCATAAACCCTCTATTCGGCCACCCTTAACCAATGCTCACAAGCAGAAATGGCTCCAGTGGGCCCAGAAATACACAAAGACTAATTTTCAAACAGTCTCGTTCACCGATGAGTGCTGTGCAACCCTGGATGGTCCAGATGGATGGAGTGGTGGATTGTTGGTGGACGGCCAACATGCCCCAACCATGCTGCGACGTCAGCAAGGAGGTGGCATAGTCATGTTTTGGGGAAAGAGCTGGTCGGCCCCTTTAGGATCCCTGAAAGTGTGAAAATGACCTCTGTGTATAGTATGGAGTTTCTGACTGACCACTTTCATCCATGGTACAAAAAGAAGAACCATTCTTCTTCATGCATGACAATGCACCATCTCATGCTGCAAGGAATACCTCTGCATCATTGGCTGCTATAGGCATAAAAGAAGAGAAACTCATAGTGTGGCCCCCATCCTCCCCTGACCTCAACCCTATTGAGAACTTTTGGATCCTCAAGCGAAAGACCTATGGGGGCTGGAGGCAGTTCACGTCAAACAGCAGCTCTGGGAGGCTATTTTGACATCCTGCAAAGAAATTCAAGCAGAAACTCTCCACATACTCACAAGCTTTGTGAAGCTCCTGTCAAATAAGGGTCTTATGTTCAAATGTAACTTGACCTGTTACGATGTTTTGATTAAAATAGCTTTTGATTTCAGTAAATATGACCTGCTAATGCTTCTACTTTAACAAATGACCATTTTCAGTTCTTTTAAAACAACATGGTTTGAAAGTCTGTTGTGCATAATCATTTGGAAAAGTGCATTTTATGTTTTTTTTTTTTTTTTAAATACTGTTATCATTGGGAGGTTTGTTCAATAATATCCGAATGGTTGAGAAAAATATAATTTGCATAATAATTTGGAACGGAGAGATGAAATGTGATCCCTTGCATGGTGTCAGTGAAAACTTTAAAATGTGTTTTTTGTTTCTCATAATTCCTATCTTATGCTTTCTCATAAATCCTTATGTACTTAGGTACATAAGGATTTAAACTATAAAAATTAAAATTTTGCCCAGATTTCTCCATCTATTCCAGACTCTCCAAAACTAAATTCCCAACTGTTTGATGAATGGAATAAAATGATTTAAAGATTTGTATGACAAGGCAAAAAACCTCATATCAGATTCAAAACTCTACAACTATGAAAAGAAAAAGGAGGTTGGCGTTTACCTTGTCTGAAAAATTACTTAATGTCAGCTCAAATCAGAGCGTTGCTGTACAGGTGTGATCCAGAATATGAAGCTCAATGGGCTTCACTGCAGCAATCATATTCAACATACACATTTCTGCAATGAGGACACACTCTATAATGAAGTCAAAGTAAGAATACAATTTGCATCATATGATTACTTTGCTAGTTAGATTTGGTTTGATGACCTCCATGATCTGATGTTTACACAGAGAGAAAGCACAGTGAGCACTTTGAGCAGAGTGGGTCTGGACACAACTATACAAGCACAGTGAACAATGAGGCCTTCACATTAACCACTGTACCAGCTTGTTTAACCAAACATAACTGCAAGCTGCAGATCTCATTAAGTAAGTGTTATACATGTCCCTTGGGGGCAACCATTGGTGAGAGAAAAAAAACGTTTGGACATGACAAAAATTCACAGTAGACTTTAATTCAACAGAACTATAACAAACCCATTCACAAGTCAATGTTATTCTTAAACATATAAAGACATGGCAATGTCGAACCTGAGGTGTACTGCAGGACTGCAACTGGCGAGTATTTATTCTTTCTTTTAAATCGATTTGTTGTTTAGAACGCAAAAGTTGTGTCAATTAGATTTTGGTAAAAATTTTAAACAGTAAAGTGATGCCACTTGAAGACATTTAGAATAAATTTCCAGCCAAAAAAAGGTTTTCTATCAAAAACACAAACCATAGCTTTAATATAAAGCCATAAAACCGCTTCTCTCTTCAACTTATTCAATTCAGTTTATTTTTTAATGCCCAAAATCACATCAGCGGTTGTCTCAAAGGGCGACAGTAAGAACAGATGAGAGAGAATTTATTCGATGACTAAATTCTTGATTAATCTACTTCAGCCTAGGTGTACTGTACAAGCACAGATTTCTACTCAAGATGATTCTCCTGGACTAGACATTCACGGCAGTTGTGAATGTGCAGGATTTATAGTTCACCTTCTGTAGGAATGTCATATCATGCACAGAGAAAATAACAATGATTATTATAAGTTTATTTGGTGGGGACAGTGCATGTTAATGAACATACACATGCTGTAAACATGCTGGATTACCATGGGCACATTTCCATCCATTGTCCCACAAACACACTCTTTTTATACATAGACACTGGAGGCAGGGTGGATACAGTGTCTTGCCCAAGGACACAATGACAGTGTTCACTACCGCCCCCCTGTGGCACCTGACATTCCAGCGGCCACCCATCCAAGTTCTAAATCAGGCCCATCCATTGTTAACTTCAGAGATCTGATAAGAACGGGCATTGACAAGTTGGTATGGCCACTTTCAGAATCATAATCAGAAAGGGGTTTATTGCCATTGTCAGTGAACAAAATTCACAAACTAGGAACTTGCTTTAGCATTGAGGTGCAACATACAACAATTAATAATAGTAGCAAAATATATCAAAAAGGGCATACATACCATTTTGATTGTAAATAAAATAAAAATAGATTGGTCTGAATATATGTATCTACTGCACAGTTTTACACTGAAAGGATGTGGAAGAACATCTTACACAACTAAGACAGTGTCACTACTAAGTCAGTGTGTGGTTATATGTCCAAATTTAATTTGAAACAGTACATATGTTTTTGAAGTGATTTGAAAATCAATACTATCAGTATGTTTCGCTTTGAGCCAATCAAACATCTGTCTCTAACTCTTGCCAGATTATACCAGTGTCAGGGGGGAAAAGGTGTATTTCAAATGTGGATTGATGTATTCTAAAAAGTTTATAATCATACGAGTATGTCTTTACACTCCTTTGAGACCTATGAAAGCTTCACTGGTGATATCTATTGTTGGGACAAAATATGTAAATTCAGGTAAGTTCAGAGCACATGGCAGAGGGAGATCGAATCTGAATGCAAAGTTTTTTAACTCAAAGATGTCTGTGATTGTGAGGTGTTCTTTGACAGGGACATATATGAAGCCCACCCTTTCTGGTCTCTGTACATTTGCACCTGAGAGCACTCTTAGAACAACGCAATCACAGTACATTTTGCCAGGGTCCTGTGGGGCCAAATGAAGAGTATAAGCTTGAGGAAAGGGTTGCAATTATTGGAATGGAAACAGGAGTAGGCAAATGACTATAGATCATAAACAGATTTTGTTGTAATATAGTTAGTTCGTGGGGCAAAGCATTGATCGAAAGGGTCAGGTTCAACATTTTGTCACATTCTCTTACAGACACCCTTTCTTGCAAGCTTCACATGTAAAAATTCCTATGGGGAAAGCCCTTTCTTGCAGTCCCTATCCATGAACCACAGAAGGAAAAACATTCCCAATCCTTTTGGTGACAATGTCGATGAGCGCAGCATTGACATGCATCTCATCCTCCTGCCAAACTTCAACTGTGCTTGCTCTGTGGTTTGGAAATGGAAAAAAGTAATAGGCGTAATAGCAGGTACATACCGGTGGATTTCCATTTTGGAGGCCAGCGCACATCTCTGTTGAAGGATGACACTGAACGGCATATTCTACAGTAAATCAGTATTCATGATCCAAGCCAACCCTGCCTACCCCTCCTCCAACACATCAACACCGAAGCGAGATCATGGCGTTCCTCTCATACACGTCTTCCAGACCTAGCCAGTGCCGCCTTTCCCATGGCTTCCTCACTATGGCTACTTCAGTATGGCGGGCGCAGAGGGTATCCAGGCAACAGGCTATCCTGTGGGTGTAGCGAGTGGAACCTGGGAGAGTGCGCTCAGTCACATTTGTGTGCATCCGACAGCTCTTCTTCTCCACTCCTGACTCACACCCTGCTCTGTGCTCCCGCAGCACAATTAGACACATTGTGCAGCAACAGGGATTATACCTTAGCAGAGCGCAGCGAACATGCCAAATTCAGCACAAATAAAAACAACTATTCGGGACTAGGCGATATGAACATTAATCATAATTTCTTTTCTCTAAACATAAAATTGCTATCAATATCAATTTACTGAACATAAACAAGAAAAAAAGGTCAAATTTCCTTAATTTTTTCCTAATTCGGAACTCTGTTCTAAACCACATGCTTTTACTGATGAAGAAAAACAACAACTCGAACAAAAAGACGCAAGCATTGACTATTTGAAATGAATGAATCTCAAATAAAATGCATTTAATTGCACAGCCCTAATGTTAGCACAATATAGCAACTGGTCTAATGCGCTTTTCCAAAAGAAATCCAATAGAAAATCAAATAATATTAATAGAAACGTATTACATATATTTTCTTGAAAAGGTTCATTAAAGAAGTGCTCTTTAATGTATGAACTCTGTCGAGTCACTGGTGTACATATGTGTACAAGGCCCTGACGGCATGAAGCTCTGGTCTGTATGTCCCATGAGACTCCAAGATGACACCTGTGTTCTAGACTAACAAATGCTCAGATCACATTTCTGTCATGTGAACTGAAAGATAGTTCAGAGGAGATCGGGTTACAGCCTAGACAACAAATGCAGTGAAGGACAGATGAAAAGCACAGGGCTCACACTTTGAGAATGGTCTGTGTTAGTCCTACTAACACAATAATAATATTGAGAATATCATCTATAATTAAATCTCTTAAAATTTACTTTTAAAAAAAGAGACAGAAACATCTAGTGTAACCTCCAAAACAAGGGTACAACACAAAATGTCTGCCCTTTTGTGGTTAATTTTATGGTCCATTCACATTTTGTGCGATACTTGACCTCAGCCAAGACATTTAGGAGGCACATTTTTGCATATTCCTGATGCATTGTGAAAACATCATCTGAATATCTATGCAAAAGAAAACAAGTAGGCGCCGTCATATGGCTGCCCGGGTGGCTGATGCTCTTTTGCATGTCTCTCATGTCGCATCCGTCATCAAATCACGTTCCTATGACAATGGCAATAAATATATCCTGATTCCTGATTATTCATTTTTGTCAATATTGCCTCATCCTTTACTTTTCTCTGTATTGTAATTCAGCATTCGATTAAATACTTGACAGCATGACAAAACTTCTGTTAATTTTAATTTCTAGCATAAACTCTTTTGGCTGGGTGTGCAAAAAGCTCTCTAAAAAGTTTTCAGCTTGAACACAACTTGGTTAAAGAACAGATGTTTCAGAAAAGCCAGGTGACAAACTGTTAAGCATACATTTTTCAATCTGAGGCATTCAGTCTCCCGTCACATAAAACTTACGAGTCTCGGGTCATTTTGGTGTTGATGTTTCTTCCACATCCACCAGAAATCCTTTGAGAGGACCCTTTGTTCTTCTTCTGTTCCCCTAACTCAACAGTATGCTGTATGCTGTTTGCCCAACTGTGAAGTTGACTTGACATAGAATTCAGACTGACAGTGACAGGGGTGGAGGCCCCCCCAGCCCTACCCCTGACACACATGCATGGGCCCTAAGCGGAGCAGCCGAGTGGGGAAATCAGGGAGGCAATGGGTCTCCAAAACAGGTTTCCAAAATAGCTGTTGTGTTCACAGGTCACAAAGGCGCAGCGAGCACAGAGATAGACCAGACATATTCATGTTGTTCAAAGACAATTTGTCATTGCAGATTAACAATGTCATTGGATGTGTCATCACTGTTAGCAGTTAGCCGTGGGAGCTGAAGCCAAAATAGCTCTGGATGACTTGAGCAGAGAGCCATCTACAAGTGGGATAGGTTTAGTGAGCACTGCATAAGCATGATAAGCTCAGGTTCACAAATATTTCAGGGGCAATTTTGGTACTACTACAGACACTTTTTTTTTATATATAATATATATATCTGTTTATAGTAAATATTAATAATGTGTTCAAGGACAAATGACCCAGCTCTACAATTGATGCTGGTTATAGCTTTAACTGCATTGCTTTGGTTAATTACATAAGTTAATTATGCTGAGGGGGAAAATTAGACCGCTGTGTGCTGTCTGCATCTAACTATCCATGGGTTTCAGAATGACAAGAAGTTAGTTAGGACTGTTGTCATAGCAATTAATAATTTAAACCAAATGTAACGTACTTTGAATGGGGAAAAAAAGTCCTCAAAAGTCGTATAAAACAGGAAGATGAAACCCATAGATAAAGCGTTTTATTCTCCGCCAAGCAAACTAATCGTGACGATAAACTCGGCTCTGGTCGCTGAAAGTTCTGAAAAGCGCTCCAAAACTCATCACAATGACTAATTAGATGCTCAGAATGAATTAGGTAAATGAGCAATACATTCGTACCACTGCAAAACGTTTAAAACAAATAAAGACAGCCTCTTTAAAAAGTAAACGTTGCTCAGATTTATTAGAGGGAATATTAAACTAAAAAATAATAACATAATTTAGTCTGGACAAAACGTATTTTGTGAACATTATTTACTTGAATCATATTACTGTTCTTGAAACCAAAGACCAGCATGTTGTGTTTTCAGAGTGTTTGAATTTTTTTTCCAGAGAAGGGCCTTGAATACAGCCTACAGTAGATGTCAGGGCCACCTGACAATCATGTCAATGAAATGATCTACTCTCTTAAATGGGACATTTACACTGACAGTGTGCAGTAGGAGAGGTTTTACTGGAGATTCAAGACAACACAGGTCAAGTCAGCTGTGGGCGGGTGTGAAGCAGCCCTGCTCGAGGCATCAGTTTACTTTAGCCCCAGGAGCAGTTGGCCTCAATCCAAGCTCAGATGTCAGCGACAGAATCTAAATATACTGTAGGCTAGGTCCAGGTCAGCTGCAAAATCATATCCATAGATGGAGTCCATACAACAAACAAAGCAAAGACTCCATTAGCATTGTGTCCATTGTAGAAAAATATTGAAATATATTCATCCGGACACCGTTTTAGAAAAAACGCAACATTTCGACTCTCATCCAATAGTCATTCTAAATCTGTGGATCTGATCTGAGAACGCAGATATTTATCCTACTCTATCTCAGAATAGGATAAATATCTATTCAATCATCATACCACGAAGCGAAGCATGGGTATGATTTGCAGTCATCTTGAAATGGAAAAAGTTTGGAACTACCAAGACTAGAGCTGGCCGCTTGGCCAAAATAAGCAATCAAGGGAGAGGGGCCTTAGTCAGGGAGGTGACCAAGAACCCGATGGTAACTGACAGATCTCCAGCGTGTCTCTGTGGAGAGAGGAAAACCTTCCAGAAGAACAACCATCTCTGCAGCACTCCACCAATCAGGCATATGTGGTAGAGTGACCAAACTGAAGCCACCCCTCATTAAAAAAAAAAAAAAAAAAATGATCTGGACTCCCAGACCATGAGGAACAACATTCTCTGCTCTGATGAAAAAAAGATTGATCTCTTAGGCATCAAAGAGTTCAATCTTCCTACCATCTCTACAGTGAAGCATGGTGGTGACAGCATGATGCTGTGGGGATGTTTTTCAGCTGCAGGAACTGAGAGGCTTGTCAGGATCAACAGAAAGATGAATGCAGCAGTGTACAGAGACATCCTTGATGAAAACTTGCTCCAGAGGGCTCTGGACCTCAGTGTGAAGGTTAATCTCCCAACATGACATTGACCCTAAGCACACAGCCAGGATAACAAAGAAGTGGATACAGAACAACTCTGGCTGGGCCACTCAGGGGCATTCACAGAGCCTAGACCTGAACCCAGCTGAACATCTCTGGAAAGATCTGTAAAATGGCTGTGAACCGACACTCTCCATCCAATCTGATGGCGCTTGAGAGGTTCTGCAAAGAAGAATGGGAGAAACTGCCCATAAATAGGTATAGCAAGGTTGTAGCATTATACTCAAAAAGACTTGAGGCTGCAATGAGTGCCAAAGTTGCTTTAATATAGTATTGAGCAAAGGCTATAAATACTTATGTCCTCTTTGTTTTTCTTTTATTTTGAATACATTTGCTATGAAGCAAATAATGAATTTAATCAAATTTGGAATAAGGCTGTAACATAACAAAATGTGGAAAAAATAAATACTTTCCGGATGCACTGTATGTACAGTGAGTAAATATTTGAACACCCTGCAATTTTGCAAGTTCTCCCAATTTTCATCGTAGGTGCATTTCCTTTCTTTTTTAATTAAAAATGTAAAAAATCTTGAACAAAACTATGTACAAAAATGCAAAACAAACAAACAAAACACGACCAGAGAAAGAAAACTACTATAAATCAAAAGACATCCCACATTCAAATTGAGTCAGAATGTGATTTTTTTTTCCATTTTTCGAAAGTCCATCGCAATGTCAGTCCAGTCCTTGATTGTCGGTGTGTTTTGTGTCATCCATTTTTTGTGATCGCCTTTTTCGCTGCTGCCAGGAGAATGTTACAGAGCTAGCCGCCAATTGTGTCCATGGCAGGAGTCCTGAGGCCCAACTACATAGCTCTGAAGTCCATTGGGATGGCGATGTCATAAATTGTCTGTAAGGCTTTATTGATCTCAGTCCAATACAATAGGACGGTCCCAAAACACGATAGTGATTTGCCTCCTGGCTGCCACTTCTTGCAGTCAGGGGGAGCCACAACATTCTGCATTTCCATGTGAGTAACGGGCACTTTGACATGGGGTTATAAAGAAGCGAGACACATTTTTCCAACTGAATTCCCTTCAAACATGTTGTTTTCCACTGAGATGTACAACAAAGTTACCTTCTCTTTCCCATTTAACCTTAATATAAATCAGTAGAGTGACTACCCAAATTGGTAATACACTTGTACAGTTTAGATACTAATCCCCTTAAAAGTTCAGATTTATAAGCATTAATAATATTTCAGTCAAAGGGCTATGATGGTCATCATTCTTTTTGATTTCTTGACTATAATAACTCCTCCTTTGTGAATACCTAAAAAAGTCCTGTTTCTATAAGTCAAAGGATTCTTTCAAAAAGCTCTTCAAATGCCATTCTTCAGAATCTGGTAAAAGGCCTTTACACCTTTTGTTGTCCAGACTTTAAATCTTGAGTCTGTGCGGTTAGGCGCAAAATTTTGAACGTAAGCCCGCCAATTTAAGAATGTAATATCTTTGTTTAGTTTGTATGTCTTGATCAGCTCTTTGCATGTTGCAAGAACTGATTTCACCCAGGGGTTCTCCACCTCCCCTAAGTGACTCAACCGTCTGTCATCCGCCAGTAAGGCCTGCACAGGAACCCACGGCACAACACTTCTCAATATTCTTCCATTGAGCTTCATATTCTGGGTCACACCAGCACAGCAAGACTCTCATCTGGACTGAAACAAAGTCATCTTTCAAAGAAGGCAAACCCCAGCCTCCTTTTTCCTTTTGATAATTTCAAAGTTTTGTATTGGATACGGGTTGTTTTTCCTTGCCATAAAAATCTTGAGATTGCTTTATTCCACTCATCAGACTGACTGTTGCGGATGGAAACTGGAAGAGTCTGGAACAGATAGAGAAACCTGGGCAAAACATTCATTTTTATGGTTTCAATCCTTTGACTTAGACTTAAGTATGGGATAAGGTTAAATTTCTTAAGATCTTTTATTAATAGTAGTAACAAGGGGGGTATAATTTTCCTCCGGAATTGAGAGAATTTCAGTTTTTGGAACATTTAATTTGTATCCAGACATTGGACCAACTTCTTGAAGGAAATTCATCACATTGGGTATGGAAATTTCTGGTTTGGTCAAATACAATAGAACATCAACTGCGTAGCAGGCAATTTTATGTTCCGTCCCATCAATTGTAACAACGTGAATTGTTTTTGATTGTCTAATAAATTGGGCCAATGGTTCCAAATACAAAGCAAACCGGAGGGGAGACCAGGCACAGCCCTGTCTGACCCCCCTTTTCAGAGTCAGTGGATTGGACAGATTACCACTGATTTTAATTCTTGATGTTGGACCATTGTAAAGAGCCCCAATATTTTGTTATAATTAAATTGCCGATTTGAAAATTGTTCAGCACTTTAAATAAATATGGCCAGCTAACAGAGTCAAAAGCCTTCTCAGCGTCCAAACTAATTATAACGACTTTGTTTTGTGGTTTCTGTATTTGGCCCATTATGTGTAGGGATCGCCTTATGTTGTCCTGTGTTTGTCGTTTGGTTACGAATCCTGTTTGATCACTGGGAATTAAACTTGGAAGTATCTGTTCCATTCTTTTGGACATAATCGAGGTGTGTGTGTGCGCGTGTGTGTGTGTATATATATATAATAGTCTATATGAAGCACAATCCAATTGGTCTTTCCCTTCTTTTGTTATCTGGGATATGATGGCTTCTTTCCAACTAGTAGGGGACTTTTTTTAAGTGCCCAGTTTACAGTTGTCAAAAGGAAAGGAGTAAATATGTGTTTTAAAGCTTTATACCACTGAGGTGAACCCATCGCTCCTGTCCAGGCCTTGTATTTGCAAAATTGTTATTTCAGCTCCTAATTTTTTATTTTGTTCTTCCGCTATAACAGGCAAATTGAGGGTGTCCAGAAAGGAATCTAAATAATCATCTTTATCGTGTGGAATTTATGAAAAAAGTTTTTTTATAGAAGGATTCAAATGCTGATTGAATTTGGTCTTGTTTGGTTAAGATTACGTCACTTTGCCTGTCCCGTATTTCAGCTTGTTGTTTTTTAAGTTTCCAAGATAGTAATTTAGAAAATGTTGATCCACTCTCATAATAGCTTTGTTTGGTAAAGAGCATTTTCTTACCCGTTTCCTGTGATGTCAGATCATTAATTTCCCCTTGTATCTTTTTAATTTCTTGTAGCATGTTAGGACACCCCTTTTTGGCATGGTTTTCCTCCAACAATTTCCTCCCTTTGTTTCTTTTATTCGGAGGCTATGGCAATAATTTGTCCTCTCAAGACAGCTTTGGACGCATCCCAAAAGGATGGGCGGAGAAATTTCCCCAGCATAATTTTCCTCCAGATAATTCTTAATGGTTGTTGGACATTTTTTCCTTAAACAAAGGGTCATTCAGCAGGCTGGCATTGACCCTCCATAGTGTGTTTATTCGTCTCTCCTCCAAATGTACAGAAATGTAGATAGGAGCATGATCACTTGCCTATATCTGCTTCAGTGATTTTAGATCTTTATTGATTTGTTGATCTTTATTGAGAACAAAAAAGTAGTCTAATCTGGAATAGATTGTATGTGGATTTGAATAATGGGTATACTGGCGTGCTCGAGGGTTAATTTCCCTCCATGTCAATCAATCCTATATTCTTCAATAAGATACGGAAATTCTTATTTATTGTTCCTCCAGGGCCTCTTGAGATCGACACGTCGAATGTAGGTTGAAGGCGAAGATTCCAGTCGCCACCGCAGATTAGTGTTCCCTCAGAGTGGTGTACAATCAGGTGCATGACATCAGCATAGAAAGTGATATCGCTCCCTGGTGGCGGTTACACATTTAAAAGGAGTGAAAACCTTTCCATTAATATTCCCTTTAACCAGTACATATCTGCCTTCTTTATCCTTACATTCAAAACTCTGTTCAAAAACTATTCTGTTTGAAATCAATATTGCAACTCCCCTTCCCCCTTCTATGTTTCTATGTTTGCCTTTGTATGATGAAAAATATAATTATTTTTTTTTATACAGAATTTCAGTGTCATTCAAATGTGTAAATATATAATGTCTACTCTTTCTTTTTTCATTTTTGTTGCTATTCACATTGAAGGATGCTACTTTTAACACTTCTGATGCTATTGGGTTGATTGTATTGATCCTACCGTTGACAATTTTCGGATAACTTTAATCCCTCTGGTCGAAAACAACAAAAAAAACACACACAAGAACACCCCCCCCCCCAAAAAAAACAAAACCTCCCCAGGCACTCCCAACACCAATCCTCGGAAAGAACTGGATATATAAGCTCCCTGGCTCACCACATCCCCCTGCTGCACTCTGCAAGTATTTTCAATTTCCCACTAATCCAATCTCCCACATCTGGCACATTGATGAGTAGATGTATTTTGTCAGAGTTTATGTACAAAAGCAGACAGCCAACATGGAGCATAAAGTCTGATGTTAAAAATAGAAATCGCTATCATCAGTCTCTTCATATTAACAGAACTGTATCACCGTGTGACCATAACCCGAACTCACATGCCCCACGCTGGTGACTCCATCTCTTGTGTTGTCTAGTTCTCTGTGTTTTGTACCTTCCTTAGGAGCACCTCTGCTTCTCCTGGTGTTCTGAGCACACGTTTTTTTACCCTTAAAAGTCACCAGAAGAGTCGCGGGGAAAGAGAATCCATGTCTCAGTTTTCTCTTCCTTAGCTCCTGACAAATGTGGCGAAGCTTTTGCTGTCGTTGGCGAACCTCATATGGAATATCTGGTCCAAAGAAGACACGCTTGCCTTTGTACTGGATGTCTCCTTTAACCCTTGCAGCCTTCAAGACGTCAACCATATTCAACCGCAAGAGGCTGCCTTTTTTTGGCGGATCGCATCGTGTCAGCTGAGCAGTGAGTGTCGGGTCCTGGAGGACAGTTCAAGGCTCAACATGTCAAAAAGACCCGCTTACCTCATGGCAGCGACCGTCAGGACAAATGCTGCGCCCTCTCTCGGTTCAGACTCAAAACTCAAGACGTTCCTTCACGCTGCTGGTGCTTGGTTTGTCCAGACGATGTTGCTCTTTCGATTGTAATGTGAGGGACTTTAACTCCTGAGCCAACAAGGAGCTCAGGAATAATCTTCTCTAAGAAACTTTCTGTGTCTTTTCCTTCCTTCTCCTCCTACGCCACACAAGCCCCAGGTTAAGACAACAGTGATCTGGACTCCAAATCCAGAAATGGTATTTTTCTAAATTGTTGTTCTTCCCAACTCCAGCATAGTCCACCCTAGCCCTGCAAGCGCCTTAATCCGTCTCAGCCCTTACCCGCTCTCGCCAGATAGTTTCCGCATGATCTGAAACACACTTCTCCGACTTCCTCAGTAATGACTGATCAGTATGATCAGATTGATAAAAACCTCTGAGCGGTCCCACTGCATCGGACACGACTGGGCCCCAATGGCAGCTAACACACTCGACTCTAAGTAGTGTCCATTTGCCACAAGCTTATATTTCTGAACGACATATCCTGAGCCAATATCTGACGATCAGTTTAAATATTTCGTCTCCATTTTTTATACCTTATCACTGGCAAAGAACATCATTGAGAATCTCTACATCTGGGTCCGGCGGGAGCCTCCTGTTTCCTTTCGGCGGGGAGTGGAGAGCCAGCAGGACGGGGAGGGAGCGCGGGGAGGGAGCGCGGGGAGGGAGCGCGGGGAGGGAGCGCGGGGAGGGAGCGCGGGGAGGGAGCGCGGGGAGGGAGCGCGGGGAGGGAGCGCGGGGAGGGAGCGCGGCTCTGCCTCCGATTCGCTAGCTATGCTAGTCATGTTAGCCTCATTAGCTTCGCTAGCTTGTGATGCGGGCTGTTTCCCAATGGGGACGTGGACCGTCGTGGACCGTTTGTTTTGGTCCCGTAGCGTTACCAGACTTGCACTCTCCTTGTTTAGGTTTTGCAGCAGAGGCTTGGATTCATCAGCTCATGGCGCTGCCATTATCGGAAGTCGCAAATAAGTATTTGCACACCTGAGAAAATCAGTTTGTTTACAATTACAGAGGTCAAACGTTTCCTGTAGTTTTTGACCAGGTTTGCACACGCTGCAACAGGGATTTTGGCCCACTCCTCCACACAGATCTTCTCTTCAACTGTCAAGTGTTACTGAGCCACACAGAGTTTCAGCTCCCTCCAAAGACTTGGCTTACAGAGCCACTCCTTGGTTCACCTGGCTGTGTGCTTCGGGTCATTGTCATGTCGGAAGACCCAGCCACGACCCATATTCAATGCTCTGACTGAGGGAAGGAAGTTGTTACCCAAAATCTTGCAATACACGGCCCCATTCATTCTCTCTTTAATACAGTGCAGTTGTTCGGTCCCCTGTGCCAAAAAGCACCCCCAAAGCATGTTTCTACCCCATGCTTCATAGTAGGGATGGTGTTCTTGGGATTATGCTCATCCTTCCTCTTCCTCCAAACACGCCGAGGGGAGTTTATATATATCATCTGACCCCATGACTTTCTCCCATGACTCCTCTGGATGGGCAATTCATGATTTTAAACAATGACGGCGTAGTGCATTACCTTTGAAATTGTGGTCCCAGCTCTCTTCAGGCCATTGAACAACTTCTCCCATGTAGTTCTGGGCTGATTCCTCACCTTTCTTGTCATCATTGATACCCCACAAGGTGAGATCTTGCATGAAGCCACAGTTCGAGGGAGACTGATAATCATCTTTGGCCTCTTCCCTTTTCAATCAATTGCTCCAACAGTTGATATTTTTTCACCAAGCTGCTTATCCCCATTGTTCCGTAGCCCTTCCCAGCCTTGTGGAGATCTACAATATGGTCTCGGGTGGACAGGTGTCTTTATGTAGCTAACGAGCTCAAACAGGTACTACTAATTTAGATTGATAAGTGGAGTTGAGTTTTTAAAAGGCAGACTAACAGGTCTTTGAGCGCCAGAATTCTTGCCAATTGGCAGTTGTTCAAATACTTATTTGCAGCAATAACATACAAATCAATTATTTAAAACTCATACAATGTGATTTCTGGATTTTATGTCCCTCACAGTGGAAATGCACCGACGATGAACATGTCAGACCCCTCCATAATTTCTAAATTGGAGAACTTGCGAAATCGCAGGGTGTTCAAATACATTCCTCAATGTATATAGATGTGTATAGCTGTATGTATAGATAGATATTGTGCATGTTTTGTGTTGATGGGGGAAATCGGAGTACCCAGAGGAAACCCACCCAGACGTAGGGAGAAACATACAAACTCTGCACTAAAAGGCCCAGTCCACGACCTTTTTGCTGTGAGTGCTAACCACTCAGCCAGCGTGCCGTAGTGGTGAAGTTTTTGACAGATGAAGAATGAGAACATACATCTCAATTAAGGACCACAAAATCACATTTTTGAAAATAATTTAGTTGGAAAAATGTATCACAGTACAGGAAACTACAACTTGCTGGAAACTGTGATTGTAAAGTGTCCCACCATAATCATGTGTTTTGGTACTGTCCGAATGTTCAAAGAGTTTTTTTCAGTATCACTACTCCACTTCATTTCAGGATTATGTATTTGGGCCACAAAACTCCTGCCATGGACACAATAAAGGGATACTTTGGAGCGTATCTTTGGCAGCAGGATAGAATGCCATTATGAAAAAGATTTTGACACACACTGAACCAACAATCAATGAAAGGACAAAAATTATAATTGACAACATGTTTAGGACCATGTACAAAACTGTTTATGCGCTGTTTCTTTCTGTTGTGCTCCTTTGGGAGTCCCTGCTTAGACTGCTGCCCCCATGACCGGCCCCGGATAAGCAGAAGAAAAGGGATGGATGTTGCCCATTAAAAATATAACTTGATCTCAAAAAGTCAATAAATAAAAAATGAATTATACTGGGCTTCTCAATAGCAGTCATATCTAATGTGTGTGAGCGAATTTGTTGAACCCATAGCATCTTGGTCATGGATTGAGATGGGCTCCATTGGTCCCCTCTTATAAGACCAGCTCCTTGGTTTAGTCCACCTTCTGGAGCAGACGCTTTGCCTGAGACCACTGTTTTTCATCAGTATCACACACTAGCTGAGCTGTGCTCTCATGCACCTTCATGATGTATGATGTACGTCTAACCTACTCTTTCATGCACTTTTGTCACAGTCAGGACCTTCAGCAGGTTTGTTTACTGTGCATATGTAATAAAACTATGGTATTGGACAGTAGTGCATAACAGGACTGTGTTCATTGCAATTGAGATTTTTTTTGTAAATGGACAGCTCCTTAGGGATTCTCCTAAATAACCTACACATTTAAGTAATATCCAAACAATAGTGGACATAGTAATCTAAATAGGCCTGTCAGAACATTAGGTCCTGATGAAGCAGAAGCTCAGCATTGGACTTTTTCGTCCACTATCAAATGGTGGATCGATGCATTGTTCAGTACACAACAACAGCTGCCCCACAGCTGGACTCAATTAGGGGCTTCTAAAGGGAGAGACATGACAGGACAGCAAAACTTAATTCTTTCATAGCCCAAGTCTAAACCATCCTACTACATACAATTTACAAAGGCCATTCTCTGAAGTGGGGAAGGTCTAAATACACAAAACCAAGTTACCAACTGCTCTTTCCCCATGCCCTTTAAACGCTGACTTTCGGAGCAAACAAGGATTGCCCAGGACTGCGGCCATAGTCAGTCCAGTCCATTCAAAAGCAATGACACAAACGCAGCACATCTCCAGAGAGAAACGACACAGTGGTTATCGCTGCCTGCGGCCATATTCAACCATATTCAACCGCAAGAGGCTGCCTTTTTTGGCGGATCGCATCGTGTCAGCTGAGCAGTGAGAGTGTCGGGTCCTGGAGGACAGTTCAAGGCTCAACATGTCAAAAAGACCCGCTTACCTCATGGCAGCGACCGTCAGGACAAATGCTGCGCTTTCTCTCGGTTCGGACTCGACTAGTTTTGTGCAGTTCCGCTCACAAGGGGCAAAGATGTCTGTGTCGGTGTTCCGTTGTGGGTTTGGGGGGAAAAGAAAAAAAAAATGAGGAAAAAAAATCCCAAAACTGAAACAGTCACTGTTAAATCCTACATGTTCATGGGGTTCAGCTCATCGAAAATAAAAGTCTGAAAACCAGACACCCACAGTCTCGGGTTCCTCTGACGCACTGGGGCAACGTGATGCTTCGTAGTGCCGCTTTGCTGCCGCTCTGCTGCCGCTCACTGTTGCTACAAGTGCTGCGTTCAGGGACCGGGACCTCCCGTGTCCGCAGTCATTCTTCACATTCAGTTAACGAGGGGCAGGCAACGGACCAAATAAGCGAGGACTTCATCACACTCTTTTGTATGCAGACTGGTGTAGATGGTTCTCTTCATAATAAGGTCTCGCATGTTGTTGATGCTCAATCTACGCGCCGTGGACTTTCTTCCCAAAGGCACCCAAATGCAGCACGTAACCAGCCTGGACGCAGCTGTTGTCCGCGCGACGATCCTGACAAGAGCAGCGGATGCTGAGTTTAAGAAGCAACGAGTAATGCTAATGGTCGATGATCATTAATAGATTAGTTAGATTCGGTATTGCCAGGGCAGCATTTTCAGTATGGGTTGTCTTAGTAATGTAATTTGCTCTATGGTACAACCAATATAGGCCTATTAATTATTATTTAATCATTTCTGCAAACTAACCACCAGGTAGAGTGTGTGCCTCTTACTGGTATTAAAAAATCAAATATGTGTTGCAGTGCCTTAACCTGCACATTGAAGATAGGCTACAAGTTTTCTCCTTTTCAGTGTATGGACCGGCCATGCTTCATGTGAAAGCAACAAATAAAGTGATATAGTTTATCTGCCAAAGTAAGACTATTCATCCCTTCTAAAACAAGAAGTGAACACAAGAATATGAGATAATGTGTAAAGGGGGGCTCATTAGGCCTACATTATTCAAAATACTTCCTTAAGAGATCATTATCTCCAGTAAAACCTCCTGTAAAATTGGTCATGCATGACATAACAGATAGATAAAGAGCAGAGTACTCTCCCCAGTCTGTCCAGATCTGTCATTGCTTTTGTTTTTTGTTTTTTTAGAATCTCTGGCTATCAAAATCGGATAATACCCTTTGTATACAGAGGAGGTTCTTGGTTCTTGCCCGTAGATTATTTGGTGACTCAAGGTGGTTGGAGAAAGGGCGAAGTATCTTGGGATTCACTTGAACCCTAATTGAAGATATTAATTCATTATGAAAAACTGTTACATAAAATGTAAATATGTTTACATGAGTAGAATAAACTTAATTTACGCTAACATTGTGGGGAAATGTAAATTCTATAAATATGGTTATAACTCCACTTCTTAACGTACCTCAAGTTAATATCAACAGGCGCTGCCAACCAAAAAAGTTTTGCCCGAGACTTGTCCTACCAATATAGAAAACTAGCACCTTATTTTAAATATCTATGGGACAGCCCTTGGCAGGGGCAAGTGAGTCATTCTGAAGCAGACCTGTGTTAAGTGATATGTACTAAGGACATGAGCTTGGTTTATTTTGAAAATGTGGAAGGAAGCAAAGACTCCAACACTGAAAATGTTGAAATGGATAATGATGGACAATGTTGCAAGTGAAAGGATGTTGGGGAGAGTGAATGTTGCAAATAAACAAATAAACAAAACAAATACAAAATAAATAAAGTAAAGATAATGACCATTCAAAAATATGTATTAATATTACTAGGAAAATTAATAAATCGATTCTGTCACTTCTGATGACCAAGAATCAGCTCAATTCTTCATCAATCTCACTATTTTAGGACTCTTTAATAGTCCTCAAAAATACACACTTACTTTTTCTTTTTTTTTCTTTTTGATCCTGTATCTCTACTTATATTTAGTATCAAATTGAGTACACAAAGGGCAACAAATACACAGAAAGTTTATGAATAAAACCTTTAATGTTACATCAACAATGTATTTCTTGACAGACTCAGGTCTTGTCCAAAACAGGACTCTTAAAAAGACTGTGTGGCAGCCAATTTGTTTAAGATTTCATTTGGTGTTTTGGTTCTCAAGATCTCAGTCACAAAACAGAATGAGTTTCACACGAGTCTCTCATTTGGGTTGCCAGCTCCCATGCTGAAATCTATTTGGTTAGACCTAAAAGGCTCTCTAATCAGAATAGTCACTGACTAAAGCTCAGTACCTGCTCCAATCATGAATCAGTGCTCGTGCAGCCTCTATAGCTCAGTGAGGGAAGGTTCTAATGTTCTGAGCTGAACATAAGGCACGGCCTGAACATAAACTGGGAATGAGACAAACTTTCTCTATTTGCAGAGTAAGGCCCTGGAAACACAGGTTCTGTTGTGATTGTATTATCCATAAAAGTATAAAAGCTACATACCGTTCATTTTGTGGCAGCAGTTCGTGAACTCTTAAACTCCGATCCAGCAGGCAGAAGTAGTACGCTTCTCGACATCATTTACCGAGCCACATTAAGTCTTGAAGAAGCAGGGCCTCGGCTGTGATTGGCTGAGTGCACGTTGCTGATGTGTTCTTTTGGAGCTAGCTTAAGCTAACTCATTAGCCTGTGAGCGGCTTCTCCTGCGAGGCCACAGAGGACTGCTCCAAAATGCCTTATTTTCAGACGTGGGAAGAGTTCGCACGGGCAGCAGAAAAACTATATCTGACAGATCCGATGAAGGTACGATTTCTTTGTATTTAATTGTCAAATGTGTTCTTATCCGCACGTAGCCCACTAGCTAACGTTAGCCCTCGAGTGTGTCTGAAGTGAAATGTTTGTTTTTCTTCAGGTCCGAGTGGTCCTCAAATACCGACACTGCGATGGAAATCTTTGCATTAAAGTCACGGACAATGCAGTGGTGAGTGTCCAGACACACGGTCCACACACACATGCAGAACCAGGGCCAAGGGTCCACACACAGACACAAAACCAGGGCCAAGGGTCCACACACACACACACACAGAACCAGGGCCAAGGGTCCACACACACACAGAACCAGGGCGAAGGGTCCACACACACACACACACACACACACACATAGAACCAGGGCCAAGGGTCCACACAAATACAGAACCAGGGCGAAGGGTCCCCACACAGAACCAGGGTATTTGGTATTATATTGGTAAATCCTGCTTAAGTTGGTTTTCCTGATGAAGGTTCGCTACAATGTAATAAAAAACTTACAGCTGACAAGTGTTTTGTGGATTATCGCTCTTAAAACGTGTATTTATTTCAAAAACTCAACTGCCCATTGAGCTTCATATCTATGGAAGACAATACACCTAAAATATGTAATCAAACTATCTGAAGAGGTTGCATTTAGGTAGGCTAGTTAATAAAACCCTATAGCTGCTAGAAATTAATCAGGCTGCACATTCATTTAAGTGTGTTCACTGACATGTGCTTGAGCTCTGGCTTTTTACATTTTTATTATAGTGTTTACAGTACAAAACGGACCAAGCCCAGGACGTGAAGAAGATTGAGAAGCTCCATGGAAAACTGATGAGACTGATGGTTTCCAAGGAGACTCACAGTGCCATGGAGACTGACTGAGATGCTCTGGGTCTGAAGGTCTGGACTCTGTTCAAACAGTGACTTTGGCAACTCCTCAGAGCCCTAGTTGTGAGGCCCACACTGTTTTTGTTTTTTACTTTTTAAACTAATGCTGTCTTCTGAAACAACTTGTTTGATTCTATATCGTGATGGGTCATTAAAGAAGCAAGAGAAACTTTTTTTTTTTTTATGGACTTGTGCCACATGAAGAAATGTGGTGGCTGTTATTTCAGATATGACAAACCCAGTTTCTTTAACAGAGAAATGCATAAAATAAATGTTTTATCTCACGTCTGTTGCAAGACACTCAAGTTGACTTTATTTTGACATGAAAATTACTGCTAAGACACTTTTGGCTTAGTATGTGTTTTGTGAGTGCTGGAGTCACAGAAGGTGCAAGTGCAGCTTGGCAGCCATATGAATTTACCTCAAGGCAACTATGGCTACAGCTTACCAGCACTGAGTGCAGAGGCAAATGAGCAATGTAGGAAATGGTAACTCAACTTTGAAGTGTTTTGAGATTCATTATTTTCATGCATTAATTTAAATGCTTGCAAAAAAGGTCTGATTGAAATGCCACTTTTTAGAAGTTGTAAATACTGCATTGTATGGAGGGTTTGAATGAGCCAGCACAGAGTAGATGTATTGAAGAGGGAGAGCTGCAGGCTAAAACAAAAGTCCACACCTTCAGTCTGAGATCTGTATGGAAGACGCTGCACTTTGGGACAAAATGACTTAAGTAATGACTCTTGACACTGTGTGTTCTTATTAAAACACACATACTACTTCTCTCCATTTGGGTCAAGTCATAATTGCGATAACTGACACAGGGAAAGAGGTAGAATTACTTAAGCTGTACATTTTATTACAAGTTTATCTGAGTCCAACAAAAATTGGTCTGACTACATTTGGCCTCTGAGCCATAGTTTGGACACCTATGAACTGGATTCATTATCTAGGCAAGGCAAGTTTATTTGTAGAGCACAATTCATACACAAGGCAATTCAAAGTGCTTCACACAACAGGAAAAAAATGCATTAAAATCACAAAGACATGGCACAAAATAATAGATCAAGACATAAAAGAGAAGAGTGCAAAGAAAAGCATTTCAGTCATATGCACAGCCAAACAAAACAGTTTTTAGTTTAGATTTGAACATTGCCAGAGTAGCGGCCTGTCTCACATCCTCAGGAAGACTGTTCCAGATTTTAGCTGCATAAAACTGAAACACAGATTCCCCATGTTTAGTCCTGACTCTGGCACCAGCAGGAGGCCGGTCCCTGAGGTCCTCAGAGTCCGAGATGGTTCATATGGCACTAACATGTCCGAGATGTACTTTGGTGCTAGGCCATGGAGAGACTTGTATACAAGCAGAGCTGCTTTGAAGTCTATTCTCTGAGCCACAGGAAGCCAGTGCAGAGACCTGAGCACAGGACTAATGTGATCGTACTTCCTGGTTCTAGTCAGGACCCGAGCAGCGGCGTTCTGGATGTACTGCAGCTGTTTTACAGCTTGTTTGGAGAGGCCAGTGAGCAGGCCGTTACAGTAGTCTAATCTACTAGAGACAAACGCATGGATAAGTCTCTCCAGGTCTGGTTTAGACACTATACTTTTGATTTTGGCAATGTTTTTTAGATGGTAAAAAGCTGCTGATGTGATTGATCTGACGTGGCTGTTAAAATTCAAATCTGAGTCCATTATTACCCCCAGATTTCTAACTTTGATTTGTAGGTTTTAGAGAGAGACTCTGGAGGTGACAGTTTACACTTTCTCTTTGTTTCTGTGGGCCAAAGACGATGATTTCAGTCTTGTCTGAGTTCAGCTGGAGAAAGTTGTTTTGCATCCACACACTGATCTGTTGGATGCAGTGACAGAGTGAATCCACTGGTCCATATTCACCTGCCGTCAGTGAAACATAGATCTGAGTGTCGTCTGCGTAATTGTGATAGGACACATTCTCGCTGCGTATCAACTGACCTAAACGGCAGCATGTAGAGGTTGAACAGAAGGGGTCCCAGGATTGACCCTTGGGGCACCCCACAGGTCAGGGGCATCTGGTTTGAGACACAGTTACCAATTTCGACAAAGAACTTCCTGTCTTCCAGATAGGACTTTAACCAGTTTAGGGCAGTGCCAGTGATGCCCACCCCGTCCTCTAGTCTCTGTAAGAGGATCAACCATGATCGACAGTGTCAAAAGCAGCACTCAGGTCTAACAGAATTAAGACTGAGGCTTTGCCCGCGTCAGTGTTCAGGTGGATGTCATTTGTCACCTTGACAAGAGCGGTCTCAGTGCTGTGATGAGGTCTAAAACCTGACTGAAAAACATCAAAAGAGTTGTTTATTAAGAGGAAATCAGTGAGCTGTTGGTAAACAACCTTTTCAAGGACTTTGCCCCAAAATGGCAGATTAGAGATGGGCCGGTAATTACTCAGTACTGCGGCATCAAGACTGCCTTCTTCTTTAGGAGAGGCTTTATGACCGCAGTTTTCAAAGACATTGGGAATGTTCCAGATTGAAGCGACATGTTAACTGTGAGTGAGTGGTGCTAACAAACTGTTCAGCACAGACTTTAGAAAATCTGGTGGGTAACACATTGAGGCAGCATGTAGATGAACTCAGACTGGTGATGATCTCCTGGACAGTTTTGTCAGTTACAGGTGCAAAGTGAGTCAGCTCTAAGTGTGTAGGTGGTTTGAGGGTTATTTTTTGCATTGTAGAATTTATAGCATTTTTAATGCCCTGAACTTTGTCATTAAAGAATAATGCAAACTCATTACACTTGGATGTGGAAATGAGTTCTAATGGCAGCTGAGAGGGTTTGTTAATCTGTTTACTGTGCCAAACAGGACACGCGAGTTGTTACTAACAGCTTCCAATTATTTCAGAAAAATATCCTTCCCTAGTTCTACATAAAATGATGTGTGTACATGTACAACTTCTCTCTGTAAATCTCTTTCTGAACTTGGAGCTTCGACTTGCGCCATTTTCGTTCCCTTTTCTGTGCCCTGACCGAATCATCATTTCTCCATGGCGCCTTCTGCTTATTTTTAACAATTTTAGCCTTCATAGGGGCAATGGTGTCGAGAACATTCAAAACACTAGATGTAACAGAGTTCAACAAATCATTTACATTAGAACATGAGACATTTTCAAAGTTAATCATTTCCATAAAATATATATCCCGTGCTGTCATTTATGTGTCTCCTCCGGACAACTGCAGGACCAGCTGGTGGTTTGGGAAAAACAGACAGGTCAAAGAAGACACAGAAATGATCAGACAGAGCAACATCGACCACATTGACGTGATGATTATCAGTGAAATCAACTTTGCATTAAAGAAGTGTATTTAAAATACAAATAAACAGATGCTTATTAGGGTAATGTTGGCTCTCAGAGGTCTGTTTTTTAATAAATTGTAATTGTTTTCGGTCACCATTATAAAGCTTTCTGTTGACAAAAGTATATGTTGCGTGTGTCCAGATTAGGGTTTTTTTCATCTTTTTGGTTTATTTTTAGAAAATGGTTTATGTAAATGTATTCGCCCATGGTTATTTTGACAACATGTACTTTCCCCATTTACGTGTGCTATTTTGAAGTTACAAACTTAAAAAAAAAAAAAAGTGTGGGCCTGGGTCATTTCTGATTGTGTTGATGCCGCGCGCGCTCCCGTGGACAATACTCCGCCCCGAGCAGACTTTTGGACTGGTTGCAGATCACCGCGGACCGTCCGGCCGAGTACAGCTGACGAAACAGAGGTAAACCACTTCAGTGTGTTCTTTGTATAATTGTGACGTTGACTGCAGTGTCCCGGAGACCACTTTTGTCCCTTTATGTAGACATTAACGACGTGCGCGAGGGAGGCGAGCCTGCGCCCTCCGTCCAGGATCGTACATCTAACCAAGATTTTATAACGTGACTAAAGTATATCCGGACTTGTAAAGTAGTCGTACCGGGGGTGTGTAGTGCAGACCGAAGCCTTACAGATTTGTGCGTTATTTGGGCCGCGCGTGAACTTTGTACGCACCAAATCTGATGAACTACAACCCACTGGCGGCACTGTGTTTTCGTTGAAAAAGAAATGGTCTTCGATTTAGGCCTACTGCTGTGTGTCTGTTAAACACTCACACGAAATGCCTTTGTAGTCGATGACAAGCCATTCAAATGAGCTTTAAACGCTGTGACTTGACCTATCCAATTTAAGTAACACAATGCTGCTTATTTTTATGAATTAAAAAATATGTTTAAAATGTCATTATGTATTCTGAAGTGTTCCATGCATGTATTTGTTCGCAGTTAGATAATGCCTATCAGGGTAAGGCAGTGAAGCACAAATAATGATTTATTTCTTCCTTTTGATCTAGTTCTAAACCATTGTATTGTAACACCAGGCTCTCCCTCCATTTGCTGGCATCATGTTGTTTGAAGTCCTGCTGGCTGCAGTAGTTGGAGCACTTCTCTTCCTTTTGGTGAATAAGTGGAAAAAGCCAGGCATCTTGAAGACAGAGGACGGCTGGTGGGGAGTTGGAGACAGACCTGAGGGACAGGAGGACACTACAATTCGACCTTTTCAATTAAGCACCAGTGATGCAGAGCTAGAGGTTTGCTTCTGCTCACTCTCTACTCTCATGGCCGAACTCTGATGTCATTCTAATGTTCAAAACTTAAATCGGCACCAAGAGATTGTTCACAGTCAGTCATGGGAATAGCACATGCACAGGAGGTACGCAGATACAGGTGAGAGAGGAGTTGGTGCCATGAGAGACCTGCCCCCATTCAACCCCCATTTACCTGCTCAATTACAGAACATGGTTCCCATATCATTATATTGGCTATATATGTCCCTTTTCTTCACAGGATCTTTACCGTCGGATGGACCAAACACGACCAGTGCCCTCACTTCATAACAGCCAGTTTACCTACGGCTTCAACTCTGAGCATCTGCAGAAAGTCGTCTCATATTGGAGAAATGATTTTGACTGGAGGAAGCAAGTGGAGAAAATAAACCAGTATCCTCATTTTAAAACCACCATTGAAGGTTAGTGCTGCTCTTGTGATTTTAACTGATAATCCATACTAGTATTAGATTGTGGTGTGTTCTGGCAGGTCTTGATGTCCACTATGTACATGTGAAGCCCCAGGAGGTTCCAGAGGGCACACAAGTGATTCCTCTCATCATGGTCCACGGCTGGCCTGGGTCCTTCTATGAGTTCTACGGCCTCATCCCTCTGTTAACGCAGCCGCCGCAGCACGCACCCTTTGTATTTGAGGTGGTGTGTCCCTCCATTCCTGGATATGGCTTTTCTGAGGCACCACATCAGAAGGGTGAGCTCAGTGTGTGGTCAACATGCAGAAACCTGTTCTTGGTGAGACAGGCACAGTCCAGCGGGAGTACTAATATCTCCAGCTTCTGTGCCACTGAGAAAAAGCACAATGATAATTTCTCTGACTCATTAGCACAAAACTATCTTAACCCCCCCCTGACTTTTGTACTGTGTTGTGAAACGTTTGTGTTCCAAATGAATGCTTCTTTTCATGTGGTACTTCTGTGTTTTTGTGCAGGGTTTGATTCAGTGTGTGCGGCCCGCATCTTTCACAAACTCATGAAGCGCTTGGGCTTCAGTCACTTCTATGCTCAAGGAGGCGACTGGGGCTATTTAGTCACCACCAACATGGCTCAATTGGAGCCAAGGTGAAAGTCCACTCCACAACTTCCGCCTCAATATTGTAGAGTCAAAATAGTGAAAAGACTCATTTTGTTTCAGGACAGTTACAGGCTTGCATTTGAACTTTGCCCCAGCCTCAAAACCAGGACTGCTGCTAGCTCTCTCCATTCTACTGGGACAGCGCTTCCCAAAACTGTTCAGCTTCACTCCAATGGACTTGGAGCACCTTTACCCCGCTGCAGAGAAACTGCTGGTGGAGCCTCTCCTGGAAACAGGCTACATGCACATTCAAGCTACCAAGCCGGACACTGTGGGTAAGATTATTAAGCATTGATGAATACTTCAGAGGTTTTTGTGAAAGCAACATAACAATCATCCCATTAGAGAGTAAGAAAATATCCATCTACCTAATATATATATTTATATATCTATATATCTATTGCTATTTTTTTATAGATATAGAGATATAGAGATATAGATATAGAAAAAACATATCTCTATCATAGATATATATATATCTCTCTATCATATATATATCTCTATCATAGATATATAGAGATGGATATATATCTCTTATATAGAGAGAGAAAAAAATCAAAGACTTTTGTTATAGTACAGACACTATTGTCCAAGTTAAGTTGGCTGTTATTAATTCAAACAAGACTTTCTTCATTAAAAACAAATAGTATTTGACCTGTTTGGTTGGGAAAAAAATAACCCTAATATTGTCGTATGTATGAATGGATTTTTTGGGGTGAAGCGTACTACTGGACACACATCTGTTCATGGATTTCAGCTAAATGTAACGTTTAGTTCCCATTCAAAAGATGTAATGTATTGTTTTAAATGGTTAATCGCTATGGCACCAGTCCTAAAAGTTCATAATTCTGAAATCCATGGATTGTGAATGTCTTGAATAGCAGCCCACGTGTTATGGCTTATATTCCCGGGTGTTGTGTGAGTGTCTGCGTATACTAAAGAGTCCTGTATATACTAAAGAGTCCTGTGTTTGAAGGTCGGGCGCTCAATGACTCCCCTGTTGGATTAGCTGCCTACATTCTGGAGAAATTTTCCACTTGGACAAACAAAGACTTCAGAAATCTACAGGACGGAGGTCTCACCAGGTGAAGTAAAGACCTCACCTGCAGGGCTTTCTCCACCAAATCTTACCCAAAAACTTCCTTCTATAGGCATTTGAATACAGTTGTATAAGATTATACATTTCATGGACACAGAAACTTCAAGGTGCTTTACACAAGAATCAAAATATTAATATAATATCACAATATCACAACAAACTGTCAATATTGCATAAAGAGGGTTAAAGGAGTTGGAAAAAAGCAACACTGACATGTTGTTTCTCGCATACTCTCAATATTGTGTTTCTTCTGGGGCAGGAAGTTCTCTCTCGATGACCTGCTCACCAATATCATGATCTACTGGACTGCAGGCTGCATCATCCCCTCCATGAGGTTTTACAAGGAAAACTTTTCCCAAGGCCTCAACAAGCCACATGCAAAGTGAGTGACAGGAGCGGGAATCCAGAGTGGGGGGGTTGCGCTGGATAACACTGAAGGCCCACTTTTCTCCTCAGAATACCTGTGGTGGTTCCTACCGGTTTCGCCTGCTTCCCCAACGAGCTCATGCACACACCAGAGCTGTGGGTGAGGCAGAAGTACAAGTGGCTGGTGAGCTTCACGCCCATGCCTCGAGGCGGACACTTCGCAGCAATGGAAGAGCCGCAGTTGATGGCAGAAGATATCAACAAGTTTGTTAAAATAGTGGAGAGTCAGATTAAGGCCAGGTGAATTTAGAATCAGAATAGAGAGAATGTTGAAAATCTGTGTATGGTTCACTCCTTGGTTTTGTTGTTTTAGTTTTGTAGAAACCTTTCTGATTGTTCCTTGAACATTTGTAAAAGGCTAAAGATTGGGAGATCGATGGTCACTAACGCAACATAATTTATTTGTGGTGTATATCAATGTATGTAACGATAGAAAGTATTGTAAGTGTCTTAGTTACCTTTATTGACTAATTATGTCTGAATTTAAAGCTGAATATCTTAACAAAATTCCCATTATACTTTGTGTAGCATGTGATCAATAAAGCCGATAGTCCTGACCAACAAACCTATGCTGGTTCAAACATAAGCTGCTTTTAATGCGCCAAATGCTGTAAAGCTAACTCGACATTTCAGCAAAGAAAATCTTTGCCCTCTTTTCAGTTTCTGATATTATCTGTTCAATTTTCTCAGGCTTAGACAACATGTGTTGTGGTGAATAGTGGCAGTTTGTTTGTTCACCAAAGCCTTTGAATAGCTCTGTAACACTTTCTTTTCTCAGCAGCTTTCCAAAGCTGTTTAATCAGTTGCCAAATTATTTTTGTAAATAATTCCTTAATTTTTCTTCTTACACTAAAAATACTCACACATGTAAACATGTATTGACTACAAATCACATTTAAAAAAATGTTCACATGCCACCATCATGATTTTAAATGCTGGGGTTTTAAGGTCCTACCCCATTTTCAAAACCAACCAATCAAACGTCACCAGTCCAGCAGACGCCAGTTTGAACTTGCGCTCACAGTTTTTTGTCCCCCAACAGACACCCAGGTCACATGACAACCAACCTTGCAAGTCCAAAGCCTTCCTTCATGTAGAAAAAACTAAAAGACAATCTAATGGAGCATGCATCAAAGTACCTGTGGCATTTATGGAGCCTTGGCAGGGTGAAACGATACAATCCCTGTGAATAATTTTGTATTTCATTCATTTGCCCTGGACCTTTCTAATATTCTATCAAAATTGAGCCCCATATGTAATCTTCAAATGTACAATTGAGATCCCTCTCCCAAATACATTGGACTTTTATTAATGTGGTTTTTACCCATGGGCACACGCTCTAATATTTTGTAGGACCGCCTTTAGCTTTGATTACAGCACACATTTGCTGTGGCATAGTTTCAATAAGTTTCTCCAGTATTAAAAGTATTTATTTCCATCCAGTGTTGATGATCTTGTATTGATTATGTGAGAGAGTGACCAATGCACTAAGCCTTCTCCAGTTCATCCCAAAGACTCTCACAGGGGTTCAGAGCTGTCGTAGATTAGTTTCTACTTCAGTTGGGTTTAAATACTAATAATATAATAAATTGTAGCTGATCATCACCCATGCAGCAATTTCTTTCATCAGACAACTTTACACTTGCCTTTAGACAGACTCTGTCTTGAAGATATTTCCAAAAAGGACCACGACCCTCTAAATAACATTTTTCAAACAATTTAATGTTCTGGTGTGTTTTATACTTCCACAGGAAGTTGCTTCAAGCCTACACTAGGTGGCTTATCAGGCTTCACCATGAAGTCCGAGATGATTCACATGGCATCCGAGTTCACTTTTGTGCTTGGCCATGGAGAGACACAAGCAGAGCTGCTTTAAAGTCTATTCTCTGAGCCTGAAGTCAGTGCAGAGACCTGAGCACAGGACTAATGTAGTCGTACCGCCTGGTTCCAGTTAGGGCCCGAGCAGCAGCGTTCTGGATGTACTGCAGCTGTTCTACATCTTATTTAGAGAGGCCAGTGAGCAGGCAGTTATAGTAGTCTAAAGCAGTGGTTCTCAACCTGGAGATTGCTGAATGATTTCAAGGGGTCCTGGGGGGTCAGGGCGAATATTGAAAATCTGTGGCATTCCATCCTTGACACCCTTGCTGTGGTAAATGTAGATTACCGTTTGCTGGTTTTCCAAATTAAATTATCTAGGCCTATGCCCTGAAAACAAAATCAATAAATGGAAATAAGGCTATACTTCAGCCTATAACAACCAAAGGTTGTTATTATAGGGGTTGCGGCTGGAAATGGTTGAGAAGCACTGGTCTGACCTACCAGAGACAAATGCATGGATAAACCAAATAAAATCAAAAGGACACTATACTCTTGATTTTGGCAGTGTTTTTTAGATGGTAAAAAGCTGCTGATGTTATTGATTTGATATTGTTGTTAAAGTTCAAGTCTGAGTCCATTAGTACCCCCAGATTTCTAACTTTGTTGGTAGGTTTTAGAGCGAAAGAGTGGAGGTGACTGCTAACACTTCTCTTTGTTTCTGTGGGTCAAAGACGATGATTTCAGTCTTGTCTGCATCCACACACTGATCTGTTGGATGCAGTGACACTGGTCCATGTTCACCTGCCATTCACCACCCCACAGGTCAAGGCCATGTCATCTGAGACAGATACCAATCTCGTATCAGAATCAGAATCGGAATCAAAAAGGGCCATTGTCAATGAACAAAATTCACAAACATAGGAACTTGTCTCTGCATTAAGGTGCAACATAAAACACTGAGCAATAATAAAATAACATATATTCAATCAAAAAGGGCATGCATTAAGAAACAATTTAAAATTACTATTGTATAAAATAAAAATAGGCATTTACTATGTACACAAGATTACAGTTAAATTTAAAGTTTGTAGTGCAGAAAGTGACAGTGCAGTGAGTGATGAATAGTTGCAGTTAAAGTGGCAGGTGTTTTGAAGTGTTCATGAGTCCAACGGCAGAGGGAAAGAAACTATTCTTGTGGACGGGAGGTTCTGGTCCGGATGGACCGTAGCCTCCTGCCTGAGGGGAGTGGTTGAAATAGACCATGTCCAGGGTGAGAAGGGTCAGCTGTGATCCGACCTGCTCGTCCCAGAGCCCTGGTAGACGTACAGGTCCTGCAGAGATGGAAGTCTGCAGCCAATCACCTTCTCAGCAGAACGCACAATGCGCTGAAGTCTCTGTTTGTCCCTGGATGTGGCTCCAGCGTACCACACGGTGATGGAGGTGGTGAGGATGGACTCAATAATGGCCGTGTAAAACTAACATCATCTGCACTGGCAGCTTGGCTTTCCTCAGCTGCCGCTGGAAGTACATCCTCTGCTGGGCCTTCTTGATGAGGAGCTGATGGAGGGCTTGATCAGTTTTACAAAGTCGTGGCTTCAGGTGCAGCAGTCTGTGTACAGGGAGAAAGGCAGAGGAGAAAGTACACAGCCCTGTGGAGCTCCTGTGCTGATAGTCCGAGTGTCTGAGACATCTTCCCCAGCCGCACGCACTGCTTCCGATCCGTCAGGAAGTCAGTGATCACCTGCAGGTGGAGTCAGGCACGTTGACCTGGGAGAGCTTGTCCTGGAGCAGAGCAGGGAGGATGGTGTTGAATGCAGAGCTGAAGTCCACAAACAGGATCCTGGCGTAGGTTCCTGGGGAGTCCACCAGATGCTGCAGGATGAAGTGGAGTGCCAGGTTGATGGTGTCGTCTACAGACCTGTTGGCTCTGTAGGCGAACTGTAGGGGGTCCAGCAGGGAGGAGGTGAAGGACTTGAGGTGGGGCAAGACCAGGCGCTCAAATGACTTCATGACTACAGACGTCAGTGCCACAGGCCTGTAGTCATTAAGTCCAGTGATCCGGGGCTGTCGTAGTGTATCGTATATAAGAGTATCATATATATTGTTATAGCATTAAGAGCTTTATGACTTTATGAAAGGTGTGACTTGGCCCAGATGTTTGTAAGAAGGTTATTTATATAATTATTATGAAAATGTTTTGTATAGAAAAAATAATTTTCACACTATATCATTATCTCATTTCAAGGGCAGTTGCGTCTATTTAGTGCCTCAGTGTCGCACTGCCCCAAACCTTTCTATTCCCACTTGGTCCAGATGTTTGCTGAGCTACATGTTTCCCAAGCCCCCCAGTGCCCCGAGACAACCCCCTTCAGGCCGACTTGCTGTTTGCTCCTCTTGGCAGCCGCGCAGTCAGGGAGGATGGGGACGCCGGCACAGGGAGATAAGGACCCCTCATTACCTCACCCGATAAGGTAACATTCACAGACACAGGCAGATGGGCTCTGCAGATGCACGTGGGCGCACTGTGATCAGGGGCTAACTCAGCTAAATTATATTAACTTTACATTTGGAAAAGGTAGTTTGTCTTTCAGCATAACAAATCACAATTCCTCTCTAGTCTAATATCTGAAACATGCACTCTTAAGACTAAGGAAAATCAAACTCATCAGGTTCAAGGCCGTGGTGATCTGGAGCCAGCACTTGGAGAGCACGGATGGCGGTGAATCCTCTGGAAGCGCTCATGTCTGTGCAGCACCGACTCAACTGTAGCCCCACCATGGATCCACAGAGGCAAGAGAGTGCACACAGCAGTCCAGCTCCGCGGCTCAAGACACGGGTGAGCTACGACTCCTACAAATATTGAGACATTTTCATGAGTCACATGAAGGGGCAATTAAAATGTACCCACACAGAATAAAAAATATTGAAATGTATTGTTGCTTATATAATTACTTACATTAATATTATTTAACTATGGGCTAAAATGATGACTTTTCATATTTTTGATTTGACATTGTGGTTTTTGGTTGGTTCTTTACCATAACAATTTGTATATGTGATATTTATCCCTGAAGTCTGTGTGTGTCTCTTCAGCAGGGGCTGAAGCTTTGTGCCCAGAGAAGTCAGCACTCTCCAGAAAATGCAGCCCGTGAAAGGAGCCGTGTGCGGAATCTCCAACAAGCCTTCCACAGCCTGCAGGTCAGCCTAAACTGTCAGCCACTCATGCCAGGATATACAGAGTCTTAGCTCTACGATGTATACTCCATTGGGAAAGACGACGTAAAATCTAAATATCTTTTGGATCACACATTAACACTATACCACAACATTTGTGTATCAAACAGACCATTGATATTATATTAATAATGTTATTGTTTGTATAAAATGTTAATAGTGAAATACATGACAATTGGACATGTGCAGTTTTCCTGTATAAATAAAGCCCAGTTCATCTGTAAACACACATTGTGTCCACAGGCAGCTCTTCCGTCTGTGCCTCCAGACACCAAGCTCTCCAAACTCGACGTTCTGCTTCTTGCTACCAACTACATTGCTTATTTGACAAAGACCCTGGACCAGGAGGGGACCCAGCTGCCCTCACGTCCCGGGGGATACTTGTATCCAGTGAAGGTAAGAAACCACCTATCATTGCACTTTATGGTTTCACATGCACACAAGTACAGTACCAGTTCAGTGGTTACCTGGTGTTTCTCTAACAGAAGTGGCCCATGCGCTCCCTGCTGTTCTATGACAGTGTGGGGGATCTGCTCTCTCAGGATGGCACAGTGGCCCCAGCCTCAGAGGCAAACAAAGAGTGAAGTAACTATCGCAGATCGCACGACCTGTCAATCATATGTCCCTGCATTATCATGGTAAAGATCTTTAAAATTCTAATGGTACATTATCTTGTCCTGTCCTTTGGTTTATCTACATCTGAAGATGAAGTCTACATAAGAACAGGAGCTTTGTGTCATGCTAACATAGTTTTGTGTATATTTTGTGTCAATATTATTCATGGCCCTCCCCTGTACTGTTTCAAACCTGCATGCTACAAATCACTGTATGCAAGAGCACTTTGTAACCATTTAGTGTGATTTTAGGTAAGAATATGCTCAATGTGTTATTTATTTGCGCAGATCACTTTTTGCATTTTTGTCTAATAAAATAAACTTTTGTTCTTATAAGAACACACCTGCTTGTCTGCATGAAACTGCTGCAGTGTTGACTGTGTAATGTAGCTAAACCCCAAACCTCAGAAATTATACCGTTGTATTTTTACCACTCTACGACACCTTAAAAGAGTAAAACACTTGATATAAAATGTACAAGCACAAACTTGACAATGTTGCTTACTGGCAGTAAATGGATCTCTGCTCTTCCAGAACAAATCCAAGGTTATCCCTATAAATAAGAGCAGGAGGGTTATTTCCTGTACCGAGTTCTGACTCATTTTGAGTTGTTGGACTAATTACTACAGTGGAGGTTGTAAAAGGACAGGGGAAATGATTTTTATTTATTTATGAACAAGTAGAAAATATTGATCACAGAAAAAGCTACATTTATGGTTATTATTTGAAGCTGTCCTTTTTAGCCTTGTGGTTTTAAATTAAAATGCTAATTAAAATTACAGTGCCAATATCTAAAGTGAAATCTGGAGAAAATGTCTGTGTTCAAAGATTGAAATGGGCGATTGATGACTCTGATATGTTTATGTTCATCCTCCTGTTTGATGAAGTGGAAGAGAGCATCTGCATACTTGCACTATCTGCGCTCATTACAGAGAACACAGGGCCGATTTATGGTGCGCCTCCACACTCCCTCTGCATTCTGGAGCACCGCCCCAGCTCGGACTACCCTCACCCACACTCTTAACACTTTTAAGTACAGCGGTTGAGAAAGACGTTTAGTCAGTCATATTTGGGCGACAATTCTGTTTCCTGTGGCGGCCATTCTGCGCCAATGGCTTCTCCGAACACCGCACCACTCAGAGTCAGTGTCACATGCAGAAGACATTTTATCTAGCGGGCTCGTGTGTTACCATTCATAATATTACACCTTTTAATGATCACACTTTTGTGACACTGAAGGCTAGTTTTATTAAGTGAAACAAGAGCAGGGGTAAGGGCAGCACCCTGAAGCCCGGATCCCTCCGCCCCTCCGCCGTCCTCCCCCAATTCAGCAGGTCTTAAACACTTAGGAAAAATAGGTTTCATTTACTTTTTAGTCCTGTTCAAAAATCTAGTGAAGAAGAAAGTATAGATACCTACTCTCAATGGAGGTAAAGTAAAAAGTATCCACCAAAATAAGTCAAGTGCAGATACCGAAAGCAAGAGATCATGTCATCGAATAACATTTGTGAACTTGAGTGTGACCAAATGAGACAATACAAAGTTTTAAGTTATTTATTGATTTGTGAACATATAGTAGTTAATGGATAAATCTTATGCTAAAAGTGGGGCAGGGGCAATAAGAGCAGCATTGTGACATTTAGTGTAAAAATACATACAATCCCATTCAAGTCAGTTCTAATATCTCAGTAAAATATCTCAGTCAATATTCTTTTCCACATACAAGAAAATAAACACTAAATTATCCACATCTGGCCCATTTCCACAAGAAGAATATTGGTTTAATGTCAAGTATACCATTTTCCGAAACTTTTTGGAATGCAGTTCAAGGGAATTCTTGGTTATGACAAAAATAAATACAGCAAATATTGTTTAAACAAATTGTTTGAAACAATATTGACAAGTGCTGGAAATTACTAAGTGTGACACTGTTAAAAATGGGAAAATAAGTATAATGATTAAAAATACTAATGAAAAAATAATAGTTACACTAAAAACTAAAATACATTTTGGCAAATCAGCATCAAATAATTGCACTGAAGAGTCGAGTGTTTGTGAAAGTGGGGCTTCCCCTGTGCATTAACACTTATGCATCATATAGGCTTCTCAACAGAACTCTATAAAGGTCACAGTTGTGCTGGGAACATGTGCGGGTTCAATAAGGCACACACTTCAAGTAATTTCAGGTCAGAAAAATGAAGTGACGAGGTGAGGGGTGAACGTTAACCATGAAAAGATCACTGGCAGCAGTCAGAATATGGGATTACATGAGCTGATGGAGGACTAGTATAGAAAAATACAAGGTATCCCATTTCTACTTAATATTGACCAAAGGCTTCATGGTTCTGGCATATAAAATCATATTCCAACAAAGGAAAAGTATATAATACAATAGCAAATGTATCATAAAAATACATAGGCCTATTTGTAAAATGCAAAAGAATATGAATCATATTCTTTGTGCTTTGGATAGTTTGAGGTATTTGGGGTCTGAACAGGAAGCTGCTACTTCATGTTTCTTGAACAATGATTCGTATAAAAACAGCAAAAATCATGTAGACATCGACTTAAGAGTCCCAAACATACAGGCACAACATTGGTTCACAAGAATTCTCTGGTTCCAAAAACAGTGAGCTATTACTGGCACAGTGCAGTGGACTACAGCATGATGACTCTTGTCTTTCAAGAAATCAGAGCAGTTCAGTACATAGACACATCTTGAAACAAAACGTAAGGTCTTCATTAGCAGTCATGCCCCAAAACAGAAAAAACTAATGTTTATTTGGAAAAGCCACTGGAATGTAGTTCTTTGTGCACATAATTATAATCAATGAAATAGCTAAACAAAAATATATTACTAATCAAATGACAATCACAGAAAAAAAATCAAGAAACACGTTTAACAAATATGACTTTTTACTCTGCTGGGTGTACAAAATCACCTCATACTCGTTTGGTTAAACGTGTGGATGAGTAGATTGTGAAGTGCCTCGTCACAGCACTGTCTCCTGGAGAGTGTGTTCCGCTACAGGCACCAGGCTGCTGTGCTTCTCTTTGTCATTAGAGGGCGCCCCTGTGCTCTCCTGCTCAGCCACAGAGTCCTCTTTAAACAAGGCAGATCTATTGGGGGTCTCCACAGTCTTTCGATTAGAAGTTCTCTCCCGAAGCTGCTCACAAATATCAGATAGTGCCATGTGTTTAACAAGTTTAGTTAAGTTCATTTTATAATTCTATGTTATTGTTATAATCATTTTGGGTGACTATTAAATCTCTATGTGGGCTGAAATACCTTCTGTATCAGGGTTAATCAGGAATACAGTGCAATTAGCAGCAGAAAAATATGAATACAAACATATCTATTTTTCTATACATATATTTGTATATATACCTTTGGTGCCAGAGAAGTCTTGCAGCATAACTTTTCTTTGTATCGCTCAGGCAGGAAAAACAGGAGCGTCCCCAGAACCGGGAACACAGTGCCAGGGGTGAGCTCACTCTCTTTCATAGGTCCTGTACATACATGAGAGCACATACACATCTGACTGTATAGATTTGAACAATTCTGTTTGGATGATAACAAGGACAATGTTGAAAACTTTTTTAAAGAATGTGATAAGAGTACCTGTTAGCAAGCTGACCAGCAATCCCACAATAACTACAGTAGTAGAATTATGAGCACTGTACCACATGTAAGACAAGGAGTAGAGTGCCTCGACACCTGTTGGTCTAAAACATTATCTGGTTATTTAGGAGACACTTTTTCAGATAGGTGCAATCTTTTACCTAGGCTTAGGAGACGTAATGTTCAAAAAAGGCATCATTGTTATGTTTTCAAAAACAGGAGCCATAGTGGTGTTCAGGACTGGTATGTTGGAGCTGGACATACGCATCACAAAACTGCCAATGCCTACCCAAAAAGCCATAGCAAGCCCAGCTATCAGTCCAACAACTGCACCCTACAGACAAATAGCATCATCAACATTAAAGCTGATGTCTATGATGAGCACAGACAACATTTTAGATTGACTTACAGTGGAGTTAGCCCAAGGAAAGAACATGCCCAGACAAAATAAACCCAGCAAAGGACCGCCGACCATCCCAAAGATACTGAAGGCAGCCTAAGGACATACACACAATAAAAAGATTAATAATTAAGCTTATTTTGTTGTGGCAGCTATATACACTGTATGATGAAGATAGGGTGGGGTTAGTAGGTATACCTGCAGCACTGATCCCATTAAGGAGGCTACATAGGCCATGGCCAAACACACAAGACCGTAAGCTAATGCTGGAAGTCAGAATCAACACAAAATGTATGAATGTATCATGCAAGTATGTACAGAAATGTTTATGTTATGCGTCATGTGTTCAGTGGTCATACCAAGTCCTTTGGACAACAGTGTGGCTCGTGATTCAGCCATGGATGGGAAATAAGGTTTTATGAGGTCCTCCATAGTTACTGTGGCCAAAGAGTTGAATGCTGATGATATAGTGCTGCAAAAAAAAAAGAAGAAAAAAAAAAAAGGAAATTAGACTGAAGAAATTGTGGATTGGTTCACATTTGGCCATGTTTTACACAGCAGAAAGTTTCTACCTGTCTTTAGAAGACATCTATTTCTTTTGCATATAAAGACGAATACTATTTGTATGTTCACAAAATCATGAGAAGCCATCTTGTACAGTTGACTTGTAAAAAGAATCAACATGTAGTGCAGTGAAAGTTGAGGAGTAATCCTCTGCTCCAGTGATGACTGAACCCCCTTCTCTTCACCTGCTGGATGACCTCTGCTATACTAGATGAGCCACCCTCTAGCCCGTCTTGAGAGTTTCTGGCTCCAGTCTCTATCTGCAAACAGATGCACATCAGTCCTAGACCACCTACAGTCTGTTTGTACTGGCTTCATCCTGGTTTAGTCCTTGACCATGTGCATCCTGTCCATCCTGGCTTAGAGTCCCGGACAACCAGTCCATGCGTGGGAATAGGATCTCTCCTTCACTGTGGTTCTCCTCAAACTTTTTATTTTTGTCTATGTTTTTGTAGTTCTTCCGTGCTGAGAAGGAGGGTCTAAGGACAGGGGATGCTTTGGGACAGATATTTGCTCATTTCCTGTGAAAATGATTATTGACCAATGACTGTTTCGTTGTTTGATTTCGTAACTTTCTGTTGATTAAATCAAGAATTTTGTTCAGCCCGGTCAAGGCAACTGCTGGTGTAATATTGGGCTTTACAAAAATACATTTAATTGAATTGAATCCTCTCACCTGAGAGCTCCACTGAAAAGACAGGCCACAAAGAGTCCAGAAAGGCCAGGCAGATCCTTAAAGACATCCATTACAAAGTACAGTACCATCTAGACACACACAAACACATACACTTTAAACTACCTTTGCCTCTATTAATGGTAAAAAAAAATGAAGTCAACATGGAAGGGAGTGAACTGAGAACAGCCCCAGGAAACCTCAGAGCTTTACCTGGTCATTTGTTTTGACATAACCTTTGTCCAGCGGGCTATCCTCTCCATAACGAGCAAACATCACTAGTCCCATCAAACAGCCCATACAGAGGACAATCTGTTGACATGGGAAAACTACATAGCATGACCTGCAGAGGTCACAAAGGGAAGACATTGTTAAATGTAAATGACAAAACGTGTTGAAAGTGAATGAATGAATGAAAATCAAGTTGCAAAACATACATGACTGCTTCTTTCTCAGAACGAGAGCTGAGGTATCTCTGAACTTGTGCCTGATTGACTCCATATAAAGCCAGCATCAAAAAGACTCCACCCACAGACAATGTCCAGAATGTGTGCCGCTCCAGAGGGTCTGGGTTCAGGCTACGCAAAGCAGTTAAAGACACACCATTGGCAAAGTGTATAGTATAAAAGAACATGTAGCGTCTGGACTCTGAAGTGAGAGAAATGAAATACTTAAAAAAGGACCCACTCAAGTCCAGCAATGCGGCTGCCGTTCATCGCCTTGCTCCACACTTGACTCATGCCCCCAGCTTGACTGGCCCCTACCACGATGACTGCCAACTGCCCAGCAAACATCACCACGGTCTGGAACACGTCGGTCCAGATCACGGCCTTCAGCCCCCCCTGTCACACAGCAAACAGTTAAATAAAATAACATGTGGCCCAGTCACATCATTAAAACACACAAACATGCGCAATTCTACCAGTGCAGTGTACAGAGTGCACACCAATCCCATTGCCAGCACTGCCCCCCAAAGGTCAAAACCAGTCACTACAAAAAGGAAATCTGTGTTACTCCAGTGTAAAACATTATGATAAAGATTATTGGAAAATGAGCATATTATACCTGCGTTAAGGGCCAAGGCTGGAGCATAAAGGACGACACCCATGTAAATGACCTGCAGAAAAGGAGCTTATTCTCAAGATACATACATATACACACACACTATATATATATATATATATATATATATATATATATATATATATATATATATATATATATATATATATATATATATATATATATATATATATATATATATATATATATATATATATATATATACATACATACATACATACATACATACATACATACATACATATATATACATACATACATACATACACACACACATATATATACATACACAAAAATATGAAAAATTAACGTGCTGTGAACGATTATGAAATCTTTTTATCTAAATAGATAAACTAAGAATGTTACAAATTTACCATCTGAAAGATGAAGGTGACAGTTCCGCACACTCGCACTGTTTTGTTGAAGCGCAGTTCTAAATACTGTAAGGTGAGAAAAAAGAAGGGGTGATACAAGATGTAGCCCATGGTATAATCTCAGAGTTTATTTTTACGTATTCTGTCATTTTATCAATCAGGTTTAATCTGGTCACTCCTGCTGTCCAGATGTTACCCAGAGGAAGTAGTGCAGTATCTGAATGTGCCCCACATCATACTGCTTAGCTGAACAACCATTCAACATTCCAAAATTGTTATGCTTTTATGTGATAGCTTGCGTTTATTATAGCTTTACAAGCTTTAAATAATTGAAAAACACCAGAATGAAATCGTAAAATGTTAAGTTTATGTATGAAGCCATTTGCTTTTAAAAAGGTGAATTATAACCACACCTCCGACAAGCAAAAGCCAATCAGCTCATGAGTCTAATCTCATCTGGGTTAACCTAACCTGCAGAGAGGAGACTACTGTATACTACAAGACAAACTTTGTTCAGCTGACCTTCTCTTTCACTCAAGACACAACATCATATTGCATTGAACACAGGAGATGAGGATGTGACAATGACGCCTGGAAACACACTTACTGTTAATGTGCACACCAGGAAAACCTTAAAACTAAAACAAGATCAAAATCTTCATATCGGAGTACTACAACTGGCGATAACCAATCGTACGGAGTTTGCTGTTGCATACAGTGGCTTTTCCAGATTTTGTCACACCACAACCACAAACTTACAATTTATTGGAATTTTTGGTGAAAGAGCAACACAAAGTGGCACACAATTGTGAAGTGTAAGGAAAATATCCATGATGTCAAGAAAAATGAGTCAGCCTCATATCCCTGAATGCAATCAATTACTATCAGAAGTTGAAAAGCTGAAAGATTGAATGTGAAGGCCACAGAACTTTGTCAAGAGAAGGTTGTGGAGCAAACAGCTTCATGAAGTCCAAGGAAAACACCAGACAGGTCAGGAATAAAAGTTGTGGAGAAGGTTTCCCAAGTGTTCATCATCTCACAGAGCACTGTTCAATCCATGATCCGAATGTGGAAAAAGTATGGCACAACTACAAACCTACCAACCCGTGGCCGTCCACCAAAACTTACAGGCCGAACAAGCAGAGCTCTGATCAGAGATGCAGCCTCCAAGAGGCCCATGGCAACTCTGGAGGAGCTGCAGAGATCCAAAGCTCAGGTGGACAATTTGTCCACAGGACAACTATTAGTCATGTACTACACAAATCTGGCCTTTATGGAAGAAGAAGCCATAAGAAGTCTCTTTGTAGTTTGTCAGAAGGTGCTCTGGTCTGACCAGACCAAAACTGCCACTAGGCACTGCTGTTCACAAACGCTCTGGATCAAATCTGAATGAGCTTGAGCTGTTTGGCAAAGAAAAATGGGCAAAACTGTCGGTCTGTAGGAGCGCAAAGCTGGTAGAGACAAACCACAAAAGACTTGCAGCAGTAATTGTGGAGAAAGGTGGTTCACAAAGAATTTACTCAGGGAGACTGAGTACTTTTTCACGCTGCACTTTTTATTGTTAAATATTTTTTTTAATCTAGAAATCAAATATAATTTTCCTTTCACTTCACAATTGTCTGTCGTTTTGTGTTGCTCTTTCACAAATACTGGTAGATTTATTTAAGTCTGTGGTCGTGACATCACAAACATACAGTTGCAAGACACTAAACAGAGTACGACAAAGGTAGGAGAGGCATTCATTTTAGATCTGGTCCCTCCACATGGACTCGCATATGCTATTGTTTTGGTCAAATTGCCGGCGAGGGCAAATAACTTGTGACCAACGTATATATATATATATATGTATTCCTAACTTTTAAAAAAAGAAAAAAGGAAATTAGTTGTTGTTTACTATATACAGTTGCAAATATGATTATTTGCATGTAAACAATCAGCTACAATGCTAACATTGCCAACAACGCTAACCTACAAGACACCCCTGAATGTATTAGTCCCCCTAGTTCTATAGAGAAATCAGACAATAATCGGAAAATCATGTACTTGTGCAGGTAAACAAAACTGTAACTCAGTTTACCTCATAGGCACTTGAGAGGCGCAGTCTGTAGAACACAGGAATGAACACATGAGCAGGAATGAGAAGGCCCAAAAAGTAGGAGCAACCTAGGAACCAGTACTGTGTCCCAAAGGTGTAGATCTCTGATGGAGCTCCCAAGATGGCCACTGCAGACTGGAAGGTGGCCAGAAGGGACAGAGACACAGGCAGGCAGCTCATGGACCGGTCAGCCATCAGGAACTCCTATGACACAACAGAATTAATTGGCACACAAGGCCCTCTGTGTAGAGTGATTTCATTTTTAGCTGACATATTTGTTCCTACAACATGCAATTCAGGAAAGTGTAGAATCTACACTGTCTGATCTTACGGATCTGAAAGTAATCTGTATCAAATAGAATTGGCCAGTAGAATGTTGTGATCTCATCTGAAACCTAGCAATACGAGTTCAATCTGGACAATATGGAGATAAATGGAAGTGGTGAGGTAAATGAATGCATGAGGAAGACTGGTTGTGGTTAAGACTGATGAATCCTCTGCAAAAGATGGCAGAAGGCTGACCAGAGAAGTTTAAAACATGTTGGCAGAGCGTTATGGGCTGGTACTGAGGACAGGCTGAGCCGACAGTGTAGACCCAGAGGTGACTCTGGAGCAAATGAGGGTAGGAATCTTCCAGCCTAAACCTAACCTTCACTAAGCTTCAGTTTAGGAATCATGCTCACCCTGTTCTTATGAAAAAAGAAAAATGTTTTTGGAAAAGGAACATCTGGTTGAAGGCTTAATGTACGTGTAATGTAATGAATGTGTCATATTGTTAAATGGGCTTTTTCAAGGTGTCTGTCTCTGGGCTGAAAACATAACACACAAAAAGAACCAAATAAAATGATAGGTGTGAGTAAAGACACTGGAACTTCAGATGAGATGACATAATATGGATTAATGAACAAGAAATACACAACATACAAAAAGTATCTTACCTGTGTTGTGCGCTGACGACCTCCAGAGAAGGCATAAAAAAGACCAATACCAGCCGAGGCCACCAACAGCAAAGCAAAGATGACATAGTCGGCTGTGGTGAAGTGCATCTGGACCACATCCCCCATGCTGAGGCGTCTGAGGGTCACAAGATCGGTGGAAGTGCCTGACCCATAGGTGACCTGAGGAGTGAGGACATACAGCAAACAGCACATCAGACCTAAAGGTTGTTGTTCCCTTAACATTTAACAGGTGCATCACATCAGGCTAATGCTCTTGCTAGATCAGCACATACTTAAGGCCACCCAAAAAAGGTTTGGTTTTGTGAAATGATAGCACACAATGTCTGTGCACTTGTCCAAGTATCTTCTTCAGTTCCTCTGACAGAGAACTGGAGAGTCACTGCCTTATATCTGTCTAAAGAGACTACACCAGGGCTATTCAACTTAATTTTCTTGATGGCCAGATTTTTCGGCGGGCCGAGGCCTCTGAGCCAGTGCTCCACTGTAACAACATTTATAGTCGCACAAAATATCCTCAACACTGTTTCAATAAATGGCGTTAATACAATAAAATAACTACTGATTTGTTTTTTGTGAGAAATAACATACAAAATGCTTTACACATTGATTTGCAAAACTGCCCATCCAGAACTGAACTAGAATTAAACTAAGACTAGACTAGGACTAACCAGGTCTGAACCAGGACTAACCCTGCATCAAACAAGGCCTAAACCCAAGACCAAACCAGGTCTGATCTAGTGTTAACCCAGAATTGGTAAAAAACTGGTAAACAAGATACATATATTTCTATTTGGAAGATGGGTCGTGGGCCGGATAAAATTGCTTGGGGGCCTGATTTGGCCCCCAGGCCTTATGCTGAATAGCCCTGGACTTCACTGACATTAACACTCTGATCACCCTGAGCACCTCTGATCCCTGTGGAACTGAAGAAGTTACTTCAACTTTTACCAGAACATTTGCCCAGATGATGGAATTCAATATTCTTTTGCTATAGACACTGTATGTGCAAAATGATGGTGGAGTGTTTTAAGTCTCGCTTTAAGACCCACTTTTATTCTCTATCTTTTAACACCACGTGAGTTGTGGGGTCCTCTGTGTTTTTAAAAATGTGTTATTATTTATTTATTTATTTATTGCCATTTTATGGTTTCGCTGTTATTTGCTTTAATTGGTTATATTGTTTTAGGACTAGTAAAATTAAATGCAGCCTTTATTATTATTATTATTATTATTATTATTATTATTATTATTATTATTATTTTGATCCGTCTGTTCAGCACTTCTGAAATGGCTTATTTATAGAATAGCTTATTTATAGAATGTGTTGGATTTTAATTTATTTATTTATTTACTTACTTACTTACTTATGGAAACGGGGGAAAATGAATATTAATGAACATTTAAACAAATGTAAATATGCCAGATTATAGCTTTAAAATAATTTCCATCTGCAGACCCCTGGCAGGTTGACAGAAAGATAAAAACATACACTATTTACATTACATACACACTGTGTAAATTTGAGTCTATTTACAGCTGGACAGAAACAGGCAAAAAGGAATGATCCTGTTAGTACAAACATACACATAAACATGCCTCTATATTGCACTGATATCAATTGCACTAACCCATACATTGCACTAATTCTTATTGCACAAACCGCTAAACTGCACTGATGTCTATTGCACTACTTCCCACAGTTCTACATGGTGAGTATAGTCATATGAGCTTTAACAATATTATTACAAATGAACAGATGTGAGCGTCTCAGAAATACCTGCAGTGTGTAATATTTGTTTTAACCAACTTAGTCATTGTGTTTTTACAGTCTCCTGTAACGGTTTTCCCTCACATTAAACGCAGTACATGTCTTTTCGACTGAAGCTCTCTAAGCTCGTCATAAAAATGCACATGATCAGCTTTACGAGGTAGTTACTTGGACACTGTCAGCTTGTGTCAACTAATCTTCTGTTCACCAATTAGAGCTTAAAACTCCTGAGTTATGGAAAGAACTTGTTGCTTTTACACATTGTTTTAGAAGTAATAGTCATGTGAAAAAAGAGCAGTCAGTTAGTCCCACTAATAAATTCCAAAATCACCAAGGAAGACTTTAGTGTTAAGTGTGATAAATACAACCTGTATCACCAGACATTTTAAAAGATTTGTCATGAGGGAAATATGATCCAGCAAAACTTGACAAGGGTCGTCGTCTACTAATGGAAAAGGCCTGTAAGTCCAAAATTTATCTTTGACTCTCAGACTTAAAAAATGTAAGAGTGGCCACATTTTCTTGTCGAGACAACCAACAAGTACCTTGGTCCTTTACATAAAACCCTCCTCAGAGCAGCACGACACCTCCAAGCGTAACTTTAGATCTGGTGTACTCTCTTTGGTGGTTTTATGGTGGTTGGTATCCATAGTGTTAGATTACCGCCATTCTTTAGACTTTATTGTTGTTGTGTTACATACTGTAGTTGTACGTCTTCAAAGTATGTGTTCCACACTATATCACGCTATATGGCTTCAAAGTGCAATGTAAACTTATAGGGAAATGTTTAATTTGTCATTCTTAAAAACTACAAGACCGACAAACACCAAAATGAATACCAAGAATCACACAACCAAGGACTTATGAAAAAACTATGACAAAAATACAATTAGAAAATGCAACCTCTGGAAGTGTAACTTCAGCAAATTCCGAAATTCTGCAACTCTAAAAGATAGGAAATATTGCAACTTTGAAGACAAATTCTGAAAAAACCTTGACTGACGAACATCGGGCAAGAAATGCAACAAGTACTGCAACATAGAGATAGGAAAAAACGCAACTTTTGTGTCGTGGATTGAGTTGGACAAGAGGAATTACATTGTTGCATGAGAGAGTCTGAAAGAAACACAGAGAATTGAAGTGAGTGAGTTGTGGGATTCCAGCAAACCTTGACAAGGGTCATTGTCTGCTAATGGAAAAGGCCTGTAAGTCCAAGATTCAGACTTTCAAAAATTAAAGCGTGGCCAAATTTTCTTGACGAGACCACCAACTAACAAGTACCGATCTGGGTACTTGTCTTCTTTATAGAAAACCCTCCTCAGAGCAGCACAACACCTCCAAGCATAACTTTAGATCTGGTGTACATTGTAGAGCAAAGTTAATAATGGAACACATACCTGCCAAAACAGAGTGTGCACAAGATTTGCATTACAGTCAACTTTTCTTTTTTTTGGTCAATGGCCTCATTGTCTCTAGGATCTCTTTTAGGCCGTCCTAGGTGAAGTTTGGATGCCGCACAGAAGGGATGTAAAATTACCAAAATATTGAAGGCCATTACATTACATTACTTGGCTTGAAAGGTAACTACATAGACAAAGCGTGAGCCTTATATTTCTGTAAAAATACCAGATGGAATGTTCGGAATCGTGTTTTGAGTTATAACAATCCGAATATCACAATTACAAACTGCCCATCATGTCATTTAAATGTCATCCGCCCTATTTGTTCGACTACTCACGCAATATTCTGTTTGCTTTTGTCAGTCTACAAATGCATATGTTATACTGTATTCAGTGTCATGTCCAATCAGACTGATCAATGATTACGAGGGTTAAACTCTGCCCTTTTAACGAGCAAACACTCTTACAGAGCCTTACAGGTGCACTCCCATTTTCTCAACTCTACATAAGCAAACTAATAGTGAATGCAGACCAGGGCTGAATAAGCGTGAGTAAATATTTAAATACACATTTTCTGATATAAAATTATTTCAATATAATTTTTATGAATTCTCATTCGTAATAAAAATGTAGGGTTACTTGGGGCCCCACAGTGGATTTGGGACCCAAAGCAGGATCTTACTTGGCTTATGGGCAGGTCCGGCCTTGTTCCGTCATAAGGGACGTCACTGCCTGCGATGATGAGACACTTGTACAGGGAGTTGAGAGGGAATAGAGACTTTAGTTTTGGAAAACCGAATACGGACTTGGGTTGCGGAAGAGGACACAGAAGTACCCAAATTAAGAAACGGACTTCATGAGCACTAACATTACACTCTGACCCACGCACGTGCCTTTGCGCTAATTATCTACTTTCCGACTGTCTCTGGCAACAGTGTGATGATTCCTCTTGTCCAACTCAGTCCACCCTAAACTGATAAGAGATTACGTTGTATTTAATGAGCATTTGTACATTACCTTTCCACAATACTCACAATAGTCTCTTCTTCAGCTGCTCTCCGTGTCTCTCACACACGCTACACTACACGTTATAACCTCCACTCCGCCGCGGACATGGCGCTGCCTCAACGTGCGTCTGTGGCGGAGTCCCAGCTCTACTTACTTGTCTCCTCGTTTCCTCAGCTGTCAAACACCACTGAAGGAAGTGCCACGGAGCAGAGAGGCAGGCTGTTTCCTATTGGCTCAATCTTCTCGGTGGGTGGGCTTTACAGTTGAAGAGTCGAGGTTATGAGGAGACAAGTGGAGTGTGCCCACTGTACAGCGCGCACATGCGTAGAGCGCGCGTGGATACAGTCACACCGGGTTAATACGCGCTGGTGTGCGCCTATTTAACCACCACAAGAGCACACAGAGGAGCCGACAGTAAACGCGCAATTGTCCTTGTGTTGTCCAGCAGTCTCAAACACGACACTCGCCCCATACACGTAGGTTTGTTTAGCACCCCACAGTTCACTACAAACACATGGATCCGTGTTTAGAGGTCATACGGTACACGAGGACGAACCACTGACCGAAAACTCACCTCAGGCTGAAAACTGGACGCTTTATGCGGTCACCATCGTAGGAGCCGGGTCCACAAGCACGATGACGCTCGCTCTGCTCAAGCCAATTAAACGGCGCCTTCGGTAAATCGTTTCTTTTTCACGGACTCGCGGGCAAATGCTCCGCCGTTACCAATAAGCGTCCCCCCGATTCGTTTCTGTACGTTTTGCCATTTAGTTATGTCGTCGATACAAACTCAGTGGAGCCCAGTGCGCATCTGCAGCCCTGTGTCGGAGCAATGTGCGCCCCTCCTCGCAGCTGAGTCATAGCCTAGTGATGGTAAACAATACAGAATATACCTCCCCCCCAATAATAACAATGTATGGCGGGTCAATTGTCAGTGAGGATCGTCCATAATTTTACAAATGAAACATCTAATCCTGTGCAGTGGTTTTCTAAGACACTCCTGACTGGGTTCTGGAGAAATTGGTACATTGTGTATTACTAATTGGGAATAACTTTTGTAAAATGCATATATAGTTTTGAAAAAAATCTGTCCTGATCCAAAAGACAAAACTGTAAAAATAAGTCACAATCTGGTCATTGTATTTTTTATTTCAAACCATTTTCTTCACACACTCATGACGCAAACACACAAATTGTAGTTATTTTACAATGTATCCTCATACTTTTCTTTCAGAACTGGAGATGGGTGAATCTGATAATGTCTTTAGGTAAAAATGGACAAATCAACTGCTGTAGCCGAGGCCTTCAGTTCAGCTGCCTGATGATGCTGTTAATGTCCACGCTGCGAAAGCCAGGCGCGCCGAGGTCTTTGAGGAGCCCAGCCTTGTCCCTCGCGGCGTGCCTCGCCACTGACAATTTGAACGGCTGCAGGAAGTTGTTGGCAGCGCGGAAACCTTTTCCAACAGAGTAGATCTCATGAATCAGGTCCTCTAAACAGATGATTCCATGGTGACCTGGAGAGCACAAAATTACAGATCATCGTTCCAAATTGTATGACATATTTGGATTAGAATGAGAGTGTCCGGCCTAAACCAGGGGCTTCTTCAGTCACGAGTGAGAGACATTAGATTATATATTATTTGTTTATTTGGTTGGGACATGCTATAAACACGCCAGACTGTACCAAAGGGCTACCCACAGTTGGCACCGAGTTGTCAGCTTTGATGAGCAGCCATGTACTTGCACAAACTTCACGTTTATTACAAACATTAATTGTGTACACATTTTGAGCTCATTTTCAGTGATTCTGTTGCTTTCTGAGATTTAGTTTGTGTGTAAACAATGCTTGGTTTTATCGCTTATCAGATTGACAGGTGGATTAGCCAATCAGGGAAATGCATGGTCCGTCAGTATCAAAACAAATACTAGGAAAGGAAAATATCAGGAACTGAAAAGATAAAAGATTTCTGCAGAATCAAGAAGTGAAGTTAGATTTTTTTCTAAATGATAGATGACCAATGAACTTTCACAAGCATCAAGGGTATGACTATTCAATTCATCCAGCAGTTTAAACAAGTTAGTTCACTTTTACGTGCAAATGTTATCCACTAAATATTGATGAACCACCCAAGTTTGCTTGCCCATCCATAAAAGTCACAGAGGCAGAGTAGCACCCTCATCCGTGTGGAGTTTGCATGTTTCTCCTCCTGTCTGAGTGGGTTTCCTCTGGGTGCTCCTGTTCCCACCCCCATCAACACAAAACATGCTCAAAAAGGTAAAATCCTTCAGTCCTGACCAAGCATTGCACTAAGACCTGCAGTCTGAAATCTGGGTCCTCGAGACAAATTAAGTGTACATTAACCTTAACAGACACTATTTGCAAATGGAATGCATTAGTCGTGGACCTTCTACAGCCTGTTCGTCTGTGGCAGTAGGATCTCAGTGGTTCTCCCCGAGGTTTCTACTTTTTCCCCACAGGGATTTTTGGAGTATTTCCTTGCCGAGAAGGAGGGTCCAAGAATGGGCTCTACGTCGAGGCAACTGCTGTTGTGATTTTTATTTACAAAAATAAATTGAATTGGATCCCGGGCAAAAGTAAACAAGGCCTAAGCCTAGACTTTTAGGACCAGCCAAGTTGATGGAATCCCCTATGACTTATTGATGGGGCAGTTTTACATCATACCCATGTGTTGTTCAATGAAGGCGTTGTCTGTCAATGGAATCCTTCTGCGCCCGATCCTTGCCTGTCCCCTCTTCAGAATGAGCTCACGGACAGACTTCAAATTAGGGAATCTGGTCAAAGAACACAGACATGAGGCAAGTGCGTTTTATAAACATTTTGCACAGTTGGAAGGCACTTACCCCCATGCCACATATGGCTCTACCACCTTCAACATGGCTGCCGAGGTTTTGCCGATTTTAACAAAAGTCCCACTGAAGATCTTCCTTATCCTCAGCATCTGAATTACCTTCATAACCTTGGCACTCACTCCTTTAATCCTAAAAAGTATAAAATACTAAATGGTTATCTTTGACACCGAAGGAAGGGGGAATGTGACAATTTACAACACACACATATAATATATGCAAACGCACACGTTTATTGCCAATGAACAAAATTCACAAACATAGGAACTTGTCTCAGCATTAAAGGTGCAACATAAAACACTGATCAATAATAAAAACAACATATATTCAACCCAAAGGGCATGCATTAAGAAACAATTTAAAATTACTATAGTATAAAATAAAAATAGGCATATATACATACATACATGCATACACACACACACACACACACACGCACAAATAAATCACTATAATATAACATTGTAATTATATCGTACATTGTAATTATATCGTACTGTGAGATGTTTATATAGTTGAATCCCTAATAGTTCCCTCCGTTTAGAGGTTATTGCAACAAAACTATGCGAGCAAGCAAAGGAACTTATAATTTGATGACTTGTGACAGCCTAGAGATTTTTGACATCACAATATCTTGGTTTATGTTACAATGCTGAGTCTTGGGCTTCCCAGGTAAACACCACACTGCACCCCGCCTCCCTGTGCCAGACCACTGTTCAAATCCTCAGTATCATTAATTGCAAATCAACTACAGCTGGAAATGTGAGTTAGACTACAAATGTGTAGTCAGGGCGAGATACTGTTAGATTTCTTTCGATACCAGTACTTTAACAATACCTGCTTTCTAATACTGGTTCCTGAACTTTAAAAACATACTTGTATGAGATTTTTATAACTAAAAACCAATGGACAAACACATGAATGAGAGCTGCAGCAGCTCACAAGGATTCACATGTGCTTTCAGTTTGTCTCAAAGGCAGCCTGCATGGTGCATGCTTTAGACAACTTTATGCTTCAACTACATGTTTACCAGGCAAAGACTGGATAATATTCTTGTTTTGCCTGCAACTTGGTGCGGACTCTGTGTCTTTATACTGGATTATAACCACACCACATGTACTTTGGGATTACTCCTGGACCAAGGGGCACGACAATTGTGGCAACGTTTGGATCATATTGGATTATCCGTTTGGCTTCAACTTCACGAGAACATTACAGACTGAGACTGGATGTGGATTTATTATGAAGCATAACAGAGACTTTTGACATAAGGCTTCACACTGAAGACTTTACTGTGGATAAAGAAGCCACTCTGGACAGTTGTTTCTTCAGATAACATGACACACGGCGCCGTTAGACAAGGGAGAACTATGATAAAACGTACCGTTTGTACCATTTGTGTTGTGCAGGGTGCAGTCATGCACACGGTCGGCACGTTTGTGTTTGTTCATTTATGCAGATATTTAAAGCCAAGTTACCATAAGAACTTTATTTTTTCGGTTACAGGACTTCCCAGACTTTTTCGGTGTCCAGTCCTATGTGCAGTTTAGATTATGCACCCAATACAACAGACATGTCTGAAAGATTCTCGGATACTCACTCTCTTATTCTTACAACAAATGCAAGCCTGTTTGTTGCCGGTGGAAGGGCTGTAGCGGGCCTGAACGCGTTTCTGCGAAGTCGACTTTCATCACGATGTCTCTTATGGCCCTCTTTTAAAAAGTCTTCCAAACGCTTGAATTTCAGGGGTTTTCCTTTTGAAACCTTCGAGACAAGAAAAAGGAAAGTCTTAGTGATGCCTCACCATGGATATAAATGAACTGACTGCTGTCTCTCACGATCACTAAATGCATTTAACTTTGTTATGCCATAACTTTTACTTTCTGTTTTGTATTGTACCGTTGCTGGTGGTCGTAAATAAGTACTTTCACAAATAAATAGTACTTTTTCAGCAAAGTCTCTTCACAGAAATATCATAGCTAAAAGTTAAATACTTCACGGATCTCAAATTTACAATTTCTATTTAATATTTATGAATAAATACAAATCCAAAGTGAACAAACCTTTCTTTTTTCGAGTAAAGCTAGTTTGGCCTGTGTTGCTTTGATGGCCTGATACGCCTTTCTCTTTTTCAGCAGATATTCTGGAACCAACTTGATGAGTTTCGGAGATCTGTTACAGAGTTATCAGACACAAGAGGCATTGAAGTAAAAAAAAAAAAAAAACACAATAGCACAAGTAAGTATCAAAAAATATCAAATAAGAATCACTTCTGTGGCCTGAACTATTACACTCTACATGACACAAGAGGCATTGAAGTAAAAAAATACAAAAGCACAAGTAAGTCACCAGTAAGTATCACATAAGTATCAAGTCTCTGTTCTGTGGCCTGAACTCTTACACTCTACATGACAACTATTAATTGGAAGATAATACAGCTTGAAGTAGGTTTGAACTGGAGAAGCACAATATCCAAAAAGATTGCGATGTGTCTATTCAGTGTGATACTTCAAATATGTTCATCCCACTAATGCAGTGGTCAGACAAAACTAAGACTAAGTAAAGGCTAATATAGTCCGAATAAAGACAACTATAATGTTAAGAAACCGTGCATTTCTGTCAGATGGAGGACCTCGATATAATGTGAAGCCCACGTTTTAACTCGGGTTAGGGCCAATGTTTTCAGTTGTTCAGTACAGCTGGATATTGAAGGAGGACTACTGAAGTGCAGGAAGAGAGATGCAGCGCTTTACCGACGAATTCACACGCCTGACTAAATATATAAAATATACCAAATCTGTAAAAGGCGAGTTTATATTTTGATGTGTTAGGCTGTTACAAACTTATCCTCGTAGCAGATTGGGCAGCAGACATGACATATTTCTGCACATCTACATCTTAATTGTGTTCGATTCAGACATTTGTGTGATTATGAGCCACAGTTCTACCGCTGCAGCAGAACAAACGCACAGAAACGGTAAAAAGAAACATAGGATGGTAAAAGATTAGTAAAGCAGACCATGCACTTACTCCGTTTCAGCCATCGTTAAACTCAGTGTGGACGCACTATTAGGACGTCGTCTTTGTTTGTTTTGTCGGCAGCAGTAACGCCGCCTGCTGTCTTGGCGGGTGAACTGCACCTTCTTAAAAGGCGTAGTTGTAGACTGGGTGCTTGTTTATTAATTACTACTCAGGTTAACCGCGATGGTGGAACAAAAATGAAGATTTAATGAGTCTGGGTTGCCCATATAAGACAGGCTTTGACTTGATCTTGCTTTATGGAATACCTCCTATGCAAGATGTTTATTTGAACTGTCATCAACATGGCCTATTAGTGCCCCCAGAGGTAATCATGTTCAAATAGAATATAGCGTTTACTAGCATTTAACACTTGAAATGCTGATTTATTCTTGATTACAAAAAAAGCATTTGACATGACCATGCCCAAGTTATACGTGTTATAATTCAGATCTCAAGACAAATATCAGTCAGAAAACAGAATGAGCCTCACGAGTCTCATTTGGGTTTCCAGCTCCCATGCTGAAATCCAGTTGGTTTGAGAGTCCTCCCTCTGATCTGAATGGTCACTACCTACAGCCCAGCACCTGCTCCGAACATGAATCAGTGAGGGAAGGTTCTGAGCTGAACATAACCTGCAGATCGACACAGCCAAGTGTTTCTCTTCAGTTTAAGGCCCTGGCACAGGTTCTGTTGAGATTGTAGTACTTTTAACTGTAAGAGCCCGAGGCTACAATTGTCGTTTTAAAAATTGTTTTTGTCTTTTTCTCGTTGATAACATTTTGTAAATTGGGAAATGAACCACACCGCTTTCCTTTAGCCTAATCATACTACTAGTGACCATCTTCTGTCATTTAATTGTTTATATGTGGCTGCTCTTTCACAGGCGCTCAGTGGCATTTGTCCTCTTCTACGTTACATATCGGATTCGTTTTCCATGTGCAACAGACCACAAAATAACACGTGCAAATTTGATGCAATACGTGCAATTTAGCAAATCACATTGTAAATAAAGTCACTGGCTCAAATTAAGTTACTCTACAAACACAGAATTATAACCAATACTGAGACATTTGCAACTAGAGAAAAGGTTTGAAATGAAAAGCATCAACTATTTGAAATTAAAAATGGTAATCTTTACCTTTGTTTAACCAGCAACACGTCTGAGATTCTGAAGGACTTGTACAGTAGGAAAACGTTTATGTGCGTTTAGCGGAAATGGCCCATCAGGCCTGGTTTTGTTGCTTTGTTCTTCCGAGTAATAGAATATAAAAAGTGTATATAAAATGGCAGGTTTTTATTTTTTACAAATAACTTATCTATTACAAAGATTGTCTTCCCAACTAAAACAAAAACACATGATATCCAAATTATTATTTTAAAATTAATAAACTGCCTCTTCACACCAAACTACAGGTTTAGCTAAAACTGGTCTTAACTCTTTTGACAAAATACTTTTGTTAAGTGCTTCAGAGATGTTTCACCTACCACTTAAAGCTAAGGCACTTAAACAGTATTGGTTAAACAATAGAACATTTAAGGCTCTGGCAGTGAGTAAACCTTGGGGATACAAAATCTTAATGTTTTGGAGTTTGGGCCAAATCTGTATTCTTTTTTTAAAATTTCATTATTAATATCTCCAGATGGACTATCATATGAGGTCCTGTAATGAAGACAAAGAGAACAATAGGAACATGGTGAATCTTTGGCATTGGATTGTATTTAGGTGCTAAACCAGGGGTGTCCAAACTGTTGATTGAATTCCTGAAACAAACAAGGCAGAGCAACAGAGTGTTGGCACATTGTAAGTCCTTCTCTTTGTTTCATCAGTGCATTTAACATTTGTTATAACACCTTTATTTAGGCTTGAAACCTTAATAAAGTCTGTAGACAGAAAATGTTTGTGATCAAGGTTGGGACTGCAATTGCATAGTATTTATATAATCAAGTACTATCTTTGGCAATCAGATCTTTCTAATTGGCAATGTGGGTCAATGCAGGTAGGTCTGAGGTCTACTCTGCATTTGCACAGTTTATACACCCCTGTGCTAGATCTATCCAGGAGATATCATCGTGAGGTGGCACCCTGCTATAAACACTTAAAAGTGTGTCTGCGCTGCGGTGGAGTTGCCCCCAACATGACGCCTACATTCCAGTTGTCATTGAAAACTAGGCACTTAAAACAGCAGCAATGGCCCTCCTTTCACAGGACTCTACACAAGGCATAACGCAGAAACCCACCTAAAGCTACAAAATTAACATTATGTCTTTGAGGGAAGTTGAAAAAGTTAATTAGGGCTTAAAGGTACTATACTTGCAGAAAATACAAGAATTTCATAGTGTGAGAAAAAGGTACATTCTAAAATATGTACAGTCAAAAGCTGAGAGTTTTCACCTCTGTGCTGTAACAAAGCATGCAAAAAGTTTCTGTAACACATGGGCTTCAGGCATCCTGCAAAAACAACATGATGTCCATTCAGAGAGGTTTCTCTTCAACGCGGGCTGCTCCATTCCCAAGGCACGTCAGCTCAGTAAAAAAACAAAACAAAAAACATTGGCACAGTCAATTATTTAACACTGAAAAATGAGCAGCGAGGTATTGTCAGCATCTCAGGCCCAGGACTCCACTGGAGGACAGAAGGGGAAGGTGTCTGGCTCAGAAGTGGCGTGGGTATTCGCACTGTTCGCAGCGATCCAGGGCTGGGTGATTGAGGAAGGTGCAGGCTGTACAGCTCCACTGAGCCTCGTCTTCCTCAGGAGGGGCTTTCAGGCTCACACCGCCACCTAGAGGAACAATTACATGTTACACTGTCAATAGACCTGCATATGCCCTATGAATGAGTAATATACATCAGTCAATATTTTCAGATCAGATGCTGTGGCCCTTTTTAATACTGTAATATGTAGTTTGACATCACTTTATGTCACATCATAATACATGCAAATATTGTTGTTTTTCCCTAGGAAACTTGTCTTGAGATCAATTTGTTGTATGCCATAAATAAGACATAACAACTCATTCAAGCTTCAGTTAAAATATTTAGCATAAAAATAACCACTACATGTTCAGACACATTTCAAATCAGCAGAATAACATTCTGTACAGATAAAAAAGCAATCACTACATGATACAAATGTATACTAGACTGTGAGCTCATTTTCTCAACCTACCAGAAAAAGTACCTTTAGGTTTAGGTGGAATAGGTCCTACAAATCCAAGGTTGTCATAAAAATTATGGATTGCACTGGGATTGAAGTGAGGCCCTGCCCAGACAAAAATGTGTAATTTATACAGAAATAAATGTCCCACTGAGATGATCTTTTACAGTTTGAGGACTTCAACAATTAACCAGTTTTATGTGTTACATTTATTATTCAATTCGGTTTAGAAGGAAATCTTTGCTTAGTCTCAGGTTTCAGAAGCGCAGATTTATGTAACGTAAGATTAAAAAGAGCAGACAAAAAGATGACGTAGACAAACCTTTAGTTTGAAGCAAGTCAATTTCTTTGGTGAGACAGTCAATGTCAATTTGCAGTAGCCTGTTTTTGCATCTTAACTGCTTCATTTCCTCAATCTGACAGAGAATGAAAACCATGTCAGGTACAGAACAAACACATTTATATGATGCAAAGAGAGAATTTTGTCAATGGAGAATTTAAATAGTTCTCATGAAACATTTCTATACATTTTCCCTTGTTATTATTGTTACCTAGTGTTGTATAAACTGTTCCTCCACATTTTCTCATTTAAGTTCATATTATTTAAGATTTGGCTCAAGAGTAAAGGTAAAGGAAAACCAATAATGCTAATGATGGTACAATAGTATTGTTTGAAATGTGCATAGTTAGTATTTTAAGTCAGTGAGTAAAATGTACCGAGGGGATCTGGGAGGAAGAGTTGGAGCGCTCAAGTCGTCGTCTGGTGAGGTCATTCTCCATTTCATTCACTTCCTCTTTTAGTTTCTCCAGTTTTTTCTTCTTCAACTCCAGCTCATGCCACAATCGATCCATACGGGCTTTCTGGTGGACCAACAAAGCTGAAAACACAAGCACCAAACCAAGCAATTCATCATATTAGCTTAAACTCTTTTTTAAGATATACACAGTAGTGGTTTGTGTCTTTCCTGTAAAGCAGACGCTAGTGCACTTGTGTTTTGTGTTAGGACAGGTGTACCCGCGTACCCAGACTTTTGCTGTCATACATTATCCATTATCATTAGTTTGTTGATGCAGTTATCTACAGCTCCCAATGGCTGCACTGCCTGCCCTGCCAAGACTATACGCTTTTCTTGAACAAAAACATGTAGTCTGGGCCCCGCTCTTCAAGCATCCAAGAGGAATTATTTTATCGAAAGTGAATCTGGGAAACGCATGGTCCGCCCGAATTATAACAAACATGGCAGAAAGCGAAAACAATTAGCTCGTTTGTTTCATTGGCACTGAAATAAACTGACCTGATTGCACAGCTCTGTCTGAGTTTAGTCTTAATTTATACATTATATATATACACTTAATATATATATACATACAGATAACGCACCTTTAATTATTGTTGTTGAAAACTGCAAACAATAACTAAATACTGTAGTTTTTCCTGCTTTTTAACTTGATTCACGAGGAAACAATTTGGTTTAGGTTTACATTTCTAGTTATCTTTTTTTTTTAAAGACTTTTTTGACCGGAAGGCGTCATTGGACAGGACAGTGTGAAGTGGGGATGAGACTGGGGAAGGACATTGCAGCAAACTGTCGTAGTAGTCGTGGTCATTTACTATTATTTTCATATTTAATTTTTTTTGTATTTTCTAAAGCTGGATAAAATAACTAATTGACCAACCATTTATCAACAAATCTACATTAAATGCTTTTGTGAGTGTATGCAAATGGATATATTATACCCCCGGAGATAGTGTTAACGTGAGCTTTTTCAAGGGGGCAGGGCCAGGGCGCTATTTTGCTACCTTGCCGACCTTAGCTCTGGCATAAAGAGGCTTGACTTGGCTGCTGGAGGCTGGAGTGGGATGGTTCCAGTCCATATATGGTGATAGTGTTTGAACCAATGACTGAGAACTGTGGCATTCAAAAGCACCACCTGCGCGGGAGATGTTTGTCATGGCCTCATATAAAAGCAATGAAAGAAGTGAGCAATAACATTGTTTCATTTCCTGTTTTTTTAATGTGTTCCCAAAATGTTCAAAATAAAATAAATAAACGAAATAAATCATTGAAATGCAGCCTCGGAGCATTGTTTCATTATCTAATTAATCTTTTTTTTTTAAAGTTGGTTCTTGACACATCAGCTGAGCAGAAGTTTGTTCTGCAGGGCTGTCCAGCAATAGGCTCAGATTGGCTAAACCAATCCAAATTACAATTACACATAAAACAATTTCTTATCCTCAAAACTGTTAATGCTTTTGAGTGATGAAACGTGCTCCGGGCATTTTGCAGGTCTAAATTCAGTTCCTCATTTGGCTCGTTTCTCTGTGAATATGTGATTGATTGTAATAAAACATGAAGCATTTTAAGGCTTAAAATACAGAGATCACTGTCTCCTTTCCCCACAATCTGTGTGTGAGCTGGTTTATCTACTTCCTGAACATCTGACCAATTAGAAAAAGTGGACCAGTTTTATGCAGACTGGGACAAGGATTTTGGTTGAATGTGATGTGAATGTGTTTTGTAAATCGATGTTCCTCTCTGAGCTGAGCACGAGTCTGTACGGTCCAGTCTGGTCCAGACCGTGCAGTACCAGGGGTCCAACACGGGAGGTGGAGGTGTAGCTTTTAAGAGCTGAGTGCATTGTGGCGCTGCGCTGTTTACATGTGGGGAAAAAAATAACCACATAAAATTTGATTGTATTCATTATTCTATAAATTATAATTTAAGTAATTTATGCCCATGAAGGTTGTTTTATTATGATTATCTCGTCCATATGGGGATAGTAACATGACTCCAGTGCACTAGTTTTGAAGATTATTAGTTACTATTATGGCTATTCACAGAATGCACCAGACCACGCCCTCGGTTTGCTTTACTCCACCTCATATTTTGGTATAATCACGCCTCTTGTTTAGAATTCCACGCCCTGCGCTGTCATCGATTGCGCTGACTGCAAGGTGTGACACAATTAGCTCTGCTGCGCCCACGTTAACACTACCTCCGGGGACAAAATATGGCCCTTTGTGTGTAACAGCCCTTCTAAAGTATACAGCATATTTTAGGGTATCATACATATATCATTGTATGTTAATCATTGGATTTATTTAGCACCTTTCATGGACATCTTAAGTGCTTTACAAGTCATTACTCATTCACTCCACACTCATCTGGCTCTTCAACCACCACCGCCAGTCACGCAGAGAGCCACTTTCATACAGGAGATGTGGGTGAAGTGTCTTGCCTAAGGGCACAATGACAGTTCTCGAGCCGCTTCACTGTGGCACCTGGTGCTCCAGCGGTTTCCCACTAACCACGCCTGGACTTGTTTAGCTTCCGAGAGCTGACGAGATGAGACCATGACAAGCAGGTATGGCCACATCCCATATATAGTGAATGATGATGACTATAAATGCAGCTCACCTTGAGTATATGCTGCATCATCCGAGCCCATGCTGAGTCTTCGAGGCTCGTTTGGCCTCTCGTGTTGCAGGGACAGGGGGTCTGACAGATGAAGAGGTTCTGGTTCAGCAAAATGGTGGTCTGCCGGGAGGCTGAGAAGGTTGGTGGGTTCAAAGGTGGGAGACACTACTCCAGGGGAAACAGCTGGGGGCTTGTTAGGGGACACTGTAATCTTAAAAGTGTACTTGGTGTTAGGCTGAGTGACCACCACACGGGGAGACGACGCAGTGCCTCCTCCCACAGAGCTGCGGCACTTGGGCGGGTGATGGTGAATGTATGATGGGCCCATGCTCACCTGACCACCCATATTCCTGGAGCCTGAAGACCCTTGAAGAGGGGGACCGGCAGATATGCAGACAGTGGGCGTACCACCCAGACCTCCACTGTCTCCTGTAGCATTGGCTGAGATACAAAAACGAGGTTGGGAGCGTGAGTTGCAGTGGCCTAGGGCAGCACCAATGGTGGCTGGGACCCCAATCGCAGTGGGGGGGCTGGCAGAGATGCAGAGGGTGGGCTGGCCTCGACCCCCCATGCTCAAAGGCGCAGATGGAGCAGACGTGGAGGTGGGGCAGGACGTCCTGAGCACAGCCGTGCTGGACGAGCTGGTCCTCTGGGGAGATTCGAGCTTAATCTCAATCTGATTTTTGCGGGGTCCTGTAGAGATGTTTTGGATATTATACTGACTGACAGGCACAGAAGAGGTGGAGGAGCATGACGACACACCCGAGGAGGAGCTCTGGCTCCCAAACGGCACCATGGAGGGGGCCTGGGGGGTGGTGGGCGAGCTGATGGGCATGTAGACATGTGAAGTCTGATGACCCTGTGAGCTCTGAGGAGCGGCCCTGGATAAGGAAGGAATCTGCTGGGGCGGCTGAGAAGTGGGGCTGTACTGAGCCCGTCCGCTTGGCTGAACTGCTCGAATGCCCCCCGGCTGACTCATGTATGGTCGGATGTAGATGGAGTTGCCCTGGGGACTGCCGAGCCCAGCCTGTGGACCCCCGTGAATGTGCAAAGATGTGGGCGTGTTGCGGCCACTCTGAATGTTGGGTGCCAATGTTACTGTGATGGGATTGAAGCGAGGAGTTCCTTTAACCCCCATGGGGTAAAGTCCCAAGTGCTGTGGAGGCTGTGGTTTTCGGGGTGGTTCCATTACACCAAACACAGTGGAAGGGGCCTGTGGCAAGGCAGATTGAGAATTCTGCTCAAAAGACTGGCTGTTGGGGGCCAGTGCAGCCTGGAAGGGCCCGTCACTCAGGCTGTGGGCCAGTGTCCGGCTACCATTCATCCTCAAGCCATCCGGTACATTCTGACACTGCACACCCAGATTCAGCTGGGTCATGTGATTTTGGAATAGTGTGAAAGAGGACTCTTCAGGAACACGGTCTTGGCTTCCTGGACTCACTTGGGACAGGTAAGCATAGCATGCGTCCAGGTTATTGTTGTTCTGTAAGCAGAGCAAAAATAAATCGTTATTCAAAATCATGAGGTTTTTGAGGAGAAAAAACAAAACAAAATATTTGTTTCTGCAGTAATGACGAGTGACAGAAGAGCAGACATGTCAGACTTGCAGCCCACAGGGCAAGTAATATATTGTGGCCCAATGAGATCATTTTAAATTTATATTAGTAATGGCCCTCTGATAAAATGTATAGAACCTGTATGAACTACAGTTCCCATAAGGCCCTGCAGTATTAAGGCCTATACAGCCCCTATGACGTTGCTGCAAAAGCGATGCCAAAAGAAACATGGCAGTCAGAATGAAGACACAGGACCTCTAAAATGTTTTAAATGTCCTCAGCAGAAAAACGAACAGAAGACAAGCAGACTATGTGCATAAAGGCTTCAGGAGCAGGAGAAGCCTAGCAGGGCTGGGTGATATGACTATTATATTGTATACCTCGGTATTGAAAAAGCCCGACAGTGGCTTCAATACAGTTCTCCCTCTGGAATACACAAGGTTTATATTCAATTCTACAGTCAATAATTAACCATTAAATGTATATCCTCAGCCATTTGACAGATATTCAAACTCTATTGTGTTAGTAAAATAGTTTACCAATTTGATTAAATAACTAGTCCACAAAAGCAAAAAACCTGTGAGCGCTGTGGCAGTTAAAAAGTGTATATGTGTATGTGTATGTGTATGTATATATATATATATATATATATATATATATATATATATATATATATATATATATATATATATATATATGTGTATATGTATATACATAATTATATATATATAATTATATAAAAATATAATTATATTTTGCATTCGAATCAACACATTTTATATTGCATCCCATTGTGCCATTTTCATCATTTTCATATCGCAGTATAATTAGGAGACTTAAAAATGTATATCAAATATCTTTGATTTTGACGTGAGTCCCATGCATCAATAAACAGGAAACCGCTGATTCAAGAGTGCGCTACCTCTGTTTAGCCAAGTCTGTTGGTTCAACATCCAAATGTCCATCACAGGAAATATGGTGGTTTATCAAGTTGGTGAAAAATTATTATTTTCTCTGTAAATCCACTTTTACCATCTTGTTTTCAACATATTCTGCATTCACCCTTACCCAATGATCTTGGTGTGGTGCGTAGCTCCTCCTTACCTGGAGCCAGAGAGGGCACAAACCGCTTGGTACGGTTTATTTGAGGCAGTAGAAACGCTTTCAGGCCGTACCAGTCTGCTTTTATTTTATTAAGTTCTTAATTTATGCAAGCCCTATTTGATTTGATAGACTTTGCTACAATTATTATTATTGTTACATGTTCCACCTTAACGCCGAAACAAGTTTGCGAACTTTGTTCAATTACAATGGCAATAAACCTTTTTCTGATTCAGATTGATAGCGAGCCAAAAAAGGCTGGATTCTGTGCATCTGACGCACACCTTTTCTCCCTTTCTCTCCCATTCCATGACAAAGCGCTACATGAAACATTACTTTGCCAGCACACAAACAGGAAAAAGCCTAAAGTTGTGCCTAAAGTTGAATGTGCAGTTGCTAATAATGCTTATGACTCCTGTAGGATCATTGAAACGAAAGGCATATGACGATGAACCAGCAGTGAAAAACCTCTATACCAGTCAACTGGGGAGGACCTGCTGAAAACCTCATTTCAAATGTGCAGTTCCCTGTGCCTGTAATTAATGAGCCTTTATATATTTTTTTTTTATGGGATATGTGACAAGGAGCGCAGTGGTAGGAATCTGTGCCGTGCAGAAAGCAGTCTGTGTGTGACAAGTTAGACACTGACCAAAGGCCAAATTAATTAATTAATTCGCCTTGTTCTCGAAACACTGCATTCACTGAAGTGTTTTTCCTGAAGTGCCAGAGCTTTAAGAAGCACTGCCTTACTACCACATATAAAGTAAAAAATAAAATACCTGCAGAACACACTGAGAGACCACACCCTCCGGGACTTCTGGAAACTTTTGGCGCAGGTCATGCAAAACCTGAATATCAATCTGATGGCTTCCCTGGGCCATTCGTATACAGCCACGCCACGTTAGAAGAGCATCTGTTCAGGGAGTAGAGGCGTCATCTCCAATACATTCTAGAAAAAAACAACATATTTTGTTTAGTAATACTGGTCATATTTATTATTTTTGTATTCATTAAAAATTTAATTATGTGAGAGGTGAGCCGTATTGATAAAATGTATACAGTTTTTTTTTAAGGAAATCCGTCAGAAATGTTGACAACGCTGTTGTGTAGAGCTGCAACAACAAGTGGATTAACGCATACAAAGTCGTCACAGAGGTATGAAGTGGAACACTGTGCGCTCCGTGAGGAAAATAAAGGTCGCATATGAGCTTTAAAGAAAGAAATCTGTTTAATCAAACTACCACAGAAAACAGAAGACGCCAGACCAGTTACACCGGCAAGCAGCAAGAGACCCCACTAAACCTGTTTAGCCGGTTACCTGAAACCGCACGTGACCACAGATTGATGATGACATTAAAGTTAATACAATTATTTATTTGTATGTAAAATAATTACATTAAAAACATTTCTTTGAAAGTTTAAGTATTGACATTAAAATGTATCACATTTCAACAGTCTGATTAATCTGGTTGCTTTTTGTAATTGATTAAAAGCTCTAATCAATTCAGATGCGTGCTAATCAAGTATAAATACTGAGAGAGAAAAATTGCATAAATAAGACAAAGATTGACCTTTACTGAATCATTCTAGGATCGTTTCTATTGATCTATATCAGAACCACAGTATAAGGCCACATGGTCATAATAAACAAACTATTTAGTGTTGAAAATGACAGAGTTTATTTAAATCGGAATCTTAGTATTTCATTTTATTTATTCAGTTTTTAAACTGTATAAAATAACATCAACATAACAGGAACACGGAACAAAAACAAAATACGGAGAGATGGCATACAAACAGTTAAACTGCCGAGTCGGCTCATTTGGTCCAAGGCCTATTAAATTTGCTCATTTTTCAAATGTCAATTATAAAGTTGGTCTAGTCCTTGATTGTTGGTTCAGTTTGTGTCACACATTTCTTTGCATGTTCCAAAGTATCCATTCACAGTGTTCAAGACAGGAGTTTTAAGATACATCGTTCTGAAGTCCAGTGGGATGCAAATATTGAAGAAAATGTTCAGTGCTTTGTTAATCTCCATCCAATATTTAAAGATAATAGACCAGTTCATTTCTTTATTTAACAAGTAGTTAATACACCACATATACAATACATCAGGAGTAAAATATAAAAAACAGTTGTAAGAAATGTCCTTACACTATACGCATCACTATCTTACTGCTCAGAAATCTGGTGAAATGCCTGTAAAACATACTTAGATCCAGTAATTAAACTACAAAATAAGGCAATAATAATAAATAATAAAGCCGGATTCCGTGATTCGACTAATGTACTTTTTATGAACTCAAATATATAAAAAAATATGGACTTAGTTATGTTAAAATGGTTGGAAATTGTGTTTCATGTTGTGAGAAAATGCCTTCCAATTGGCATTCAATCTTTCTTTAAATTATGAAATGGTCGCTGTTACCTCCCACATTTACTTCAGTTTGAATTTAATAAAAAGGAAGAACTAATGTTAGGCAAAGATGTGTGTCTGTTTTAGGACTCAATCTATGGAATGATCTCAGTAATGAACTTAAGTTAATTAAAACTCTGTCCAAAAAAAACACTAAAATGGGAAATTATTATATAAATTGTTGTTCTAAATAAAAAGATTAAAGAAAGCATAGTATTCTGATAAAATGCTGAAATTGTCTGAATTGTTGAGTTATTGTTTGTGTAATATTTAGGATGGACTTATATAAGCTTCAGTCCATTCCATTTTGGTTGCAACAAATATAGTTGGAAATTATTTTTTGTTGTTGCATATATATTTTTACTATGGGCAACCAAATAAAAAATATGAATTCATTCATTCATTCATTCATTCATACTGTAATGCCAGAAAGCAAAGGTGCTTGTACCAGATTCTAGTGTTGGAAGCAAATTTCCCTCTGCAGTCTTTAAAAAGAAGGTGAGGAGGAAGTGAGTGCATGATCCTCTAACACTCTATACCAGGACTGTCCAAACGTTTTTCACCAAGGGCCGCATTTTGACATATATACAGAGCAGAGTGCCACAGACAGGACAATGAAGTGTATCAGTCAAAATGTAACGCTGACATCTTTGTGGCTGCCACCACACCTTTAATAAGGTTTGGAATATCAAGGCTTTTATAGACATTTAATCATTTAAAATAGAATTAAATGTAAATAACATGGACAATGCAAATAATATTAAGAATTATAAAGCGTATGGTAGACCACATGCACATACGAGCCAGAACCCGATTTTCCTGCATTTCTGATCTGGCAATTTCCCTGGTAAATTACCAGGACTAATGCAGGGAACAGTTATGTGTGAATAAAGCCAGGAAATTGCCAGTATCACTGCTCTTTCCTTTGTTTACAAGCTTGGTTTCCTTGGTTACGCTATGTAGTTAATGCATAGTGTAACCAAGGGGATGGTCCTTGGGAATTCAGAATTTCAATATGAGAATTCAAGGTTGTTTGCATTTTCTATCAGTGCTTTTTTATATCCGAAAGTCTAGATTTTTCCAAAGCTAAATGTAAGCTAGTTATTTGCTTTGGAAAACATCCTACCATTTTTACTTTAGGAAGCAAACATCACAGCTTAATTGAACAGTAATGTCAGGTCTTTCTGCACAAATATGTTGCTCTTGTATGGACAACTGACAGTAAACCCATAAACGTAGTAATTTTTAGTCAAAGACCTCAAATGTTTAAGTTAAATGTATAAATCAGCAGATTTCAGCCGATGCGTCTCCACAGCAGGTGACGTCAGGTGTTGACATCAGGCAGCAGCGTTTGACCCGAGTTCTGAGTTCTTCACCCGACTTGTGAGAATGCAAACATTTTCCCCGAGTACCACAGTAAACTATACACAAATAAAAAAATGAAATTTTTCCAAAATTACAAGTGTGAAGTGGACCACTAGAGCTAAATTTATTAGACCCTAGTATATGTCAAATAATTAATTACATTTTTGGTGCGTTACTGCGCTTTGAATGGGAGAGATTTAAAGTTAAAGATCTGTGAGTCCAGCACAGACATTGTGACTTGTGACTGCCCCCACTTTAGCCCCTATGTGAACACATACATCTGTTCACAGATGAGTGGCAAATACAAATGAACCTCAAAGATCAACATTTATCTTCTTATATGGACAAACATGGCTGATATTTTTTTGACAGATCAACGTGTAAATAACGTGCCTTTTGGTTGAGCTTCTCTGGTCATATTCACAGCCGATATTTTGGGTACGAAAATTAGTAGTGGTTGTAGTAAAGAGGAGGCGCTTGAGGTCATTATGCAGTTGATCGAAGAGGAGCTCAGCAGCCAAGATGAAGAGGAGGATGAGGGCTCTAGGCATGAACGGAAAATGAGACTAAAACTAAAAAGGTTCACACCATACAGACGACAGATCATGGGATGAGGGTCGATCAGGGCATGCACCTGATCCGTGAGTAACGAAGTCACCCAGCAACACATTCTTTACCTCCACACGCCTGGCAGAGGAACTCCTCACAAAGAAGCTGACCTTTGTGGAAACAAAAAGGTGGAACAAACATGAGATCCCATCCAAACTCGTCCACACCAGCCTAGGTGAACTATCTCGGGTTAAACCTGATGCCCTGGATTAGAATAGGTGGGGCATGAATTGTTGGCTGTCCTGATGAGTTGCAATGATGGCAGTTTCTTGCAGTTTTAAGATCCTCCACTTTCCCTATTTTCCTCTTCACTCGCCATCAGAATCAGAATCGAAAAGGGGTTTCTTGCCATTGTCAGTGAACAGATTTCACAAACTAGGAACTTGTTTTGGCATTAAGGTTCAACAGAAAAAAAATGAATAATAATAGGAGCAAAGTATTTCAAAAAGGGAATGCAAACCATTTAGAATTTACAAATTAAAAAAAAATAGCCTTGGTCTGAATATAGACAATTTATAGATATTCAGAATAGTGCAAAGAAAGAGAACTGTGGCGGGAGGTTCTGGTCCGGATGGCCCGTAGCCTGCCTGAAGGGAGTGGTTCAAATAGTCCATGTCCAGGGTGAGAAGGGTCAGCTGTCGGGCTGCAGCTATCAATTATTTTAGCAATCTATCGATTATTTTCTTCGATTAATCTGTTAATTTTTTGTACATTCAGTAAACCATTTAAATGCATATTAAATCATTTTTTGGATAAACGTATTGTTCATAGTAATAAGCAAATTCAAAATAAGGAATTTCTGCTTAAAATAACACATTTTATTTTTAATTTCAAATAAATTTGTCCCCAAAATGGCAACATTTCACTTCAGTCCAAACTGTTCTGTTTGTATATAAAGAATATATATAAAAGGACTTAATTAACTTGTCATAGACTGTAAACAGTTACAGTAGCTCTGTCACATCACTTAAAATAAGACATTTGTAATTTGTACGTTATGTTGGGTGGGACCAGTGGTCCTGGCGTTTTGAGCTCTGCATTTTGCGTTTTGCCGTTTCGGCTCAGTGTGCCGGTCACTTTGGCCTCCGCGTCTCGGACTTTCTGTTTCACAACAGATTATTATAACATAACCGCGGTCCTTCGTGCTGTTTCCATGTGCATTGGCTGTTTAAAAGTACGACTGTGACAGGGAAGCAGAGTTGTTGAGTGGGGGAGCGCGGGGGTCCGCGGTGGCGTGTTGAAGGCGCGGGGGCTGGGGTGGGCGGAGCTAGATGCGGTGTGTAGAGTTGCAGCTCTGGATTATTACAATAGATCCATGGATCTTTCACTCATCAAAACTCTTCCGCGCCGCTCTCTTCCTTGTTGCGCCTTCGTCAGAGCGGAACAAGCTCCGTGTGAAACAAAAGCGCCACAAGTCGTTTCATGCGCTCTGCACGCCACAGATTCACGTGTTTTTGATTAAATATGTAAATTAAATGAATCATCGATGCAATAAAATAATAATCAAAGCTTTTTTGTAATCGAATTATTCGATTTACTCGAGTAATCCTTGCAGCCCTAGTCAGCTGTGATCCGACCTGCTCGCCCAGAGCCCTGGAGATGTACAGGTCCTGCAGAGATGGCTGTGGCTCCAGCGTACCACACGGTGATGGAGGAGGTGAGGATGGACTCAACGATGGCTATGTAAAACTGCACCATCTGCACTGGCATCTCACATCATCAAACGCTTCACTCTCCTTTTCTCCATTGTCCTCCACTCCAATTTCCTCATCTGACACCTTGTCCATACTGATACTGTGATCTTCTTTAGTTTCTTTATTACTTTAGCTCTAATTCTCCTCTTCATCTTGCTGCTGAAATCGTCTTCTTCAATCAGCTGCATAACAGCCTCAAGAGTCTCCTCTTTACCCAGCCTCTTCACATTTTCACATCCCAAAAGGAGCTATGAAAATGACCAATGATGTCTTTATTTACACTTTGGAACTGTTTGAACTGGTGAAGCTAAATGTTGCTGTTTTGGGGACATACTTATGTGAAATTAAAAATAAAAAGGTGTTATTTTAAGCAGAAATTCAAAAGATGATTTAATATGCTTGGTTTACGGAATGTAAAAATATTTAACCAATTACTCAAATAATCAATAGCTGCAGTCCTAAGGGCTGTGATGTCATCATCTAAAAAAAACAGCGGCATAATCTTCGTACTGCAACACCTTAGGCCAACTTCTCCTCTGGGAGAGGAAAAGGGAGAAATAAAGATGGAGCTCTCTGTGCACACGGTCAAGACAAGTATTGCTGCCATTTACTATTAATCGTCACCTCTCGTGTAAGCACTTTTTTAAAAATCATTTTCAGGTGTAATAATTGTAATCGAAATTCAATAAATTGCACAGCCCTAGTCCAACACAGCTTTTTCAAACGGGCCATTTGTCCTCTTTGCATATATTCCAAGAGCCCTGACTCAAGTTTGAACCTGCGATCTACTGATCCACTGGCAAATTCTCTACCACAACACGAGGCAGTACAGGCTCCTGCCCGCTTTTCCATGAGTTGAGGGACCGCACCGCTGACGGCACTGGAGTGCACAACGTTCACTCAGTGCGAGTCTACAGTGGAGCCACTGAACACACATGCTGGAAGGAGAGAGAGAAGGAGGAGACAGGTAGCTAAAAGCGAGCCAGCACACCCTGAAAGCTAGTACCTCTCACGTACTCAGTACCTCTAAACCTATAGTTTATTTAAAAAAAAATATATATATATATATATATATATATATATAATAATCATAATAATCCAGCGGACCATCAATAATAAATTTCAAACAAGACATTCACAGGCACGTTTTAAGACATTACTGAGATATATTTGTCGTATCGTCTGAATAAAAGGTCGCACAAAATTGCATACTTTATAGTCTACAGTCGATATTGGAAGCACTTGTGATGAAATAAAATCTTACCAAAAACAATTGACTGACAAAGAGGTTAAAGGCCCAACAGAGTCCATTACGGAACCCAAGCGCAAAATTCGGCCATAGTTCTGACCTGTGCTCCATCTCAGGTTAAAATATAGGCAATTTTGAAATGTTGTGACATCACATGGACACAAACTATTGAAATGAATGCACAGTAGAGTATAGACTTTGGTGGTTGGGGGAGGGGTGGTGTAGCTGGAAAGTCATGAGACATGCTGGACCCTGGCTGGCTGATGCATGCTACTTACTTCACTTAATGCTTCCGTTTTGATTTGAGTCTATGCTGTAACTAAGTAAAGATTAAACAATATCCAAAACTGACTTGAAACTGCACACAAGCCTATAGTGCTTTCATTATTGTCAAATTCCAAAGCATCATGCCTTCTTCAGGCTGGCTGCACTGAAACGGAGCAAAGCAGTATCCATAGTGTCAAATGCAACTGTTAATTTAAGGCAGAAGAGAAAAAAACATTCAGAATTTTAAGTCACAATGTCCATGGAGATGTTATTTTTGCCTGGCAAAAATTCCACATTTCATTTACATATCCATCTGTCAATTGTTAAATTACATATGTTTTTATTGCAAAAAATACTACCAAATTAGCCTAATGGCGGCTCAATCTTGGAGATGGAATGAAGTTAGAAGTGAAATGCCATGCTGCGGAACTTCCCAGGTAAAGCAGCAACATCTCTGTCTGAAAAAACTTCTGAATTCAAACCTGATTATACATTATCCAACTTGTTAAAAAAATTATAATAATTGGAGTAGAATTTACCATCTTCAATATCTTAATAGAAAATACACAAAGGCATCAAATGTTCTCATATTTAAGATGTAAATCAAAATAAACTAGTACCAAGTAAGGATATTTGAGGAAAAACAGGTTGGCAATTTAATACAGGCGTGTTCTGTTCACGTGTTCTTACAGGGAAAAAACGAGAAAACTGTTCTATAATTTTAGCCCCTAAAATGAAAGAACAGCAGCAGCAGTCTCCAGTGTAAATGACACAAATGTTCAGCAGACTTCAATGGAAAAAGTAGTAGGCAGGCTGTAGCTTTGACATGGACTGTTCAATCATGAGCCGACTGTTGGTGTAAACGCAACGCGAAAAGACGATACATTTTCACCAAATGTTAACCCACATTTACAAAACCATATGACAAATGTTTTGATAAAATAGCGATATCAATTTGCGACTGCTAACTCGGCCAAAACAGGAACACTCAAAGTCGGCTAGCTAAGCTAGCCTGCTCCGACAAAAAACGTTTGAAACTAAGTTTTTTGGGATGTTGCAAAGGAAGCTTTTATTACGCAGTTCTCGACTGAAGACGACGCGACACAGCGCTGTTTGACTGTGGCATATTAACAGGTTATTAAGCTGCTGTTGGGTGAAACACACTTACTTCCAGTGTCCGCTGCCACCCACCGCTCCCCGGGCCGCCGTCACTCCCGCTGCAGCTCCGAGCGCTCCGCGCAGTCAAGCTCGGGACGAAGAGCCGAGTCCTCCCGCTGCCGTAGGGAAGCGAAGATCCGGTCACACCGAGGCCCCGGGCCTAGCGTGTCCTCGGATCAACGTCAGGGAGCGTCGGCTCTATTCAGCCCAACGCACACGGAAACACAGTGTGGAAAAGCTTTTTGACAGCCCCCCTCCCTTCGTCTGCCTGCACTTCTCTCTTTTTGCTTTCTTTCCTGCAGATACGAATCAAAATACTGCCCGAGAATATGGCGGCCGTGCGAGAGTAACAGTATCGCGAGAGCAACGGGTTGTTTCCTTTTTTCATTTTGTAAACTTCTGCTCATACGGACCTCTTGATATACAGTCAATGATACTGGCTCATTAAATAAAAATACTGTCAATGATACATACGTCCATGGAATGGCCCACAGTCGCTCTGAGCTGACAGTCTGATGGTTGGGATGATGCCCACATTCAACAAAGGTAAAACAAATGTTTGCTTCCCAAACAAGGCTACCCTCTGCAAAATCTTCACCATTCACGCATGGCCATTTCTAGCCTCTTAAAATATAACTGCAACAGTTCATTACAAATATTAAAACAATCTAGCTATGTTAGTCTTCGATCTTCAGATTAGTTTCTTTCTAAAAATTAGGTATTATAAAGCACACTTTTTGAAAGGGTCAAAGAGCCTTTTATGTAAGGCTCTGGGACATCATGAAAAAAAAAACTATATTTAATAACTCCACCACCAGTAACCCTATTATTGATAAGCTGTTGGAGACATACAGTAGAAGTCTAATGATTCTTCCCAGCAGAAGACTGACAGAGCGCTTCAGGCTTTGTCCTCCTGACAATGACAGAACTCACTACCGCCCCCCAGCTTATTGTAGTACTCAATTACATTTACTCAAATACATTTACATACTTACTTTAGTGTAACTTTTAACACTACATTGTTACTCTACTTGAGTAATATTTGTATTGAAGTAACATTACTCTAACTTGAGTGAATGTGTTGGTTCCTCTTCCCACTGTGAAAAATCTACTTGTCAAAAGCTTTATGTTGGCCATTTACATTTTATAAATATTTTGTTCCTTACACTGCTTCTTCAGATGTGATTTAGTTGTTCTCATTTTTGTCGCTATACTTTTAAAATGAATTATTGTTTTGTCCTTCCAATTTCATTAACTTTAATAAAACAAATAAAATTCATGCTTATTTTTCAGTTATATGAAAAAGCTGACATTGAAGAATATGATTTCCACATCTACTGAAGCGTGATACCACCTCTGACTGTTGGTACTCTGGTATTTATTTACACAGGTGTGCAGTGTTGACAGATATGAAAAGCATTACAATATATAATTCCCCCAGCTACCACAGACACATGTGGTTTCCTCAACTGATGAATTTATTAGCATCCATCGTGTCAAAGAGCCAAATAAATACACCGTGAAAACTAAAGAACCACACAGATAAAACAACATTTAGCTTGTCGAAAAATAAAGACAATTTACATTAACTTCTAGAAAATAAAAGACAAAAACTAACCTCGTTGGCTGAGTACCGAGAGAGGGATTAGTTTTGGTGTTTTTCTTCTTGTTTCTTATCTTTAAGCTTAAACCCTTAACTTTTTATGCTCTTAAGCACACAGCTTTTCTGTCTCGGCTGAGATCGCTTCTTCTGATCTAATCAACCTTTCCTTGCGTATATACAAGTCTATGCACAGCATATATGTGCTTCAGAAAAGCATACCAGAGTTTTGTGACGATTAGGATTACTGTAAATTGATAGCTACCACATAATGTTCTCAATAATCTGTACATAGTACAGTACATGCAATCCCCACTGGCAAGAGTACAAACTCTCTTCACATAGAAAACTTTTGAATGATACTGACGCAGCAGTATGATTTTGGAACAGTAGGTGGAGCCACAATACCCTGTGGTCTTTTCGCTGAAAAAAGTTGAGCTCTACTCATCAGCTTATCAGCCATGAGCAGAGCATCACTATTGGATGCATACTATGTCAGTTTCTGTTCCTAATACTAAAATATTTAACATTTACATGGTTAAGACGCAAGTTGGTTAAAGAAGACATATTATGCAAAGAAAACATTATGAAATGTAATGTTATAAAGGTTCTCCATCATCATTAGCTCACTAACATTTGTATTTTGTATCTCATACATGTTTGTGTAATCATGCTCAGAACTGTGTGTTTTCACCTCCCCCCTATCCTAGCCCATGGCCCAGTATTTGCAATTATTCAAAGCACATTTATTTTTCAAAAATGAATCCCATAAAATAAAATCTGTTGCATGTTACAGTGAAATGCCGCTATGAAGAGGCCTCTCAGTTCTGCATCTTTGGAAAGAAGTTACAAGACTTTTTTCTATTATTACGTGGTTTTATATCAAACAATGAACCAATTACTTACAATTAACAAAATGTTACATAATGATATACACCGACCTCTGAGGCAGTAGCAGCGGTTAGGACGAGACTGCAGGAAGACACCACCTTACAGGAAAGAACCAAACTGACACCTGAACACATCTGCAAACTACTAGACATCTGTCTTAACACCACATACTTTCAATTCCGGGGACATTTTTACAGACAGATTCACGGCTGTGCCATGGGCTCGCTCTCCCATAGTGGCCACCTTGTACAGGAGCATTTTGAGAAGAAGGCACTGACCTCCTTTTCAGGCATTGCTCCAAGTCTTTGGTACTGTAACGTGGATGACACTTTTGTGACAATTAAGAAACAAGAGCTGGAAGCCTTCTCAGAGCACATCAATGCAGTGGACCCGCATATATGAGGTTCACAAGAGAAGATGCTAAGGAGAACCGCTTGGCCTTTCTTGATTGTTCCACTATCAGAGGAGAAGACGGAAGCTCCAGATAGAAGTATATAGGAAACCTACACACACAGATCAGTACCTGCTCTTTGGCTCTAACCACCCACTACAGCACAAGCTGGGAGTGATAGAACACTACAACACAGAGCACAAGAGGTACCCGCCAGCTCAGAGGGCAAGAGGAAAGAGGAAAAACACGTCCGGAATGCTCTCTCAGCCTGTGGATACCCGACTTGGCTCTGAACAAAGTGAAAGAACCAAAAAGCAGGACAAAAGGGACAAAAGGGAAAAGAACCGATAAGAAAGGGTGTCTCTATCCCTTATGTCTCGGGACTGTCTGAAAAACTGCAAAGAATTTTTAGACAACACGAAGTCCCTGTTTATTTCAAACCAGGCAACACTTTAAGACAAAAACTGGTTCACCCTAAGGACAAGATGCCTACACAAAAACAGAGCAATGTAGTGTATTCTAGCCAATGCAGTGAAGAAAGTTGTAAAGAGCATTACATAAGGGAGACTAAACAGCCACTTCACAAGAGCCACAAACCACTTTATTGAAGACAGTGAGGGGGAGATTCTGAGCAGGGGAGAAAGATGGTTAAGGAGGCAATCTTGTTAAAAAGAGAATCCTTCCTTGAATCGTAATGGAGGTTTAAGATTCAACCTTCCAGTGTTTATAATGGTCTGCTGAACCCTGAGACGCCCGAGGCATTCTGATGCTAAAAGACACTAGCAGTCCAGAAAGCATCAAGCCCTAGGAGGCATCCAAACAGACGCCAGGACAAAAGATAGAACAATAGGCCATCCCTGTTAAATTTCGATGGCCATTATCAGGGCCGCCCTGTGGGCAGGCTTTCACAGAGTAGGATATAAACAGAGTTCCAGACTTGTTTCTCGATTGAGAATGACTCTTGGATGAGAGTCGAAACGTATCGTTTTTTCTAAAAACAGGGTCCAGATGACTACAACTGAATCTTTTTTCATAATGATATACATGTTATATTTATATAGTACAAAGTACCAGAACAAAACTAATATGTCTTCTTAAGTGTTAGATTAGATGTCTTTGAGCATTATCTCACTCCCTTCCGGCTGTCGTCTTACCCCTATGAAAAGTGGATTGCTGTACAAGTAATAATTAGAATTTTATCGGAGTTTTAAAAAAGGCTTCCATTCTATCTGTTGCGTCTTGGATATAATATTACAAATTAAAACCCGCAAGAATGAGATAAATAGATAGCAAAAATAAGATAAATAAGGTGCAATGTAAAATAATACCTGCAGTCAGAAGTAGTCTTTAAAGCCCATATGACAGTTTTCATGTTTTGTTTAATTATGTTGTTTGGTGAGATAGTCCTATAAATAAATATCATAGTTTTCATCAGTAAAGTTGCAGTATGTGAAAAAAAAATTGACAAATAATAGTTGAATATTTGGGGAAGTGGTGGTGATCTTTTTTTTTTTTTTTCTTAGTAGTGCTGATATATATAATATATATAATTATATATAATAATATATAATAATATATATATATTATATATATATATATATATAATCTATATATCTATATATACACACACACACACACACATACAGAATACCTCCACCTCTGTGATGTAATCAAAAAGCGCCATTCCACAAAAAATGTGCACGCAAACTTACACCATTTTTATGACAGTTTAAACAATTAATGTCACCAAATAAATTTGTTGTCAGGTGTAATTATTTGTCAAATCATAACTATTGCATGATTGCATGCGATTAAATTTTTACCCCTATTTACAACCTGGTAATGGAATTACCTTCATCTATAGCTTGGGACACATGTGATTATAGAGTCTGAGGTCCACACTACACGACTGGACTGAATTGATTATAGAGTCTGAGGACCACACACATGACTGAACTGGACTGAGTGTGATTATAGAGTCTGAGGTCCACACTACACGACTGGACTGAATGTGATTATAGAGTCTGAGGACCACCACTACACGACTGAACTGGACTGAGTGTGATTATAGAGTTTGAGGTCCACACTACACGTCTCGACTGGACTGAGTGTGGATTATAGAGTCTGAGGACCACACTACACGACTGAACTGGAACTGAGTGTGATTATAGAGTCTGAGGTCCACACTACACACGGACTGGACTGAGTGTGATTATAGAGTCTGAGGTCCACACTACACAACTGGACTAAATGTGATTATAGAGTCTGAGGACCACACTACACGACTGAACTGGACTGATGTGATTATAGAGTCTTGAGGTCCACACTACACGACTGGACTGAATGTGATTATAGAGTCTGAGGACCACACTACATGACTGAACTGGACTGAGTGTGATTATAGAGTCTGAGGTCCACACTACACGACTGGACTGAGTGTGATTATAGAGTCTGAGGTCCACACTACACGACTGGACTGAATGTGATTATAGAGTCTGAGGACCACACTATACGACTGGACTGAATGTGATTATAGAGTCTGAGGTCCACAGGACATGACTGGAATGAGTGTGATTATAGAGTTTGAGGTCCACACTACATGACTGGACTGAATGTTATTATAGAGTCTGAGGTCCACACTACGTGACTGGAATGAGTGTGATTATAGAGAGTCTGAGGCCCACACTACATGACTGGACTGAGTGTGATTATAGAGAGTCTGAGGTCCACACTACACGACTGGACTGAATGTTATTATAGAGTCTGAGGTCCACACTACGTGACTGGAATGAGTGTGATTATAGAGAGTCTGAGGCTCACACTACATGACTGAACTGAGTGTGATTATAGAGAGTCTGAGGTCACCACTACACGACTGGACTGAATGTTATTATAGAGTCTGAGGTCCACACTACGTGACTGGAATGAGTGTGATTATAGAGAGTCTGAGGCTCACACTACATGACTGGACTGAGTGTGATTATAGAGAGTCTGAGGTCACCACTACACGACTGGACTGGACTGTGAGTAATTATAGTCTGAGGTCCAATGTCAATTGGATCATTAATGGGGCAGACGTGAGCCGCACGAGTAGCGGAGGGGTGAACCAAGTGAGTGTTTGTTTAGCTCTGGTTATAAGTGTAAAAGTAGTGCGTGTTTCTGTAAAGAAAAAAATAGAACGTTTTATCCCAGCTGTTTCCAGTGTTTCCTCAGCTCCTTGCATAGATGTCTCCGGTCAGACGGGTACTTTTGGGCAAGTGCTACGGTCACGCCCCCTTTTGGGTGAAAACAAACAGCTAGGCGGGTGATACAAATTGTTAAAATGTTATCATTTTGCTACAAAAAACAACAAAATATTGATACTGACAACACAGCAGCCATGGACGGAGAAGTTGGTGAATATTTTAATTCAATCCCGATATTGGATCAGGATCGTTATAAAAAAAAAATGCGAGATATAGGGGCAGAGAGATGTTGTTTAGCTTACCAGAATCCTTTTTGGCAAAATGACCCAACACAGTGGCTGGTGTTTCAGATTGTCTCGGGCTAGTTTAACTGGGGCTGTTGTTTGGGGGGGTGTCTTGCCTCCTTTTTAAAAACGGTCCTGTGACAATATTGTGAGCAATACGGAAAGTGCAATCGATCTTATGCTTGTGTCCAAGGAGATAGCGTGCATTAGTAGTTTGGAAGTTCTTAGTAGTCTGTCGTTTGGAAGAGATCACTATCCCATACGCACTCTAATGGGAATTGAAAGCTGCGTGGGCAGAGGGACAAAGATCCAGAGGTGGAAACTGGCAAGAGCAGATTGGTAGGCCTTCCAAAGGACAACTGCTGGCTGTCGGTTGCGTGAAGGTGAATTGACTTAGGTGGATGAATTAAATACTGCAATAGTCTTAATTAGAATAGAATTAAATACTGCAATACTCATCACACAGGCAGCGGATGACACGATTCCGAAGAGTAAAGGTGGGGGCAGTAAGAAACGGGTGCCATGGTGGAATGAAGCATGTGTTGAAGCTATTAGGGCAAGGAATAAGGCATTTAAGAAGGTAAAGGGTCTTCACACTATGTATGCCCTCATTGGCTACAAGAAAGCTTGTGCAGTTTGGCGAAGAACTGTTAGGATGGCCAAAAGAACCTATTTGAGGCAGTACTGTTCCAGAATTGGAAGAGAAACGCGACTTGGTGATGTCTGGGGGATGAATAGGCGTATGAGTGGGGTTTAGAGCAGTTATGAGATGCCAGTTCAAGTGAAGAACGGTGTTGAAGCAGTCAGCAACATTAATAAAGCTGAGCTGTTGGCTAGTACTTTTGTGTCTGTGCACAGCTCTGACAATCTCCCACCTGCAGCAAAGCAATGCAGGGATAATACTCTGGCACAGAATGTTGGTTTGATTAAACCCCAGCTTTCAACTCAAGATGAGCTACGAGGTGTGCTTTCTAAGGCAAGACAAACGACTCCAGGTAAAGATGAGGTGTGCTAAAATATGCTCTCTCATTTAGCAGATAACGCACTTGGTCTGCTCATAAATCTATTCAATCTCATCTGGGATTCAGGTTGTATTCCGTTAGCATGGAAACAATCTATTGTAGTACCAGTCCTGAAGCCAGGCATACCCCCGTCTGGCCTATCGCTTTGACATCCCAACTAGGGAAAACCATAGAGCGCATGGTTACCGAGCGGTTGAATTATTGAAGGGACAGTTGTTTAACTGTGTAACGAGAACTTAGTCCTAACCTTTGTCGTGGTTGTTGGGTGCCGGGGGATCCACAGCAGGTGAAGCAGTGGACTCTGAATTGGGGATTTAAGTTGTCCGTACAGAAATCCTAAGTGATTTGTTTCTCTCATCGGCATGAGAATGTCTCTTACACTGCATGGGCAGGTACTTGAACGGTCAGGGAAGTGAGATTCCTAGGAGTCATCTTTGATGAAAAGCTTAATTGGCAACAGCACTTCGATAAGACTAGAAATAAATACAAAAAGGTGAAAAATCTGCTGCGTTGTCTTTCTGGCCGGGACTGGGGAGATGGCAGGAAATCGCTCCTGACAATTTACAAGGCAATTATGAGGGCAGCTATTGATTATGGCTGTATTGCTTCCATGTCTTCAGCTGAAACAAACTTAAAGAAACTTGATGTAGAACAAGCCCAAGCCTTGCATATCTGTTGTAGGGCTTTTAAGACTTCCCCTGTCTCCGCGATGCAGGTTGAATTGGGAGAAATGCCACCACGGATCCGGAGGTTAAAGCTTATGTTAGCTTATTGGGTAAATGTGCAAGGACATACAAGCACTCACCCAGTGAAGAAACTTCTTAGAGAATGTGGGGAACATCATGAGGCTGACGATCGGTGTATTTTAGCTGGGTAGGAAAATGCAAAAACACAATTTGCTGGAATAAGCGATCTTAACTTGAACACTTCGGTGGCTTTGTCAACCATAGCTCCTTGGAAGTTTACTCCGGCTCCTGTTGATACTAGTTTGCATCGCAAGCTTAAAGGAAAAACTGAAAAGGCGCCACAGCTTATTGTTCAAGAGCTCACAGATAAGCATTCAGATGGTATGATTACTTATACCAATAAAGTGACTCCAAGAGTCACAACTACAGTGGGTGGCGGTGATGTGGCACTATGGAAACCGCCGTGGAAAGCCAAAGAAGAAGAGGAAGGATGCGCCTTTGCAGTTGGCTGCCGGGCGCTGTTGGAAGCACCAACAACAACAACTAAAGAATGGGGTCTAATGAATAATGTTTAAACACATAAAACACCACCAAAGAAGAAGAAGTAGAATACTTTATTCTTTTCGACTGTGCCAGAGAGCGGTGCCCTCCGTTGTTTTTGTTGATGTGTTCCTTTTAAAGGCGGTTGTTTTCTAGCTTTAGCTTTACGCTAAAGAAAAAACTCACTCTGGTCCCAGAAAGTTGTGAAAAGCACTTACAGTATAAGCTCATTTTGGTGAATATTTAGGATGCTCAGAATGCATTAGATATGTGAGCATGTAGCAATGCATGTAGACTGCTTCTAAGATTTTAAAGTGGTTTTGTTTTTCATGTTTTTGAGACAAAAAAATAACTTGGTGGCATAGTGGCTAGCAAGGGGGGTGGCTGGTTTGACTCTCAGGCTGCCCAGGCTTTCTGTTTTTGATTTCTCCTATGTCTTCCCCCAACAACCCAAAAACATGCACCATGGAAAACTCCTCCAGCTCAAGTCCTGACCAAGCCGAGCTCAAGATCTGGACATGGGGTCCTGAGTGCGGCTTTGTGGCGGCCACTGCTCCTGACAGGTCGCCCCAGCGGCATTGAAGGACAGATAAGTTAAGATAAGATCACCTTTCTTTGTCCCACAATGGGGAAATTACAGTGTTGCAACAAAGATTAGGTCCAGAAACCGATTAGGCACAGAAGTATAATACTAAAAACAGATAACTTAGAAAAAAGAAAAGACTTATAATCTTAATAATAACAAATAATAATATATAATAAAAATATTGCACCAGGGATGATTGACATTATGTCACAGTATTATGACAGTATTGCACATGATTATGAAAGCTGAATGACACATTCAAGACTAACAGTGTTTGTTGTAGAGTCTGACAGCAGCAGGAAGGAAAGACCTGTGAAACCTCTCCTTCACACAGCGAGGGTAGTCCAGTCTGTCACTGAAGCTGCTCTCCAGAGCAGGACACTTGTCCTGCAAAGGATGAGACTCATGGTCCAGAATAGACCATGAGTCTCCCTCTGTGATGCTGCTGTACAGGAGGGCTGATGCCACCACTGAGTCATAGAAGGTCCCCAGGAGTGGCCCTGTCACTCAAAAGGACCGGAGTCTCCTCAGGAGGTAGAGCCGACTCTGGCTCATCCTATACAGTGCGTATGTGTGATGAATCCAGTCCAGTTTGTGGTTCAGACGAACACCCAAGTACTTGTATGAATCCACTCTCTCAATGTCCCTTCCCTGGATGTTCACTGGTGAGGGGGCAGCAGAGTGGCGTCTGCGGAAGTCCACCACCATCTTCTTTATCTTCCCTGCGTTGATGAGGGGGTGGTTCTGCTGACACCAGTCCACAAAGTCCTGCGTTAGTCGTCTGTACTCCGCATTGTCGTCGTCCGTGATGAGTCCGGTGATGGCAGAGTTATCAGAGAACTTCTGCAGGACATAGCTGTCCCACGTTGTGTCTGAGTTCTGCAGTGTAGAGGGTGAAGATGTCCCCTACAATAAAGGCTAATCTAAAGTCTAAAGTCAGGTACAGCAGCTTTAAAGTTGCCAGTGCGGGGGGAACACAATTATTTTCTTATCTGAAAGTAAAAACAGATGGACATGCTTTATCTAGTTTTCAAACATCAGTGCATGACATGAATAGCACTGTTCTGTGGCACACCCAGCCTGGGAGTCTGTTGTGAATTTTAAACTCCCTGCTGTAATATTAAGGCACATAATCAAGCATGTAAAAACAATTGTATTGCTGATTTCTTCGGGACTTGATGTTTAAATTTGGTGTTTTGGTTCTCAAGACATTTATCCAATCAGAAAGCAGAATGAGCCTCACATGAGTCTCTCATTTGGATTGCTACAGTAAGATACTATTGGAACTGTCCAAGACACAGTTCTGCTTTACTTCTGAAAACAATATATTTATCTTGTAGCATTTGTTGAAAAGACGTTCACTAACTAAGCTGTTATGCCTTATTTTTAGCAACAACATATTCTAAGGACTTCTGAGAATAATGTAAAACATTTTCCAAGAACGGTGGGCCTGCTGCAGGTTGTACTGTGTAAAAGTCACTTTGTTTGATATTTTGTAGATGACAGTAACATAAACTATTATACATATTTTGTGGAATCATCCGTACATGTATGATGCTATTAGCCACTTACCTATGGCTTTAGTGTAATGCCGGGCACCTAGTAGAAGCTCTGGGGCCCTGTACAAGAATGTCACTACCACAGGGTCCAGATCAGCCAAAGGCTTCAGGGGAGAATTAAAGAGTCTGGCAAAACCCATGTCAGCTGTGAACCAAGGACATAGGTCATTAGGACATTAGCAAACACTACTATCTCTGCATAGATACACTCCAAGGCTGGAGGGCCAAAACACGGCTGCACTTCCTCTGGATCTATACAGTTTAGACCTCATAGGAGGTGCCACAAGAAAAAGCTGAGTACAAAGTTCATATGAAGAGGCTGCAGCTTTAAAATAGAAAACATGCTTTATGTAACAATTTCTGTTCTCTGAATACTGCAAGGGGCACTGTACTTACCAATCTTAACCCTGCCTCTCCCATTACCAGGATGTTGCTTGGTTTCTGCAGAAGACACAAAAAGTAAAGATGATCAGTGGATTAGACTCAGTTGATAAAAATAGACAATTCTTCATAAAAAAGACACATTTGAAAAAGTAACCACGTCTAAAACCAAATTTCCAGACAGAGCACAAGACAGAGGGCCACACAAACATGAATACAAAGTGCAGGACTGGAGTGTTAATTGCATATACTAGTGTCCCAATATTAAGATACACTATGAGATGTAAGATGAAGCCAAATCTATATTAAGGATCTATTTAAAAGCGAATTGCAGTAGACTGAATTACATTGTTTTTACGACTGTTTATGGGATGCATGGCAAAAGAGTCAGTTTGAAACATTCAAGACATAAATGCCACTCTCCGCAGAGAAATAGTTGGGGGAGGCTCAGGAAGGTGAGAGACAGGGGATGCTGACTCCCTGTTTTTGCATACTATACTCTAGGGCAGGCAGAGTGGTGCAGCATGAAGCATTTTGAAGCACATGTATGTTATGTAACATTCTGCAGCAAAGACCTGTGCAAAAACAAGCTCATTTGTAAATATCACAACCCTTCTCACGTTGTCTCACAGAGTTTTGTTCTGCTGCTCAAGGAAAATAAAAGGCAATTGCATAGGCTAAATTTAAAACAAGATACATTGCACTTTTTGCTGAAAGTCCTAATCAAGGGAAAAATTATCTGTGAAAGCTCTAAGAGGAGGTCATATTTCTTATAGTGACATCTGAAACACTGAAGATGAAATGTAGAGTGCTCTTACAATCATAAAAAATAAACAGCAGGCAATAAGGAATCAGAGGACAAGTACACGCAGCACAGAAGATGGTGGACTGGACTAGAGAAAATAACCAACTTGAACACTTTCTGACAGCCTAAACTAGTTCTACGGCTGCTGTTGGCCTGCAGAAGCCTGATTCCACCTGGCCAATTCTGCAGCGTGTTGGCAAGAACTACCTAGTTCTTACCCACCAAGTCAGTTACCAGCCCTGGAGAGGTTGGGCTTGTTTTCATAGTCCTGGTGTGTCATGCACTATTGGACATAGAAGCGTTAACCAATTTAGTATGTTGATCTCTAAATGCTCTGCAGCTATTTTTGTTTGTTTAAAAAAAAAAAAATGAATTCACCTTTTTTTAACCAGTCAAGAACCCATTGAGATCGAGACCTCTTTTTCAAGGGTGGACCACAACAACTAGGTTGTTGTTTGTTTGTTGTTTGTTGTTGTTTGTTGTTGTTGTTGTTGTGGTTGTTGTGGTTGTTGTTGTGTCTTTCTCTAGCACAAACACAGGTGTTACAAACTCTTTCCTAGTGTTGTATTTGCCTTGCCTCCACCCTCTCAGATCCTCCCACCTAATCTGTTGGGGGATAAAAGGCCGGAAACGACACCTTGCTGCAGTGCCCTTTGTTGCTTTTAATTTAGTTATCTTCATTTCATTTTGTATTATATTGTATATGTTACAGTTTTATTTTGTGGCATTCATTTTTGTAAAATAATTATATTTACCTTTTTTGAACTCCTCACCATGCTCCCATTTTTGTTTGAGTTATTGTGCCATCTCCCTGGACCTCATGGCACATAACAACAGCTGTGAAGCTAAAGCATTGTTTCAGCCTGGAAGATTATTCCTGCTGTCTCACCTGTGCAATACCTTCACTGCCCTGCTCAATGATACCCTCAACAGCTGGCATACTTGTTTTAAACTCCACCCTCCTACACTCCATTCAGCAGTTCAGCTCGCACGGCCCTCCTCCAGCCCAATACCACCTCTTCAGAGATAACTTTTCTTTCAGGTTTTATTTTCACCTGCTCCTGTGCCTAGAATCAGGGGGGAAGATTCCAAACATCTTGCTCTGCACCTCTGGCGTATTGCTCATTGTTCCCTGCCGAAGTCTTAGGGCCAAAGCATAATATATATTTTTTTATATATTGTTGTTAATTATTGTTAATCATCTTCTATCACATTTTTATAAAGCTTTAGAGTTACCTGAGTTCAAGAAGTTCAAAGTCTGCCATGTTGTCAGCGACATTGAACCCTAACGTTCAAGATATTATGGTAGATCATTTTGAAAAACTAAATTATAGGATATAAACAGAGTTGAGTAAACTTAATTAAACATTATGGGGAAAGATATTTACAATAAAGATGATTATAGCCCCGCTTCTTTATTATCATACAAGAATGTTACCCATGTGTATTCAAAAGCAGTTATTACAGATTAACAATATTTAAGATTTGACCTCTCCTTTCACACTTATTGTTGTTTAAAGACCTATTGTGTATGTATGCTATGTATTTCTAATCTACGACACCCGTGGATCATTATGTTATATTTTGGACATTTAAAATCGCAAAATTAATTAAAATTACTTAATAAAAAAGGCAGCTAACTTTTGGGTTGAAAACCGCCACGTTGATTTGCGCCGGCCCTTTACGGTGTGTTGCCCTTCTGCAGTTCACAATAGAGAGCCGCGGATTGTTTGTTCCAAAATGGCTGTGTAACGCTGCCAACAATCCTACAATATCACAGTTAAAAAAAAAGAAAGAAAAAAAGTTAAGTAAGTAAAGAGCAGTGGCCGTGTATCGGTGGTGAATCTGGGAAGCGTTGAAACAGGGACTGACAGGGCAATGGCGTTTTGTCCGGAAGAGAATAACGATTACTCAAATATGCATCAAGTGGTGAGAAGGGGGAACAATAATAATTTTGTTAAAATCTCTTAAAAGTCTCCTTTAACACAGAAGCCAAAAAGAATAAGCAACAAAATCTCATTTAAAATTTTACAATGCTGGTATGGCTGGAGGTTCATAAAAAATGCAATGCACAAAGGGTCCAAGCGCAGTTTTCCGCGTCAAGATTGATTTCCAGCTCTGACAATTCGCTGAATGTCTTCCCTGCTTTCACAAACTCTCGAACTAAAACCCGATAAAACATTCAATAAAATTGACAAATACATAAAAGCATACTTTATATAAGTTTTTATGTATTGGTTAACATACTTTATGTATGTTTTTATGTATACATTTGGAACTTTTTCTATGATTTAGCAGTTTGTATTTTAGCATTCTCTCCTGTTAAAGGAACAGTATGCAGCCTGCGTGGTGACTGTTACTGTAGTACTAAGGTACTACAATCACGACTGAACCTGGATTGCCCTGCAAATAGAGGACACAAACATTTTCTCATGCTCAATTTATGGACAGGCCATGGCTCATGTTCAGCTCCTCCTCTTCCAGAATTGGATAAACGAGCTGCAGAAGCTGCACAAGCACTAAGTAATGACTGGAGCACATATGTTCAAAAATGTGCTTCTTTATGAAAATAAAATAAATTTTATCAAAATTGGTAAACAGCCAATACATTGGGCTCAATGGCTATGGAAGGGTATTTGGAGGATTGGCGATTTATTTTTCCTAATATCCTAATTACCGTCATGAAAAAGTTCAATTTAGAGGGAAATATCTTCAAATAAGAGATTGTTTAAAGAGACATTTAAAATTGTTTGATGAAAAAACTTTGGTGGAGACATCTCTGCTACTCATCCGTTAACTTAGCAAAGTTTCAAAATGGTATAATATGTGGTCATGGGTCAAAAACCACATTATTAAAAGTTTTCCAATTTTACATTTGAAGGTGACACAAGGTATTCAATTAAAAAAAAAGATTTTATCCAGTCAAGGCTCTAAAAATGGGTGTTAGCAGGAATGATCTATGTTGGAAATGTCACTGGTATTTTGATACATGCTCTATGGTGCCATTTGGTCTTTCAAAGAGTTTTTTTGGACAAATTTTGACCTGCTGCTGCAATCTTCAAGTCATCGTCTGTCACTGGTCTTGGTGGTGACGTGTCACAAATCAGATGTTACTTCCAGTCAGTCTGATGAACCTGGCGGGTCACACAGACTGACCACGCCTCCTGCCGCTCAGTGGTCATTGCACATTTCGAGGGCGGTTGAAGTTGTTGGATTTAGCTCCAACAACTGTCACAGTCCATGATATGATTATTCTCATTAATAATACAGCTAACAGCCGAAACATGTCAAGGTATTTGCTATTTCTATTTTTTTGACCCGTAGGCTTTCTTATACAGGACAGCTAGAGTGAAATGAGGGATGAGAGAGGGGAGGACCAGGATTTGAACTCATGACCTGGCATGCGTGTACTGTGAGAACCACCGGGCAGCACTGTATTCGCGATTTCCTGCTATTTCCTGCTAATGAAAGCACTTTTTTTCAAAAGTGTTGTAAATGAGAATACTACATTATGAGAATAGAAGTTTCACAACACGTACGCCTATTTGGATCTTAGATTAGATTACTTTCACAGAATCCCTTTATGACAGTAGTTTGTTACAGTTTTGGACGTTGTATCCAGTTATTCTCTACAAAATGAACCAAACGAAGAAAGCCGATCCAGACCCTGACAGCAGGACAGTACTCAGCGCCACTCAGCTGGTATTGTTTTGCATTTAGAACAAACCTTCCTTTTGCAAATGTAAAAACAATGGAAACATGGATTACAATGTAATAATAACATTTACATGGCTGTGATGGATTAAGTTGGCATTTGTAACAGGGTTGGAAATGTCAGAACTAGAGACGTGAAGCTATTTTGTTTGTTTTTTTAGAAAGATGATTTGATTCTGGGTCAGATTGTCAAAATATTGAATGGAAAGTACATGATATCATTTGCAAACATGATATGTGCCATTTTATTTATAAGGATAGGCAGAGGCTGGACTAAATTGTGTAAGTAGTCGTTTTATACAAACTTAATCAGAGAATTCCTCATTGGCTATGTTTACATGCACACCAAAACTCTGATCATTAACTGATTTCTGGATTAACAGATTATTGAAATTACATGTAAACAGTTACATCAAATGTGAGTAATCTGATTTCTGTTTTATTGAAAAAAATTTGAAATTTGAAAACATGTTTTCAAACCTAAAAAAGGAAACAATAGTACAAGAACAAGAGAGCGAAAACAAAAATCAAAGTAGGCAGACATCCAACAGGTGAGAAAAGAAAGAAGTATCAAAGCACATGTAAACCCAACCAAACGTCCCATTTAGTCCATAGTCCTTCAAATTTGTCCATTTTCAGTTCAATGCCGAAAGTGTTTTTCAATTTTACGAACGTCCAAGGTAATGTCTGTCCAGTACTTTATTGTCGGTGCAATTTGTGTCATCCATTTTTTTGTGATGGCCTTTTTAGCTGCTGCTAAGAGTATGTTCCAGAGGTAACTGTTTATTGTGTCCATGGCAGGAGTCCTCCGGCCCAAGTACACATTTCCAAAATCAAGGGGAATGGCAATGTCAAAAACTGTTTGCAGTGCATCCTTAATTTCAGTCCAAAACTTTTGAACCACAGGACAGTCCCAGAATACGTGATAGTGGTCGGCCTCCTTCCTGCCACAATTTCTCCAACAGTCTGTATTTCCCCGTGATTAATTGGCACTTTGCAAACATGTGACTTTGTAGTCCTCCACAGGGATGTACAAACATCTTCCCACTCTTTGTTTGTCAAAACAAGAATCTCATCTTCCCCCAACAGACTCAACCGTTTGCTATCAGCCTGCTATCAGCCAGGAATCAGAATCAGAATCAGAAAGAGTTTATTGCCATTGTCAATGAACAAAATTCAAAAACGTAGGAACTTGTCTCGGAAGATAAGGTGCAACATAAAACACTGAGCAATAATAAAACAACATATATTCAATCAAAAAAGGGCATGCATTAAGAAGCAATTTAAAATTACTATACAATAAAAATAAAAATAGGCATTTCTATTCGAAGGCCTGTACAGGAACCCCTGGCACAATATTAATCTCAATATTTTTCCATTGAGCTTCATATTCTGGGTCACAACAGTACAGCAACGCTCTGATTTGAGATGAAATAAAGTAATTTTTAAAAACAAGGCAAATCCCAGCCTTTTTCTTTTGATAATTGTAAAGTTTTGAATCGGATACGGGATTTTTCCCCTTGCCATATAAATCTAGAAGATTGTTTTATTCCACTCATTAAATAGGTTGGGGATGGAAATTGTAAGAGCCTGGAACAGATGAGAAATCTGGGCAAAACATTCATTGTTATAGTTTCAACCCTTTGACTTAGACTTAAATTGGGGATAAGGTTCCATTTTTCAAGATCTTTTTTTAATAGTAGTAAAAAGACGGCTGTCATTTTTCTCCAGAATAGTTGATCGATTGATAGTCTCAATGCAGTACCACACCTAAATATCTAAGAGATTCTGTTTGCCTTTTAAATGGTTAAGTCTTTTTAAAGGTCAGAGGGGGTTGCCAGTAGGAGAGAATTTCAGTTTTTTGTACATTTAATATGTATCCGGACACTGGACCAACTTCTTGAAGGAAATTCATCACATTGGGTATGGAAATCTCTGGTTTGGTCAAATACAATAGAACGTCATCAGCGTAGAAGGCAATTTTATGTTCCAATTGTGACACCATGAATTGTTTTTGATTGTCTAATAAACTGGGAGAATGGTTCCAAATTCAAAGCAAAAAGGAGGGGAGACCAGGTGCCTTTCCAGAGTTAGTGGATCTGGCCAGATGGCCATTTATTTTAATTGTTGATGTTGGACGATCATGAAGAGCCCCAGTATTTTTTTATAATTAGATCATCGATTTCAAATTTGTTAAGCACTTTAAATAGATATGGCCAGCTAACAGAATCAAAAGCTTTTTCAGCATCCAGACTTATTATTACAGCTTTGATATGTTGTTTTTGTATTTGGCTAATTATGTGTAAAGATCGTTTTATGTCGTTTGGTAATAAATCCTGTCAGATCATTGTGGATTGGGAGTACTTGTTCCATTCTTTTGGACATAATTGAGATGTAGATACGATACGTCCACATTCAGAATAGAAATGGGCGCACTGTATGAGGCACATTCCAGTCAGCCCTTCCCCTCTTTAGATATTAAGGATACGATGGCCTCTTTCCAACTATGAAGGTTTTTTTTAGTGCCCAGTTAAAACTAGCCAAAAGGAAAGGAGTTAGTATGTCTTTTAAAACTTTATACCACTCTGAGGTGAACCCATCGTTCCCCGGAGATGTCTTATTCTTTAATCTTTTGATTGCGTCTTGTATTTCCAAAACTGTTATTTCAGCTCCTAATTTTTATTATGTTCTTCTGACATAACAGGCAAATTGAGGGTGTCCAGAAAGGAATTTATTTAATCGACTTTGTCGGCTGGAATGTTTGAACAAACGTTTTTTATAAAGGGATTCAAATGCTGATTGAATTTGGTCTTGTTTGGTTAAGATTACGTCACTTTCTCTGTCCCGTATTTAAAAAATAGTTCTTTCAGCTTGTTTTTTTTTAAGTTTCTAAGATAATAATGTAGAACATTTTGATCCACTCTCATAATAGCTTTGTTTGGTAAAGAGCATTTTCTTAACTATTTCCTTTGATGTCAGATCATTAATTTCTCCTCTTATCTTTTAAATTTTTTGTGGCATTTTAGGACACCCCTTTTTGGCATGGTTTTCCTCCAACAATTTAAGTTTTTCTTGCATATCATTTAGCTTTTTCTCCCTTTGTTTCTTTTTTTCGGAGGCTATGGCTAGAATTTGTCCAATCAAGACTGCTTTGGAAGCATCCCAAAGGATGGGCGGGGAAATTTCCCCAGTGTAATTTTCCTCGAGATAAGTCTTAATGTTGTTGGAAATTTTTCCCTAAAACAAAGGGTCATTAAGCAAGCTGGCACTGAACCTCCAAAGTGTAGTCTATTCTGGAATAGATGTGGATTTGAAAAATGAGTATACTGAACCTAGGGTTCATTTCCCTCCAAATGTCAATCGATCCTATAGTCTTCAATAAGAGACGGAACTTGTTAATTTGTTCCTCCAAATTAATAATTATGCTTGAAACGGGCATTGAACCCAAAACCGTAAAAGGGAAGGAAGTCCAATCCTAATGAAGGGCTCCCCCAAATAAACTCTCCTGGCACTCCTGACCAATCCTCAGAGGGGATACACTGGATATATAAGATCCCTGGCTCACCATGTCCCCCTGCTGCAATCTGCATATACTTTAAATTTCCCACAAATCCAATCCCCCACATTTGACACATCAATGAGTAGATGTGTTTAGTCACAGAGTTTATGTACAAAAGGAGACAGCCACCATGGGGCATAAAGTCTGATGTCAAAAACAAACAAAAAATCAGGTCATTAGTCTCGGGGTAAAGAGAATCCAGGAGGAAGCAGAAGTAGTCCACGGTGGTGATAGATGGGGAGTCTGTCATGGTGAGGGGGGCTGGGGGGCTGGGGGCTGTGACTTTCCTGAAGTTCACGATCATCTCCACTGTCTTCTGGGCATTGAACTCCAGGTTGTTACCGCTGCACCAGGACACCAGCCTGTCCACCTCCCTCCTGTAGACGGACTCATCTCCGTCCCGAGATGAGGCCGATGAGGGTGTTGTCGTCCGCAAACTTGATTAGTTTTATGGAGTCATGGCTGGAGGTGCAGCAGTTTGTGTACAGTGAGAAGAGCAGAGGAGAAAGTACACAGCCCCTGTGGATGTCCTGTGCTGATAGTCCGAGTGTCTGAGACATTCTTCCCCAGCCGCACGCTCTGCCTCCGATCCGTCAGGAAGTCAGTGATCCATCTACAGGTGGAGTCAGGCACATGAATTAGGATTGCTTGTCTGGAGCAGAGCAGGGAGGATGGTGTTGAATGCAGAGCTGAAGTCCACAAACAGGATCCTGGCGTAGGTTCCTGGAGAGTCCAGATGCTGAAAGATGAAGGGGAGTGCCAGGTTATCGTCTACAGACCTGTAGGCAAACTGCAGGGGCTCCAGCAGGGAGGGAGTGAGGTCTGAGGGGCAAGACCAGGCGTCAACATGGAAGGCGTTCAAATGGGGGGGGGCGGGGTTGGGTTGGCAGAGGTGGCACCGTGGGAGAGGGGGTGGTCACATCAAACCTGGAGTAGAAGGCTTTAAGTTGCTCAGCCAGTTTTTCGATAATCTGCTGCATGGGAGGCTTGGGGCTTGTAGTTGGTGAGAAGCCGGAGCTCTTTCCACACAGAGTTGGGCTTGTTGTCAGAGAACTGCTGTTTCAGACGCGTAATGTACTGTGATCTAGCTCTTGACACCGCTAAATCCATACTCCGCATCTTTGTAGCGCCCTCTGTCACCAGCCCTGTGCGTTGCCTCCTTCTGCTGCCTTAACTGCCTCAGTTTTGGTGTGAACCAGGGTTTGTCATTATCAAAAGTGACTTTGGTGTGTGATGGTATGATGCTGTCCTCACAGTATACTCATCCGTGTACTCATCCAAGATATCTATGGCAGCTCTGAAAACCTCAGAGTCTGTAGTGTCCAAACACGCACGTAGCTCCTCTACTGCCTCATTTGTCCACTTCTTAGATGTCCTCACTACAGGTTTGGAGAGCTTCAGCCTCTGTCTGTACGTGTGGATCAGGTTGCTAACTGGGTTGCTAACAGGTTGCTAACTGTTGTATAACAATGATCCAACGTGCTCCGCTCTCTGGTCGGGACTTAATAAACTGTCTGTACTTTGGTAGTTCGTGGCTGAGATTCCCCTTGTTAAAATCACCCAGGATAATACACAAGGAGTTCGGGAAGGTCCACTCCACACTCAGAATCTGGTCCGCGGGTGCGTGCTGTGCCTCCTGCACGTTTGCGCTCGGTGGAATGTAAACAACAGCCAGAATGAATGAGACGGACTCATTCTACTCTCTACCAGAGTAGAATGGCTTGCAGTTAATTAAAATATATTCCAGTTCAGGAGAGCAGTGCTTGGAGACCAGAGTCACATCTGAAGACCAGGCATTGTTGCTGTAGAAACAGACTCCACCGCAGCATTATTTTCACCCAGAGGATCTCTCTTGCGGTCCGCCCGAAGCAGCTGAAATCCCTTCATCGGAATGACACGGTCCGGGATCAACTCGCCGAGCCATGTCTCCTTGAAGCACAAAACAGGAGATGAAGAAAAGTCTCTGCGTTCACTGAGACGGACCAGTGGACCAGCACGTTTTCCTCGTCTGCGGCGTCTCACACTTTTAGCCAAAAGAGGAGCTAATTCTGCAGCAGAAGCTAAAAAACTGGAACTAGATTCGTAGGAGTTGTGGTTTGGATGGATAAGAGCTCTTTACGGTTTAAGAGCACTCTGACACACAATTTAGGAACAAAAACAGACAAAACAAAGAGCAACAGAAAGCCAGGGCATCCGTGTGCTGCGCCATCTTGTCTTTCGATTGTGATGGGGGGGACCTCAACTCCTGAGTTAACAAGGAGTTCCGGAATGATCTTCTCCAAGAAGCTTTCAGTGTTTTTTCTTTCCTCTCCTTCTTCTATGCCCACAGGCCTCAGGTTAGGTTGACGGGATCTGGACTCCAAATCCAGGAGCTGGATGTTATTGTTCTCCGACTCCAGCATCGTCACCCTGGCCCGCAGTGCCTTCATCTTGGCCCTTACTGTCTGCAGATCGTCCGTATTGTCTGAAACGCGCTGCTCGACTTCCTCAATGCATGCTCCGGTTATTCCATCTGCTTTCAATTTAGCGGTCACTGCCTCAGACACTGCGGGAGCTATGGTAGCTAACAACTCGGCTCTCAGAGACTCCATGGTACTTCTAACATCTTGAGCCACAGCCAATGACCAATTACATTCTGTTCTCCTTCCGATGCAAAGAAGTCGCGAGAGTCTCGATCCGGACTGGCGGGACTCCGTGTCTCCGGCAAGGAGGGTGCGCGGCTCTCAGGTTTGTTAGCCGTGTTAGCCTCGTTAGCCTCACTAGCCTCATTAGGTTGTGATGCGGGCTGTTTTCCAGTGGAGCCGTGGGCCATCAGCTTTGTTTGTTTTGGTCCCATGGCGCTACCAGACTTGTGTCTTCCTTGTTTACTCATCTCTCGTCCTCTCGTTATTTGGGATTAGGTGGGTCAAACGATGATTTTAAAACCACGTTTTTCAGCAGCGGTGTGAAGTGCGTCAACTACCATAACTGGAAGTCACAGATTTTGAAAGGAAAGATATGCAAAAAAGGGGCTACTAAAGTGGCAAAGATAAATAAAATGTTTAAGATTGACTGAAAGTTATTTTAAAATGCATTGTACTTTGTCTTGCTAATACAACAGTTACTCTAAAAATTGCTAATCAATATTTAACTGACACATGTCACTAGAGGTTTTGGATGATCAGATTTATCTTGGGCATGTAAACACACACCAAAAATCAGTTCCGGCCATGTAAATGTAACCATTGATGAAGATATTTGTGACTATGTGAGTTAAGAGTAGGGATGTCAAAAGTATCGAAAATCTGATACTAATCTGATACTAATCAACTAAAGCTAGTGTTAAATCTAGAAACTCATTTGAACAAGTATTGATACTAAAAAATCTCATAGAGGACAAAAATTATACTCTCTGCTCTGTTGTCAAACACTGGTGGAGAGAGAAACCAGATAATACCATTCAAAATCCCTTTATTACTACTGGAAATTTTAAAATTATATAGCCTAAACAAAAGGGTTGGATAGCATCTTTTCTCCATGGAGTAATAGTTTAGATACAGTGGATGTATTAAGTCTACATACCTCTGTTAAAGCCTGAAGGTTTTGTTTCAACATTGGAACTGTTCATAATTCCCTCCACTTGACTAAGGCCCCAGGTTCCAGCTGAAGAAAAACAAAGCCCCAAAGCATGATGCTGCAACCACCATGCTTCACTGTGGGTATGGTGATCTTTTGGTGATGTGCAGTGTTGTTTTTGTGTCAAATATATTTTTCTAATTTCTGCAGCTCTTTTAATGTTGCTGTAGGCTTCTTGGCAGCTCCCTGACCAGTTTCCTTCTCTTCTTTTCATACATTTTGGAGGGATGTCGAGTTCTTGGTAATGTCACTGTTGTGCCATATTTTCTCCACTTGATGATGACTGTCTTCACTCTCTTGCATGGTGTATCTAAAGCCTTGGAAATTCTTTTCTAGCCTTCGCCTGACTGATAACTTTCAACAATGAGAACCCTCTGATGCTTTGGAAGCTCTCTGAGGACCATGGCTTTGGTCGTAAGATGTAACTAAGGAAATGTCAGGAAACGCCTACTAGACCAGCTGAACTTCATTGGAGGTTAATCAGAGGCAATTTAAATGATAGGAGATGTGTACTGACTCCTATTTAACATGATCCATATGCAACCTCATTGAGAGACTGCGTATCGTCACCGGGCATCACGGGCGTGATGTATTCAATGATCATGGCAACTATACAGGATATGGCCCGTATAGGCCATGTTATTTCTTTTTTCAACTGAATCATACAGGCTATAGGTCACATTAAAGGTGGAAAAAGATCTAAAATAATTTATCTTGGTCTCATTTTTTTACATCACAAAATCTGACATTTTAACAGAGGTGTATAGAGTTTTTATATCCACTATATCGACAAACATTTTCTAATTTAATCCATTGTCCATAAAAAAAAGAAAGAAAAGAAAAGAAGAAAAAACTTCAAGGAACAGTATGTAGCCTGCACACATCTAACATTTTGTCATTCTCAATTTATGGACAGGCCATGGCTCATGTTCAGCTCCCCCTCCTCCAGAATTGGATCAGTGAGTCATGACTGGTTTAGGTGCTAGGCTTTAGTTAGTGACCATTCAGGTCAGAGAGAGGACGCAGAGGTTTAAACCAACTGAGACTCATATGAGGCTCATTCTGCTTTCTGATTGCAATCAAGCAATTCTTTCCAAAAAGCCAACAACAACCTAATAATAATATATGTACATAAAATTAACTTTAAATTAAATAGTTTGACATATTGGGTTTGTTACATGTTTCTCAGTTAATATGTGGCAGATGAGTCTTATCACGCTGTGTAGAACACATATTTGGAGTCAAAACTGACCCAACTGTGTCTTTTGTACCTGTGTTAGTTCAACCTGAGGCTCTTCTACCTGATGTGGTGCTGCATCGCCCTCTCACTACTAGTGAAAGTACTCTCAACCACAGTACAGGGTGATAAACAACGAAAAACGCTTGGCTTGCTCGCCGTTTACTCACACCATAATGTAGCTTACTACACTATTGTGCAGATATTCTACAGTCTGTCACGTTCTTTCACACCCACACTTTTCCTGGTCCGGACACAGTCCACCAGATTATGAGGTCCCCTTCTAAAAAAGCTCTGAGCAAACCCAAGTTGGGAAACATTATTAGTTAGAAGACTATGGGATCAGTGGAGTTCTCACCCAGAGGTCATGCTCAGCATAGTCAAAGAGCACCCAAACTTTTTTGTCACTGAGACCTTCTGCAGTGCAATCACGTTTAGGTGTGTCAGCTCTCGAAGCAGCTGCAAGACAAGAAAATTAATAATAAAATAAAGTTATGTGGTGGAAGACCCAGTATAGGTATTTCTTATTTTGTTGCTGATCACAGATTCTCATAAAAGTCTCACATACTCAACATTTTTTGAAGATTTTTGGGCAGGTCACTACAGCGTGGTGGGTTCAATAGAAGGGAAAGACAATAACAAGAAAACAAACAACTTGCCGGAGCCAGAATTCACCACACTGAGGCAGATCATGCATTGAGAAAGTTTTAGCAGAGAAGAAATAATACATATCTTTGGTACTGTACAAATAATAAGTATGTTAGTGAATAATAATCAATGTTTGATAATCAATTAGATATTAAATGGAGCCATGACTCTTGTATCTGAGACATATCCCTATTAAGTGAGACTGTAGGAGCCTTTTTGTCACTATTGATGGGGGTTATGTTTGGGAAGTAGCTGACCTATTTTTAATGTAGCCACCAGGGTGCAGTGTGGAGGAAAGTCTATATTAACGCAGAGGTGTTTTGGTACTGGGTGACTGGGCTATGGGAGATCACACGGTTTTTACCGCTTTCAGGAACCAGGTGGGCGATTCTCTACGATTTTCAAGTATTCTTCACTTGTACCATCCATCCACTTTTCCCCTATTTTCATATTCTTTATTTCTCTGGGAGCATCTCCTGGAAATGTTTATTTAATCAAGATTTCAATCAAAGTTGGACTATAATTGGACAATCTGGACACTGAAGCGCGTTAGGCCTGGCACCCAACAACCACGACAAAAGGTTAGGACTAAACTGTCGTTACAGAGACCATTGGTGTGACCATTGCAAGAGAGTAGACTTTTAAAACCGTAATCTTATTACCACTCTGATTGCCCCAGTTTTAACAGTGATGAACATATCTATGGGACAAAGACAGAACATCTTAACATAGTGGCAAAAACATGTAGGACAAATATCTTCAACACCTCAAAAACCTATTCATACAAAGAGAAGCCATGGGGTCACACCGCCCAAACCTGTAAAGAAGGCACTGAAAAGACTAAGCTTCTTGTAGCATCAAAGGGTGGCGTAGAGAATTCAGTGAGTGATGGAGGCAGGTTACATTGTCTGGATTGATAATAGAGCTGAGCAACCTTCACATTGATCGTTGACAATTGTCTATTTTGTTTTATTTTAGTCAAACAAATGACACTGTTTTCAATGTAAATTTGCTAAACATAAACACATCTTTATAATCAGTGACACTGATTACCTAATCGGTGCTGGATGCATCGATTAAAAAGCCCCAAGCATATAACTGACAATTTACTAACCCATTATAGAAGAAAACAACAGGACAATCTCAAGTAAACCTTTATACTTACTGTTTTAGTATTGGGCATATCTTGAAAGCCACTGAAAAATTTCGCTCCAGTTCATAGACATGGGGTTCAAAAATGTTGCTGATAAATAAAAACATGTAAATGAAAATCTGCTACTTGCTATGGTGAAATGCTATGTGGGGAATGTGGCTGCCAGTCCTGTTGGACAGGACATATGCCAGGCTTCACGTGCAGCTGACCGAGGCATCGTGAGCTAGATTCTGAATCATTTGCTGAATGTTCTTCCCCAGTGTCATCCCCATTTCACGCCACACTGTTTTGTGGAACGAAGCCTACAGGCAAAACATCCTTTAAAAAATAAAAATATGCCAGGGTCCCATCAGCAAATCCGTTCTGCAATTTTGAACAGGAAGTTAATGGACCCATTTCTATACTTAAACCTGTTCAATGTTCCAGTTTGAATGTAACAATTTAAAATCATGAACTACATAGGAAATTATAGTTTATCACTAAATACTAGAAAAAGCACATATACTCTTTAACAAAGGTAAATCATCCCTACATATCTGCCCCCAAACATCATAATTGCTATTTGAAGTGCCAGAAATGGACTTACAGCAATCTCTCGGCAGGCCGACATAGAGATCCCAGTCGCTTCAATCTGTTCCAGTGCATACTCCTCATCTTTCCTGTACAATAAAGATCACAAATTCTTGATGCAAATCATAGTCTGATATTTAAGACTGAACAACTCAACTGAACAATACAAATTAAATCAAATGTATGAACACACAGACTGACCTAATGGACTAAACTGTACTACCAATTTAATGATGTAAAAAAGAAGCAGCAGGGAGTGCTTCATGAAATATGTTTACTCGTTTGAGGTGGCGGGTAATTCTTACTATAAGGGAGATGCCGTTGAGATAGGAAGAACAGGCAAAGAATTCCAAGGCATTCTTGAAAGTAACAATTAAAAATTTTCATGGCATCTACCAGTTTTGTAACCAATGTAATTATATTCTGGTTTGGCTATAAGCTGTTTATTCTTTGGTCCACCATTAAAAAATGGTTTTCTGGCGTTATCGCTGTAAACAAACTTACAAACTGATTTTAAAAAGTGATGACTTGAGGCTATCCCATACGCTGCAGAAGAAAGTAGGTCAATGCAGGCCAGAGAAATGTGGGTTAAAATTGAAGTTAAGGAGCAATTTAGGAGCAATTTGTTTATCTGAACCATACCTCATCCTTTGCATAATTTTTTACTAAATTTAACGACAGCTTAGTCCTAACCTTTGTCATGGTTGTTGGGGCCCCAGGTGTGACCCAAATGAACCCTGATCAATAGTGATAAAATTAGCCATTTTACACACCGGCCCCAATTGCGCTACAGCACAATTCACCCAAAAAAAAAGAGCCATTGTATCCTTGTTCTTCTCAGAGCTTCCTGTAGGACAAAAATCTTTGAGATGGGCCTTTGCAACTTTCCTGTCTTTGTTTTTCCATATGTTTTATGATGCCAATGCTCAATTTCCTGGTCTTTCAGACTAAGCATTCGCTCAAAGCTAGTCTGCATCAAGTCATCGTTTACCAAGCGTTTCTATTTGGGTTTTGCGTCTTTCTGCGTAGCAAGAGATGCCTTGACTTTGGCCTTATCTAGATCGTTTTCATGGGATTTAGGTTTGTTCGGTTTGGCCAGCGGGGTGCCTCTTCTTATCCCGGTCCTTAAGTCTGTCCGAACCTCTATCTTGGTCTCGACTATCGCAGTCTTTTTCCGGCGTCCACACCACGTTCTCCTTCGATTTTTACAGATATTAGCTTTCCACTTTCTAAAATGTAACCTTTTTTTTCCTCCAACGGTAACTTTAAATTTGATCTTGATGAATTTGACAAATCTTTCGGGCTATATCGTCTCTTTTTGTCTCCATCTTTATCCTTTGCTATGATCGCTGCTACGATCCTTGTCTCTGTACCCCTATGTTCGCCTATGCTTTCCCGATCGGACCTCTTCTCCATATTATCGTTACTTTTCCTGCCATCTTCATGCCTTTTAATTGACGACAACGATTTTAGTTTTTCATTTTCCTTGTAACCTCTATCCCTCTCCTTCCAGCGTTCTTCAGAATCCGCAGCAACAACCCTCCCCTCGGCCTCCTTCTTCAAGTGTGAGTCCTCCAAACTCCTTCCTGAACTATGCCCATCGATTTTCTCATCTTTTCTTTCTTTTTTCCTTTGGAGGCTCTCAATACGCTGCTCCACAATGCACCGGCTACTGGGCATGCAAGTGTCATCCTGGTTAAAGGGCAAGTCCATACAATAATGCCCCTGTTGCATGCAAACTGATCTTTCCATGATCTCCATGAACTTCTTGTCCTCTATTGACATCCCATGCTCCGCTTCCAGTACAGTTCATTTCATTCCTGGTTATATTGGGACACCAACAGCTCCTCCAGCTTGACGATAGAGATCCTGTTTACGTGAATGGTGGAGCAGCTCCTATGATTGTAATTTTTGCCTTTTAATGGTCCATTTATGACCCATCCTAGCAGTGTTCTCACGGCATAGGGTCCATTGTTTTTGCTATTTATTATCTCTCAGGGCTCCATCAACCTTGCTGCATTTGGGCCAATCAAAAGTTCAACCTCAGCATCCAGTTCTGGAATCTTGATGGCTTTGAAATGTTCCCATTTCTCAATGTCCGGCTGAAGAGGAATATTCTTTCTCAATACGGGTATAGCACCTTGCGTATGAACTTCAGGGAGCTCTATAAAGTCATTTCCTCCCAACTCTGCAATCTCCAGTTCTGTAATGCAGCTGCTCTGCACGAGCTTCTCCTGCCCCATAGTGCGCAACAGAATGTTAGTCTTTGCACCCTTCATTTAACCGACTCATGAGTGTGCTTGTAATGAAAGTGGTTGTATTCCCAGGATCTAAGAAGGCGTAAGTCTGCAGCACTTTATCCCCCTTCTTAGACTTGACCTTGACAGTAACGATGGAGTAGAATCCTGGCCCCCAGCCCCAATACAAGCACCAGTCTGATGAGAAACGAGTGCACTACTCACAAGTGTTTCAGATGTCTTTGCTTGCTGCTCTCTGCCGTCTGAATGCAGAATGGTAGGATGTTTGAGACTACATCTGTCACAGGTAAGTCGGCGTCTACATTCCCTGCTAATGTGGCCAAACTTCAGACAACCAAAACAGACGCCCTTTGCCTTGAGAGTTTCGATTTTGTCTTTATGAGGCATCCTGTTGAGCTGTGGACACTTGAGCATGTGATTAGGCTGCTCACAGCTTAAACAGGCTTCTGAAGGAAGATTCCGAGAAAGTGCAGATGGAGAAACTGTGACACAATCAATAGTTGCAATGGTCGTTGCAAAACTGTCCTTAAAGTCACCTTGTGTTTTGATTTTATTCTTGTTGGCACCCTTTGTAACAAAACTGGAACTACAGTCAGAAATGTCTCCAAAAAGAGGATAAAACAGGATCTTAACTTGGCGCTCGAGAAAGTTCACCATATCCACAAAGGAGGCTCTAAAGCCTCTCCGCTCCTGTATCTCACAAGCTGTACTTCTCCATTTCTATCGCAGCTTGTAGGGCCATTACATGATCACTTGCCTCATTTGGGAAGGTATATTTAGCGCCTCCATTTAATGCATCTCTGACATTGCATTACTGCATCCTTTTAGGAATAAGGCAGAATTCTCCAATTCTTGAACATCTTCAGTTATAATGGCCGGCCAGTTAAACCATGTAACTGGCTCCATGTACTCTGTAGCAATCTTGTGTTCATTTCCAAAATGCTCCAATAAAAGCTTCTTGGCACTTTGATAACCCAACTGTGGTGGCATGTGCATGCAGGTCTTCACTAGTTCCCTTGGATGCCCCCTAGTGTATTGCTCCAGGAAATACAAACAATCCTGATAGCTGCTTGTCTTCTCTTCCATAGTGCTAGAACGCCCTCATGAAGGAAGTACATTGCAATAGATCGCCATTGAAAATCGGTATGTCCCGCTGTGGCATAGAGGCTGCTATCTGCAGCTGTACGAGCATTGATGTAATTTCATTCTGCCTTTGCATAATTGTGTAGATTGCATTATCTTGGCTAATAGGAGTATATGAGACAATTCCATAAGCGATCTTACATTGTTTAATATTTTAGGTCCCACCACAGGTGCAGAAACAGGGGACGTTGTTTAGCTTGGCAGGGCAGCACTGGCTATAAATTATTTTTCTCGCGGATTTAACTGTCTGTTGATGCTCTTTGCCTCCTTTGCTCAGATATGAATTCATACCATCTGTTGCGGCTTTTCCACCTATAGAACTGCAGTCCAACACGTTTAATCATGCTGCAGCGGCAGCTATTTCAGCATCCATCTCACCATACCACCTGTGCATTAATATAGACTTTCCTCCACACTGCACCCTGGTGGCTACATTATATATAGGTCAGCTACTTCCCAAATGTAACCCCAAGTGTGACCCAAATGAACCCCGATCAATAGTGACAAAATGGCTCCTACACTTAATAACGTGTTTCCTCTTCTCCATATTATTAATAATAATAGTTTTACACTTGTATTTTGCTTAACAAAGCCTCTCAAAACACTGTTGTAACCGTTTCACGGGTCGCATTTCTTGTCCGATTTTTGTCATTCAAAGTTCTTTTTGTAGATATTTCTCAAGTGATTTTTGCTGTTGCTTTTGGTATTACTCTGTCTTTTTTTTGATTTGTCATCAAATTTGCAATTTTTCCTATCTTTTAGAGTGGCGGAATAGTAGTAGTTAGTACTATAGCGTATGCAGTGTTTTCGTCTTTCAATGATCATGGCAACTGTACAGGATATGGCCATGCATTACGCACTACACTACTTTTTAGTTCTAGTTTTTGTAGCGTATGCAGTGTTTTCATCATTCAATGATCATGGCAACTGTATTGGGCAGGGGTCTCCAAAAGGCGGACCGTGGGCCAGAGCAGGACCCCGCAGCAATTTGGTCTGGCCCGGAACCCAATTTCCCATAATTAAAAATGAATGATTTCATTTATTTCGCAGCGCATCCGTAGCACTCTGCATTGCTTTGCTACTGCTCCGCCGCTGGTCACGGCGGGCCAGAGCCCTGGTTCCTCTGAAACACTGCTCTGTCAAAGCACAAACGAGTGAGGCTGCAGACACAGTAAATAACAGCTTCATTGATGATTTGGTGTAACAAGTGTGTGTGCTCCGCGTGGAAGTCTGCTCGTTAACGAGGAACATTACGTCGTGGCACCGAAGGACGTGTTTTCTGGGCTTCGTTGTTGGATTGATAGGTCTATGTGCGTGTAAGGTACGTCAGACCGCTGTGCGTGATGTGTGTATTGCTCATAGATGTATTATATTAACTGGATAAGGCACGCTGTCCGCGATCCAAATTGAGTAGTGGCCACTCCGGGGGACTGCAGCCTCCCGGCTTGACCATTTCAAGAGCTCGGCCTCTAAAATTACCGAAAGTGCTAAATTCTTTTTAGTCTAAAAATAAAATAGAAGGAATTTCACTCTTTTTACCGTTTCTAAAATCCTTAAAAATCACATTATTGACTTCATGGTGAACAGTGTACGCGGACTGGTCACAAAGGGTGAGGCGCTAGCCCCCATTCAGGAAGTAATGCGGAAGTAGGAAACTTTTTTGGAGACACGCGCCAATGAGCACCCGCCATTGGCTTGAATTGGGCGCCATTTTGTTTTCTGGGGGCTTGGTATTGCTCCAAGGGTCGGGTTATGAAAGGTGGTCTCGTCTCGGAACATGTGCACGTTTGCTTTAGGCGCGTCAAAATTCAAACAAATTTTTCCGTGAATGTGCCGGATTGTAATAAAACACACATCATTTTACAGCTTAACGTGACTATGGAGGTGAAGGGAAGATAAAAATTACATAATTTCTCAGGTGCAGATCCGTTGTCACCAGTTTAGTGCTTTCAGGAACTTTTTCCCGTTGTCCATTTCATTACATTTCATATATTTCAACGCTCAGTCTGGGCTATTTTTTAATAGACTGCTGCAGGTCAGAGAACTCCAAAAACATGCATGATACTTTGCATGTTGCCTAGTGACAGCTGCGTTTGTTCTTATGAACTAAATGCAAAGTGAGATTTTTTTGGGCAGCTACTGTAGGCTACTGTGTTTTTTATATAATTTGAACCAAATGTTCTAATGACATTTATTATAAAATAGTCCTGTTTTAGTCCTGCTTTGGTCCTGCTTTAGTTCTGTTTGAGTCAATGGTAGATATGGTGTGTTTTAGTCTTGGTTTAAACCTGGTTTTGACCCAGGTCTGCTTTGCACCAGTCAAGTCAGGTTTCTGGTAAACACTGGGTTTGCCTTCTGGGTTTTAGTGCTCGAGTTCTGTTTTTAGTCATGTAATATTGCTATATTTTTACTTCTCTGAAAGTAAAGTCCTGTGATGATTTCTGTTGTTGAATTGTGCCACTGTGAGTTATTTGTGGATCTTACAGAGATAAAACATAAAATTGCGGTGGGATTTTTCCGGCCCCTGGACCTTAGCCTTTCCAAAAATCTGGCCCCCTGGAAAATATAATTGGAGACCCCTGGTATAGGGTATGGCCATGCATTACGCCATGCATTACGCAGGCCATATCCTACAGTACACTACTTTTAGTACTATGTTGTAGGTTGTAGTATTACATTGCAGTATTAATTTAGGTGTTTGTCGGTCTTTTCAGTTTTTTCCGAAAAGTTTCCCATTAGTTTACATTGCAGTTTGTCAGAGATATCCATGGCGAAACGGTATGAGTGAGTGAAAGAGACCACTTTGACCACGATCCACCACCGTTACACACAGACTGCTTTCTGCACGATGCTTCTTCTTGTTAATTTTATTGGCAGTCAACTGAAAAGGTGTCTCTCTCTCTCCTCTCGCCAACTGAAAAGGTGCATTTACCGCCACTTACTGTAGTCTTACATTGTCAAAGTCTTGAAAAGAACGAGAGAAACAGAGAAAGAGAGCAAGAGAACGAGCACCTACTGTTTTTATGTTTCATTGTCTTTCTTTCTTTCTCTCTCCTCCTCTATATTTCTCTTTCTCTTTATTCATGTACTATTTTTTGACGGTGTGGCGTGGTACAACTACAGAAGACGTACAACAAATTGAGGCGCGTCCGCCTGTCCGTCCGAGGGAGTCGGATCTCTCCTTCACTGTGGAACTCCTACAGGTTTCTACTTTTTCCCAAAGAGGTTTGGTAGTTTTTCCTGGCAGAGAAGGAGGGTCTAAGGACAGGGGAGCTTGGGACATCTGTCTAAGGACACAGGATGCTAGGACATTTCCAAGTCCCTATGAACATTGTTAATTCTGTTTTTTTCACTGTAGCCCCTCGAGGCAACTACTGTTGTGATTTTGGCCGTTACAGAAATAAATTGAATTGAATTGAACTGAACTACAGAAGAGGTACAAATGCAGTGGATGGCAATAATGCATATTTTCAGTTGGCTGCCAACCGCTGCCAGAAAGCAACACAAGAACAACAATTGTCTTCAAAGCTCATGGGATCAAAGTGGAAAGGAATTTAATGCATGTGACGATATTAAAGCATGCTTTATATCGTCACCTGACTGGGCATCATGGGCGTGATGTCATCATACGTGGTTTGTCATTCGCCATGCATTACGCAGTCACTCGCAATGGCTCCTCTTTTTTTTTTTTTTTCTCTCCCTTTTCTCTTTCTTTTTTCTCTTTCTCGCTCTTTTTTTCCCCTTTTCTTTAACGGTATGGCGTAAAAAACATACTTTTAAGACGTACAACTACAGAAGACGTACAACTACAGTCAGTGGCAGTAAATGCACCTTTCGGCTGCCAACCGCCATTAAAAGTAACAACAACAACAACAACAACTTCTAGTTATTTTTGATTCATTCTATACTCATTTCACCCCATTATACATAGGCAAGGTGGGTGAAGCATCATGCCCAAGCACACAATGACAGTATGCACTGGTTTGGTAGAATGGTTTTCTCCAGAATAGTCACAATGGTCTAATAAGGTAATTCCTATCCTATCACACGAAAAGTGAATCTGCACTGTTTGGCAAAGGGCTTTAATTAACCCAGGCAAAATGCAGTGGTACTGTAAAGTTACCTAAATGTCATAACATGTAACAGTAACATAATAAAGTCAATATGATATGTAATATTGCACCGCATGATGGATCAAACAGCCTATACATTTGAACATGCCAGTGGTGAAGAAAGGAAAAGAGAAGAAAGATTGTATGAGAGACCTGAGAGAGAGCGATATCAGAGTCTGTTCGATGCCTCAAATGGGCGATTGGAAATAAGTTAGTTACAAGCTGTGATCAATCCCGCTATATAAGCCACGAGACATGCTGATCAGAGATGAAGCTGCGGCGTGACTTTAGCGCCTTGTTTTGCGGCTGCGAGAGGAGAGGGAAGAGGAGAGGGAAGAGGGGGAAGAGGGGGCAGGATGAGGGCCTTTGGAGAGTGAAAACAAAACCACCGACACACGGTGACCGTCAGAAGAACGACTGTACGGGGCTGCACGCTCCCAACATCCCACAGTCTAGCTAAAGTGACCACGAACACGATGTTTGTTTAACTTACCCACCTTTGCGCTTGGCTTTATACACGTGTCGAATAGATCTTCTACTCTTTCCCTTTCGGCGGCCAGTTCCTTCGTAATCCATTTGAACCCATTTATACCCCTTAAATTACAATGATATAAAATATGAATTATTACATGCATTAATTAAATACTGTTGACGTTTTATGCCCCCATCGTTTCCTTGTTTGGGATTTTGGTCTGCTCCGCTTTAATGTTCACTGGCTCGTTTACGTTCAGGTTTGCAGGGAATTGTAGTGCGGTTGCGGGGTCGGTCGTTTACCAGTTTGACAGCGGAACTCCGGTAATGAATACAGCCTGCGTTTGGTTTGTTAGTAATAGTTGCACTTGGCAGACCCTACATACCGACATCTAACGTGTAGACACAGTCTTTAGTTATTCAACCGGAGTAATGTTGTGTTTCTAAATATATTTCAATAAAAAAGACTTATACATGTGCTCTGTTGTTTAACTATTATCTTCTATCGCAATTATAGTTTCAGTAAAAATATAAAGTCACGTGGCAAATGATGTCAAATGATGGAAAGGTCTCCCAGCCAATCGTTGCCAAGAGAACGGACAGCACTGCAGTGATTGGCTGATATGGTGCGTGACGCAGGCGCCGGAGTGTATAAATACTTCGCACCGCCTCTGTCCGGCGCTCTTCACAGTATGGCCGGCGACATTAGCTAGCACTCGCTAAAGGTGTTCTCTGCAAAAGGGAAGACGGCAACTCAAGAATATTAACACCTGGATTGCTTCAAAGGACTGTACCTAATTAATAATATCTGCTCGAAGAAAAAAAGATTAAGTTAAGCGTTATCATCGACTAGCGACTGATATTGTTGTTGGGTGTCTGTTGTCTCACGATGGAAGATAACGGTGCACATTTCTTCGAGGGGACTGAAAAGCTGCTGGAGGTGTGGTTCTCCCGTCAGGACGAGTCCAAAGGAACCGGAGACCTCCGCACCATCCCAAGGTTTGTTTGATTTGCGGAGGTGTTGCCGTGGATCCGCGCGTGCACTGTAGCGCGGCCCCCAGAGGACAGTCACGCACAGCGCCTCTGTGAGACACGCAGCCACAATACGACTGTTTTCTTGTTTCGTGGTGCTTGATCACACGGATGTGGGGCTTAGGGTCATCGTCACTGTTTGCTTGACTTCTTGTGAGCTGACAGAATGCCCACGCGCTGTTCTGTCAGTGGACCTGTCATTTAGGCCCGTTAACAAGATGGCTTCTTCTGTATCGCTGTAATTTTGAGTCTGACTCGTATGTGATCGGGCTGTTGCCATTGTCCGTTTTTGTTGAAACTAGCGCCGTTAAAATGCTTAAAGCCAGTGTATCGTGTCTCGCCTCTTGCGCCATTGGCCCCAACACATTGCAACACATTCTTAAGTTGCCTTGTCACCTCCACGCGCACTTCACCGCGGGGCAAGAGGCACAGGGCCTTTGCGAATAGTTACACCTCCCCCATCACCCCCAAAGCTGACTAAATGCATTTTTAACCTGGTCAGTCCAACTAATCCCGGTGGCCGGGACTGACTCATTGTGTTGTGACTGAGATACGCTCGTGGCTACCTTGACAGCCTCTGCAAATCTATTTATGTTGCTGCTGTGCTACTTCAGGTTTTCCTTTTTATTATCCAAGAAGCGTTTTGGTGTGTTCTGTTTTAGATTGACATGTAATGGCTCAGAACTTTTATCAGCCCACATTGATTAGTTAATAGCGTGTAATAACAAACGTGCGCAGATTATAAAACTTCTCTCCGGGGAAGACCAGACTTAGAACGCTCGGTTTGCTCACATGGCTATGAAGATACCGCTTTTCTTAGATACTTCCAGGAGGAGCGGTGTGGCGACCGCGTGGTGCCCGTAGGTTCCGGGAATAGGAGCGGGAGACTGGAACTTTGCCCCTGCGCTTCTGTCTGGGCGAAAGGCCACATATGAACACATCATGGTCGTTCTGGACAGTAACTTGGTCGGTTGTTGACTCTTGTAGAAGCTGGCTTGATTCTTTTGCCTTTGCCTTTTCCTGCTCTGGTCACGTTTGCGGCCATGAAGCCGCTTCCCTCCCCGCGCCTGTGATTGGCTGTAAGGGACCCTATTGCTGTTGCTGATTCAAACGTATACTCGGGGCTTGGGTTTCTTCTTCTGGGCCGCGTTGACCGCGTATTCTGGTCAGACATGGCATAGCGCAGTCATTTTGTGCGTATGTTTCATACAGTAGCGGTGACACTGACAGCAGCTGCCTGATGTATGAGGCAGCTGTGCTTCACATTCTGTGATCCTCTCAAAGGTGTGTCCTCTTACATATAGGAATGGAGATTTGCGTAGTCCTGAGCTTCACTATGGCACTGAGGTCTAGAGGGCAGATTAACAGCTCGCTGGGACACTGTCAGTGGATCAACCTGCTGGACGTTAGCCAATGTCCAAATAAATCCACAAGGGCATCAGCTCATGTTACTCCTATATCAGGGCTTTTATTATATAATCTGTAAAGAGCCTTTACATTATGTAGACTATATATAGTGAAATGTTAAACAGTTTCTCAGTTCAGTTTGGGACAAGGGCTAATCTAATGGCGTTCTTTCCTCTTGGAGGAAAAGTGTGTCCTACTGAGCCTCTAGAAATAGCATGTGGTTTGCTTGGTCTCTTGGAAACGCAAGCTGATCCTGCTCCAGGTCAGCAGCAGGTCCAGACCAAACTGACTTCCGAGTTTCCATGAGGTGCCAAGGGAATTCTCTTTCATAAAGTGTCGTCATTGAACCTTCCTCAATTCAGGGGCAAACAACTTTGAATTGCATCCCTGTGTAGACCCTGGCCTGCTCCAGATTATTTGAATTCTGAACCTGTTGTAGCAAGTTTTGTAGACACACTTTTTCTGTTTTGTATTTGAATCGGTGTTCTCAGAAGATCTGACCTGCCGGATGGTTTCGAAGAGCAGTAATTGTGGTGTCCAAGGTGAAACTGGACTTAATTTAAAGAATCTTGACACGTAGTTGGACATTGCTCTTACTACACAAATGGGTTAAGTGGGCCTTTCAAAGGCCAGAATGCTTGTGACGCAGCACCATCTCACTGCAGCAGATCATGGGGGAGGGGGCACTTTGCAGCACTCTGCTCCTGTCTGTCCCAGCTACTCAAACATGCTCCCATCACATGCCAGTGTTTGCAGCCTTCTGTGTTTTCTTGACACAGGCTTTTGACTTGGTCTGTGCTTTTAAAACTGGAGGTTCACAACTATAGCTTTCATTTTCTCCTTGTTTTTTTGTTTTCACTTTTCAGTACTACCAGAGTAGTGCTCATATTCAGTTGCATTTTGTATCTCCCACTGTACAGTAAAGCACAAACTACTTACTTTGCAGATGAATTCAGATACATTTTGTTCTTTCCCACTTAGGCGCTCACCAAGGAGTTAATCCAGCACTGTTTTAATTTTTCGCTACTGTGTTTCAGGTTTGAGTGGGACAAACTTTTGGAGAATGTGCATTGTTTGATCATAAGTGTGACAAAGACTGACAAGCAGGAAGCTTATATACTCAGGTGAGTGTCATTGGTTTCTTAGTGGCTCTGACGTGACAAAGACCTGCAATGGGAAATCGGATAAACTGGCCTACTTCAATTTTAAATGGATATACGTTTTATTTATTTGATTAATCTACTAAATTACATAATTCATGCTGCTTAGTTCAGGCCATGCCCACAGATTTGAGTATCATGTGCAATCCAGAAGAAAATACTGGATTGGCTAGACCAATCAATGGATGAAATTGAATGGACTCTGTTGGCCCAGAATGTCCTTAAATGTTTGAACTTGCATCTATAGGCTGGTTGTTGTTCCATAGTTAAATGAAAAATGTATGTGTCGCCTAATGTCTTTTTGTATCAGTTATTTTGTGTTTAAGTCATGCACCAATGGCATTAAGAATCAATCTTTGTGCTTTCCGCTCCACAGTGAGAGTAGCATGTTTGTCTCCAAGAGACGTTTCATTTTGAAAACGTGCGGAACCACCCTTTTGCTGCAAGCGCTGGTCCCCCTGCTGGAGCTGGCCCGGGAGTACAGTGGCTTTGATGCTATTGAGGTGAATGTATAGCCAGATTTCCAGGAAGTGATAAACTGACTTGCATCTTCCACTGGCATTCATTTGGACTAATACTTTCTTTTGCAGAATTTCTTTTACTCTCGTAAAAACTTCATGAAGCCAACCCACCAGGAATTCCCACATCGAAACTTTCAAGAGGAGGTGGACTTTCTCAGCGAGATTTTCCCAAGTATGCTACCATAATGTGTTGCTTTCAAGCGAGTGCGAAATGCATGAACACTGACTTGTGTGTATTTTAGATGGTGCGGCCTACTGTATGGGACGGCTGAACTCGGACTGCTGGTCGGTGTCTTGTTTGTGCCTCTTGGTGGCTTTGTGTGGCTGTTGTAACACTATCTGTGTGCAGGTACTTGTTCACCCTGGACCTACCTGAGTACTGGGAGAACAAGCACGCCGACCAGACCCTGGAAGTTCTGATGAGCCACCTGGACCCAACCATCATGGACCAGTTCTACATGAAAGACGGTGTTTCCGCAAGTGATGTCACTCGTGTAAGAACTCGGGTCAGACGTTATGGGTCAAAATGGTTGGAAACTTATGGACTCATGTTTCTTTGCAGATGAGTGGAATTCGTGACCTGATTCCAGGTTCTGTGATTGATGCCACATTGTTTAATCCATGTGGCTACTCCATGAATGGCATGAAGATTGACGTAAGTTTCTTTTTCTCACTCTCTTGTTGGTAGTATTTTCACTTTATGACACAGGTTCATCTGCCAATGCATCACACATGACCACATGTTATTAACATCTACTGTACTCCTCAAGCTATACATTTTGTTGCAGTGTAAATGAGTTCAACTGGTTCCAGAGCCTGCTAAATAGCATTGCTACAACACATTTATTTTGCTTGTTCTTTGTGTGCACAGGGAACTTACTGGACCATCCACATTACACCAGAGCCAGAGTTCTCCTACGTCAGCTTTGAAACAAACTTGTCCCAGACTTCGTACGATGACCTAATTCGCAAAGTGGTGGAGGTTTTCAAACCGGGAAAGTTTGTTACAACCCTTTTTGTTAATCAGGTAAGGGGCCTCTTGAAAAAGCCATCTACCATACATGCTCTATATAAGTTATCAGTGCATCTGATTCTAGGACTTATTTAATGGTTTTAAGGGACATGGACAAGAGGTTTAATCAGTGGAAAGCGGTTAAATTATTGGAGGAATAAACTGCGTGGCAAATATTCTTTTATTGTCACAGGACTGACTGAATGTTGATTTAAAGTAAACTGATCACAATTTAATCAAAATTAGATTATTGCAGTCCTATGGTGATCTCTGCTGACACTCACCTGGTGGATCTGAGAAATACATTTATATATCTGAGAGATACATTTTATCGATAATTAAAGCCTTGTGTGTTATGTAACATTGTGAGGAAGCTAAATACCGATATGATTGTACTTTTCCCATGGTGACTCTCAAACTGTGTTCCATAGAGCTCCAAATGCCGCAGTGTCTTCTCTTCGGCTCAGAAACTGGATGGCTACAAGCGACTGGATCGGCAGTTGGCTCAATTCAATGATTATAACTTTGTCTTTACAAGCTACGCCAAGACGTGCCCGCAGAGCCAGAAGAGCTGAGGGAAGGCCCCTGTAGTGTTGTCCCCGTGCTGCCCCTGCTCTGCCGTCCTGATGGTGCGGCCGGGCCATAGTTCAAGCCCCACTTTGGCTTGTCGTACCTGTGACCTAGATTTATTGCATGAAAGCTCTTTTCTCTGTTTCGATATTCTAGCTCACTCTTGCTGTGATGAAGTGCATGTAGAAGATTTGGAGGCGTTGTGCTCAGTCCTCTCCTTTCCCTGCAGACAGGGCTGGACCCTGGTATGCTCGGAAAGCAGGCCTCTTTGTGACCCTCCCCATGGGGCTTCTTTCTGAGCGCACTTTACCTGTACACGGTCCCAACAGAACGAGTGAATGTAAATGTAGCTGTGCACTTTGGGCCAAAACCAAAGCCGCTCAGTGGCTGCTCTGCTGGGCTTGTCTGCTGCCTTCTCCCTCTGTCCTGACAATCAAATGTAGCTTTTCAAAGCCTTGCGCGTAGATATTCATAAAAGAATTATTCAATTTCATACAGTGATCTGTATCTATGGGAATCTTCTGGAAAAATCCCTATCCATCCAGTCATATTCAGCTGATTTTTCTGCTTTCACACTAGTGAGACAAATGGAAATTTAGTCAGTCCAAACCTCCAGAGAAAAGCCTGGATGTGGTAATAGCTCCCTCCGCTGGCTCTGTCTTGCCACTGACACTGGCAGTGGCACCAATTTGCTTAGCCCAGCGCTTGCCCAGCAAAGCATTTTTCTTTTGGCCGCATTATAGCCACGTCTGTGTCTTTCTGCCCCATACATAAATGTAGAGGCACAATAGAGGCCCAGCAGTCTGAGCATGCCAGGGTGATCCCGGATCATTCCACACATCACTGTTGCAAAAACTGCCGTTTTATTCCATTTATTGAATTGGTCTCATTGTGGTTTTTCTTTGTGGGGCCTGGCCTGTGACTGAGTGTCTATGCCCCTGGCTCCTGGTGCTTCCTCTGCCGTGCCCAGCACTCCACTCCTGAAAAGCACTGAGCAGCAGAAGAGTGGCAGAGTTGGAACATTACTAAGGACCAAGACCTAATGCTCAGTTTTGAAAAGATGAAGTGTTTCTGTCGTGTTAAGGGAAATAAGCCACCACTCTTAGTTGAATGCCATCTTAGGTTAGCTTCTACATTGTTCAGGTGGCATAGGTCAATTCTTTAAAGCCATCTTCGTATGTTTACAGATTTTTTTAATTTATTTTTTTTACAAATTTGTATATCCACACTGCGGACCAATCATTTGTCTGTGGGCCTTTTTGTCCAGTGTTCAGTGGTGAAGTAGGCACGAGTGACTGAGGGAGAAGCACTGCTGTAGGAGCCAGGGCCATAAATGGAAGCAAAACTGCTGTTCACTTTCTTTTGCTGTTCTTTGGATGGTCAAGATGTGCTGAATATCTGTGTTACCACCTTGGGGCTTCAATAAAAAAAGTACTTGTCATCTAGTTTTATTGGTATTTATATACATTAAAGAAATGCAATAAATGGGTACTGAACACACTGGACAACAATGGAGTTCTTCTCATGCTTTTTACTCTCAGGAACCATTCATGTCTAAAGATTCCACTCTAAATGTCTTAATATTGGCCTCTTTAGGAATGTACGGGCTTAGTCCTTAATTCTGCTGTAGACCTTGTTTGGACTTTATTTGATTCTGGGTTAGTCTTGGTTCCGAGGTTACAAATCTGGTTTGTAGCCCATCCGGCCCAGAGGCGACGACCCCCCCGAGAAATCAGGTTCTGGAGAACAATTTCTCAGGAGCTGAACATGAGCCATGGCCTGTCCATAAATTGAGCATGAGAAAATGTTTGTGTCGTATATTTGCAGGGCAATCCAGGTTCAGTCGTGATTGTAGTACCTTAGTACTACAGTAACAGTAACCACGCAGGCTGCATACTGTTCCTTTAACAGGAGAGAATGCTAAAATACGAACTGCTAAATCATAGAAAAAGTTCCAAACGTATACATAAAGTATGTTTTTGTTAATTTTATTGAATGTTTTATCGGGTTTTAGTTGGAGAGTTTGAGAAAGCAGGGAAGACATTCAGCGAATTGTCGGAGCTGGAAATCTAAAGGGGCAGAAAACCCTATGTACCACAATTTATATTTTTACTCGCATTAATGTCTATTTAAAACGATCTGAGGAAAATAATTTAATGTTGAGCCAGAAACTACAGAGAAGCATATCTGTTTACTAATGGGCAGTTTGTGGGACGGTAAGCATAAACGTTTGAAATAAACCCCTCTGCACCAGACGAGCGCCCTCCTGTGGAGCCATGAATTTAGATTTCAGGCAAAAGCGGTGGAAGAAATGGAGGAATGACGCAAGGAAAGCATAACGAACCCAACAGTAAACGTGTGGCGTTAAGCGTCTGAATCATTAGAATCCTAAATTGTGATAGAGCAGTGCTGATAAACGGTAGATGGTGCCGGCAAGGTTTTTGTTTTTTGTTTTTTAAATGAACAAATTACAAACCAAGTATGTATACATGTACAGTCACAGTAAAAAGAAAACAAAATCAAAACTCATCCAAATTATCCAGAAATGAGAATTTTCGAAGTACTTTTGGATTTGACAAAGGAGAGAGATTAATAGAAGATTTTTAACTCATTCCTCCAATGAATAAAGTTTGGGATAGACTTTTTTAAAAAAACAACAACATTTATGCATGTAATGATTTGAAAATAAAATAATATTAATACCATTTTCAATAAGACTCATTGAAAAGTGCCAAACAAAAAATCAATAATGGATACATTTCTGAAATAAATCCCTTTACATTGAATCCACTGTTGAAGGTCAAGACAGTCACACATAAAAAAAAAATGATCCAAATCCTCAGTTTCCTTCTCACAGAATGTACAATTATCCACATCCATTTTAAATCTACATCTTTAAAAAAAAAATCATTTATCGGATACATATTGTTTATCATTTTGAATTGTATTTCTTTTGTTTTGAAATTCACATGAAAAGACAAATACTTACACATAATCTTTTTAACCTGTTCCTTTTTAAAATCTTTGAGGATATAATCCCATTTAAGGGAGATAGTGACACCATAATAAAGTAAACAGCTTTGTTTGTATTTGTTATTACATTTATAATCCAATAACTCAACAACATCCACATAAAGAGTCCTCATTACAGGGGTCACCTTAGCATGTATTATATCTTGTTTATAAGAGCTTGCGAGAGAGCTCCGCTGGCAAGGTTCTATTGAGGAAATGTGTCGATCTATAACAGGAATGATTGTGAAAGTGGCTTCCGAGTCAAGGTTATTAAGGAACCAAAAAGGAAAAGTTCCTTAATAACCTTGACTCGAAACTAACTAACTTCTTAATGAAACAGTGGGGATTTAACATATCAGTATCAAAAAGTAATTACATGCTTTTTGAAGATTTTTGAGAAAAAGTTCAATGTTGTCTCTGAAAAACCCTTTAGAAAATGTGAAAGTAATACATTTTTTAGGAATGGATGAAAAATGAACATGGAGCAAGCACATTGGAAAAGTGGTCTCTAAGTGCGAAAAGGTCAATAATTTACTTTAGCTTGGCAGGTAACGACTGGGGAGCAGAAAGGTCAACAATGCTCATGATATACAGAGCAATGATTCGGTCCTCCTCGGATTATGGCAGTTTAGTTCATGTCGTGGCCTCTAAAACAAATCTCCAAAAATGTGACAAAGTCCAGACTAGTCAAGAGCTCTGAGAATCTAGGAGTGGAATAGGAGTGGTGCTTTATTCCTGCACTTCTGGAGGAGACTGGGGAGGTACCATTGTATATTAGAAGACAGGTTGACTGGCACTAAAATACGATTCAACTGTCTTCTGAATGATTATATTGGGAATTTTGAAAAGAGGGAGGATAAGTGATCTGGCGTTTGAAGTGCTGTCCTTTCTCCATCGTGTAGAGTTAGCTGGACCAGGAGTAAGTGTTGTTTGGATCCCTGGACATTGTAGCATAATGGGTCATGAGATTGCTGATCGCTGAAGAGTCTCTTCACAAGGAAGTAATTGACACAAGGACTCCTTTTAGGTAAATTTGAATGTGTTGTTGACCGTTTGTGGCAGAAGGAGGTGAGTCGAGAGGAAGGTAGTATTTTAGTAGCCAATCTTCAGGAATAAAAGACTTAGCCTACTTGAAAGAGACTGGAAAAACCTCAAACGGACTTTGCAGCTTTGGACAGCAGGAAACAGTCAAACATGTATTATTGTTTTGTCAGGAATATCCACCTTGTTCAGAGAATTGACAGATTCCACAAAGTTCTCTGAATCGGTTGCTTCTCGCTCTAGTGACAGCGCTTGAAGAATTTATGCCTTAACTAGTAGTATCGGGTCTTACCTGTGGGTGGCAGCATTACATTTGCCTGCGTACAACCTGCCAGAAATAATTCAAGAAAAGAAGAAAGAAAGCGGAGAAACTTCCGCTAGCACGTGTAAACGGATTGAGCTACCCACCAGCAGCCTCGTTGTTTTTAGCAAATCAAAGGGAAAACGACTACAAAATGACACAGCTGGACGGAATCACGTAAGTTTTTTCTTTTGCATTTACACGGACAGGAAGTGATTATTGTCTGCGCTACACTCAGACAAGAGGCTCCAGAGAAACTGGACCTGATCATAGGCTGTGTCTCCGCATGTCTCCGCATGCTCCGAAGGACCCAGCCTACGGAGGCTGGTTATCCGAGAGTCAGAATGGCATGTTTAGATATTAAGCATATGTATGTACGTACATACGTACATACATACATACATACCCACATACCTACATACCTACATACCTACATACCTACATACCTACATACCTACCTACCTACCTACCTACCTACCTATCATTCATTCATTCATTCAAGCTTGTTTGTCATGTTCACAACTTCTCACGTATGGCAGTCAACATAAACCATAATTAAGACAAAACTTTATTACGCCCACCCCGATTCATTATCTTAAGTGGTTGCTTTTATTTGAAAGTGTTCGGACTTTTGTCCGATAGGGGAGGCAGGTCCCAGGAAGTGACTTGTGCACAGAATTCAGTGGGTAGTATGTCCACAGATTACAGCTCATGTTAGAAATGTCTGACTGTCTAAAAGACGTTATTCACCTTGGGAGTTCTTCTTTTTATTTCCCCAGATAAATGTACCAAATGGTTCAGGATCCAAATTGTTAGCACATTTGAATATTCATTTGAGAAAACAAAAATGATTGAAGCTTTCAAAACTCTAAGTATGATAATGTCTCTTTGTATAAGTGGATTTGTTTTTATACTTCAGTGATGTGGTTATAGACCCAAGGCTTCATCCACTGGGTCTTTCATAAAACAGGATTGCCTAAAACAAATGTGTGTCTTACTCCTAAATATCAAATACTTTAGTGGGATCTATGGTTCTCTCAAAAGCAACATTTATTTATTATATATTTTGGTTCACATCTACCTGATCTGAATGACCTTTGACAGGCTTACATTGTAATATTATCCTCACTTATTGTTTATCTTACACGTTTTAATACTTTCCCAATAATTATCTTTTCAATGAGGAATTCGCACCACCTCCTTATGGCTAAATGCAAACCTTTTCAGTTTTTGACTATGCCAGTATTCAGCATAGAAAAACAGAAAGGATTACACCCACTATGGCAGTATTTTAGCTGCAAGAACGGCTAGAGTGTAAAACATTTACATGTGATAAAGTTTTTGTCTTAAGGCTGGTGTGATGTGCATTTGTTTTATCAGGAAACCCAAGACGAAACGCTCAAAGCGTTTTTTGGAGAGTAGAGCACCCAAACTGAGTGAAGACTTGAAGAATGCCATGATTATGAAAGGAGGAAACACCAGCGAGACGGTCACACAGGCTCTGAAAGACTTGGTACTGTCCTCTGTCTCTCAGCCCTTCTGCACATTTACATGGCCATTAAAATCAGATAACACAATAATTAATTTGATTTTTGGTATGTGTTTACATGTGCAAGAGAAATCTCATTATTTAAAACAACAACTGATTACATTTCAAGTCATTTCAATAATCTGATAAGGGATATCGCCAGAAATCAAATGCTGATCAGATTTTTGATGTGCGTGTAAACTGAGACACACTGTAAGTTATCATGTCAGTCATTAGGTGTTTGATAAAAACAAAACCTAAGCCTGTAAATTACACCGGGTCAGTCAATAACATGTCAGCATAGATTCATTCAAATGATACAGTAGAGCTAAATATTGGCTGCTCTTGTTGTCTAAGCATGATCATGTTCATAGAAGCACGTTCTCTTGTCTGAACTGACATGAATGGCTCTTTCTTGGGCGGCTTTATTGCTATTAGCGCTTTTAGTGGAGCCATAGATGAACACATTTTGTGATACAGAGCCATGTTTACTGAAAGTTTGTCATTTGTGTCCTTGCAGTATTCATTAAAGAAGCCCAATGCTGTGCTATATAAGAAGTAAGTAAAGTCTAAGCTTTTATACGGACACACAAAGGAGGTGAACACAGCCTAATGTGAGTCTTTTGTTTTGCAGAAAGAACATAACTCGACCTTTTGAGGATTCCACATCACTGGTGAGCAAAAGAACTGCAAATCTACTGCTCGTGCTGGATTGTTGCTAACCATATTTTAATGTTCTTCAGGAGTTTTTCTCCAAAAAGACAGATTGCTCACTGTTTTTATTTGGATCACACAACAAGAAGAGGCCCAACAACCTCACATTCGGTACAGCAGCCATACTCCCCAGACTTGCATAACTGGGCCGTAGCAGATTTGACCGACCAGATCATGACATTGTATTTCTTTTATGCAGGTCGAATGTTTGACTTTCACGTTTTAGATATGGTTGAACTTGGCATTGAGAAGTATGTTCCACTAAAACAATTTAAGGTAAGAATGGCATAAATCTCTAACGCACTAGTAAATACATGTTTTTGAACGTAATTGAGAATTTGGGTTTCAGACAGCGACGTGTCCCGAAGGCACAAAGCCCATGCTCGTGTTTGCAGGAGAGGCCTTCAACATGGACTCTGAACTCAAGCGTCTCAAGAGTTTGCTCATAGGTATGGAGTGGAAAACGTGTGTGTGTGCGTGCGTGCGTGCGTGCGCGCGTGCGTGTGTGTGTGTTAGTAAGTATTCAGTTAAATAATATATAAATATTATGGCTTTATTAATTGTAATAACTAAAACGACAAGTTTGCTACAATGTGACCAGTGTCAAGAGTCTCTTCTTTACTCCAGGATGAATAACTTTAATTAGTGCGAAGACAAATGGGTTTCAATAAATAAATATCAATCGACACGTTAGCGTAGGCTTCAATCTGATCTCGCATAATTGCTTTGTGGCTGAGGGTCTCTGGGTCTCTGGGCGTCTGTGGTGCAGGAGGTTGGATATGATAGTTGAGGTTCAGTCCTCTTCTATCACACAACCCTGTTTAGAGCTCCTGTTATCCATGGATTTCTGTTGCCAAAGCAATTAACAATTTAATACAAAATATATCTTTTGAACGGAATAAAGTCCTCAAAGTGTTGCATTAACTGGAAGCTGAACCCATCAGGGATTTGACAAGCCACACATGTCCAAAAAGTCTTAACCTGGACAAATGCATTAGTATTGGGAGGCTATTGAAATGTATGGATGCTTATTGCTTCTCCGGTCTCCTTCAGACTTCTTCAGGGGTCCTAAGGTGGATGGAGTGCGTTTAGCTGGGTTGGAGCTTGTGCTACACTTCACTGCTTTAGACGATAGAATCTTCATGCGCAGCTACAGGTGTGTAACTGTCACTGAGCTCAGCACCTTCTGGCTGCAGTGATGGAGCAGATTTGATGGTTTGCGTGCAGGTGTATGCTGAAAAAGTCAGGCTGTCGGACACCAAGGATTGAACTGGAAGAAATGGGACCCTCCTTTGACTTTGTCATGAGACGAACGCACCTGGCCTCAGAGCAGCTCTACCATTTGGCTCTTAGACAACCCAGAGCTCTGAAGGTAAGCGTACACACCTGTATACACACATTAAAGATTTACTATGTCACTTTTCTGGTGGAGGGTCTGTCACCTGCTTGTGTTCATGAAGGTGTTATTACTTCACCTGGAATCCGAATTAGTATTCCTTTTTCATTGCAGACATACAGTTAAAAAAAATAAACTAAAATTAAATCATACAAGAATAAAATACTATAAATCGGTCTTTTATCGGCTGGTAAAATGTGTAAAATGAATACATTTTAACTTGAACAAAATGAATATGAATATTACCGGTATGTATTTTTATAAGTAAACCGAATGTTCCACTGTATGGCATTAAAATGCATTTAAAGGTGTATTATGGGTGGAAAAAACAAAATGGCAAACATGCATTCATACTGTGACTCTGCCTGTCCACAGAGCTGACCCCTATTAGCTGCTGGTCTCCATGGAGCTGCATATGTTTAATGACTTAATTGTCAAACTTTCAAGGCAAAATGATAACATCTCCGTGGATACCAGCTGGTGACGAACCAACACCAGAAAAGTTTTACAGTTTACCTTTTAAGTAAACCACAACAGCGTCACTTTTGTCATGTATAATTTCCAAAAAAGTTTTGACTGGATTTCATAGTTAGAAATAAAACAACCTTGACGCACTTTCCCTTGACAGTAGAGACCAGACTGTCATTCAGCACCAACAGCCTCATGCACAAACTACCTCCAGGGGGCAGTAATGCAACAGGGTCCTGAGTGCCACTGACACTGAAACAGAGACAGTCAAAGCATTAATTGGCAAATGCCTTGTCAGGAAACCAGGATTCTCTGGGCAATTAAATCATTTTTTGCTGTTGACATTAAATGCCTGTTATAGGTAAAGAGTTGTGTAAACATGTTTATATATTATTTGTTTATTTGGTCATGACAAGTGTCACCCGATTGAAGCACTGGGTTGATGTTCATCCCACATTCACTCACAAACCTCCAGGGTCCATGACAGGCCGGTTTCATAAAACTAATTTACTTTCCAAGATCATTTACTTTCTCAAATTGCCAAATGCAGCTTATTTTGTTGTCATTTGGGTTTCATAATACTCTAAGTCGCTATGGCAACTTAGACTGGCAATTTAGACTGGTCTGGAGCAGCACATGTTTTTAGTGTTAGATTAATGTTACTTGTGAAAACTTGATATTTACAAAATGTGAAGTTAGAATTATGATTTATAGATTGACTAATGGCCTACTTTTGTTCAATGTATCTTTTTCAATATTGGCATCTTTCTTTATTCATTACATGAAGTCTTAATTCAAATTGATCATTTAATTAATTGATCAAAAATATAATTTTTTATTCTTGAGCCTGTGGCTTCATGACAGTAAAATACTCCTTGTGCAGTTTACTGAGTTAATTCCTCTTCTCTTCTCTCGCATTTTTCTTTTTCCCTCTGTGTCTCACCAAACATAGGCCTTTATGCCTTTATGTCTTACCACTCGTGTCCACTGACTCCAGAGCAGGTGCAGTTTGGGAACCGCAGGTTTCTTGCATTTTGCCTGTTACGCCAACTCCCATGCACTGCGAGCCGTATTTGATAGACTTGAGTGGTTTCATGCGAGAACTCTTGTCTAATGACCTGACAAGGCAACAAGGAAGAGAGCGGCGCGTTTTAAACTCACAAGTGCGACTCGGAAGAGTTTTGATGAGTGAAAGAGCCATGGATCTATTATAATAATCCTGAGCTGCAACTCTCAACACCGCATCTAGCTCCGCCTGCGCCACCCGGGAATAGATCCCAGGACCGTCTTGTATGAATCCGTCCCAAATCACACTATATTTGTTTATTTGTTATTTATTAATTTATTTGTGCGGCTCAATATTTGTTATTGGTACTTTTTTTTTTCTTTGCATAAGTGGGGAAATGTTTGTTGTTTTTATGGTAGAAAAATTAAGTTTGAGCTGTAGATGGTTGAGTTAGTAACTTCATTGACGGATTTTTGGTACCAATTAACATTTAAGTGTTTCTTTCTGATGTATTTATTGCGGTCATGTTTATTTATTTATTTTATTATTTTTTTTAACCACATTGTACAGTTAGAAAGTACTTAACTGCTTTAATTCATCGTTATTGTGTCGATAGCATAAAGTAGTTTCAATTTTATATCTTACGGTTTAAATGTCCAGTAGCAGCGTATCGCACTTCTAAATGTATTATGACAGGCCTAGTACTTTAATGATTATTTGATCATTGATTGATTTGATTTGATGAAATATAGTAAAAACTTAAGTAAAGATGCCCTTTTTACCATAAGTGAAAGTTTCAGAATTACCATCTGTTTCAGACTCTTCTGATTTCCATCTCCAGCCGGCTGTTTGAGTGGAATAAAGCAATTTCAAGATTCATTTGGCAGAGAAAAAAACCCTTATCCGATACAAAAAAAAAAAAAAAAAAAAGGAGGCTGAAGTTTGCCTTGTTTGAAAAGTTGCTTTATTTCGGCTCAGATCAGAGCTTTGCTGTGCTGGTGTGACCCAGAATATGAAGCTCAATGGAAGAATATTAAGATTGCTGTTGTCCGGGAATTCCTGTGCAGGCCTTACAGGCAGATGACAGACGTTTGAGTCATTTGGGGGAGGTGGAGAACCCCTGGGTGAAGTCTGTTCTTGCAACATGGAGGGAGCTGATCAAAACATACAAACTAAACAAAGATATTAACATTTTAATTGGTTGGCTTATGATCAAAATGTTGCACCTAACCGCACAGACTCAAGATCTAAAGTCTGGACAACAAAAAGTGTAAAGGCCTTTTACCAGGTTGTAAAGGAGAATCATCGGAAGAGCTTTTTGAGTTGAAAGAATCCTTTGGCTTAGAGAAACAAGACTTTTATAGGTATTTACAAATAAGGAGTTATTATAACCAAGAAATCAGAAAGAATGATGACCATCATACCCTTTGACTGAAATATTCATTAAAGCTTATTTATCTGAACTTTTAAGGGAATTAGTATCGTTTGGGTATTGAGTGCATAATTTTCTCTTGTTTTATTATTTGCTGGATGTCTGTTTCTGATTTTATGTCTTTTTCTCTGGTTCTTTTTTTTCTTTACATTACTTTGGAGTAAATTCCCTTTTTTTCATTTTGGTGATGTGATCTAATGGAAATAAACTGAGTAAGCGTATCTGTACACTTTCCATCATTGATTTGGGTGGTCTATTTAGAGTAAACCGCATTATCAAAAACTAAACTGGCTTTGTTTTTATTTTTAATTTCAGCCTAAGAAAAAGAAGAATATTTCGCATGACACCTTTGGCACCAAGTTTGGCCGAGTGCACATGCAGAAGCAGGATCTGACCAAACTTCAAACGCGGAAGATGAAGGGTCTGAGGAAAAGAAGGAGCGACGCAGCAGCACAAGACGAGAGTGTGGCCCCAAAGGTTCTGAAAGAGAGCTGACGACCAACTGCTCCTGAGCCCACAATTGACATGGCATATTCTGGCTGACAATAAACAAAATTTAAACTCTTATAAATATTGACGTCTATAGTTTCATTCTACTGCTGTTCCCTAAGACCACCAGCTTTAGGAAATCTAACACACACTTTCACAGGTCTGCTACTCTGCAGTTGTATGCAATCTGAGTAGTACTGTGAGATGATTAAAATCACACCTAAACATAAAGTTTGATGCGAGTATTAGAATATCGAGTATATTAGTTATGATAAAACTATAAAAAAATCTGTCTAAAGTGATATTTCTCCAATTTTGATCTCTTGCGCAATTGTTGAGCCTCAGTAAGACATTTACAGACAGTGTGGCACATTCCTGATGCGTAAATAAATTGCTTGAATATTGTTATCGAGGTGATGCACGAAAATATTGAATTATTTTTTGTCCATATTGCCACTCCTAGATTCGTTTCTGATCATCGTCCGTCTGATTTGTGTTCAGTTCACATGTCATGTAATGAGAAGTGTAGAATCTACAAAATTGTGTTTTTTTTCAGATGGAATGGATTTTTCTCATTTTAAAACAGCAGTGATATTATCCAATATGTCTGTATTAGAAATTACCTTAAAAAAAAAAGACATCTCAAACAAGGGTATAAAGTGATATTTAGGCCCTTTTTTGTGATTAATTTTACTGAATGAACCTCAAGACATTTACAGGCACTTTTTGATGCATTGTGAAAATATTGTTATAGAGACGATGCAAAAAATATAGAAATGTTCATTTTTGTCAATGTCGCGCTCCCCAAATTTTTATCACATTCAAATAAACCAAATGGGACTTGTGTAGATTTATTACAAAAAACTGTCAGGTACCTCTTACGCTTAGGACGTCCTTTGTCTGATAAAAGGGAACTCTCAAGCTGCGTGATGTGCTGTACATAAAATAAAGCTTTAACTCTCTTATTTCCTGTCAAATAAATCATTCTGGGAAGCATCAGGGTCAGTTTGTACTCTAAACCCACAATAAAAAATTACCCTAAAATAAAATGAAACATTTTACCCCGCCTAAGGCCCAAAGGCACTGGGATAGGCTCCAGTCACCCGCGACCTCTAACGGGAACAAGCGGTAGAAAATGAATGACTGAATGAATGAAATGAAAAATGAATAGGACTTTTGTATGGATTCCGCCTGGAGATTATTGCTTTATTACAAATCACTTTCAGTGAATTTTCATTCAGCTTTTAAAAGAGAATTGTCAAAACCCAATGAATGCTAAAACGAGTGTCAGACCACACCTCCAGACACTAACTTTTTTCTTTTATATATTTAACAAAGAAAATCAAGGCAGGATTTAAAATCTGATTTAATCTGTGCAGATCCCCCCCCCCCTTCCCCCCCCCCCTCCCCCCCTCCCCCTACATATAAGTAGAGTAAAACAGATACCAGAGTCCAAAACTACAGTCTCAGCTTCACAAACGCTCGAGCCAATTGCTTGTGCTCCAGAGGGTTCAGGAAAAGCTTCAGTTTAAAACGGGGCAAATTTTTTAAGGCAATTAAAAAAAAAAAAAAGGCCCTAAGCATAGTTTAAAAAAAGAAAAAGAAATAGTTAACGGTCTGGTAATACAATTAGTTTTGAGCCATTATGTCCAGCCAATCAAATCCATGGCCACGCCTCTTCCATCTATATTTATACGTTGCCACAGCTGTTTTTTCTTTTTTCCTTTATGACAGTGTAAAAAAGTGAACAACTCAAAGTATCTGACTAATCCAAGCGCTCGTTTACGCGCGGTTCTCTCGGGGCCGTAGGGAATTTATAACCAAAAGCTGAGAGTGTAGACTTTATTAATAACTTTAGGCGCCGTCATTTACGCACATGATGACTGAAGGGAACGGATTACCTGAGCGCACAGCGGAGAGTGAAAGCGAAGCCGCCGCCGCCGCCACCGCTGCCGCCACCACCGGGCCTGCCGCTGAGGACAAGCCGGTAGCGGAGGAGAATAACGGGGGGAAAAGTGCAGATGAAGAGACGGAGTTTGTGCACCCCGAAGGCGGCTGGGGCTGGGTGGTCATGCTGGCTGCCATGTGGTGCAATGGCTCTGTGTTTGGGATCCAGAACGCCTTCGGAATCCTGTTCGTGTCACTCCTGCGCGAGTTCGGCTCCGAAACCGACGAAGACCTCCGGTTCCGGACAGGTAAACGCAGGCGTCAGTCAGTCACATTCACTGCGCCTCATCCGCCCGCCTCAAGTACGCGGACCCCAGTGAGTGCGAATGGAAAATAAAACGCGCACCAACACGCAGACCCGGTTCCAAGGAGTCTGGAAAAGTGTATTTGACGTCTAAAGTAATGTCACGTACTGTAGCTTATATTAGTTTCTAAGTGTGGCTAGGCTAAAACCACGCGCGTGTGGACGGGTAATTTGATCACTTATTTCCTGTTAGGCGAACGTCGCAGAAACGCACGTGCAAATAAAAAAAGTAAAATGTAATGGTGGTGTAAATAGGTTTTGTGAGCACATTATAACCTCAATAATAGTTTTAGCCGTGTTCTAATGTAATAATACACGATTTAGAGCTTGCTGACTGTAACTTCCATTGGCCCGCGCTGATTGGCCCTTCACACGAGCGCACAGACGCACGCGGTTTTTTTGTTGCGTTTTCCAGTGTCTCGTCTTGTGCCAACGCGGGCAGATGTTGAATGAAAGTCAACCTTCTCGTGAATCGTTATGTGTTGAATGTTCTTCCAGTGACAGACCCTCTACCGGCGCCGCCGCTCACATGTTTCGAGAGTGTTTGTGAAAATCATGTTTCCTTGAATTGACGCGACCCTGAAACGTGCACGAGTGGAGTCAAAGACAGACCACGTTGTTCCAGGGTTTTTGGACGATGCTGTGGGATTCAAACACCTGTGACCGACTGGCACTGAGGGAAAGGGGCCAATGCTACAGCTGAAATGAGCAAAAGAAAAGAATCTAACTGAATCACACAAAGGCTGTTACAGTATTCAGATAATGTTACTCATCCCTCTATGGCTGATATCAAGTAATGTCACAAATCAACAGGGCTCAAAACCAATTAGCAGTTGTAGATTATGCTTGACTTGGTTTATGCTTAATATCTCTGTAATTACTGCGGTGCAAATCTATTAAACATGAAACACTGCTGCAGAATCACTTAAACTTACTATGATTAGATTAGATTCAACATGTGTTGAATACTTTCTCTTGACACGTGCCTAACCTTCGTTTCCTTGCCGTTCTTCTGAAATTTTGACTTCATTTGAGATTGTGAACGCCTCCCATTGAAGATGAGTGTTATCATGCGACCTTGAACCTGCTCTTTACCAAAGGTTTACTTTGGCTGAGGTCTAAATAAACACCAATGTGATCCAGGGTTCTGTGTTGGCCCAATCGGGACAAGTAACAACAACAATATCAAGCAAAAACAAAGATTTTGACATAAAGAAACTACTACTAAATGGTAAATATATTTACAATAGGCCTATTGATGGTTGAAAGTTATGCTTTTGTGGTTGGTGAGGAAAGGGTTCATTGTGACTGTTTCTGAAGAAGCAACAAGTTATATTATTAACACATAAAAGTGCAGTATTGTGTGGGCACAATACTGCACTTGTGTGTGGAGTTTTGCATGTTTTGATTTGTTTATTACCTGCTCTTTAGTGCCAGGCCAAGAGTCCATGGGAGACCAACCGTCGATTTGAGGGTTGATCTGATTCTGCTCAGGTGATCATAGTTCACATTACTCATCCCTTGTGTGACTCCTCCCCTCGCCTGTGTGAAGGGGCATCTGTAGGAGCAGACACATACCTGCACACTTCCACCGGCCTCTGTGGGGCCTGTGTGCTCACGCTGAGACCAGGTCTATTATCAGTCATGACTATAGTGTGTGACACAAAAGTCTTTCCTAAAAGTTCCTAATTTGCAGTTGCTTTATTAGTGTTTCCTGCTGACCCTGTGTGTGCACTTGAATATGTATGTTGATGGTGAACGTGGTTTACTCTGCACCCTGGCCTCCAGAATACCTGTGTGTGTGTGATGCACTTTGAACTACTGTGTTTGCTCTTAGGTCCATGTGGACTAACTTTGTACACACGTGAATCATGTTTATTTCTCTTTGTGTACCAGAGTGAACATCCATGTGTAGAAGAGTGAAAAATACCTTGATCCAATGACAGGCTAGGAGTCTGGGTGCGGGTGGGGGGGTTAAACCACATGATTCCTCCTGGTTCTGGCGTGGGGCCTATGGTTGTGGTCAGCAGATCAGCATATCAGTGATCAGAATGTGGGTCTCACTTATAAGGCAGGGCCTGTGGATATGATGCCCTTTGACTCTATGGCTCACACACAAGTAAATCTTTGACAGTTTATTGCTTGCGTTTGCCCAGAGAGTTACATGTGATGACTCTTCACTTCCCTAGATCACCTGAGTAGAATTTGTCCCTGAAACCTACTGTAGATGCAGGCACAGTTAATAATCTTATACAGATTATTTTCTGTTATATTTTAAAGAATTATCGGTTTAGAGATACCCTCCCCCTCCTTTCTCTCAAGGCATTCACTTTCCATAGAATGTACAGATGTGGTTTAACACCATCTCTTAAGTTTGGACCTGAAACGGGGCGGACAAAGACTCCACCAATCAGAAAGCAGCGCTGCCCTCTCCCTTGACTTCCCTCCCCACTAACAGCTCTCATCTGGAGCTCCTTAGGTCTGGACATGAGCAGCAGCGCATGTTTCCTCCACGTTTTTAAGCAAAGCCATAAATTATATCCCCCACCACCTTCTTATTTCTCGTATCGTGCATCGAGTTGAACATTCTTCTGCTGAACCATGAGGCACCAGAGCCAGGCCACGTATAGTGTCTCATAGATATGTCATGATGTGCTTGGTTTCTGTTTCCGACCCACTCAATCAACGTCTTCAATTTGGCTAGTAAATTTGATTTTTATATGCCAGATGCCCTTTCTGAAACTACATTGGTCCGTAAGCCTGTGTGAATTATAAAGAAAACAAGGATACTGGAGCAGTCGAAGGGTACATTTTGGAGAACTGGTGCATTGATGGTTCTTTAATGAGGTCCAATTCTTTGGGATCAGTTCATTATTGGATTTAGATTGCAAATAGTTGTTCAAATAATTTTAAGTAGCTAGTACTCTGATAAGAAATTTTACCTAAAAACTATTTGTTATAAGAAAAGTCTAAAATATAATCAAAAATATTGATTATAATCATCCAAATTATAATGGTACTTGTGTTTACTCTTTGATATAATGTATGCTCTGCCACAATAAACAAAACAGACTAGATATTTTTGATATATTATATTTAAGTTTGAACTGTCATGAATGCGTTGTCGAATGCGAATGCAGAAGCGCTGTAGATGGAGTTGCTCTGTCTCCTGTTTGTGCTAAAAGACTCTCTGTGTTTGCTCAGGGTCACACTAATGGCTCAGCACCTGTCCATTTGGCCTTTGCGTTAACCTGGTGCACAGATGCTCACATGAGAATAAGATCGCATACAAAGGAGTAGAGATTCTATTGCATCAACAAACAATATTAAAATCACTGATGATTTTAAAAGGAAAAATGCACTTTCTACTTAAAATGGTTTATGACTGTGTCAAGTTATCCAAAAGTGTTAATATCTGGGAGACTATTTAAAACCAGTCGAACTGAAATGGTGCTGCTCAGTACTAGTATAAAAACTATAGCTTTGTTTTAGTGTTGGCAAAAAAGTTTGCGGTTACCAGTACTCGGAGGCTCATTATCTGGTAGAACTGCTACTTATTATTGAAACAGGCACCTTTTGTGTGAATATTTTGGCCATATTTCAAAAGAAGAAAACAAAATTGTGGTTTGAATCCACGTTGACTGCGCTGAAAAATATATATTTCGAATGTATTTTTATTATTTAAAACAGCGAACAAGACTAGAGAGCAAGACAAAAATAATAATAATAATAATAATAATAATAATAATAATAATAATAATAATAATAATAATAATAATGATAATAATAAAATGATAAAGGCACAATGACAAAACATAAATAAAATTACGGCATAAAAAGTCCAACATTCAAGTCACTTTTAGTCCAAAGTTTTATCCAAATTTGTCCATTTTCCAATTACCGTATATTCCGGACTTTTAGCCGCTCCCCTATATAAGCCGCATTTGCTCTATTTTTAAAAAAACGATAATAAAACAATACATAGGCCGCACCTTTTGTATAGGCCGCAGAACTCTTTCCTTGACTTTTGGCATCGCATGAGCTCGTCCCGCTGTCCCCCCTCCAGCGTGCTCTCCCCTCCAGCGTCTCACCGTACATTCATTGATGTTAAGCTTGCGTGCAGCCCGCGCGGTTTCCTAGCAAGATCGATGGCCTTCAGCTTAAAACTTGCTTCGTACGAACTTCTTCGTTTGGGTTCCATAATGATGCGGCAAGAATTTGAAAATAATTTATAGTTGGTAATTTGTCGTCCGTGTTCTATTTGCTAGCTGAATAAAAAAAGCAACATCTGCTTCTTTGCTTAACTTTTCTGTAGTTTTGATTCCAATTCCGGTTAGTTCGCCCCTAGCGGTGAAAGAAAAAAACCACAGAAAAGCCGCAGCCTCTAAATAAGCCGCATGGCTCAAAACATCTGACAAAAGTAGCGGCTTATAGCCCGCAAAATACGGTAAGTCTGAATGTCTGTTATTATGTCAGTCCAATCCTTGATTGTTTGTGATGTTTGTGTCAGCCATTTCTCAGTGATGGCCTTCTTCCCTGCCGCCAGAAATACATTCTAAAGGTATCCATTTATTGTGTCCTTGGCAGGAGTTTTGAGGAACAAATAGATAGTTCTAAAATTGAGAGGGATGGCAAAATGTCAAAAACAGTTGTTAATTTCAGTCCAATATTTTTGAGCCACAGGACAATCCCAAAACACGTGATAGTAGTTTGCCTCCTGGCTGCCACAGTTTCTCCAACAGTTCGCATTTCCTACAAATAATGGGCAATTTGACATGGTGTTGTGAAAAAACGACACATTTTTCAACAAATTTCCCTCCAAACATGCGATTTTCACATCCTTCCACTGGGATTTACACACATTTTCCCACTCTTCATTTGCCAAAACGAGGTTACCGTCTCTTTCCCATTTGTTTTTGATATATTTAGTTGAGTAGCTGTCCAGATTATTAATGCATTGATATAATTTAGACATTATATCCCCTCTAAGATCTGATTTATAAGCCTTGATAAAAAACATTTTTTAAATTTAAAGCAGCTGCCGCAAAACAATACATTTAAGACCCATGAGATTTATAGCTCCCACCATTTTATATATTCTATCTAGTGCAGTGGTTCCCAAAGTGGGGTCGGGAAGTCACAAAGCATAAACTGGGGGTTGTGAGATTATTTGATAATGTAATTTTAAAACTATGACACTGTATTTTCACCCTGGAGAGACTCAGACAAAAATAGAAAGGAGCATTTAGCAAGCTTTATTACATGGGTCATTTGGTGCTCAAACCCCGGCAGAAGACATTGCGATTATGGGCTTACCATGATAGAGTTTTATTAGATGTCTCCCCCCAGGACCTGGAGACTGTTGGTGGTAGGATATGATGAAGAGGGTAGAGGGGACAATGAGTACAATGTTTGGGATGCAAAGGAGGAGATGGGGAGGTGGTGGGTCACAGCACAGACTAAAAGTGGCCGAGCCAACTGCATTAGAGTTTAAACATGCCAGACTGGGCACTGATTGGGTGCAGAGGAGGTGCGCCGTGCAACAGGTACGAGTAACTCGGGCGCATTGATTGAGGCTGGAGAGCAGGTGAGCCCTGGTGTAGCAGTGGATGTAGATGGGGTGGAGTTAGGTCTTCCAGGCAGAATTTACGCTAGCTGCATTACATCTATTGTTTTATTGAAAACAGTGTGTTTTTGTGAAATATGTTCAGATAACTTAATAAACTACTAAAATATGTACAAATAAACCTTCTTTGAAAAGATTTACAACTTGAAATTATTACATATGTCTATTTCTTGGATTCCTGATTCGGGTGTATGGTTATTTTCGGGGTCCCGGTCTTAAACGTTTGGGAACCCGTACTCTAGTTAATTAATATTACACTGAACAAAAATATGAACGCAATACTTTTTTGTTCGAGATAACTATTCCTATACCTCCCAAATATTCACAAATTATTGTTTTACTGAGCAATTACTTTTAATATTAATAGTCCATCCCACTTCACAGGTGTTGCATATTAAGATGCTGATGAGACACAGGTGTGCCTTAGGCTGGCCACGATAAAAAGCCACTCTGAAATATTCTATTGGTAGGTTCTTGGTGGGTCAATGGGTCAAACATGTCAATATCTGGTGTCCCCACCAAAATTGGCCACCCAAGTTGCTGGATATTGGCAGGAACTGGATCACGCTGTTGTATACGCCGATCCAGAGCATTCCAAACATGCTCAATGGGTGCCAGTGAGTCCATATATATATGTTTTTGTTTTTTTTTAACTTTTGCATTCAGACAAAGTACTAAAAGTTTAAAAAGTTTAGTTTGTTTTTAATGGCAAATGTTATCAACTAAATATTGATGACCACCCCAAGTCTGCTTGCCCATTCATAAAAGACACAGCACAATCTGTTTGCGCTGGTGCACCCCCCAAAGAATATACTACCAGCCGCCACTGCTTGTGAATTGGTCAGATTGCACTTTTAGACATTGTGTGACGCTGTTGGTGTGTGTCTATGTGCAGCCTGGGTGGGTTCTCTGTCCATGGGCATGATCTTCTTCTGCTCTCCGATTGTGAGTGTCTTCACCGACCTGCTTGGCTGCCGGATCACAGCTGTGGGTGGCGCCGCAGTGGGATTGGTGGGACTCCTCGCCAGCTCCTTTGTCACGTGAGCCACACACATCATTTATCTGTCTCATATTTTGCAGAAAGAAAATTATGAGTTTTAGAAATTAAGGAACATTATTCCAGTGGGACAAAAGTAGTTCTACCCTGCTAAATATTTGAAAAGTCCAACAGAATGTATCAGCATCTGTGTGTTAGGATTGGCTCAGAGACAGCCTCATAAGCCTCTGTCAGCCTTGAGACTAGAGTCGTTTAGCACTATCTCCTCATTTCCAGGGATTCTGTACATCCTTGCTTCTACATGTTAGAACGCCCTCACACAGCACAGGCAGCCCCTGTAACGCCCTCACATATATGCTCAACAAATGACACCTTATCAAATGCTGTGGACCATCGGGGCTCAGGGCCTTGTAATTTCACAGGAACATTCACTTTTTTTCAAACACAAAAATGTGAGACATGACAGATAGCATTCACTTTCCATCTCCTGGCCCTGTGTAGTTCAGTACAAAACCAAAACTTTGCACTCTCTATGCAACCTCTCAGATGTGAGTGAGTCCTAGTATGAATTGAAGTGTTTTTCATTTTCTTTCACTGTTATGCTACAGCATGTTTCCAGAATCGTGAAACCCTAGAAGTCTGTGTGTTTTTGTGTCTGCAGGTCGCTGGGCGCCATGTACTTCACTTACGGCATAGTGTTTGCATGTGGCTGCTCATTCGCCTACCAGCCAAGTCTGGTGATCCTAGGGCACTATTTCAAGAAGCGCCTGGGTCTGGTGAATGGCATAGTGACGGCAGGCAGCAGCCTGTTTACCATCACCTTGCCGTTTGTTCTTTCTGGGCTGCTGGAAAAGGTGGGCCGTCAGAACACCATGCGAGTCCTCTGCATCCTCATGTTTTTGCTCATGTTAGCTGGCTTTACCTACAAACCCCTGATACCTACTAAAACCAGGAAGAACACTGGCAGCCGCTGTCCACGCATGGGCCAGCTCTTCAATGTGAACATCTGGAAGTCCCTTGGTTATCGGATCTGGGCCTTCGGAGTGCCTGCTGCACTCTACGGATACTTTGTGCCTTATGTTCACCTGGTAAGCTACATTTTATACATGTCAGCTCATTAGAGACCGGGGCAGGGTTTGAGTTGGGGAACGTGGTGACTTGGCCTCTGCCAAACAGCAGCAGGTCAGAGCAAACACTCTGCTCTCCAGCTGTTCGTTCCCAGTATCTCAATGTCATGTTTTGGATTTTCTCGATGGTTTAAAGATGTTTTGAAGACAGTGGCAAAGGTCACCCAAAAGCTTCACAACATTCACTGAATCAAAACAAACAAGAGGAGCTTCAGTCAGTTGGCCTCACAGCAGTGTTTAGGGTCCAGGACACACATGTCTGCAAGTGTACCAAGTTATTACACTATACATATAACGATTATTTCAACTGTTTACCATTGTCTTATTATTAATTATTGATGTAGCACACATCACAATCACATACAGGCTAACTGTCAAAAGCAGGATTAGAAACTACAGTCCCGCACTTATCTTTGTTTTATGTCCCCGGCTCTGGAGGTAAATAACTCCTGACTCAGTTATAATTGGTGAAAAAAACTCCGCTCCTGTATAAAAGCAAGATTAAGTTTCTGAAATTTCCCAACCAAAACCTATAGAGTTCCGCAGAATCAACACGTGAGAAAGGCAGAAGTGAGAGTGTGTACTACTCAGATATTTTTTTCTTTTAACCCAATGATAAAAGACTGTGATTAAACATATATTGAATATGCCAAAACAGGATTCATGTAACTTGTAAGTAGCTCTATATAGTGAAAAATCTGACTGAGAAAGCTGGAGAGTCAGGTCTTGGTGTTTCTGTCGACCAGTCAGACTAAGGCAGGAGCACAGAGGCAAGCGGGAAGGAAGCCCAAACACATGCACTACTTGTTTTTGACTCCTTGACGTTTTCTGAGTGCTTCCTGTAGAAGTGCTGAGCTGTGCAGCTCTGAGCCTTCCTCTTTTCATACAGTCGGTTGTGGTACGCAGATGGCAAGAGCAAAGTCCTGTAGGTCTATAAGCACACCTTTCCAGATACTGTTCTAAACTGATAAGGTGTGCCTTATAATGCATGTGTTGGCTCAACGAGGTAAACTGGAGTTTCAGGGCAGTCTCTATCCACTGACTGCAGGAGAGCAGACGCATAGTATCATTTGGACACATTTTTGTCATGTCACTAATCACGTAGGCTCTATGTGTTCATAGATGAAGCACGTCGAGGAACGTTTTGGCAAAGATGCCAACAAAGAGGTGCTGCTCATGTGCATTGGCATCACGTCTGGAGTGGGTCGGCTCATTTTTGGGAGAGTGGCTGACTATGTGCATGGGGTCAACAAGGTTTACCTGCAAGTGAGTGTTTGTAAAACCATGATTTTATGCATTGTGCTGTGTGATAAAACAATTGAACAAAAGTGTAAATTTTTGTGGTCAGCCTCAGGCACACCTGTGTAATATTCACGCTGTCTCATCTGCATCTTGATATGCCACCCCTGTGAGGTGGGATGGATTATCTGCGAAGGAGAAGTGCCCACTAACAATTAGACAGATTTGTGAACAATATTTGAATGAAATGGGTCTTTTGTGAATATAGAAAATATTTTATATTTTTGAGTCCAGCCCATGAAAAATAGGTGATGCGTTTATATTTTTGTGTATTTTGTATTATAGTGTATTTTGTGTACACATTCAAAAATGTTATGAAAGAAATATCTTATAAATATATTGTCCACAAAAGCTGTCCCTTATCCTTTTTGTGAAGGATTAGATCTATGTAGACCGGCTGGTCTGTAGTGAATAGCACAAGAGACTGAGGCAGAATTATCGTGGGTCGTGTCTTTTTAAATTATTTTCCATTTTCCAAACAAAAGTACAAAAGTACCAAAGTGTACAACAGAAAGTGCTAAGTGCAATGAAGTGCCTGGAGGATCAGGACCAGATCTTTTCTCCAGCACTGGATGCCTTATGTACTACTGGGTAAAACCAAAACAGGTGTAATTTTACCACCCCACAAACTTGTCATCTTAAACTTATGACGGTCCATTCATAAGAAGTCCATTCAACTGACAACAATAATCACCTCTTTGGGGTTGAACATGGGAGCCGCTTGCTGAGGCTTTTGTAATAAAAAACATTTGTTTATTTATGCTGACAGAGAAGATGTTGAACTTTGTGCCAGTTTTTGTTTCTGGTGAATATTCCCTATAATTACAGAGATATGAACCATAAACCAGGTCTACAAATCTGCAATCTGACATTTGAACAGCATATTCCATACTTTTCTGATGTCTCCAGCTCAGTGTAAAACTATAAGGATTCTTTCCACCTACTGTGGAAACCATTCATGTTTATAGTATTAGTCCATTGGATCTAAACCAGGCTTACATGTAGTAAACCAGACTGTAACTTGTAGTCTAGTGTAAAATGTGATATGCACTTGCAAAACAGATGCTATACCTAATGACATGCTAGACCAGGGGTCCCCAAACTTTTTCCTGTAAGGGCCACATAACTTTTCCCTTCTCTGATGGGGGGCCAGGGTCAGTTTGTAACAGAAAAAAGTGTGACGATCGCAGGGGTGCCTAAATGTAAACATGTATTGTTTTCCAGAAAGCCACATATAACCAAATATGACTAACCCTTTCCGAGATCAAATAACCCTCTCTGGGTTCTTCACAGAAAAGAAATAATTCAGGAAATATATAATAACACTATTCATGAAATCAATAAAAATCAAATAACCCTCTCTGGGTTCTTCACAGAAAGAAAGTTTGTGTTGTGCCGTGCACAGTCTTGGGTAAAAGTTCAGCTTCACAGTTGTCAGAGCAGAATCTATGACTCATATGAGCATGAATAATGCGTCTCTTGTATTGTTCAGGGGGCCGGGTCAAATGTGGAGGCGGGCCGTATCCGGCCCCCGGGCCGTATCCGGCCCCCGGGCCGTAGTTTGGGGACCACTGTGCTAGACGGTCATACTTGCTAAAGTACATGCTAAACAAATACTAACATGTGCCGCAGGTCTCCTCGTTCCTGGTCATTGGGCTCATGTCTATGATGATCCCTCTGTGTGATATCTTCGGGGGGCTCATTGCCGTCTGTCTGCTCATGGGCCTCTTTGACGGTTGCTTTATCTGCATCATGGCACCCATAGCCTTTGAGCTGGTGGGAGCGGATGATGTGTCCCAGGCCATTGGCTTCCTACTGGGCCTCATGTCAGTGCCCATGACTGTAGGACCCCCCATAGCAGGTAACCTCACTGTGGCTGTACTGCTGTACAAACAATCTGACCAAACCGTGTTTTTTCTTTTCCACACAAAATGGGATAGCTGATTTTTTTGGTTACCTCTATTTTACAGCGTTATTTTGTTTCAGTATATTACAAGGGCAAAAATATAAATTAGAAAAAAAAAAACTGTTTGCAGTGGTGGAAAGTAACAAAGTACAAAAGTATTTTTCTTATGCTTTTAGACCTGCTGAAATGGCTGAGGGGTTACTTTTTAGTATGTTTATTTTAGAGTTCCAAATCTTGGCTTTGAGCAAACAAAAATAAAGGTTATACATGACCGGGGAAACTGCTTCTAATGACCAATAATCAGGACAATTCTTCATCAAGATCACAATTTGATGCTTTAATATTTCTCAAAATCTGTGTGAATCTCGTCTTCTTTTTAATCTAAAAGTACATTTTAAAGGTGTACTTTTAATTTTTAACTTAAGTAGATTTTTTAATGTGACACTTTAACTTAAGTAACAAAATGTAGTACTTTATCCACCACTGACTATTTGAGAGAACATGAAACAAGGGCTCCGACAAATACCACTAAAAAACAACACAACTTCGTCTACAATACAAGAGGAGCCTCGTGCGTGATTGGGTTTTGGTCAAGGTTAAGACACTAAGTGAAGCTAAGATGATTTTCTGTGTGCCTCAGGCTTTCTGAGGGACCGACTTAAAAGCTACGACCTGGCCTTCTACCTCGCTGGCATCCCCCCAATGGTGGGCGGGGCTGTGCTATGCCTCATCCCATGGGTGGAGGCACGTCGCAGGCGACAGGAGTCCCAAGAACAGGAGAGAGAAGTCGCCCAGAATATGCTGGACTCAGAAAAGGCTCAGAGACATGGTGACCCCAGAGCAGGCGAGTCTGTCCTGTAGACAGACAATAAACACCCAGGTGTTTTATGAGAACACGATTTTAATCACATGGAAGAAGTCTCAAAATGACTGAAGGTGATTGCTGGACTATATCCCAAAATAATATGGTTGTTTATTATATATTTGTTTATTATATATTTGTGTGATTAATTAACTAATTGAATTGTATTTCAACTTAACTTATAAGTAAGTTAAATGTATTATTAAATTGTATTCTCAAAACATTAACCTTTCTTTATAGCCCCAACACTACAGCTATAGTATTAAACAAACAAAGTGCAAAAGTGCTCTGAGCTCAGGACTTGACTTGGACTGAAATATCGTGTCTTGACTAGTATTCTGGAGTAATCAATTGTGTTAATTCATTGTTACAGAGCCTTAATGCATTGGGATCTACTCCTCGGTTGGCCCACTTAAATCTGTAGTGGGCCAACTGCTCCCCCCATGTCTGACTTTCAGGCTATTCTGTTCCTTCCTTTGGTAAGATGAGTTAGTGTCATTTACAATACCTCCATAACAATTCTGTTCTTGGCAGTCCATCATTTGGAGGGAAAAAGTAAACTAAACCCAAAAACATATGGATATTGTTCTTCTCAAACTGGCCATTAAAAAGTTGGCACAGTCACAAAACGGTAATTTTACAGCTCTTTATTTAGGTCTGTTAGCATCTGTTGGAATTTTACCACAACAGTATTTTCACACAAATGCACACGCTGTGTGTGTGCATTTGTATATTAGATGTGATGCCTTTGGAGCAGAGGCAACAGCCTACCTTTGTACGACAGAGGAAAATTATACATTGGAACACACACTGTGTCTTTAATCACGTTTGTTGAGTCTAGACTTGTGACAAATTTGTAGTTTTTTTTATTGTGTCAAAGAAAAATAATCTGCCCTTTAATCTAAAACACATTTTAGCTGTACATTGTATTGCTTTGTGTTTGTGTGAAGTCCAAAGTGCTGCAGGCTGTAAGCAGGTCTGACGTCTGTCTCCGTCTGCTGGCCTGGGAAAATCTTGCTTTTCACATTTTGCCTTAACTTCTCTACTTCAGTGTTGGAGTTTACTTGACTGTGCTAAACCAATGTGCCTCATGTCTCTTCTGATTCCAGAATGCTGGAACGCCAGAGAGACATTGACTATTTGCCATGTATATGATGGTTTTGTTTTATTGTAACGGTGTTTGTAGAGAGGCTTACTTTTTATATCTTTTCTGAACATATGATATGTAAACAGTTCATATTTTCATATTTTGAGCCCAGTAAAATTATTTGCATATAGTGTCTTTGTCCAGTTATTATAGCAGTTATGAGATTCAAACAGAAGTGTATTTGGACCTGTCTTGCTGCTGCCTCGAGCAGGACAGTCCTGGCGCTGCGCTGCCACTGGCACCGCTGATCCCCCTTTGAAACTCAATGAGCAGAAGTATTTCTCGCATGCTCATATGATTGTTTAACATAGTGTACACTTACAATACGACTACTGTCTCTCTCCTCTCCCTCTCTTACTTTTATTGAGTATATGCAGAGTGGGTCCACCAAGATGCTTTAAAAGAAACACTAGAGGTGCCATCTATATTGACCCGCTGCAGGGTGTCCTCAAAGGAAACAGCTGAATGTTGTTAGGTGTGACGTTTATTATACAATCCACAAATGTGTCAAAGAGTTAGGTAAAAAGAGAGTTAAATAACTATATACATTTACATTTATATATACATAATAATGTTGAAAAACAATGAACATGAAAATAAAAGCTTTCGTTAAACAACCTAACCTGCCGTATTAATGTACATATATAAATAAAACATCTTAGAACTAAAGAATATGTGGAAAACAGCGACCCACAAGACTGGCATGGCTGAGGTTGCTATTGCAAGGTTGTGTGCAGGTTGTCACTGCGCTCCGCTGCTCTCCCAGTGTGCTGTGTACCACATCACTCTGGTACAGAGCAATTTTAATAACACCGTGACATTTAGCACTGAAATACTATACAACCCCACTAATAAAACTCACATTTAGAACTATAGCCTATAATGACGTCAAAAGGAAGGCAGACAGCAAACTTCAACAACACAATGTCGGCTTACATTGATCAAACACGCACAGAACACCAGACAGTGGAAAGAATGATCCCAACAAGCATTGGTTACCTCACTAAACGAAACACTTAAGGCAAACTAATCCAAGCACTAGAGCGAACTTTATGCAACCTCCCCAAACTCCTCTTACTCTCTCTCTGAGCCCCAATACCTGGCCTCAGCCCAGACAGAATCAGTCAACAGAACAAGGGGTCCTAAAATGTAGTGTCCAAAAAGAAGGGCCTTTTCAACATGCTTTGTACCCAGGGCCCAGTATTTTGTGCTCCACCCCTGCTTTGGCTATTGTCTGTTGCTTGGAACTGGTGAGATCCGGGACTCAGCCCAGGCAAATAAACATATTTTAATGTGTTGGCTTCTGATTTTTAACTCAAGGGAAAATTTGAAAAGAGCAGACAAAATTTCAGGCAATTTGGATTTGGGGCCAGACGTAGACATTCGGGGCTTAGGCCCCGAATAAATTGGCCTGGTGACGCCTATGTCTGTTGCATCTGTTTCTTTGTTTTTCATTTAACTACTCTAAAATCTAATTAGTTGTCACCCTAAACAATATTAAAAACATCAAAACGCAGCAGTTACATTGTTATATTCATTTTGTAAGGGGCAAAGTGCAAGTATTATTACCATGATTTTACCATCGTGCGTCATCAGATCAAAATATGACCCATTTGGCTTGCCATACTGTCTCATGGCGAGCGACTCGAATCTGAAGCACGTCCGCTTCGCCGTGATGGAGGATGATAACGAGGAACACGGGGGTGACACGTTGTTTGACAGGTGTAAAGAGAATGACCGAAGGCTTAACATTGCGTTTAAGAAGCCCAGGAGGAGCTCCAGAGGCGCGGGAAGCGCGGAGGACACCTCCGCCGGTGGAGGTCGCTGGCTCATTACCGCTGCGCTGTGCGCTTCTTTCCTGGGACTGGTAACCACCGTTATCCCGGTTGATATTGCGTTTTGTTGTCATTTTCTTTTAATGGATACTACCACAGGCCAACCAGAACCCGACTTCCATGAAAGAAAATGAGCAGATTTCACGCTAGCTTGTCCGGTGCTCTTTCAGTTTCTGTGTCTGCTCTTCAGTGATATCACTGGTGCAAGTGGGACATGTCAGACATGGTCTCTGAAGGGTGTTGTTGTTGGTGTTCCTTTAAAATCTCAACTAATCTTGACCTGAGATGGTCATTTCATTCAGTTTGACAGACACCATGCAATTTGATGTATATATATTTGGTCGGGACAGTGCATGTTTATGAACATGCACATGATGTAAACACGCCGTTTTTACCATGGTTCATCCGTTGTCCCTCATTCTCTCTCACAGCACTCTCTTTCACACACATGTTTTTAGTGGGAGGGGAAACGGTTTATATGGCTGTTATGTTGTTTTTATTCAAATTGAAACAAACAAGTGTTTGATATTTTAATGTTTTAAGTGAAATTGTAAGTAGTACATAATGTTATCTTGTGCTGTGAGAAATGACTCAAAAGAGTGTGGAGAGATGCTCCGCTGCTTAGTGCTGCCCTGGCCATGCCTCACAATCACTTTGAAGTGCTGTGTTTTTTGCAGGGGATGAGTATTGCAGTTATTGGCCCCACGTTTGAGGATCTGGCTCTGAATGTCCACAAAAACATCAGCAACATCTCATACATATTTGCGGGCCGCTCTGCTGGGTACATAGGTGGGTCCCTGCTTGGGGGTACACTCTTGGACTATTTGGACCCTTACCTGCTGCTAGGTAATGCTGTATGCACAGTGCACCATGCATGCCCTCTGTGCCCATTAACTTGAGTTGTTTCTTCAGGGCTGTCCATGCTGCTGACAGCAGTGGGGATGTGTGCAATCCCACTGTGCCGACAGGTGCTGCTCCTCACCGGCTTCATGGCCTGCATCGGTATCTCCATGGGCGTCCTGGACACAGGTGGTCAAGTGCACTACTCTTTCACCCCTGCTAAACATTTATCACACTAAATCTGTTTGTATTGAAGGAAAATGCAGTACAGGCTACAATGAAAAACTCATCGGTTGGCCAAAGTGAAAGATGATGAAATAGATGTAAAATGGTGGCTATATAGTGTTAAAATGCATAATTTCTTCTTATTATAAATTATTACTTTATTTAATTCTAGTAATTACTTCTGATAAATATCATAGTTTCACATCAGTCAGGTGGCAGTTTGTGAAGAAAAGTTGAAAATTTCAGGAAGTTGAAGAGTTTTAAAAAGAAAATCCTCAATCAATGTCAAAAATATATACACAAAATTCCCTCCAAAATGCAGTGACAATTTATGTGTGAGGAACACATTTTTTACACTGTATAAATCAGGGGTCCCCAAACTTTTTCCTGTAAGGGCCACATAACTTTTCCCTTCTTTGATGGGGGGCCAGGGTCAGTTTGAACCAGAAAAAAGTGTGACGATCGCAGGGGTGCCTAAATGTAAACATGTATTGTTTTCCAGAAAGCCACATATAACCAAATATGACTAACCCTTTCCGAGATCGAATAACCCTCTCTGGGTTCTTCACAGAAAAAAATAATTCAGGAAATATATAATAACACTATTCATGAAATCAATAAAAATCAAATAACCCTCTCTGGGTTCTTCACAGAAAGAAAGTTTGTGTTGTGCCGTGCACAGTCTTGGGTAAAAGTTCAGCTTCAGTTGTCAGAGCAGAATCTATGACTCATATGAGCATGAATAATGCGTCTCTTGTATTGTTCAGGGGGCCGGGTCAAATGTGGAGGCGGGCCGTATCCGGCCCCCGGGCCGTAGTTTGGGGACCACTGGTATACATATTTAGTTAAGAAAATAAAGGTGTCATATATGTTTATTGGTCAAAGAATAATTAAAGTAAAATTAACTAGGATTCTCTTTTTCTTGTTGTGTGTGTATGTTTCAGTAAAACTGGTAGTTCAACCAATCAAGTCACTTAAATAAAATTGTGTATTACACTAAAAAGTGTATTGGATATGACAATGTGTTAAATAATTAGCAGTATAGTAGGAAAAATATAGATTTAAAATCTTTAACTGTATTAGGACTCTGCTGGTGCTTTGTTTTGTTTTTAGCTCTGTTGTATGTGCCTTTCAAAGCTTCATAAGACATTGTACGATTGGACAGGGTTCAAAACACAGAAGTAACAACAAATTAAAACCTAGGACAAGACTGAGATGGTGAGTTTGATGATGTGGTGTAGGATTGACTAAACAGGAATGTTATGAGTCTGGATTTGAGTGGAGACTGTGGTGCAAGGGTCGGGAGGGAGAAAGTCAGAAATGTATAGTGGGCCCAGATTATGGACCACAGGTTTGGAAGCGATGACGAGTATTTTACTTCTAGAGGAATTTGTTGGCGAGACCAAAGGAGTGGGTCACAGTAGTCGATACGGGAGGCAACAAGACTGATGGCAGTGGTGTAAGAAGGAGCGAGGGGAGAGATATTTGGTGTTTCCCAATTGCTTCTGAAGCAATCCACATAATCAGAGCTCCACCAAGTGGTGTTCATAATCACCCAAAGCCTCACGTCCTCCTTGACTGGACTCCTTGGTTTGGCTAATTTACCAAGGATGTAAATTAGTTTAACTTTAAATTGCCCACAATGCACTGCAACTTTCACTTTGTGTAAATTTAAAGCAGTGAAATACATTTTTGAAAAAAAACAACAACCAGAATAACCAACAACTTTACAATCAATCCATCCATCGATGTTCGTCTGCTTTATCCGGGGCCGGGGCACCCAGAATTCCCTCTCCACACACACTTCTTCTAGCTCTTCTGGGGGGATCCCGAGGCATTCCCAGGACAGCTGAGTAGTTCCTCCAGTGTGTCCTGGGTCTTCCCCGGGGCCTCTTCCTGGTGGGACATGCTTGGAACACCTACCCAGGGAGGCATCTAGGAGAGACCCCCAGATACTTGAACCTCCGCCACTTGGGGCAAGGACTCCTCACTCATCTGGAGAGGGCAAGCTACCTTCTCCCGGTTAAGAACAATGGCCTCAAATTGGAAGGTGCTGATTCTCATCCCAGCTGCTTCACTCTTGACTGCAAACCGTCCCAATGTTGCAGGTCCATCAGGACATCATCTGAAAACAGCAGGGATGAGATCCTGTGGTCCCCAAACCGGACACTCTCTGACCCCTGACTGTGTCCTTAAATACCCTGGCCCTGGCGGAGTCCAACGTGCACTGGGAACACGTTTGACTTACGATGCCAGTGGAGGCTGATCTGTGGAGAGTGCGGTGTCAAATGGTGTCAAAAGCTGCGCTTGGTTAGAGGATGAAAACTGAAGGAAAACAGAGTCAGATGCTGTGAGAAATTGTTTGTTGAGAGATGTGTTTGGAGTTTAGAGTTACCATTTCATTGTTAACCTACTTTGCCTCTGCCCAGGGACTTCCTCTTCAAAAGAGCTTATAGCCATTTTTGGTTTATGCAATATATTTATTGTGCAATGCCTCTGTCAAATACATGACTACAAATAAAATGAATACATTTGAATACATTTGGGTCTTTAGCAATGCAGATAATACAAATACGGAATACGATATCAGAAATATCCATGATGGTACATTTTAGGTGTATATTTGAGTGATGAGTACTGTTTGTTGTCCTTAGGTGGGAATGTGCTGGCACTGAACACCTGGGGAAAGCAGGCGGGTCCACACATGCAGGCCCTTCACTTCAGTTTTGCAGCCGGAGCCTTGATGTCACCCATCATTGCGCAGCTCCTGTTTGGCACTCTCCAAAATTGTAAATCAGAGGCTAAAAATGTGACAGCCGAAGAGCACACTCTGGTGCAGGAGGTCCAGAGCTGGACTGACCTGCGCACCATGTGGGCTTATGTGATCATCGGTCTATTTGTTTTCCTCTCAGCACTGCTTTTCTTCGGGATGTACTGCTGTGCTGCCGGGTCAAGGGAAAGAGTCCACTCCATGTCAGAAAAACCTCAAGTGGCCAAATACCACACAGCCATTGTAATCCTGCTGTTTTTATTCTTTTTCGCCTATGTGGGGGCAGAGGTTGCGTACGGATCTTTCATCTTCACCTTCTCCAAAGATTTTGTGCGACTGGAGAAAGCAGGGGCGGCAGGAGTCAATACTCTGTTCTGGGGAAGTTTTGCAGCATGTCGTGGGCTGTCCATTCTGTTGGCAACATACTTTTCTCCCGGAACACTCATCACTCTTAGTCTGGTGAGCTGCTGCATATCCTCTCTGCTGCTCAGTCTGTTCCCTCTCCACCAAGCCGTGCTGTGGGCCGGCACTGGTCTGTATGGGGCATCTATGGCAGCGGTTTTTCCTAGTGGGTTGTCGTGGGTGGAGCAGTACACGCCTGTGACTGGACATACAGCGGCTTTGCTGGTGGTGGGTGCTGGAATGGGGGAGATGGTGTTACCTGTTCTTCTGGGTTTCCTCATGGGAAGAGTTAGCGGTGAGCCATTGCTCATGTACCAATCGCTGGTCTGTGCCATCTTCTGCGCCATCCTCTTCCCCGCCATGTACCGGCTGGCTGTAGCCTCTGGACCTCGCGTTCAGGGGGATGAGGAGAATGAGTTTTGCCAGGCACTGTTGCAGCCTGAACCTGAAGACGTTGAGGTTTTCGAGATGGACACTTCTTCAAACTCTCCTCATTAGTATGACCATAGAGAGTGACACGGAAGCTACACAAAAGAAAGAGTTGACTCTCCAGCTCCTGCCTTACCCTAGTCTGCATTCCCCCACCCTGGTATTGCACTTTACAGAATATAGTACTAGAAATTGTGTAATGATTTATTTGCCGTTATTTAATCATTTAAGAAAATAACTGAAGAATTTGATTTTAAAGACTTAAGTACCAAAATGTGATAAAAGGATAGAATACATTTTTTGTATTGTACTGATTAACAAAATTAAATATTTTTGATAAGCTTATCACACTAATGGGAAGGAACTTTAAAATTATAGTTTTCTCAATGACAAGCAGTCCAGTACTAGTGAAAATGATTGATTTAAGTTTTCATCTTGCTTGAAGATATGTTGGTAGTGGAGCACTCTTTTTGATTTCAACAAGATTTAAAAGATTGACATCTTGACATTGACATTTATGTTAAAAACCCACCCGCGCCATTGTTAATTCTGAAGTTTAAATCACTTCAAAAGAGCTAAGTTATACAGAATTGCATAATGCTTTTGGTCAGTGTTTTTTAAAACTTTTGACACTTTTGTTGAAAAGCACATCGGCCATTAAACAACTCCGATTAGAAGAAATCAAGTTTTAAAGTCTGATTCACTGTGTCAAGCCCTTTAGATTTTGCTGTAGTCGTAGTTTTGGTGCCTTTTCTGGTTCAGAAGTTTGCTCAGGACACTCAATGTTTACCTGTGTGAATTAGTTGGTACAAATTAGATTTGTTTTAAAAGACACCTGACTAGTGTTCCTCGCTACTCTAGTTGAAAATCAAGCGTCTAGTCGTCTGTCGAAACGTGTGATGTGACATAACTTACGAACTATATCTTTGTCAATTTATTACTTCTCTGCACACAGTGCCCATTACAAACAAGTCCTTCACAAGTCTTTGTACATTGAGACTCCTCTTCAAACTGAGGTTGTTGAGCAGAAATATCTTTTACAGAACAACTTACACACGCACAGGAAAATAGTTGTTTCGTGAGAAATTATAGGCATTATTGCAACAGTCCCAGGCTTAAAAGTCCTTTTCACTTGCACGTCTCCTCCACATGAACAATATTTACAGAGCACAGAGACAATACTCTGAGCAGTCAAAACAACAGTTGGGTCCAAGCACCATTCAATTGGTTTGTAATGATGCGAGCTAATTAGAATTGTTCCAGCAGCTGTCGGAGGTACGGGGCCCTTGACAACAGTCTGTTGACCCGGGCCAGTTTGTAGAGGACGGGACAGTCCAGAGAGACGCAGGGCACTTGTCGCTCGGCGCAGCCACTGCAGTTCCGGCACATCTGAAGGACAGAAGATTAGAAGTTGTTCAGACCCTTAAACCTGAGGAATACAGTAACTCACCTGCAGCAGTCCGTCCTGTTGGCTCTCACTGTCTCTCAGGTCTGAACAAAGAGTGACTGCAACACGCTGAGGCTGGCTTCTGCAGCTGGAGCACACGCCCAGCTGTGTGAGCTGGTCACATACAGGACAGTGCAGCGTAGTGAAGTACTGAGAGATGGTGCCTTTCCTCCCGGTCTCTATTGTACCGCCTCCTGCAGATGAGCACCACGCCTTCTGGACCTAAACAGATGCAACGGCGTTTGAGACAGACTGCAGAAGGGCTGCATGATTTGGGAAAAGCTGTTTTTATAGAGAATAAGACAGAATATTTTATTGTTTGTGGAGGAAATTATGGTACTTCAAAAATTGCAGCCTTTGCAATTTGACAATTGCACCCATTCAAATTGCAATTTTGATTAGATTGCGATTGATTAATCTTTCAGGCCTACTGTGCAGTATGTTGCATGTGGGGAACTTTTCTAGTGGGGGGACTGCCACCTGCGTGTCTTCTTGGAGAGGTTAGTGCTTTGCCTGAAATGTTCTACAAGATGGCGTTTAACTAACTTCAAGGCATTTTTATTGCTCAAAACCACATTGAGAAACATGCAATACTGACTGAGCGAGGTCACCACACCATTTTGTCCTGTAACCTGGTCTGTTAGCATCACCTGATTGTCTCCATTGATAAGGAGACAGATAAAAGCCCATACTATGTAACATTCCATGCAAAGTCATAGAATCTCCATGGCGACAAACCTTCCACCAGAAAAGGTACATTGTGCTCCTTTAAGCTCTGTTTCAAGTGTCGCTAGACCACTGCACTACATGGCTCTACCTGGCCACTGACTTGCCAGAGGAGAGAACAGCCCTCTGAAACCTGCAAAGTTATTAACAATTACTTTGTACATCCTGACCAGGCTAGCTTTATGTGGTGGTTTATTGTCTCTTCACAACACTCAAGCCAAACTCTAACACAGCCGTTCGATCAGGATTCTAATGAACAAGCTCATTGGTTGTCTAATATTTGGAACTAACTCAAACTTCACCTCTGATTAACAGCAATGCCTTCTGTGTATGAAAACGGGCGGTTTTCAAGTAAAAATAACAGACGGACCATGCGTTTCAGATTGGCAAATCCAGTCAATTATGCCCTCCAGAACGCTGGCCTCCAACATGTAGATATGTGGGGTGTAGCACTTTGGCAGTAGATAAACTGCTTTAGTGTGTGAGGGATAGTGAGGTTGTGTGAGCTTCTCACTCGCGGCAGCTCCTGGTACCAGCTGAAAACATCTACTCCAATTAGCTGAAAGATGCGGGCGATTGGAGGCAAAATCTGTTTGTTGATGTAGTAGGTGGCATTGGGGCGCAGGCTGGGGTCCTGCAGCACCTCCATGGGCCGTCGAACCAGTTGGATCAGAGGCAAGCCGGGCATGCCGTATACAATCACATAAGGCACACGCTCGCCCACTCTCGGCTCACGCCTTCGATCATAAGCCATCATTCTCCTGTACAACACAAAACAAGTTTCAACTCCACTTGGACAGACAAGAACACAATCTTGTCACTACCTGTAGTGCTGAAATTGTTGTACTATTTGCAATGATGAGGCTGAGCTCCTAAAATACATTCAGTGTGTGTGAGCTGGTATGTTATATCATATGCTTTGTATATGCAATAAGTGGCTGCAAGCTTAACTGCCCCATGAGGTTAAATTACCCTGTGTAATATGTATCAGTATTGGTATCAACATTTTAAAGCTGAAAAAAATTGTATATATTTATATGATTTTGAGCGTACAAAGCGCAATGACTCAAAGGAAGGAAGCAGATTACTAGTGTTGCTGCACTGCAGTTTTGCACTTAGTACACATTTGTATGTGAAATTGTAAATTCTCCCCTGATTACTTACACAGTATAAAATTACAGACCTGGTGAGCTCTAGAGCAGGCACACAAGCCCCAGGGCGGTATGCCCCAGCCCCTCGGTATTCTTTGGCGAAGGTTAAGTCCTGGACACTGGCTCGGCCTTCGAGCACTTTGACGCATTGCCGCTGCACAAACTGCTTGACCTGAGTGATGTCCCGTGTGTCGAACAGCAGCTTAATGGACCGCTCTAAAATCTACAAACGCATGAACCAGATACATTTATAGGTCTGTCCAGTCTGCAAAATAAATCTCCTTTTGCGTTTCTTCACACCGAAGTGAATGCAAGTGCAGGATACCTTAGTAACAGCAGGACAACCATCTCGGCGCACTGTTTCTATGCCTTTGGCATCAAAAACAGGCTTTGTCTGGTCCAGGCTCTCGTACATGTATCCAACGTAGCGCTTTTTGGTCTGAAGCACGCACGGGAGATAAACCTGCGCACAAACTCAGTCAGTCAGTATCATCTCACGTTCCACAAAGAGCGCAGAGCAACCCTTCTACCTTTTCAAACTTCAGTTTCACTGGTTTGGGGTTGGTGGCTGTCACAGCCTCTGCAATCTCATTTCCAATCTTAAATGCTTGCTCTTTAGTGACTCCCTTGAGCAACACAAACATGCTGCAAGATCAAAGACATTACATTACTCAAGAATTTTCAACAATGCAGACTGTCTATATGCATAGCTAAAACACTTTGGAGACCGAACTAGTCCTCAATAACCTGGATGAGTGAATGTTACCTGTCCGTATCTCCATAGACCACTCTTGCTCCCCACTTCTTTGTCTCATTCACCATCTTAATGGCTCTTTCCAGCGTCTCTCTAGCTTTGTGAACAATGCTGTCCCCAACCTAAAAAAAACACCATCAATGGACTTCTCGCACATAGGGGCCATGAGAAAAGGCACCTACCTCCACGCAGGGCATTCGTCCAGAGTAGTTCGCTGCAGTGTAACCAAAGGTGACGTTGGCAATAAGTTTGAGGCCAAGCTGCCGTGCGTCCAACAGCTTCAGCAGGGCCTTGTCGTTCTTATAAGTCTTCATACATTGTTTGACCATGATACGAGTGTTGAGGATCTCTTCTAGCATGCTGGGCAGGATGCCTTTACGCACCGACGACTGCAAAAAAGTACGCTCATTAATAGGCTGAAAATTAGACAGACTATCAGATGTAGAGCGCCTACCTTGACAAAAGCAATCCCATTGGGTGACACAGTGATCTCATGACGTAACTGGTGGAGGAGATCCGGAGGAACTCTGAGGGACGTGCAGCCAAACTTAAACTCATCAGTCCTGAAAAGGAAACTTAATTTAAGGGCTGAGCACACGTTTCAAACCTGCTAAATGGTTTGTCAGGCAAATGAACATATTTACATCTAGTGTCCTCCCCCACTCATTTATACACTAGTGTTTTACCCAAGGACATACAATTTATTTGACTGATTGACTGTCACATCAATTAACTTAAAACCATGAAGACAACAAACACCATGTTCATTAAATACACCATTACACCAGTTGGTGAAAAAAAAAGGCAACTGCGGTGTCTTACGTTCCAAGACTGTCCACGTGTCCTAAACAGGTGGAGTAGCAGTAGTTGTATGCAATAACAATGGATGGGTAGAGGGACTGGAAATCCAGCACCACCACAGAGTTACTGTAGAAGCGTGACTCTGGCTCCATAACCAAAGGAATACACTGCGGCGCCCTCTGCTGGGCTCGCTGCTGCACACTTGGAGTCAAAGGGATGTAATTAAGAGGTTTGGCCACTCGCAGCATCATGGACTCCACCCGATACTGTGACCACACCAGGACATAGCAGCAACCAATCAGAGTAGAAAAGGTTAGGTAAAAGTGCAGACAGTTATATTGCATATAGTGTTTTTGTATGATCGAGACCTGTGAGCCACGGGTAAGGACATGGTAGAATTGGATACCAAAGACTCGTGCCAGCTCACTGGTGCGGCCAATAATGTCCTGCTGCTGGAGAAGCTGCATGGAGCCCCGAACTCGACTAACATAGTGATCCACCATTTTCCACCTGTAATTATACACAAACAATTTCAGTTAATTACACATACATTATCCATTGGACTGTATCACTGCATGCCCACACCTGTGGAGTTCCGTGTTGTGGTCAAACCAGTCTGACAGTGTGCGATGACTGTATAGAGGGAATCGCTGGTGCAGTAAATGAAATGCCACATTCTCAAAGGTGTAGTTATTCAGTGCCACCTGCAAAACAGCATACGGCTATTAGCAAAATGAAGAAGCTACTAGGCTACGAGGATTTGCTATAAAATCAATATCCACTGCTAAGGAACCTACCTGGATAACTGAGGGATTACACATATACATGGCTAATAATAGTATAGTATGATCATCTATAAATTGTGAGACAAGTAATTAAAAGGAGGGGTATCCAATTTTTAAACTGAAAATACATGGAATGTGGATACACATTTTATCTGCTACTATGACTTATTCCTAGATCTAAACCTTTGGCACTGGCTCTCATCCCAAAACATTATATAGCTGCATATCAGCCTCTTCTATCTGTGTTGGAGATTGATCAAATCGATGAAAATTAGTTGAGTACCCCAGCTTTAGGGTGCAGTTGGTGCACAGGACACCTACCTCATATTTCATAATCCTCCATAAATTCAGCGTGACACGCCCCACAATGTGAATTTCTGACATGGTGTCAGCGCCATACTCATCCCTCTCTGCAGCAAAGCGGTTGTCTTTGGAGTCGCCTAAAGACAACGACAAAATAATTCAACTAAGTCCATACGCAATCATGTATACATAAGGTCCACCACAAATGATGGAGTTAGGGAGTACCTGGGACGCGGGACAGCTGCTGACACAGGTCTACTCCCAGTGCAGACGAGCGCTGTAGGAGGTAGCCCCAGGAGTGCATCTGAATCTCATACCCCAGCAGCATGTCTGGGTCATACCTTAACACATGTCACACAGTGAGCATAATTCATAGACACCCAACCACACCATTCCAGCTTCAGCAGTAATTGTTTATGGCTTGTTATTGGGGTTTCATTTTTTGTCTGAGAAGGCACCTTCTGACAACTGTAACAAGTTCCTCAAACAGCTTCAGCTCATTGGACACGTAGGTGAGCTGTAGACCAGACACTCCTGAGCGTACCAAGAGGGGCGCACTCCCTCGACGGCCTGGATACACATACATGTCCAATATGTCAGTATTCTTGTCACTCAAATCAAATCGCAGCAAGATTATACCACCTTGTGTCTGCCCAGGGTGTTCTGTATCCACGACAATAGCCCCGTTCACCTGGGTATCCAAGGCATTGGGCAGAGGGGCGTCCGAGCTCAGGCAGTAGAACAAGGCACAGATGGGGTCAAATTCTGGATCAGGGTCCAGGTCCCGTCGCGTCCGTGCATGCAACTCCATGCCCATCAGCGTTATGTACTGCACCTAAATAAAATGCATTTTAGAGTTTATTTTAGGGGGGGGGGGTGGGGGGGGTGCATGCATTTATAAAGTACTCCAAAATATATTTTTTGTGTGTTTAGATGTGCATTGCTGCCCTCTACAGAATGAAATTAAATAATGAAAGAAATCACCACTATATAGATGCATAAAAGTAAATGCTCAGCAAAGTACTCGTAGTACACTCGCAAAATGACAAGCTTTAATGTGTAAATAAATGCTTGAATCAAGTTATATTTATTTTAATTGAGTATATGTTTACTGTTGACTAAACGGCTTGTTCCATTGGCAAATCTTATTTGTGCTGTAGCTTTTATGCTCATTTCCAGTGAGAAAATGTTTGTATTTTAAGTAAAGCTCTTGTGCTTGTTCCATTGGCACATTTTTTAAGACAAAATGTCCTCAAATCATGATAAATACTGCTTAAGTCAGGCACTTATTCACTTATCTTGTTGAAGATTTTTTTCCTAGTGTAGACACGAACTATAGTTAAGTTGAGTCCTTTGTAATTATACATGTAAATTGTACATCAAATGGAGCGGATTGATGGTTTGTTCTGATCCATTGTAGTCTCTCCTGACCAGTAAGGAAACCCACGCAGACACGGAGAGAACATGCAAACTCCCCTTATACAGGTTATACAGGTGTAACAAAGCTTTTGCCACAGTACTATACCTTTCAATTGTTTAGACGAAAAACAACAACAACATAGTAGCACTTTCCGAAAAATATAATTCATAAATGTTCTACCGCTGGATGAGTGGGTGACTGGAGCCTATCCCAGTGACTTTGGGTACTTTGGGACTTTATTTATAAAAAAAAAACCCAATGAAACACATTCAAAACAAAACAAAGAACACAACACAGAGAGCACACAAACAACATCAAGACATCCAATAAATAAAACATTTTCCAATTTTTCGAATGTCCAGGGAGCGGGGCACATGCTCAATTTACTGTGTCCAACTATATTATATTTTCAATAAAACATTCTCTACGTATATTGGTTTTCAATCCATAAACTACAATTTAATTCAAGGTGATTCAAGTCTGCACTGGAAGGATGACAATTTATAGGTCTTAATGTGTCATTATATCCCAACTTCTCACCTCATGTAGAGCTTTGGCCTCCTGCAGGTTCTGCATGCTGACTTTGAAGCCGTAAGAATTTGCGATGCTTGGACCTTCAATTTGTGAGTTCATCTGTTGAGGTATATTTAGACCTGCAAACTGGTTCTGCCAAAAAACCAACAGTTGACTTTGATTGAACACTTCAATCTCGAACCAACAACAAACTGTGACGCACCTTGATCTGGGAACTGAGGATGAGCCTCCGCAGAGGTCTGGCTTGGCTCTTCCTGCCCTGCTGCCCTTGCACACTGACAGCTTTCACTACACAGAAAGAAAATCAAAGTTGCGACCAAAGCAAACATCACATCAATATTTCATTATTTTATCTATTGGAATTAATAATTAAACTAGAATTATATGACTTCCTTTTCTGAAATACTTCATTGATATTGGCTATTGCCTTCTGCTAATCTTGACCGCAAACCTGTTTTTTAAAGCAGAGTAGGCCATATCACAGTGCACAGCAGACGGCTTTATGGTGTTTCTGTCTTTATCATTCGGCTCAATACACACGTTCTACAGAGCACAGCTGGGCCGTGCGCATACTGAACTTCCTGGGCTTCTGTTGTCAAGATGCATAGATAAGACTATTCACTTTTCAATGTTTTCAATCAACATACAAAAGATACACATGAATGGCATTCATATACATTACATTCATGTGGTCGGTCACTCTAAAAACACCCTTAAAAACAATGTAAACAATGACCAAATAATCTGTAATCTGCACTTCCATGTAACGGTATCTGCTCATATTGGTTGGGCCCTAATATCCAGGACAACATGGGATATATATCTTGGTGGAATGCAGATTCCACCAAGATATTAATGGCCCAAGAATTAAATGTCATTGTGTTTATTGACTGTTCTTACCCTCAGAGATGGGTGTGCTGCAGATAGGTGGAGTTTTCATGGCGAGAGGGCTATCCTGGCTGTGAGGAGTGGCACTGACAAGACCCGGAGAGCTGTTCCCAGTAAATGGATGCCCTGAGCTCGGGGGTGATTGTTGGCTGGTGGGACTGCTCTGATTTGGCTGCCAAGGAGGAAGATCAGGACTGTCAGGAGAAATAACTTCCATGTCTTCTTCCTCTGACACCAGACCAACTTCTGAAAATTCAAAATTCGGAGAAATGGGTGTAGACGGGTACCGTTTCCCATCCTGTGTCCCAGGAATGGGCTTGATACATAGCTCTGGTTCCTCTGGTTCTTCTGAAGCCCTTTTCTCTTTTTCCAAATGTCTGGGACGTCTGTGTGCCTCAAGCCAGAGCTGCACACACTGCCGGCTCGGAGGGATTTTACAGGGCAGCAGCATAACCTGCTTGTCGCCATCTGAGGACTGAGTTGATCTTCTGGCCTTAAGACCCACTGAGCCACAGGATAAGCTCATAGCTGAAAAAGCGGTCTTCCAGAAATGCAGGCCTTCCATGGACAACTCGCCAGTGAACTCTGAGAGCTCTGAGGTCAGCCTGGTGCCAACAGTCAGCTTACGGCCACCAACTTCCCTGAAACAGCCATTTGCAAAACTGCTTTATACTTATTACCATTCAAATGTGCTTGTTTGATGCGTGTAGACTCAGTGTACTTACATGGGTTTTCCAGGAGCGTCAGAGGGATCGCTACAGAAGGGCTCCTCAAAAGTGGCCTCTGAGATTTCCAAGTCTCTAAGTGTTCCGCAGAGTTCCTCTCTGCTGGGTGGCGACAAGAGGGGCTTCAGAATGTTGGTCCCTCGAGGGCTGGCTCTCGTTTGGGAAAGAGAACTGACAGAGCGGGGTGAGCTGCTGGGAGTGCTGGAGGTCAGGCCATCAATACCCTCCAGGATGTCATGGGTGGGGGAGATGTCGGAGAAGGACACAGAAGTAAGGGGTAATGGATCCAGTGATGAGAACAGAAGCTCTTTTCTCTCACAGTGGAAGCCCTGAAAATGACTGTGGGCCTCTTTTGAGGCCAAGTCCCACTCTCTGCATTTGACTTGAGTAGAGTCTGAGGAGACAGCGGTCCCAGACTCTGTGTGTTCTGGTCGGTCAGATTCATCTGGACTGACACCAACTTCGTGAAGCTCCTCTCCAAGACCAAACACCCTATTTCACAAGAATGCACTTTATCATCACTGTAGTACAGCACGCTGTATGATAAATACATGGTGTTAAAGAAGAACCCTGTAGCTTTCCTCAGAAATATCACTATGACGTGTCTGGTCAGTTGATTTAAAGAGATTTTGGTGCAGTTTTGGTGCAGTCTAACATCATTAGTCAATACATCAGTACTGCAGTCAAACTACGCACAAAACTATGACAGTAGTTAGTTCACTCCAAGTACAAAATAGACCAAAACCCAAACTGCAATGTAATATACAAAATCCATTTGTATATTTGTCCTGCCACATTACATACATAAACGAAACCGGCAGGGCCTGCAATACACAAAACCTGAAAGCGACACAGGCAAAACATGCCCCTGAGCCACTAAACGACTGGGATATAGATCTGAAGAAGTCAGACTGCAGATGTCGCCGTCGTCCTAGTGCTCCTTGGACAGGGGTGTCCAAACTTTTTTCACAGAGGGCCGCATTTTGAAACTTATATGGAGCAGAGGGCCACAGACAACCCGACAATGAAGTGAATCATTTGAACTTTTGAATTTGACATAGTTTTGATGAGCCTCCACACCTTTAATAAGACTTGGAACATTAATATTAGGTTGGTATAACATCAACATTTTTGAATGTTTTCAATTTTACAGTAAAAAGTACTACTTTTTGTTATTTGGACCAACTTAGCAGGACAAAAATTGGTCTGAGGGCCGCATTTGGCCCCCGGGCCGTAGTTTGGACATGCCTGATGTAGGAAGATGGTGCCAAAATCTGTTTAAATCAGCTGACCATAGCACGTCACAGTAACACCAAGTGACACTTGGGAAGGCTACGAAACTGTCAAGGTATCATATAAACAGAGGTCTGTTCATAAGAAAGTAATATATAACAAGCATTTGACAAAACTACAAATGTAATTTGTTGAATCCCTAATGAAAGTTATATTACGCTAAACAGAAACCGTTGTTAACTATGCAAGCAATGGTCCAAACACACCAAGAACTCACCTGGCATTCTTTTTTTCAGAGATTGGAGTCTGGGATGAGAGGCCATCCTGAGAAGCATCGCTCAGGAACTTGAGGGGAAGGTTCTTATCGGTTAGGACAAATTGACTACTGCTGTATGGGCAACAGAGGTCCGCCTGGTCTATGGCATTTATATCAAAGTTGTTGTGTGGCAGCTCTGGGGAAAGACTATCTTCAATGAACTTATAACTGTCCAGATGTGGCTCTGACAACGTGGGGCTCTCTGCTTGTTTGTTGTTTTTTCTGCCTTTCCAAGACTTTTTGCATTTAGAGGCGGTAGATTTTTCTGGTCTAGATTTAGATAGACTTGAAGAGCTTGCCGTTTTGGACTGCAAGTGCAGTAAGTCAGTGCCATGTTTGTCATTCAACAGGCTCTGTTCTTGGGATCGTTTCTGCAGCAGTTTTTTTAGAACAACTGTGCCATGAGGGTTTGCTTGACCCCCTTCTGACAGAGGAGACAATGCTCCTTTTTCTTTTGACTGGTCTGCCTCTACACAAGTGGAGCATTCTGAAAGTTTGATCGGATTAGGTGGGAAAAGGTTACTGTTCACCCCCATGATCAAGGCATCACAGTCTTCAGTTTTTGGTTCGATGGATTGGGGTGCTGGGCAAGTTACATTCAAAAAACAGGTGTCTGTGCCAACTGACTGAAGAAATGGAGGTAACGTCTGTGAAAAGCTTGGAGAAAGAGCAGTGTTCTCCTGAAGTGTACAAGGCTGGGAGCTGTTTGCAAATTCTGTTTGGTCTTTAGGCACGTCTGTCTTCTTTTTGCTGCAAATTCTAGGTCTACTGAGGGTCTTTGCTGTGTTTTCAACTTTTTTTCTTCTTGTCACATTTTTTGTCTCAAAATCAGAAGATTTACCTGGACATCTACTTGCTCTTTGAGCTGAGGTTTTCATGGGCTTGACATTTGAACACTTCCTTGGTAGGGTTTTGGTGGAGTACACAGAAGCTGAACTAAGACATGGGTCTCTCAAGGGGTTGATCAGATGATCAGGAATGGGGTTTTCTAACATCAGCGGGTCACTAGGCGACCAACATCTTGGAGGAGTTGAGTCTCTAGGGCTCAGGGATGCATCTGAGAGGTAGCCCAGCTCCACCATGACATCAGAATAGTGGGAGTCATGGTCCTGGGCCAGCTCACAGTAGCAGGGTCGAGGAGGGGGCAGTGAGGGGAGAAACAGTCCTCTCTGACAGTCCCTTTCAGCCAATTTCAATGGTGGTTTGCTCAAGTTTCTGACTACTTTTTTGACAGGTTTGGTCTTTCGTTTAATGTATTTTTTAGATTTTGTCTCAATAATTGGAAACCTCACGGCTGGAGATTCTGGGACTTTGGGCCAAAAGTCTTTGAGCGGGGCCATTTTATTGTATAGTTCCAACTTGTCTTGTGTTAGCAAGACTCTCTGCTCCTCTGCTTGGATTTTTGACACCTTGACCAGCATATTCTTTTCTCCTTTGAATCTGTTTATGATTATGTACTTTATGATAACTGGCGGCTCTTTCCTGCAACGCTTTTTGCTTTTGTGGTCTTGTGGTGAAGTGCTATTGTCTATGGGACACTCTGAGCTAGAAGTAAGGTTTTTACACCGGCCTACACCCAAAGGTTCCCCATCCTCAGTATCACGGCTCATTTTACGTTTAGCTCTTAAACCATACTTGCTTCCAGGAAGCGCATTAGATGCTAAAGAGCTAACTTCTGCTGAGATATTAGGGTCTGCAGAGCAGCTGGGGGAACTGGGAGGAGGGGGTTCTATTGTAGCTTCTATTTGTTCAATTTTTTCATCAGATTCTTCCTGGTCCCATTCAGTGACTGTCTCTGTTGTTGTTGAACAATGTGTACTCCCTTCTGTATCTGTTGTTTGAGAATCCTCTGTATGCAATGTGTTTGAATCAAGAGAAACTGCTGCTGATACTGTGCCCAGCCCCGCGATAACATTAATTTTCACAAGAGAACAATCTACTGGGTCCATTGTTAAATTTTTTTTGTTCAGCTTTAAGCGTGATCTTCGGGGTGGAGTGTCTTCAAGCTTGCTGCAAGGCTCAAACACCTTTTTGCCTCCAGATTTCTTCCTACTAAGACAGTTGGAAAGGATCACACTAGGGAAAAACTTATAATGAGCTTCTTGTTGTGCCACAATTGTCTTTTCAGTCTTGTTCTCTCGATAATCTTCATAACAAATTTTAAGCTCACCCACATGGCCCTCCTTACTGTGGTGTCCTGTGTTCATAGTAGAATGGACCATAACCTTCATGTTGCCCTCCTTCTGACTAATCTCAAGATCCCCTTTTGATTTTCTCAACTCAGAATAACAAAATAATGCCCGATGGTTTTGGAGCATAGGCACACAGTTTGTCTCCACACTTTTCCGACTGTCATATGCATTACAGTTTTTAGTAGCTTTTCCAGGGCCAAATGGTAAAACTTCGAGATCAGTCTTGTTCAAACTAACAGAGGCGTTTTTGAAGAGCATTCCATTTCCCTCTTGACTGAGAGTGTTGGGGGAGGCTCCAGCTGCTCTAGCGGACTTGGAGGGGATAGGGTGTTTGACTGGTGGGATGTAGGGAACCTCTTTATTAACCCTAGATCCCCCTGGAAGATCACTGCTGGTGTGTGTGCTGCCCGTTAGTTCAAAGTGCTCGTTGAGGGCAGGCTCAGTATCCTGCAGTTGAGGGTGATTGCAGTCCAAAAGAAATGTATTCCTTTTACTGTGCATCCTTTCTGAGAGTGATGACTGGCTCCTGGAGCTGCTGTCAGTCAGAGATGAATCTGCAGACAAAACAGAGTACAAAGGGATCATTTTTACAAACTGACTTAAAGTGCATATGACAAGTTAGACAACACATTTCACAAAAATATTGTGAACAGGACTATATTTCAGATTTTACTAAAGATTTGTCCCAATTGTCCCCAGTTTGACAATATTTGAAAAGTTTATAATGTAAATTCCTGCTTTTGTCATGGGCAGCAAATATGACAAAAGGTAGAGGTAATGATTTTAAAATAAATATTATTTCATGATAACACCTTTTGTTTTGTTGAATGATTGTTTAAACTGTTAACATGGTGTCACTTGCATGGAAATTGTCTCTGTATTTTCAGTGCCACGTCACATATTGATGACATACTATAGATAGAAGGATTCTGCTTTAGAACTCAGAATTACTTCCTGTAAATTTTAAGTTAATCTTTCTTTAAAGACTTTAAATTTAAGTTTTCTGGTTGAGGATCAGAAACCAGGAAGTATTTTATTTTGTCTGAAAAGTTCCATAGTAAGGCATTACTGGATCATTTTAGATCATTGTTTTGATTGGATTCCTAATGAGAAGCTTACCACTTTTCTCATCAGCGGTTCCATCCACTTGAGGAATGAACAGGTCAGCCAGCTCAGAGTTGTTCCTGCCCCACTCCATTTCTTCGTCTGACGCCTCTTGGGGCTCTTCAGTAGAAATACTGCAAGAACCAAATACACTAGGCTTCAAGCACCAGCATTAGGCTTTTATTAGTGATGGGCTAAACAAGTAGAGGTGTTGACACATATATCGAGCTGACAGAGCGACTGTCGGGCTGCATCAGTGTGTGTGTCACTTTAAGAGAAGTCATGTGCCAAACATATCTACTGTGTCATATGTATCAGAAGCACTGACGCTGTTCCTTCAAAGTGGGTTGCGCGTGGCTCATGTCTGTCACTGTGTCTCAGTTTATCACCAATGGAACCACAAAGGAAATGAAGACTGGCCTATTCCTATGTGTGGGATCATTTTTGATCTGTCACAAGAAGCACTTATCCTACTGCACGCACTATGTATTACATGATCATTTTCAAAAACATTATTCACCTTGAGTCACTGTATCACTTAAAGCCTACTTTATTGTACAATATGCTGTTATTCATTTTTAATTTCATAAGTTTACATTACCTTCTTTAGGTATTTATCATTTGTTAATGTATTTCTATTGTCAGAGGCATTTTGAATTCTTTATTGAATAAATTCTGTTAGATAAATGCATTTTGATTTGTGTGTCGTTTTGGTGTGTGAATTCATCACAATTTAGTGTTCACATTTTTGAATTATTACTGGGCTCCAGTGTTATGTTAGCATTAGGGCAGTGACAAAACCTGTCAACACAGAAGGTAAATGTGTGACGCACACCTCGAGGCCTCGTCTACCCATCACTAGCTTGCTAGACAAATGCAACATTACCTTGGACGAGGTGCAGAATCAGATGACTGACTGTCCCAGCGTTGTGACATGACAACACTAAGCTCTGCATCCTCCTTTTCCACATCTGGTTCCACCTCCTCTTCATCACTGTTGCCCTGGTAACTCCTGATACCTGAAAAAGGCTTTGGCGGGGCACATGGCTGACTCCTGCAGAAGCTGTCATTCTCCAGGCCGGCCAACAAGTTGATGATGCCGTGATCCTGGCTGCCATCTGCTAATAACCCCACAGATTGTTTATTTTCTTGAAAACTACACCCAACATTACATAGTAACAATGCAACTGCGAATTTAGGTATTTAAATGTTTCAGAGTGAGACACAGACAGATCCTTCAATGTTTCTTGACATAGTATAACCTACCATCAGGGATTTGGACTGAGTGGTTTGAGGTCTGGGTGAGATGGAGGAACTCCTGACTGTTTTCAAGCAGATTTAAGATGGCTTCTTCATCCACAACAGCCTCCTCTGGAAACAAAGCACGGCCCCTGGTCGAGTCTAGAGAGAAGGTTGCGCAGGTCAGAGCTGAAAAGCTCATTGCTGATGGAACAGCACAGTGTCATACCTGGTTGGGGGTCCTGATGTACCTCCAGCACATTTGCAGGTGTACATGGAGGCAACTCTAAAGTCTCTGAATGGATGGTGAGCTCAAAGTCTTCCTGCTCTGACTCAGACTGCTGTGTTCTGTGCAAATATCAAAAGAGAGGATACACATATTTAGCACACACGTTTACAGAGCTTGTATAATGGAGATAAATTACATCCAGTTACTTTCGCAATAGCCTGTGACATTTCTATATTTGGCACTCTGAAGATGAGGTCAAATGTGCTAACCCACAGGGATAAATTATGACTTTTAAATTGAACACAATGATGTCTGTTCACCTTATAACAGAAGTTGCCTCAGACACTGTGTCAAACTGTGTCCCTCCTTCCACTTGTATGATTTGGCACAGTGTGGTTGATCTCAACAGCAAATATGTTCTACACAGACTACAAAGCAGTTTTCCAGCCATGCAGAGAAACGGTGCAGTGCTGACTTGTTGGTGCACATGAACACTGAACACACAAATCAACCCACTTTATATAGTATTTTAGCAGTGATAGAAATGACTGGAATACCCGTTTAACCGGAAACGCAGCAGCAGACAGAACTAAAAGTGGGTGAAATAAGGTGAATACTACCATTATAGTCATGGAAGGCAAAACAGACTTACATATCAAAGTCATTCTCCTTCAAAATCTCCCTCAGTCTCTGGAGGAAAATCCTCTCACAGTCTGTCGACGTGACCAACCCACGGTCTGCAAAACATGCCACACAAGCCATATTACTTTCAGTAGATATATAACTTATTACTCGTGTGCACGAGTCAATCGACAATTTATTTTAAAAAAACATTCCATGTTCATCAAATTGTGTAAGTTGTATTTTCCCCACTAAAGGGAAAACAATAGACATAGATGCATTCATATAGTGAAATATATTTACAATGCATTCACCTTTGGTTTCACGTCATCTTTAGATTTCACTTTCTTTCAAAACAGAAGAAAGCAGTAGTATAATAGATTAAAAAATGCTTCTTCTCTCAAACACATCAAGAATGCATCTTAATGGAGCGAAATGCACCAACAGGACCTAGTCCCAGTAAACACAGGGATGAAGGCTCAAGATATCAAGCGCCAAAGTTAATCAAACCTAATTTCATAGTGCTCCATTAGCATTTCTCACATTTAGAAGGACCCTTCTAAGGAAATGTCAAGAAGCCATTGATGAAGGTTAAACAGAGTTCTAAGTGACCTTGGGAGTGAAGAGGTTCCATTTGTGAGGGCTGGTTCCGCTCTCTCCGCCGTTGCCTCTCATCTTCCCAGATTGCCTGAAGCCCAGGGTTTCTGCCAATCTGGTCTGAACACAAACGCAACAATAATAGCTTTGGACGTTCACTATGCTGATTTCATTTTGTTGTGTGCACCGTCACTAAATTAGATTTATTTTGTGAAAAAGAAAAAATAATATCAGATTGTTTTCTTAACCCCATTGAGACCTAATGGCCTGGTTTTATCAAAGAAGTGCACAAACTCAACATACTCTCAATCTCAAGGCGATTCAGGACATCCACAGCCACGGCATCTACCTCCAGCTCACAGGTACTCTGCTTCTCCAGGTCTGGCAGGACCAAGGAACTGACAACAGCACACAGTACATATGAGCCACACCTCAGCAGTGACTGTAATTTTGTATTACTTACCATGGCAAGGAGCCCTCATCCCAGCGGCCCAGCATGCTCTCATTCACTCTGGAGGTGCACGGGCTCTTCCAGGGGCTTATACTAGACCCTGTGCTGCTATTGTGTTCACTCAACTGTGCTGCATCTGTAAAGAAAGAGACAGTGCAAAGCTCAACTTTTGAATATTCACAACAATAAACGAATGTGATGTCACCTCTAATGATACATTACACCAGAGTATTGGTCAGTATTTAAATGTTTACCTTGCCGTCGATAACAACATGAATATTGATGGAGTCACCTTTACTGATGCGAAACTTGACAGCCCCCAGGTTAATCAGGTTCATGCCATACAGGTTGTAGTCGATGAAGAGCTGCAGCAGGTAGGGAATGTGGCCCTCGTGTGGTTGATGCATTTTATTCATGACTGCTCCACTCTGCAGCAGCTCACATACTCTGCAACAACACAGGTCAGAACATTTCTGCTGCACTTTTTCAACCCAAAACATGCATCATAGGTCAAATCCTCCAGCAACAGTAGTCCTGACCAAGCCTAGCTCAAACATCTGGAGATGGGCCCCCTGCTCCTGAGGAGATGTCCAAGGCATTGAAGGATGAGTCAAATGCAGAGGACACATTTCCCCACTGGGACAATAAAGTGCACCATAACCTGACCGTAACCTTAAATTGTTATTGATTTCATTGCACTTTCCTTTGGTTAGGAAGTCAGCCGATGCCTTCGTACAGTTTATTTTTATTAGCCATCATGAAAGTTAGCAGTATAATTGCAGCAGACTCACCGTTTGACCATCTGAGGATTGTACAGATATATTTTCAGAAAGTACTTTTCCTTGGCATGGTATCCATAGAAAGGCCTAAAACAAACAAACGTAATAATGGTGATCAAGGTAAACGGGTACAAAAGAATAGCACAAGGAAACTTTTGAATTGTGAAATATACACTAAATTACAAACAATGAGCATAAACTTTGTACGTTTGATTTCAGCCAAGAAAAGATTCTGGATGAATCCAATTGTACATTATGTTTGATAAAGAATAGCGGTGAGCCGAGAAGGCTTTTGGACTGTACAAAGATAAGACTGAGCTGTACACAACAAAAGAACTTACATGCCAGAGACCAGCACCACTTTGAAGACGTGCTGCACGCTGGAGCCAGGGTTTCCCATGGTCACATTCAGGGCTCTGTCGATGCTGAAGGCCAACTGCCGCAGGTAGTGCTCCGACTGCTGCTCGATGCCATCGTATGGTACATAGATGTAAGGAAAGATGCCATGAAGGTGGAGACAAGTCTTCTGACCTGTGAAACACAGAATTGGATTGATTTAATTTTAAGAAGTTTTATGGAAGTTTTAACTACCTCAAGCATTAAGGTAAACTTTATTGATCTCCATGGGGAAAATCATCCACTGCATTTGACCAATCCTCAATGCCATCGTTGAGGTATTTTTATATATTTAATGTAAAGTAATAATATCACTGTATACCCTTGTTTGGAAGATTGCACAGCAAGTTTCTGGTCTCTTTCTTTTATTTTAAATCAGCTTTTTTGTGCGCCTAATTCTCAAAAATATACTCAATGTTGAAATTTTGCACATCTTTAAATCAACACCTAAAATCAAAAAGTAAAGATGGCAGCCTTAATTGAGAAATAATTCAAACATTTGCTTTTAAACTGACCATTGCAAATTGCTCATACCTTGACATGTTTCTGATTCCTTATGCATCTTTCCTTTGAAGGGCCATGCGATGTCTTGCCAAATACGGAGGCTCTTAATCGTTTTACAACAGAAATGCTGGGACAGAGGTTTCTGATCATATTTTCTTTTTATGTAATGCTTTTACACAAATCCAATCCAACCCTTTATAAAACTCACTAACAGTTTGCAATCTGGGCATTGAAAAGAAGGTTTAGGCATCAGCACGAGAACTCAGTGAATCATAGGAAGAGAAAACCCTGTAAGTGATTTAGCAATTTCTTAAAATAACCCCTGAGCATATACTGTGGTATGAATTGTAAATAGCATTTTCATGAGTACCGCTAGAGAGTTTAAATTGTGGTTAATGCTTTAAAAAAGGTTCCTTAGTAAACTAATTATACAGCATTATTAAGCACTAGTTATTTGTTGATAAGCACAATGCAAAGGCATTTATGACATGGTTATTGAAAATAGTTAATACCCATCGTATTAATTTTGTGAAAACACTTTGTACAAAGTTTAATAACCTGTAACATCATGTGACCTTTTGAGGAAGGATGCAGAAGCCATTCGAAACATGTCAAGGTACGAGAAAACATCGCCCTGGTCTGATTAAAAGAAAGCTTTTTAAAATGTTTTTGGAATGTGTTCCTGATACTGCTTGCTTTGGTGTGGAGAGAGGATGAGATTTAAAACTGTTTGGCAAAGCTGTGGCCGGGCACTGGAGTTTTTCCGTAAGCCTTCCCTTTTGGTCTTGTGCATTATTTCCAGCTGACTTCTAGTGGGAGATCAAAAGGCATGTATTGGAACCTGTGGGTGTTTTTTGTTGGCTGTGGGTTATTAGTTGTTTATGCAATATGTCGAGTTACATTTTGTATTTTGATGCATATATTAAGTTATAAGAGTGAAGACATGGGCAGTTTTAGCATAGCAAACTAACCACATAGCTAGTAATGATAATCAAACTGTTATTACGGTTTAGTTGAGATCATTCATATCATGGAAGTGCAATACAATAAGGTCAAAATAAGACCCATGTTTTACACACTTGATGACGCTCTTTCTTATTAAAACAAATTTTTCTTCTTTTTTAAATACATAAATAAACAAATAATATAATGAAACAACGAGATGTGGCTCAGAAGGCCCTATTACTGGTAGGGGCTTTTTCAGTGGAGAGTCAGCTGTTCTTGGCCCAGATGTCATTGTGTCACGAAAAAAGCCATTTGGGTTAAGAACAACCGACTGTCCACTAAAAAAGAATCCACTAAGACACCTTTGTTTTGTTTGTTTTGTTTGATTGGTTCATTTCGAGCTTATAGCATAGTGTAGGACACATATGGCTTAAACGTTACAATAATTACATATTGTTTGCATACCCCTACCCACATACAGGTGCACAAACAAGTTCAGATGAAATTGCACATATACATTTGAATGTCCACCATGTGTCCATGTTTCAAGTTAATGAGAAAAATACTAATAATAGCCAATAATAGCTCGAAATGGAAACGATCAGACCAGTAGAAAATGAGGCGTGAAAGCTGTATGGAAGTGGAGTCAGTCACAGTCATGTGTTACTATTGCAATCATGTGCCATAGCTCCAGCGGGATGAAAGAAAAATGTATCATTCAAAAGATATAATTAAATAGTTTTAAATTGTAATCATCGCAACGGTCCTACTTTCTCATCATTCTGAAACCCATGGATAGGCATATTTTAGTTTATTTTATTTTCTGTTGGTAATTGGCTATTTTATTAAGTAGCCAGTATTACAATGCTTCGGCTATATATTTTATTTTAATATATTTGCTTTTCTATTTAGTTAAAAAAGAAAAACAAGTGCATAAACCCATATGACCTTATTTTACAGTACATGAAAATATGAATGATCTCAACTCGACTTTTCCCGGCTGTAGTCCCGTCGTTGGGAGAAAAAAAACAACAACATGGCAGTACCAGAAGACATCCTCAATTTCAACATCGATGTAACTGATTAAAAATAAAAAAGAGGTTATAACTTCTGTTCACTTTAGATATAATGTACTGGCATAAGTGCTATCCACTCAGCACAGAAATGAAACATAATCTCTAACTATAATCTCTAAAACACTAATGGAGGGACAATGAGAGACTGACCCACACTAATCCCTAATGGCCCCGAGGGGAATTCTTCTGATGGCATTAAGGCTTCCCCACAGAGTTAAACCTGGGGCCCCTGAACAGCAGCTAAAGCCCCGATGCATGCACACTTCAAAGCACACATCCAAAACAAGGACCAAACTGCATCTGCTCTTGTCCAAACTGTCCAACACAGTGCTTTAGTACATTACATATCTTTGCCAGTAATCAGTGGGTACATTTACATAATTGGTGTAGTCAAAAGAAAGTTAAAATGACTCTTTCACATCTTTAACAGTTTTCCAATGTCAATGTTAATCAGTAATCGTGATTTATTTTAGTCACAATGTAATCGTAAAGACCAAAAAATGATAAACGTGACCTTTTTAGAAGAACATTTTCATTTAAGTCCTTTCTGCTCACCCTTTACTCATAAAGCAGGACACATACTGAGGAGCGGTAATGTGTTAAGAAAATCGAAAGGAAAGTTTTGGGTTTTATTGTCGTTTTGGTTATGATGTTAATAATTGTTAAATTGCAACATTTATTCTCAGAGTAATCGTTTTGAAATTGTGAAAAATCACATCAGATGTAACTGTATACGTGACATTTCAATAATCTGATAACTCCAGAAATCAGATAAACCAATTACCATCTAGACTAGTGAGTGAGGAATATCAGATCCATAGATAGGCCTGATTGATTGCGGTTCACATGTAGCCAATTTCTGTCAGTCCATTTGAGACTGTGCAGTTGGACAATAAACAATTGCTTGCATATGTCATAGGTAAGACAATATTCCATTCATTATCTATTTAAGTAAGTTTGCAGCCACAGGTGACAGTGGCTATGTGCACACCAAAAAACTGATCACATATCTGCAGCTATCGAATCATTGAAATGCCATGTAAATAGTTGCATCTGATGTGAGTGATCTGATTTCTTTCTGACAGCTCACATCTGTGCAGGTTTTGACAAGGAAATTGATGCGGAATAAAAAGGAAAAAAAAGAGGGAAAATTTATGCGGCAAAGAGAAAATGCTAAATATTGAGATGGTTATTTTAAAATACACTGTACTTTGTTTTCCAAACGAAACAATGATTCTAAAAATCCACTGATCCACTGTTCAGATTTCTCTTGTGTATGTAAACCACACCAACAATCTAATCTGGTCATTGTAGTTATCTGATCATTCTAGTCAGTTTTTTTCGGCCGGGCCGTGTAAAGGTGCCCAGTGGGAGAATACCGAGCCCTGTCAGCAGCGTCGTGATGGAGGGGAGTGAAAACAAAGCCCATAGCGAGGAGGGGGCCCAGCAGACCACCACCACTATGGCCCCAACAGCGCCAAATACAGCCGAGCCCACAGTGTCAGCACCTGGAAACAGCTGCACTTCAAAACAGCGTCCCTTATTGACAACATTTAATTTCCACAGTCACGTTTGCAGCCGTGTTTGGCTCCGGGGTGGCATGTTCACGTGGCCCACCGTCGCCTCCATATTCAGACAGACAAACACACAATATAGCGCCGCCGCCACTAACCTGCGGGGGTGGCTCCGAAGATCCGCACCACGGGCACCCGCTTCACGTCGCTCTCCCGGAATCCCGAGTAGCACACGTCCAGGTCTTTCACGGGACTGGCAAGGTAATAGTCCGCGGTGACAATGCGAACAGCGAACATGGTATTGATCAGGGTCGGTGCCTGTACCAGAGAAACAACCCGAGGTCCAGTCAGAGGTGCAGCAAGTCCCGTGTCTCTGCAGGTTTCATCCGTTATCCGGTAGCATGAAGGTGTCGGTACTGTTTGGACACCGACATGTTCCGCACACTTCCAGTGTTCAACGATTTAGGCAAATCCGCTTTTTGGGTGGAAGTTCGGCGTGGAAAAAGCCCCACTTCTCCAGGAGGCTCAGGCTTCCATAATCACAAACAGGTTAGCTCACTATGCTACATGCTAAATCTGCGGAAATGCTCCATCAAGCTGACGCTTAACAGAGCTACTTCCTCAAGTCACTTTCAGAATAAAGACCATACCAAGGGTCAAATATAACAACTCCCCACAACACAAAACAGTCCGAAAACTAAGCCGTCAGGGACGTACAGTATGTTTTCGACCTAAACACGCCCAGCAGCGCCGAGATCCAAAATATGTATTGGCCACCTCCAGGGGGCGCCAAAAGTGACCAGAACAGTGGCCAACAGGGAAAACTGACTTTGGCCACTGTTTAGTTTGGCTAAAAATGGCTCATTATTTGATGTAATTTATTTGAATGCTATTAAGGACACAGTTGCAGACACATGATAGAACTATCTCTAAATTGTTGAAATTGTAGCTTAATCATGTGGTTTATTGCTGACTTAAAAGCATTAATTACAAAAAAAAGATTAATGTAACCTTGTGCCTTTTACAAAATTCATTGTTCGAGACCCAATGTGTGTGATCGTAATCTAATGAATAAATAGAAATGTCAATTAAAATATAATCAAATGTTTCAATTGCCATGGTGCTGGATTTGGGTGTTCGAGGTTGTGTGTTGTAATCTGGCTGGGTGTGATGATATATTAAGTAAAATTTCAATTAAAGCCAAACACATCACTTAACGGCCACCTTTTTAAAGCGTCTAAAATCATGTTTTCTTCTGTACTGGTCAGAAGTGGCCACTGTCAAAAGTTTAGAAGATGGCTAAGCACGATATTGGACCCTTTTTAAAGTGGCGTCATTTCTTCAATCGGTTTAACACGATGAAAAGTGCCTTGTCACCATTTTAGCTAATCTCTGTAATGGTCAAATATCATGTCGGCCATTTTTTAAGTTCATTCAGTCCTTCACACGTGTGCCAATGTAACTCATTGAATAAAGCACTGCACTACCACGTGGGGGACTGGGGATCGCGTGGGGGACTTCATCCTTTACTTTTCAGATAAGTGCAAACTTCTGAAGCTCAGTGTCATTCAAAGGCAAATGTTATCAACCAAATATTTATGACCACTCCGTGTATGCCTGCAGTCACCATATGCTACTAAAGTTTCGTTTGGCTACCTACATTTGCATGAACTTTTAGTGAATTGTAAGCTGGGCTGAAAAGTTTTTAAAGTGAGCAAGTGGGAAAAATATGGTTCATAAATTGTACAGACAGCTAAAATTTGCTTATTTGAGAACCACTGTGTTTTAATGTTATAGTGTGGTTTGGCCTTAAGTAAAATTTAATTGGACTCAAACACACAGCCTCTGACTCTCAAGTCCAGCACCATACCAGATGAAAGTTCCCATATCTGTTTTATTTAAAATCCAAACAATGGCTACAAAACGTCAGCATTCTAAACATGGGCAATAACCAAAGGATCATTTGATTATATTTTCATGTCCATCTGCATCTGCAATGAAATTTGTTGGTGTTCTAATTAACGCTTTTAAATCCGCAATTAACCACACAATTAAATAAGTACAATTTCCATTCTTACTTTTTTCATTCTATCTATGATCTATGAATCGTGTGTCCTAGTAACATTAAAACAAATAAAATAATGAGCCAATTTTACCCATACTAAACAGTGGCCAAAGTCGTGGTTGGCCAGTTTTCCCTGTTTTGGCAATTTAGCAATAGGGGTCCAGGGTGGGTTGCACAGTTATTTTGGGAGTCCCGGCCTAAAAAATTTGGAAACCGCTCCATAAGACATAGAGCATAGGTCTCATTGACTTGTTTTGTTCGGAGGCCAAAATCAAAATGTCGGCAATAGTTCAGAAATTTTGAATATGTTTTGCTCCTCAAAAATTTGGCAAAATCTCTCAAATTCTGCATAGAGACCGTAGAACTTATGCAAAATCTTTTGATGCCCCACTCCTCAAGATAATTTCCACAACATTTTAACTTGTTCGGGCTTACGCCCAAGGAGGAGTTCATAAATATATGAAGTGTTAACCACCTGCAAATTTATGAGATTTAACGATTTGCCATGAGATGACATTGTAGGTTTCTATCAATGCTATGTCTTTGCCGTATGAAATATGAGTCTCATCGACTTTTCTGGTCAGGATGCTAAAGTTGAATTTTCTACAAAATGATTAAATAAATAAAAATTATTATTATTGTTATTAAATGATTTGCTACCCATATAAAAATTTGCTTTACTAACATGATGAATTCAATAATTTCACAAGTACGTTTTGGGCAAAGAGGAAGCAGGTGGAAAAGCGCGATATAAATACGCTGTTGTAATAATAATATTATTAAATAATAATAATAATAATAATAATAATGCTAATAATAATATTATTAACAGGCAAGGCAAGTGTATTTGTAGAGCACAATTCGTACACAAGGCAATTCAAAGTGCTTCACAAAAACAGGAAAAAAATGCGTTAAAATCACAAAGACAAGAATTTCTATTCATTCAATTTAACAATTTTGCTGAAATGAATCATTAGTGATCCGCCAGATGGAAAACCAAATCTATTCGACCACACTGGCAAACACTCCAGACACTCTTTAACCTATTTATTGGACATTGCCAGCGTAACAGATGTCTCCGGGATGGGCACATCGCTTTTAGATTGATTCTTTCCCATGTTTGACCGTCCCTAGACGTCAGCGCGCTATCTGCCTCTGCACGCTTCTGTGCTGCGCGTATGTATCTTTTACGACGACTATCACGCCGACGCCTCCGCCTTATGTGTGACGCTTTTGTATCTTTAACGACGGACCCGGACAATTAATTTACTATAGTATAAGATAAAAACAGATTTACTATGTACACAAGAATTTACAGTTCAATTTACAGATCTAGTGCAGAAAGTGATTGACTAAATTGTATTTAAAGTGAGATTACGATTTAAACAATATAAAATAACATGAACATGAAGAGTCTTTCAATTCTCTGATTGAAAATAACAGAGAAACACAATACACAAATACAAACTCTTCAGACATTTACCCTTTGTCCATATTGAGCCACAAGGGCCGCACGGCAATGAGCGAGAGTTCAGGAGGCAGATATAAAAGATGTCCCTACCACCTAATTTGTTCTAACTAGAGAATTTATCTGAAAATAAAGATGTCGGGTATAACTTTGATTAAACATCTAATATTAATAAAACTATGTAAGCCTATGTACATTGTCTCCTTTTCTCCACTCTTAGATTTCCTGCGGAGGGATTGAGGAATCAAGGTGGCAAGGAAAGACTGGAATAAAGTCTATCAACTGTCATAAAATGCTGATTAAAAGCCTCTCTTTCAAGTAAGAAAATTGGTAATGAGTGTAGTAGGCTATACCTACAGAGCCACAAATCTAGACCTGAGTCATTGGTCTAATTAATATATTAATAGTCTTACTTTTAGAGACACAACACATATCAAAGAGGTCACATCTGAAATGGGTTTCATGGCATTGCCCATTCCCCATATTTATTTAGACATCAGATGGCAAACCATTGAAACAAGAGAAAGCATCAAGTTTGAGAATCCACACAAAGCTTAATTTGTCCATTGGAAGTTTGTTGAAGTTGCTTTCAGAGTAGACATATCCTTTGATCCTCATTCATTCAGTGAGACTTGGCTTTTTTCCATTAAAATCCACAACAATATTCCACCCTTGCCCAGACTCTCCAATACATCTAACACAGATGTACGAAACTGCTTCACACAATCAGGGCTCAAAATGATAAATTCAAGTAAAGTGCTTAAAAAACAAAAAAACAAAAAAAACAACACCACATGCAGCCTTTAATTTAAGGCAATTTTAAGCAGTTGATGATCAGAGTGAATGCTTTCAGAGCGGGCGAACAGACAGGGTAAGTCCATTTCCAGGCAATGGGACAATGTAGCGTTCCATCCTGAAGAGTCGCAGCAGCAGGTCTGGGCCGTCTTGAGGCCAGCGGTACAGCTTAGTGCTCTGGAGCCAACTGGGGACATGTCTCTGCAACACAGGAAACACAGGTCTGAGTCTCCAAGTGATGACACCATGAGAAGTTCTGCCCAACGTACCATGGAGGCTCCGGGGAACAGCACTGGTACTAGCCGGAAGTTCAGACATCCCTGCTGGATGAACTCATTTTGGATCTACAATGAGGCGTCATAATGGCAATTTCAAATCACGCACACAGAGGAACCGATTGTGTAACCAAAAAGGAACACTAAAGTGCCCCCAGACCAATGTTCGGCACAAACATGTAGCCCTCATAATCCATAAAACCACAAACGAGATGGTGCTAGTGGCCACTAGTAGTAATTGGTTAAATATACACTACCCTTTGAATAAATTACTTCTATGAGGATTCAAAAAATAACTGAAATTGTTTCTCTTGAATCAAAATTAATTGAAGTACTCAGTGAACAGTTAAAATTATATTTTGTCACATGTTTTCTGAAAATGTTCACTCAATTATAATTCAAAATTTTGTTATACATTTAAAATCTCATATGAATCTAAATTGAACCCCACTTTTTAGAATTTGACCAGACACAGATTTACATCACATGTTTTATTGCAAAAGGTTTGCCACTTAATTTTTAATGTGAATGGATTTTGTATTAATCACATACCTGAGCTGTTATAGTAAATATTGTTTTAACATGGGGGGGGGGAACGTTGGGTAAACCTTCTGAAATTGAGAAAAAAACATTGCGCCTGGGACCAATACAGCACATATCCACACAAACATTAGAAAACAAAAGTACTGCACACAACTGTATTGAAGAGACAAGGTCTTCTAGAAATGCAAGCCTTTAAATCAGAATGTTGCATCATCGCACAGAGCCTGTTCGAAGGAGCTGGCTCTAGCGCACCCACCTGTTTGTGTATGTACTTGGTGTGCAGGCAGTGCTCGTCAGGCCCAAGCCCCTCAACGTCCTCCTTATACTGAGGGCTGATGACCACAATGATCAACACGGATTTCTGTGTAAAACGTTAGTGATGTTACCATGATGTAACTACAGCTCTATGCCATTTATGGGCTTTACTTTGTTATTTTTTCTATATTGCTTTTTTCTTTCGTTACAAAAAATAAAATAAACACTTAGACTCCAAACATACACTTACATCATTCAGGAAGCGGTCCATCCATTTAGTGGTGTCCATGCTTCTGATTGGGCTGTCAAAGATGTCGATCTGTAGTACAGAGGCAGAATAGTTGTGTGCTTCTGTGTGTGCGGCTTTGTGGATGTGGGTTATCTCAGAGGTTTGCTACTGACCGCTGGTTGGAATCCGTTGGCAAGGAGGAACTTGGTGAAGGGAATCATGTCTTTGGCTGTGTCAACGGAGTACGTAATGAAAACTGTCTCTGGAAGAAAAATAACTTTTTATTGGTCCAACCTTCTCTGCTGCTCCACTGTTCCATAAGGAACAGTGGAACTCACAATGTGAGTTATTCCTGGAACATAATTTTTCTGCCCTTTTTTATCTACTGTACATGAGTGTATATACGTGAATCGCATGAGCTTTCTGCTTGGAACTCACTGCACTCTTCAGGGAGGTTGATGGTTCTCCTGATCTGTCCTGGATCCACAGGAAGAGAGCAAGGATCACAATAGACCTCCCTCATGACCCCACTGGTGACCTGCTGACTGTACTGTGGCACCTGACTAACAGACAACAGCATCAGTGTTTTACAGTGTATACGGATTATGCTTCTCTGCCATGTACGGTAATAGAGAAGAATCATTTGCAAATAAAAATGCACTCACAAACACATAAGAGCAAAGTAAAAGAAGCATAACTGAGTCACTTTTTAGGTCACACAGCATAAGAAAAAATATGGTTTTAAACCCTAATATTTGTCTGTTTAAATTTAAATGATTATCACATAATAGTAAGATATGTAAGGAAATATACTAGAGAATGAATTAAATTGAATAAAGACGATGACTACTTTTTGTTAATAGTGTCATATAGTATTAGTGACAACAATAAAATCTTAGAGCATAACTATAGCAACACTAAAATTTCAATAACACAAAGACTCAAACACTGATTCATGAGAGCTTTGTTCTCATGGCAACATAAGAATATGAACAAAATGCAAACGTGAACATATCCATGCAGTTTGGGTTATTTGACTTCAGTGATGATTTTGGAAAAAGCAACCTTTGAAAGTTGCAAAGTAGTTACTAAAGAGACGACTCGGTTCACCGCACAGATACAGTGAAGACCTCACTAATAAGTTACAAGGTTTCAGACAAAGTTTGTTCAATCTCACGTTTCACTTGAAAGTCTCACATTCCAAATGTTTTACTGTGCAAGTGAATGTATACTGACAAACACACCAGACAGGAGCATGCTGGGGGACCTGTGGAAACCGGCGGGGGCACTGCACACCACCTGAACACAGGAATACGTATAGCTTAAGGTACATACTGAGAATAAAGAAATATTTTGTTAGCCCCTTATATTCATGCCCCTTATATTCATGTTTCGTTTTGTCAGTAGGACTTACCAGGAGCAGGAGCACCAGGAGCACATTGTGCCAGGGACATCTCAGATCTCAAGGAGCCGGGGGCTTCGAGGCTTTCTACCTCTAGAGAGGGCAGCAGGTGCCGGGGGTCATAGAGCTGTTCGTTTCTGATGGGGAGTCTGGAGAACTCAGAGGCCAAAACTCTGGGGGGCTCTTGAGCGTGTATCTCAGCCATGTCCTGGTTCTCATCCATTTCTACTGGGATACTAGGGTGAGAAATGAGCTGCTCACCTTCAGAGCACCTCCTTGTGCCTGTAGCAGTGGCTCCCAACATGCTGTGAAGGACAGATTGCATGTTGTTCAGCAACCACTGTTTTCATCTCCAGAAACATGTTGAGATACACACTTCATAATGAAAAAAAAATCCATGTTCAGCTATTTAAATGAGCAAATTCCCATGTCTTTGGTGAAAGGACATATACATTTCCTTATTTTTATAATAATCAAGTCTTGGGGAAATTGACGTGTTCTTTATAATTTGGCCTATTTTACAGTATTAAGACAAAGGTAATGTTACAAATAATAAAAACCACTCAAAATGCAAAGTTAATAAATGGTTAAATCCTAACAAACAGAAGTCGAGTCTGCAAAAGTAGATTATAGCCTATTTGTCTTTTAAGATAAGGCAACAAAACATTTAGTACTGTATATGCCAATCGTAAACACTCACGTTCATGAGATCAAACCGGTGTTTTTCTACGGTGGTGTTTTTCTAGACTCTAAACAGTCCGTGCTCAAATGCGCAGAGAAGACTTGACAAAAGCGGAGACGTGAAAGCGTCAATAGTAAAAGGAACGCGCAGAAAAGCCCTAGACGTAAAACAAGTGGCATCGTAATTAATCACAGACACTGAACGTGAATATTCACCTGCGTCTAGAAGTGACAGTAGGTCCTCTTTTGTTTGACAGTCTTACCTTTCGAAAGCTCTGCGGCTAAAGGGACACAGCCCAAACCTGTTCTGTTTGAACAGGAAATGATCCCGTTCCAAGTTCCATAACCACAGTGCGCACGTCGCATTATGCAAATAAATCAATAGTCTACACAGTATTAACGATTATCAATCATTTTTTATTCACTTGGCAACCATTTGCATTTTTAATGAGAAATGAAAGACTTAAAACGAAACAGATTATGTTTTAGTACAAAACAGATTTAACAATCAACCTCATAGTAACTCATTGCAATTCTACTTCTACACCACTTGGGGAGCAGAATAATAGAAACCCATTAAAAAGATCCATGGTAATTATATAAGTTTGTATTCTGCAATTATTTAATAGCATATTTTGACAAACATATAAAGTAAAATGTGGCTTTTTGATTTGTTTCCCGGGGTTAAATGTAGTTCAGTGGGTGAGTTTTAGGTGAGTTAACACCACACTAACGTTGCCACTGGGAGGTGCTCTGCGCTCGGCCACAGAGAACATTTTCATGGTGCTGTAGGTGAGCACAGACACGTGCCGTCGAGCCTTGCCTGAGCACGCCAGAGCGCTCACCATCTCCCTGCGGAACCGCCGGCTCACCATGCAGTACAGCAGGAAGTTGGTGGTGGAGTTCAGGTTCTGGAGCATGTTGGCCACGTCCCCGGCCACGTTGATGGGGATGCTGTAGTCGTTGCGGTCAAAGTTCTTTTCAATGTACTTAGTTCTGAGGATGCAGTAAGTGACAAAACGAGGCAGGCTGAGGACCACAAAGGCGACAGACACTGTGCCGAGCAGCAGCAGAGTCCTCCGGAGCACGCCCCGGCTCCGGCCCTGCATCACCCGCCGCTCCTCTTTGCTGAAGAGGTTACTTGCCCTGGACAGGTGGTACCCAATCAGGTAGTTGAAAATGATGACCAGCACAATGGGCACGCCTCCAGACAGAAAAGTAGTTATCCACACAATAACTGTGCTGTAGGTGGCATCCCGATAGTGGCACCTGGGCAATGACACGTTCATCCCATTTGCTGTGAAGTTCAGCGTGGACACAACATTTATCCAGCCCAAAGGTATAGAGACTAGATGGGATGCCAGGACAATGCCCACGCACATCAGCTTGGTGAGGCCGGCTGTGGAGAAGTGCTGTTTAGCGCGGGTGCTGCGGAGGACCAGGTAGCGCTCAATGGTGAACACCACCACGATCCAAGACGAGCTGTAGAGGGAGCCATACTGCAAAAAGCCCAGGATACCACACAAGGGGTGGGAGTGCCAGAAGGGCTGCAACACCCAGAAGGTAAGAGTCAAGTCGATAAGGATGACCCAGACCAGGTAGAAGATGTCTACGATGGCTAAGCAGCTCAAGTACACCATGGCCGACTCAGACATGCCACACTTGTGGAAGCGGATCATGTAGAATGTGAAGAGATTGGCTAGAAATAAAAAGACAAAAACACATGTTAAAACTAGTATTATTGAGGTTGAGATGTCCAAGGTGTGATGCCTTATTTGCCCTGACTGAAGCCACGTTACTGCAGCCACATAGCCTATTCCAATAATAGGGATTTTGTCAAACGTCTGGTCTAGGGTTAGAGCACCCAGAATTTGGCAGATTTTCTCCCTAAAAAATAACTGTGAATAACTAAATTCACAGTTCAAAAGTCAGCCTTTACTTATAGGAGCCACAGCCTGTGCAGCTCACTCCCTTCACAGTGTGGCATTAAACTTGTCTCTGAAGACAGTTACAGGCCAAGTTACAGGTCAGATCTACGGAGAGGATAACCCACTCACGGTAAGAATGGATGTTTTTCAAGGTATTGAAATTAAAACATTAAAGCACCTGCGATTGAAAATGCAAGATGTTTAATGTCATAATGTGAAGCAATATTGCAACTTTAAACAAGCAAAAAAGAAGCCTTGTAGTAAGCAGAGGATCAGACTGACCTGGAATTCCCACAGAGCAGAGCAAGGGGTAGTAGATCTTCTGCACTGCTACCAACGCAGACATCATCTTCACTCAGCCCCCCAGAGCACTCATCATCAGGACATTTCAAACCATCTACAGATGAATCAGATGAGCATACAAACATGTTCAGATTCTTTACTTACTGATCGGCTTATATCCACAAAATAATATTCTAGTTGGTGTGATCCCTCATTCGTCATGGAGTGTTCCATCGTAGAAAAAAAATCAGTTGTAGTCATTTGGACACTGTTTTTGAAAGACAAAACGTCTTGTTTTTCAAAAAGTGTCACGATGACTACAACTGAATCTTTTCTAAAATAATCAGGGTTCAAAAACAAATTCAATTATTTAAGTAATTTAAAATCATTTGTTGAATAATCTATTTTTAGGAATATACACAGAAAATGAATTATTGATGTAATATGTTTTCCATTTTGCTGCTGCTGAATAGATCGTACCTGCTCCTGAGGCTGGAGGTTGTGACTTCTGTCCACTCAGTTCAGTGATAAGGACCAGGTCACATGATCACCATCATCTGACTGCCTGGGATTTGGTTATCACTTCCGCAAGCTTCAACAACTCTTGACAATTACATTTCTGTCATTCTTGTCTAATGAATATTTTTTTTATCATATTCATTACATTTACATCAACAAAGAGTAAATATACTCTATGGCCTTTCAGCAAGACAGCCCCTCTCTCATGTCTGAATATATGAAAGCTGTTGCTTGTTTTAGTAATATACGTTTAATCTGCTATCATTACAAGAAAATCTGTGGAGCCAGACAATATTTATTTCAATTTGCATGTTACCCTAGAATTGAATATTCTCAATGGACCCACCAGGCACCAGGTGGGGCTCTCAGAGTCTGACCCTGGGGTGGGGTAGCTAATGGAAAACTTTATGATGATGAGTGTCATTTGTGAGTGTCAGTTTGGAGCTGTGCTGTAGCTCGGGACACTGCTCCTCACAGCATTTTCTCACAGAGGAAACATGCTTGTTTGCTGCCCATCGATTTGTCCGAAGGATGGTGGAGACTTTCCACACCGGATGACACTGATAAGAGCTGACTGTTTGCATGAGGTAGTAAAAGAAAAGATAAGAGCGGCAGGAGTGCGCACTGCCCAAGGCACATCATCTGGGCTCGTAAAAAAGGTCAATACATGGTTCCAATGTTAAGTCTCAAGTAGGGTTACTGTGGCTTGGAGATTTGTTGTTGCTGTTTAAAAAACGTCAATGAATTATATTTGTTCGAAGGTTAGGAACATAATTAATTATGTGTAATGTAATAGCACAATTGTATTTCTGCACGGTTGCCGACAGAAAGGCCAAAGGAGAAGGAATGGGTCACTGAAATGTTTTATCAAATAAATGAATAATTCTTTTTAGTAACTTTATACTAAACCCAGCAGCCATAACTCACCCACTTTCTCAACGGTATTGAACTAAACTCTACTTTGAGTTGTGATAACAGTCGCTTTAAAAAGCTGTTCTTGATTTGCAGTCTGAGCAGATTGTCTGATTTCTCCTAGGGAGCCAGATGCAAATGTTTTCCTGAAGCAGACAGAATGTTTTTTTAATTTAAAAAAATGTTGTTAGTTCTCAGGCCAAGTTCTTCAACTGGGGTCCCAGCAACGGAAAAAGGAGGTGGGACAAGGGGAGGACAGCCACAGGTTCTAGAGTCTTAAAACAAAGGGCTGAAATTACGGTGGCAAACAGCTCCAGAAAGCATACCACTGTAATCTCTGTGTGTTTCCCCGTTGGGGGATGGTACAGGGATGTTCATCTGCCTCGTGGAAGGACCCTGGACCAACACCACATACATATATCCACCTGAATCAGAATCAGAATCAGAAAAAAGTTTATTGCCATTGTCAATGAATAGAATTCACGAACATAGGAACTTGTTTCGGCATGAAGGTGCAACATAAAACACTGATCAATAATAAAAACATCTAACAACATATATGAAATCAAAATGGCATGCATTAGATTTAAAATTACTATAGTATAAAATAAAAATTGGCTTACTATGTATACAAGAATTTACAGTTAAATTTACAGTTGTAGTGCAGAAAGTGACAGTGCAGTGAGTGATGAATAGTTGCAGTTAAAGTGGCAGGTGTTTAAGAAGTGTTCATGAGTCCAACGGCAGAGGGAAAGAAACTATTCTTGTGGAGTGAGGTTCTGGTCCGGATGGACCGTAGCCTTCCTGTCACCTGGTTTAGATCCAGGAGGAACAGGTGTTTGTCACAATCCAAATAACAGCCAGTATCTTTGTGCACAACTGGTGCTTCCCCTAGAGGAGGCGCTGTACAGTCTGAATGGGGAAGTATTTATCCTCTGTCCTCTTTTACCCACAGGCAGAGTACAGCAGCCTTCATCCAGTTGATATCCCCAAAAAAAACCCACCAGCCTCCTCCTGCTTTAGTTTTATGATCTCCAAGTCTTGTCACAGAGGGGGGAATGGGGCGTAGAAGGAGAGGGATTGGGTCAATGAGGGAGGAGGGGTGGAGGAGGAGTGGGCCATGTGCGCCTCTACACAAATATTTCCTTTCTACATGAGGGTGTTTGTGTAGGACACAGAGTGTGCTTTGTGCCCTCAGAGCTCTGTCTTGACCCCGCCCCTGGCCCCTCGTCCTGAGACCCTCTTCTGGAACTCCACAGACCACCTCACATCAGAGATGCTGCTGCATTTCTCTGTGGTGCTCCTCATCCTCTCTCAAAAGGTAAGAACGTTTCATTCATTTGTTGAGATTGTACTAAAGTAATGGAGGAAAATGCGATACGTTGTGTCTGGGTGAATCTGGTAGATTGTGAAGGCTTAATCATTTGTGAATGGACCTGCTATTTTCACACACTCCCCATAGCTCACTCCGTAAAGCTGGCACACAGGCTCCAGATTTTTGGCATAGCCTCATTTGCCTACTGCACCACTGGGTGTAGTTTGTATTAGGATAGAATTTGACTTGAGTTGCAACTCTTTCTAGTAATCAAAAGCAGTGTAGTAGCCCAAATTATTGTTCCAGACAAGGCTTCAAATCACCCAATGAGTATTCATTCATTCATTCATTTTCTACCGCTTGTTCCCGTTAGGGGTCGCGGGTGACTGGAGCCTATTCCAGTGCCTTTGGGCCTTAGGCGGGGTACACCCTGGACAAGGGCCAGCTCGTCGCAGGGTTAAGCCCAATGAGTAATTATTGGTAATTATCAGTATCTTCACCTTGACTGGAATTATATTAGAAAAGCTGCAGCTTCATGATGCCAGCCCTGCTTAAGCTTTACAGTGATATAGAATCTGACCCAAACAAAGCTAAGGACTGAGGGCATATACTAATCAACCAAAACACAAACCTCCGCAATCTCACTCACTTCTTTTCTTTCTGAGCACAGAGCCCTCTACCTCACGTCTAAAAGCCCCCATACATGTGAACCGGATCACACTTTCCCACATCAAGTTTATCAAGCCTTAGACCACTAACTTAATGTGGAAAGTCAGTTACGTAGGATTTATAAAAGCATCAGAATCAAAGACGTTTCTGTTCTCAAGGATAATTATATGTATACTATGTATCACAAGTACTCCCTATATCAGTGAACCTAAATCCAGGCCATAGGGCAAAGTGCTGATCGTTATATGTATTATTCTAATTCTATGTCTATGTCATGTTTTCTATCTGTTTCATGTGTATTTCTCTCTGTGTGGCAGCCTGTGTGTCCACAACATATTTCCTCCTGGACAGATAAAGTAATCTTGATATTGAAGTGTATGTTATACCATGTCCTATGTGTTCCTCAGAGTTTTGGCAGAACCACCAACAATGGGCCGTACGTGTCAGGTCGGGACGATCGGGTGGAGCGACGTCAGTTCTGCCAGTGGCCCTGTAAATGTGCCCTGCGAACACCGTGTGCCCCTGGCGTCAGCTCAGTGCTGGATGGATGTGGCTGCTGTAAGAGCTGCGCTCGTCAGATTGGAGATAGTTGTAACGAGAAGGACGTGTGCGACCCCCATAAGGGCATGTACTGTGACTTCTCCCGGGACAAGCCCAAATACGAAGTTGGTTTGTGTGCTTGTAAGTATTGTAGAGGTTGCAAGTATAGCTGAATAAACACATCCCATAATCTTGTGATTCACCCAGTTTACCCAAATACATTTTGAAAGAAATCAATTATTAAAGTCTTTGTGTACTAGTCAAGCCATTGAATTTAGGTGGCTTTAAGTTGAGAAAGATTCAAACCTTCAGAGAACATTTGAACTTCAGAGAACTGTTGAGTGGGCCTAAAAAACAAGTTGGATGTATGAACCTATGTAAAAGTGGTAACGGAAAGAATCACAAACGACTCCAAAACGTATGTAAGAATTTATATATATGGAGCTGAGGAAATCCCTCTCAAAGACAATGCGCTGTACCATAATGTGATGAAAGTCTCAAAATGAAAAAGAACATTCGGTAAGAGTCAGACATTAAAGATACTTCACTGCATAAAAATGTGTGGTCCCTTAGATATGATGGCTGTGGGTTGTGACCTGAATGGAGTCCACTATGAAAACGGAGAGGCCTTCCAGCCGACCCCACTCTACAAGTGCACCTGCATCGGTGGAGCCATCGGCTGCACTCCCGTCTTCATCCAAAAGCCCAGTGCTCTTTTAGGACCCGCCTCTTTGATGGCTCGTGTCCCTGCAAGAACCCGGAATCCTCCAAGTCCTAAAAAGCACCAACAGGACACTACCTACATGTCAGGTGAGTGCGAACTATAGCCCTCGTGCGATCTTCGGGTCTGGATGAGCCACAGGCATCTGTAGTATAGACCCTCCCCTTTCCCGCCACAACATGAAATAGTGTTTTTTGGTTTTGTGTGTGTTTTCGTTAATTTTATGTTTAAAAAAGAAATGGTAAAAAAAAAAAAAGTGTTTTTTTTTGTTATCTTTGAGGGTAGCACAAGGGTTAAAAGCACCATATGGCTAGATAATAATAATAATAATAACAATAATAATAATAATAATAATAATAAATAATAATAATAATAATAATAATAATAACAAAAATAATGATACATTTTATTTGTAAGCCCCTTTCAGCCAAGGGCACTGTCCAAGAAAACACATTTCAAACATTAAAAACAACAGAATAAAACAAACAATACAGAACTAGATGAAGGTGTGAGGGTGACACAGGTTATGTGGTGTGCGATTGTCTGAACGGGTAGGTTTTGAGTGGATTTGAAAAGAGGAAGTGAGTCTACTGTATGTTACGGAGGTAAGGAGGGAAAGAGTTCCAGAACTGATGACAAGCAGGCCAGAGGGGACGGGGAGGAGCGTGATGGAGTAGAACTGTGGAGGAGGTCAGAGATGTACACCGGAGCCAAGATATGGATAGCTTTGAAAGTGGTTACGAGGTGATGTGGTGGTATGAGTGTGTCCTGGTGATGATGCGGGTTGCAGAGTTTTGAAGAAGCTGCAGTTTCTGGAGGGATTTGTTGGGGAGACTAATGAGGGGAGAGTGATCGAACCAGGAGGTGACCAGACTGTGGACAAGTATGGCTATGGTATGAGGAGTGAGAGATGAGCAGAATCAAGAGATGATCCAGTGGTAAAAGTAAGTAGAGCAGAGGATGTTATTGATGTGGGAGTGAAAAGAAAGTGTACTGTCGAGGATAATAAACATGATGTTATGTTGGAGAATATGCTGACAGGTGTGGCCTATTGACATGCACCCATTTCCAACAACATTGAACATTAATTATAAAAAATAAAAGCTTTTATTTCAGTCAGATAAAATCTTATCCCTTTGTAACATACAGTAGACTCACTTCCTCTTTTCAAATCCACTCAAAACCTACCCGTTCAGACATTCGCACACCCCATAACCTGTGTCCATGTAGTTCTGTATTGTTTGTTTTATTCTGTTGTTTTGAATATTTTGTGCTTCTTTTCTGTTTTTCACACATTCTGAGCCCTTTAGTCACTTACCTTTGCTTATCAGTCATGCAGGCACATCTGAAAAATTCACAAATGTAAATAAAATAGTGTGAGGAACATGTGTTGTAAAGGGGTTCATGAAGAAAGATCAGATGGTTTTGTAAGTCCGGTTTGGATGCTAGGGTGATGACACTTGCCTTTAACTGTAACACTGAAAGCTTACAGGGATCCTCCTTTAGTCTGGAAGAAGAACTGCCTGGTCCAGAGCACACCATGGAGCCCTTGCTCCAAGAGCTGTGGTTTGGGCATCTCCGTGAGGATCAACAACAACAACAGCAAGTGTGAGATGAGGAAGGAGCGACAGCTGTGCCTGCTGCGGCCCTGCGACAAGACCATCCTCAAAAGTATCAAGGTAAGTTCCCAAAGGGCTCTTTACTAGTCAGAGCTGTAACTGGGCTAAGTTCAGACAAACAAGTAAAAAGGCTTTCTTTTCAGCCAAAATCTAAACTAGTTGCTTAAATTTGGCTACAGTCATCTTTGAAATGCTATCGACCTTAGAAATGTATAGCACAAACTATTCCATAGGAAAAGTTCACAAGAAGAGAATAATGTAAACAATTTTAATGGTGTATAGAGGGCTTACTTGAACTGGGTCAATAACTATACATATTTTTTGTAAATTTTACTGGATAGGTTTCAAAGGGAAAGACATGTCGGCCCAAATTCCAGGCAAAAAAGGCTGAGAAGCTGACACTGTCTGGTTGCACGAGCACCAGGAAGTTAAAGCCCATGTACTGCGGCGTGTGCACAGACAAGCGCTGCTGTGTGCCCAACAAGTCACGCATGATTCCAGTCAGCTTTTTGTGCAAGGATGGCTCCAGCACACGGATGGAAGATGCAGTGGATCACGTCTTGTGTGTGCCAGAAGAAGTGCAGTGAGCCAGGAAACATGTTCTCAGAGCTGCTCCTGCTCTGAGCACTAGATATCACTGCTTAACACGATAAGATGGGCACAACTGAAGCTTAACACGATGAGATGAAGTCCAAAAACTCTTCATCCATGGGTCTGCAAACCCTGAAACACATTTTCCATCTATAGTGGATCATTTTGATTTGTATTGACTTTATATACCATGTGTATAAGAATATTTTTTATAAGCAGCAATTTATCCATCCACCTTTTATCACAGCTGTATGGAAAAATCAATTTGTGAAAAATATATTTAAAAATGACAACAATGCTCCTTTTCACAATATTTATTAAAAACATTTTGAATTGATTCTGGTGTTCTGGTGTTCTTAGTCACTCCAAACAGAGATACAAAAGCCCAAAGCAATGGAAAGGTTAAGAGTTTTTAAAGGTTCAAGCTGCCAGGAAGGAGTCCCATATTACGGACCAAAAAGAAGTTTTAAAAGCACAAACAAAAGTAGTAGTCATGTGGCAATACCGAGCCGAGGAGCATTCGGCACTACTTTGTCTTTGGTGATGTCCAGCTGTTGGTATTCTGCGATGAGTGAGCTCAGAGAGGACACTGCTTCTGAGAAGGTGCTCTGCTCCAGTCCCTCCACGTGTAGGTAGTGATGAAGGTGAGCCTTCATAACAGACAAAATTTCCCATTAGGATATTTCAAGAGAGTAACAATAGGACACAACAGTAGTACTACAATTTGTGTGCGAAAGTATTAAGAAAGCATAGTCTTGTCAGCCCTGTACCTTCTTCCTGTAGAGCTTCATGAAGCGCTCTTTGAGTCTGCTAAAGGTGGATCTGAGGCATGTGTTGTTGGCCAGAGCCAGCAGGGAGTGTGCATGTCCAACGGGGGGCACAGAACACAGTCCCGCTTTCCAACCCTCCAGGTTCCACCAGACAAAGGGCAATGTGTGCCTCAGTCTGTCGGACAGACAGAAAACAGCCAATGAAGACCATATTATAACATATTATACGCTCTGTTATTTTATCTATTTTTTTATCGATTCTTAGCAGAAATAATCTTTTTCCTTATCCATCTTCTTCCGCTTATCTGGGGCCAGGTCACGGGGGCAGCAATCTAAGCAGGGACTCCCAGACTTCCCTCACCCAGGCCAGCTGAGAGACATAGTCCCTCCAGCGTGTCCTGGGTCTTCCCCGGGGTCTCCTCCCAGTGGGACATGCCCAGGAGGCATCCTGAACATGCCTGAGCCACCTCAGCTGGCTCCTCTTGACATGGAGGAGCAGCAGCTCTACTCCGAGCTCCTCCCGTGTGACCGAGCTCCTCCCCCCATCTCTAAGGGAGTGCCCAGCCACCCTGCGGAGGAAACTCATTTCGACTGCATGTGTCCGCAGTCTAGATTGACTGGTAAATCGAGAGCTTTGTCTTTCGGCGACTTCTTCCCCACAACAGTCCGATACAGCGACCGCATCACTGCAGACACTGCACCAATACGCCTGTCAATCTCACCCTCCATCTTTTCCTCACTCGTGAACAAGACCCTGAGATTCTTGAACTCCTCCACTTGAGACAAGGACTCCCCACCCACCTGGAGCCCCCTTTTTCCTCGTATTTATAAAAAATGCTCAATTCAGAGCAGAATTAATTGTCTTGTTTTAAAGGACCCTTGTCCCGTTTCCTCACTGCACCCCCATCATGCGCGACTGTGAGCATTTAGGTGACCTCTCGGACCTCTGGATGTTCCTCTGCAGATCCGACACTCCCACGTCTCCCCGCAGCAGAAGGGCACAGGCCAGGTACAGACTGCGCCTAGGCTCAGCTTCAATCAACTGCTGCTCTTTACTGAAGGCGTCACTGAACATCTGGTCCAGCCTAGGACACAAAAGCATGGTTCTGTACATATTCAAAAAACATGCCTAGTGCAGCTCCCCAATTTTAAAATGAAACAGCAAAGTAGTTTAAGCAAAACTTTGTAAAATATTAGTATGTTTTGATCACAATTATTTCACATCATGACATTGCAGTAAGAAGTTCAACGCATATAAAACACACATATACATACACACGCACACATACACACACATACATATATATATATTATATATATATATATAATATATATAAATCCCCTTTTAAATTTTAACTCATCGTTTCATTGCAGCCATTTGCTAACATCCAAAATGTTTTTATTCCTCATTAATGTACACTCAGCATCTTGACAGAAAAAAACAGAAATGTAGACATTTTTTCAATTTGATTAAAAAAGAAAAACTGAAATATCACATGGTCATAAGTATTCAGACCCTTTGCTCAGTATTGAGTAGAAGTGTCCTTTTGAGCCAATACAGCCATGAGCCTTCTTGGGAATGATGCAAGGTTTTCACACCTGGATTTGGGGATCCTCTGCCATTCTTCCTTGCAGATCCTCTCTAGTTCCATCAGGTTGGATGGTGAACGTTGGTTGACAGCCATTTTCAGTCTCTCAAGAGATGCTCAATTGAGTTTAGGTCAGGGCTCTGGCCGGGCCAGTCAAGAATGGTCAAAGAGTTGTTCCAAATGCACTCCTTTGTTATTTTAGCTGTGTGCTCAGGGTCATTGTCGTCATGTTGGAAAGTGAATATTCGGCCCAGTCTGAGGTCCTGAGCACTCTGGAAGAGGTTTTCTTCCAGGATATCTCTGTACTTGGCCACATTCATCTTTCCTTCAATTGCAACCAGTCGTCCTGTCCCTGCAGCTGAAAAACACCCCCACGGCATGATGCTGCCACCACCACGTTTCACTGTTGGGATTGTATTGGGCAGGTGATGAGCAGTGCCTGGTTTTCTCCACACATACTGATCAGAATGAATGCAAAAAGTTCAATCTTGGTCTGACCTGACCATAGAATCTTATTTCTCATAATCTGGGAGTCCCTCATGTGTTTTTTGGCAAACTATATGCAGGCTTTCATATGTCTTGCACTGAGGTGGAGGTTTCCGTCGGGCCACTCTGCCATAAAGCCCCGACTGGTGGAGGGCTGCAGTTATAGTTGATTTTGTGGAACTTTCTCCCATCTCCCTACTGCATCTCTGGAGCTCAGCACAGTGATGTTTGGGTTCTTCTTAACCTCTCTCGCCAAGGCTCGCACAATTGGTCAGTTTCGCGGGAGGGCCAGGTCAAAGAAGAGTTCTGGTCGTCCCAAGCTTCTTCCATTTAAGGATTATGGAGGCCACTGTGCTCTTAGGAACCTTGAGTGCTGCAAAAAATCTGGTCTTATATAGACAGGTGTGTGCCTTTCCAAATCAAGTCCAATCACTTTAATTAAACACAACTGGACTCCAATGAAGGAGTAGAACCATCTCAATGAGGATCAGAAGAAATGGACAGCATGTGTAAATATGAGTCTCACATCAAAGGGTCTGAATACTTAAGACCATGTGATATTTAGGTTTTTCTTTTTTAACAAATTTGCAAAAATGTCTACATTTCTGTTTCTTATCTGTCAAGATGGGGTGCTGAGTGTACATTATTGAGAAATGAAATTAACTTTTTGGTATAGTAGTTTCCATCAAAAACTTTAAATGTTTAGAATTGTAAATCATAAGAAAGTATTTAAGTAATGGTCAATGTTTTTTTATGGGGGGGCCCAAACAGTTTGAGAATGGTGGCAGTAGAAGACAGTGTTTGGTCACATTTGATGAAATGATACAGTGCTCTACTTCAGAAGTGCAGCAGTAGCAGCAGCGTCTGAGGTCTGAGCAGAGGCAGACGGAGGCCACAGGTGAATGTATGCTTTGTGCAACAGGGCGGTGCTGGCAGAGTAAATACAGCACAGTGTGAGCCTTTCAGAGGCCACGAGCCAAAAGGCAGCATTATATGCACAGGATAAGGCCTGTTAATGTTTCATAATTTTTATAATATATGATATGCATAAATCAAATTCAATTAGAGGAAAAGTTATTGAGAAATGAATTTGAGGAAAATTCAGGAAGTGTTTCCAGAAAACCAAAGTCCCTGAGTAAATTCCAGCAAGTTTTGCTTCAGTCCACAGTGAGTCCAGAATGTTGTAAATCATCTCGTTTTATCTATAAATACACATAGTTTAGTCTCTCTGTTGGGACACTAACTTACAGTCAGAACAGAACTAGGATGGTTAGTAGACTTCACTGCATAGACTTAAGCTTAGCCATGTACACAAATACCAAGTTATGCTCTTTTCAAGCAGAAAAGTTAAATGGAGAGCACGATTCAGGAGCACTTTTCACATTACAAGGCTAGTTTGGCCTGTATGTTTGTATGTTAGCATTCTCAGAACATTTAAGCACTTTTGACACTCATTAGTTGTAAAACTCACCAAAGTAATATGAAAGCAGACACATGTAACGATTACTGTCTAGTATTTGGTTATATACATATATAACGCTTTTGTTTTTGAATTGCAGCAGAAATTCTCCATGTGGTCCAATAAAACTGAACTGAAGAACTAATATAAATGTATTATAGTGTTTAAAATGACTCGAGCAATAAATTAGGCCAAATATAATTATATTGGTTGCTCTGTCACCCATCTCATTAGTTGGGACAAATCTTGCAGTAGAAGAAAGGAGCTAATTGGTGTAATTAGTGTTACATTACATTAAGTATTATGCAGCTGTAAACACTAACATCCAGCTCAGACAAGTCTTTTTGACCATCTGTCAACCTGTTCCATATTGATATACATATATATTGATATCCTTTGGAGTACTAGTGTAGTGTTGTGCTGACCTTCTGGGGGGCATGTTGACATCGGCCAGGCTGTAGAGTGGCGTGAGACTGGGGACCAGGTAATGCAGTCGTGGGAAGGGCACCAGGTTCATTGGAATCTCGTTCAGATCCATGTTGAGTGAGCCTGGGAAACGTGCAGAGCTGAAAAACACACGCAGACAGTCAATGACAACAGCAAATATTGATGTATTATTTGTCATTTCTATTGTTATAATATTGACCCTGTAACATAGAAGTACAATAGAGTGACATTACAAATCAAATTCTGACCTGGTCATATGTAGCAGAAGGTTAGCCACAATGTTGTTCATTGCGTCAAAGGGCTTCTCACCAGTCGACAGCCCCCCGTGGCCTGAAATGACCGAGCTGTCCATTCTCACGGCTGACCCTGCTTTTCCACTGTAGTGTTTGATTCTGTTCACTATATTCACCAGAGACTTGAAGGAGAAATGAGAGCAATGAGAGGGGCTGAGGCTGAGTGCAGTGGTCACTTGATGTCAGGGATGTAACAGTTATTACATTTTATTCTTCAGGTTTCAGAAAGACATTTTATATTTAGCGGTGCGATACTTTTGATACCAATCTACCACAATGACTTTTAAGTATTCCCATTGGACAGCAGAATGATGACAACCTTGGATATTAGAAAGGAAATTTGTTATTAAGCAGGACATTAGTAAACTGATTCAAAAATGAGTGTAACAAAACCTTTGTAACATTTTTGTATTTTACTTTAATTAAGAGAGTTCATAGGATTTAAACTAAAAATGTAAACGCTGAGTGTGATACAGCTTGGTCATGGGAAAACCAACCTGGTTCTCCACGGGCAGGACACAGTCAGCATGCTCGCTCAGCTCCCTCATGGCCAGGACACTGTTGTAGGGAGAGGTGACCACGTCATCAGCCTCCGATGGATAAACAGACGTAACAATTCGACACACTTCTGGAAACTCATCCTCCAGAAGGCGTAAGACCCTGGTACCAAGACCTGAGCCCGTTCCTGAAAGTAATAATTTAAAATTAATCCTGGCATTTCCACACTTTATTTTTCTGTATCTATTCTACAAATGATTTATTAACTGTTAAGCTTTATTTTAATTGTAGGCTAGTTTGAAATGCAAGTAAATTCAATTTCTCTGCAGTCTTTAAAACATGTAATATAAGTACTATTTTACTGTGGCACTGTCTCTGAATCATGCAATTGATCTTGGGACATTGGTCTTACCTCCTCCCATTGAGTGGATGAGGAAAAAGCACTGCAGACAGTCGCAGTGCTCAGCCGTCTTTCTGAGCTTGTCTACAATCTGTTCCCTGTATGCAGAGCCATAAGTCATGTAGCCCACTGCCCTGTACAAACAAGACTTTTCATATTAGAAAATAGTGTGTAAATGAGACTAGTTTAGCTCCAATAGCCTGTCCCGTCACAGCCTCACCAGTTGTTGCCAGAGCCAGACACATCTGTGAGGAGCTGTGCGCTGTCAAACACATCCCTGAGTGGCCCCTGCAGGATCTGATTGACCACACCCTCCTCCATATCCACCAACACAGCCTGGACAGACCCCCACCAACTTTGTACTTGTTATAATCACTTTATAAGGTCCTTTTTAATTGATTTAACTCAATTTGATTGAGCCCTAGTGGGGTTTTCTTGGGGACTTACCCTGGCCTTCAGCTGATGGATTCTCTCACCGACACTACAGCTCTGCCTGAAAAAATGCCAGGACAGAGAGTGTATAAACGTCTGCTCAAAGAGGAACTGGGATTAGAACTGCAGACCAACCAGGCAGGCCATTTACCTGGAATCCACATTTCGGAAAAAACTGCTTATAGCCTCATCGTATTCTCCTTTCTGTACAAACACATGATTAAGGCACATGATTAGTGTCTGACTAAATATACTAAATTCACATGAAATGTGCGAACCACAGGTTCGTTCATTTATTACAAATATGTGATTCTAAACTTCTGGTTGTGACTAACTGTAATCTAACTGTACTGTAATAATCTCATAGTTTTAGATTTTAAAATGTTATCAAAAAATGAACAGTTTAAAAGCAACATCAGCAAGACAAACATAAGATGCTTACTTTGTTGACATAGGCGTGTTCCCTCAATGCCAGATCCCAGAATCTGCAGCCGACCTGGTTTCCACACTGCCCCACTGCAACATATATAACTGTGTAACAAGTGTATGTCTGCTGTTTCATTACTGAAAGAAACTGCCCAGATTATAGTGCATTGTTCATTGGTCATGATAAATATAAAGAATGGCGTTAGGTGAACCCGTGAGGTGGACCATTAATATCAGACTGAGACCTCGGAGAACGCAATCAATGGCAAAAATCATATCAAGTTTAAGCAGTGCACTCACCCTGGACAACGACTGACTGCGTCATGTCAGCACCATACTACTGAGCCCCCGGCAGAAGCATGGCCAAAAGACTGTGTGACCCCCTCCCACTTTGTTACCATGGATCGTTTGTTTACTCATTTAAAACGTTTTCTTCTGCGAACTTCTTCTTCTTCTTCTTCTAACTTCCGGCAGGCTGTACGATAGCATAGCGTAATGCTGCCCCCTCTGATTGCATAGAAGTATACGTCACCTTATTATTATTATTATTATTATTATTATTATTATTATTATTATATTATGATTAATTATTATTTATTATTATTATTATTATTATTATTTATAGATCAATGTATAATTTCTGCGCTCTTAGGAAAGTATTGCATGTAGATTCTGGTCCAATTCACATGATTATTTTACAGGAATATTTATTTTCCTTAAATGAGATTTACATCATTAACCTATTAATAGTTTTAGCAAAATCCTACATTCATAAAATGAAGAGGAGTGGAAAAAGTGCCCTCTTGGTATAATTTTAGGATGACAGATTTAAAAGCGTATTTTCCCTCTATGTGAAGCTTAAACTTAACTAAGCAGAAATACCGCCGTGATGCTGGCTTCACGTTGGACGTGGGACAGCTTGGTACACTAAGATTAATCGTAAATCCAAATGATCAATCTTAGTCACCAATCCTAGTGTTTTTGATTCCTCAATTTAACCCTTTATAGAATTGTATAATAATTGTATAATCATGTAATAATTTTCTTGAAAAAATCAAGGATTCTTTTCCAATAGTTTCTAAATCAGGTGTCAAATCCAAGTTATTGTAGCAGGTTTAGTCTCCATGTACCACGCACACCTTTTATTTTTTCAATTTAACTCTTAGATTTTTTAAGAATATCTTTCTTCAAAAATCAAGGACTTTTTTCGGTAGCCTCTATAATTCCCCCAGATACTACAGACACAATGGTTTCCTATACTGATGGATTCATTAGCATCCAACTTGCACATAGATCCAAAATAAACACACCGTGAAAACTAAAGAAACACACAGATAAAACAATGATTAGCATAACGAAAAATAAAAACAACTCAATTGACTTATGGAATATGAAATAGGTGGTCGGGTATGTCGAGTGGGTAAGGCACAGCACGGCTCAGTACCGAGTAAGGAATTAGCATTGGTTTCTTCTTTATAATTATGTCTTAACTTTTTATCTTATCATGAACTCTTCATCGTGCAGCTTTTCTGTCTCTGCCGAGCTCAACCTCGCTATGCGCATACATAAGCCTAACACTGCACTACAGCGCTCTCTGGTGACACTTCAGAAAATTACACCAAATGACAAGCTATACAGAAAATGAAATGTGATGAAAATGTGGCAGTAACACTCCCACCAAATCTCACTGCTCCTGTGGGATTAACATTACTCAAATAAAATTGACATATAGTATAAACATGAAAAATAACTATGAAATCTTAGTCTGCTTCTAGCAAAACAATAATCTTAGTTGTCAAGTTTACCATTTTTATCATGGGTGCTTTCACTAACAAAAGGCTACCCTTCCTCACTTTATCATCTGCCCCTGGGTAGACACCTGTGACTTTGACCAGCTTGCATTCATTGCGTAGCACCAGATCTTTTTGTAGAAGCACTACATCATTTATCTTCACATCTCTTTTGTGTATACTCCATTTTTGTCTTGTTTGCAAGGTGAGCAAATATTCTTTCCTCTAACGAATCCAAAACTCGTTGGTAAAATATTGTACCCTTCTCCATCTCCTTTGAAAGTACTGGTCTCCTTTCACAAGCTGTAGTGAAAGAACACTACAGCTTTCTTCATGAAAAAATCACATCAAAGTACTTTCACCTTTTCCTGATCCATATCTTTGATGAGACTTGCAAACTCTCGCTGGACACCAACAAAACTGGTTCCTTTGTCACATCTTAGCTGACGAACATTTCTTACTATAGCAATAAATGCGTCTGTACTTAAGTCGTTTACTACTTCGATATGCATGGCTTGTGAACAAAAACAAAGTTAGTATGAGTCCAAAGCTCTTGAGTTCTGTTTGTCCGTGTTTTACGTAAATCGATCCAAAACAATCCATCCCGACATAAGTAAAGGGTGGAGTTTTTTCTGTCCGGTCATCTGGTAAATCTCCCATATTTTGAATCTCTGGTTTCCTTCTGTACTTCCGACACTTGACACATTTGAAGATGTAAGACGAAACTGCACAGCTGCATCCAAGGATCCACCAATCGTTGGCACGCAGTTCCTTCATTGTCATTCCACGACCTTGGTGTTGAACTTTGGTGTGAAAATGTCTGATAAGCAAAGTGGAAATATGTCTTTGGGGCGTATTGCTGGATGCTTCACATGTGAGTGTAGCGTAACTTGACTCAGACGTCCGCCAACTCTGAGGATTCCTTCTTCATCTATAATTGGACTAAGTTTGTACAGTTTACTGTTCTTGGAAACTTCTTTATTTGCATTCAGGCGATTTGGTTTCAACAAATAGTTCAGTTTATTTTCTCACTTCCAAACTCCTACTGCCTTTTGTTTTTTGTAATGCACACAAAAACGTTGTGAAGTTCCGGATCATTGAGTGACTGCGTAACTATTAGCTCTTGAAGATATTTAATATTATAGAAACACGTTATTCGGACCTTTTCACGGGTGGCATTTCTTGTCCAAATTCTTCTTGCCATTGCACAGCTTCTAGTTTTCCTTGATCTCTCCCACCTTAACTCTATCGGGTAGGTTATTTTTCCTGATAAACCATGGTTCTTTAAACCATTTGGATGATTTAAGTTGTTCTGCTGCTAAGCCTCGATAAGCATAGTCTGCAGGGTTTTGCTCTGACGCCATATACATCTGGTGTTGTGCTTGACTTGATTCTTAGTGCGATTGGCTACGAATACTTGAAATCTTCTGGCATCATTATTCATTTAGCCAAGAACGACTGTGGAGTCTGTCCATAAAAACTCTTAAATGTATGGGATTTTAAGATCTGTTCTGAGAAGATTGCTGACTCTAACTGCAACAACTGCAACAACTGCGGAAGAGTCGTGACACTGGTAGGTGTAACTCTTGACTTTGCCATTACTAAGCAATAGCAAACTTGTCCAAAATCTGAAGGAACGAAACATCTTTAAATCTGTTTGTTGGCTAAACATTGAAGATCCACTACGGTTTCAAATGTTCTGGAAGCTCTTGATCCCAATCAACCTTTTTTCTGTTCAAAGCATAGGCTTGTGATAATAGACTACATCCACTTGATGCTGCTCAGAGCTCTCCTTCTCACTTTCTCCTCGCCTGCTCTGTCCTTCAGAGAGAGGACATGCTCTCACACACATGCACACGTGCACGCACTGCTCTGTGTGTCACTGCTGTTTCCTGTAGAGCCGGGAATTACACATAGGCAGGAAATAGGCAGAGATCCAAATGTAATTTGGTTTGGAATAAATATTTTCTTTTTTAGTTCTAAAACATGAGATGCCAAACTAAAGTTAGCCAAGAACATATTTTAAGGCTAATGACAATAGAAATAATGCATCATATTTTCCCTTTAAATCCATCTCACAGACGGACTGAGTGGGTGTCTTATTCAACTCTTATATTGGATCCATAGGTAAGCCCTTGTAACCGCGAAATCAAAAAGCAGTTAGATATAAATTTATGGTAATTACCAACCTTGTTACCGCAATTTAAATATGCGGTTCTTGTTCTGATAAGTTCTTGATACATTGTTCAGTACAATTTAAACTTTAGTTTAAACTTTAGGGGCCCTAATGTGGATCACATGATCTCTTACAGGACCCTTTTTTCAAAGATTTTGAACAAATGTGGGAACATAAAAGTTGACCTTGGGTGCCTTAGGCATTGTAGAGAGATCATTGCGTGCAGCTGTGTGTATATATACTAAGTTTAGGTACACTCAAGGGGCCAGGCGTGATGGTGAGCTTATGCTGGATGAAGTCTCTGCTTTGGATCCCACCCAGCTTCAGGACGCAAATGTTGCCAATAAAGCAATGCAAAAATATGTTACAGCTCCAAAATGGCCAGCATTCTGATAGATGTGTTTGTAAATTGTTTGTTAGATATTGAAGTCGTTTCCTCCGCGTAGCCTACTCATTCCATCAAAATTAAGTTGATTATAATCATATATTATTATGTAAATGTATTTATTTCTAATGTCCTCTACCAGGCTCCGTAAAAAATTGACTTATTGCTATCAAACCTTTCACACCAAGTACCACCTTGCTAAATATTTGACTCACCGATGGATTTAAACAAGGCCTAAATCTGGACTAAATCATGCCTAACCTTATTATACCAAGACCTGCAAAAGAGTGATCTTTAATAAAATACTAAAACATGCATGACATTTTTCTAATTACAATGTCTAAACTGGCAGCGGACCCAACGAAGTATATAGTGAGTATAGGGTAATATTTTAGCATTTGATTGTGATTTATGCAGAACAGAGCGTCATGTTTGTATGGTCGAATTGAAATAAGGCATACTTTATTAGTCTCTCGTGAGGGAAATTGTAATCTGCAGAAAGACTCAAGGGTCTTTGCATTATTATGTGAACGACAATACTTATTGTACAGTGGTGAACAGATCAATTTCAACATTATAAATTTGTTAGCTGAAATCTCCTCAAAGATTATTCATTTCTGACACAAAATCCTAAGCATGACAGACATTTGAAATCCAAAGAAGCCAGTGAATAGAGATAGTACTTTTATTGGTTATGTTTCACAATGTGTATGTGTAACATAACATAGGGAGCCTAACTAGTGCTAGTGGTTCTTTTTGTGCGCTCAATTGGGCACGAAGAAAGACTCTTGTAATTTAACAAGAATCAGGAGGAGATTCTTTATAGGTTAAGTAAAACATCTGAAGGACTTTCTTTTTCATGGTCAAAATGTTACACACAGTCACCTTATATTTTGTCAGTGCTATAAGAGTGGTGCAGTTGTCATGAGACTACTCTGCTGGACACCCCCTGGCACTCACTGCGCCCTGGACCAAAGCCAATTTACTGAAGTTCACAGTTCGTCCATCAATGCTCAGGCCCCTCATACAGCCCACATAAGGCTTGACAGGACCCACACTATCAGGCAGGAGCAGCTCAGATTCTGCAAAAGAGGACAGAGACATGTTAGAGCGACACAGCAGGCAGAGGAGTGTGGGAATGTGTGCGGTCTTACCTGGAGCCCCGCCGATCCACACAGTTCCACTGTGGTCCACATTGGGACCTTGGGGTCCCACTACATGGTTTACCTCTGAGTCCACTGCTAACTGGACCACATTGGCATTTCGAATTACTAGCAGAAAAGACCAGATTTTAATTTAATTTCTTTCACAGAGTGGCATGATGCTTGACGAAAGTAGCCTAATTGCAGCTTAAGAGCAGAGGGTTACTGATGGATGAAACTACAGTTACACTGCACAGAATGATCATTACATTAGAAGAGGAAGGAAAAAACAAAAGACTCACCAGTGATTATGTGCCATGAACCAGTACATAAACTGTGCTTTGGCACAACTTTGGTGAAAAATTCGTGCGTCCCATCATTCACAAGGACAATCACCTGAAGGTACAATGTCCATTATCCATCTATGTCAAGTTTGCACTACGTTAACATAGAGCACCGCTTACCGCTGCTTGGTGCAGGAAGAGGGAGAAGTAACCTTCCACAGAACGCACATGCAGGAGGAGCCCAGCGTCCACACGAGGGTGCACTTCCATCTGGAGCTCAAACATCAGTCCCAGGTGAAAGGAGTCGTCTGTGGAACAACAGCAGCAATAGCATCAGAGTCTCATGCACTGATCTGATTCAGAGCCCTCAGAGAGAGGCTCTGAGTAATCCTGAGCAAGCCAGTTCACTTATAACAAAACATTTTCATAAAAACACAGGAAGAGAGTTAAATGTAGCTGAAATTCGAAAAATATGTATTTAGTTGCATCCTTACCCAAGGCAATGTGTCCCCCTTTTGCAGAGAAGTAGGTTCCTTCTTCTAAAGGCCGACTGAAGCAGGGCACAACACCAAAGCTGTCTGGGGCTGGCAGCCACTTTCCGTCCAATTGCAGGTTCCTGAAACAGCCCTGTATACTGTGCAGGTAGCTTGTCTACAGAGAACACAACCTCATTAGCTCACCACAAAGAAATCCCACAAATGTACACATCCACATAACACATGGACAGACTTTATGCGACTGTATGTGTGTCGTGTTCAATTGTTCTTCAATTGAAGAGAAGGAGAAAGGAAAAGGCTCTCCTTCCCCAAGCCATTATGAGAACAGAAGCTCATACCGGCACATTCCTTTGGGCTTTCCCAGGGGGCACCCCTCCAACATACAGCGGCCCGTGGAGCTGCAGTGAGGCAGTGCCTCTGTTCTTTGGAGCTCTGGTTTCCAGTAGCGTCAGTCCGTCAATGATCAGACGTCCCAAGTTTCCATCACCTATCAGAACCACCTTCAGAGAAAATTATTTCATGGTCAAGAGATGCATCCATCTGCACTATGGACATATTGTGAAGCTGGTATTTGACAACAGACGGACATACATTGTGCCACCTTCCGTCATTGTACTTGTTCTGGCTGCGGAGCGTCACTGGCTCCTCTCCGATGCTGAAGGTGAGCTCTAGCCTCCCGTCAGCCAGATATAGAGCTATGAAAGAGTGTTCCTCTGTGTCACAAACATATACCATCAGACCAGAGGAGGAAACAGTCCTTAGTGACAGGGACAAGTGCCATCTGTGGACACAGAAATGTAATTAATTAATGCACTTCAAATAAGTTGAACATAGCCAAATAAATACTAAAATTATAGTATGAATTGCGTCTTTGGTCATTCTTTTTTTCACAGTTGTACAGGAGTCCAAAACTGCTGACAGGCTACAGACACATCATGTTGAGTCTTACCGGTGATCCAGGGCGTGTTGTGGGAGTGGATATTGATGCCTGCTGTGGCTGAAACCCCCATATTGAAAAGCATGTTCCGTGGCTGGGGGGATGGGGGGCTGGGAGCAGGACCCTCCATCTGTGTTGGGATCATCACTGTTGTGCTCTTCTGGGACAATGCTCACCTACAGCACAGAGATGTGAAACAGCACACCATCTATTACTATATCTTCCACTTTTGTGTTCTTTCCTAAAAATGCCTAAATTATTCATTAAATATTCATCTATCTGCCATGATTTAATTAAAAACTTTTAATACTTTTCTAAAACCCAAACTAACTTTTTGCGTTATATTGACTGTGATGCCAAATCTGAAGAGCACAAGGGTACAACATATTTGAAAACACTCATACAGCATTCAAATTGCTTTTCGCTTTTTGTGAACAATTCCTTTATCTATTTTATCAAATGAACATATTTCTGTGAAATGGACATACTTTCTTGGAGTGCTCCCCTCTGGTTTTCCTGGGGTCTTGGGACTGTAATGCTGCTGGAGGGCGTCTGACAGGACACTCCTGCAGAGAAACTTTCATCTTCTCTGGGTACTTCTGGAAGTCCTCAGGCTCGATGTCTCGTTCTAGTCTATGAATGTGCCATCACACACAGATGCCAGCAGCCACCATAAAAACATAGAAATGCTTTTAAGAATAATAATAACTATAGCTGCAAGCGACAATGATCGGCCCTCACCACACCACCGGCCCGCAACGCAAGTCGAAGGGGTACTGATGCTCCCCAATTTTCCTCCTCTATTACACCTACTGTCAAATCCGTGCCGCTATCGCGCCTTTTGACCTTTGCTTTACAAATAGGGGCATTATTGTGTACTGAGAATGTCAATATTTTGGGAAAAGAGCATCATTTTCAAAATAAATGTTTTTATATCTTTTGATGGCCCACTCCTGAAGATGAGTCCCACCAAATTATAGGTTAATTGGGCCAATGCCTTAGGAGGAATTTGTAAAAGTATATAGCGTATGCTCAAATTTCAGAGATTTGGCGATTTTCCCATTGGAATAACAGGGGAGGTTTCTGTCACTGTAACAACGTGGGTCTCATTGACTTTTTTGATCGGGACACTTTTTTTTGCTCCCAATACAAAATGTAATTTCACACTGTAGGGGACGCTATCGTACCAAATTAATCTGTTTCACATCAAGTAGGTTCAGGGTTTAACAACTGATTCAAATTTGACACTATTCGATCTTTGTATCTGCAAACGCCAGCAAATTTGAAATTTGGTAATTTTCTGAAATTCTAACTACAGTTTGCGGCTTCGCCACACAGACACAGTGAAAGATATCAAAATAATTTGAATAACTTTTGATGCCCAAGTCCTGAAGATGATTCTCACCAAACTTTAAGATGGTCGGGCAAATGCCCTAGAGGGAGTTTGTTCAAGTGTGAAGTATAAAAATTGGGAAATTTCAGTGATTTTGCAATTTTCCCATTAGGATAACATTAGATGTTTCTCTCATCGCTCAAAAATCATAAAAATTATGGCATAGGTCTGGTTGGCTTTTTTGTTCGGGATGCCAAAATAGAATTTTTTGAAAATATTTCTTAAACAAAATTTTTTCTCGCCATGTAAATATAAATGTCACTCTGTAGGGGGAGCTATCGCACCCATTTAGATTTTTTTTAAATGAACAGGTCCAAGCTTGAAAGTTTAACAACTGATTCAAATTTGGTCCAAATCGGACTCGTTTTGCTCAAGTGGGAGCAATTTTTAGATCTGTAAAATTTCAAAATGCATTGTCCAACAAAGCCAGTGTTTTGAGTGTTTTTGGAGGACATGCAGTGCTTTGCGCTGCTGTTGTCAACAATGAATGAATGTTGACAACAATGAGTGAATGAGCGAAGCATTCGCCACAGCAATTGCCACTGGCGGCGGGGTACCAAACATGCGTGTTTGGTCAGGCAGTGACAGTAATGACAATTCCACCCCACAGTGGCATTGGGAAGGCTCAGAGCTTTCAAACAGTGTACAATATGTGGTTACAACAGCTATATTGTTTTTGCTCAAAATATTATTATTATTTCTTCTGTTCTTTGAGCTCTAATTTGACCAAGGGCTCGGGCCTAAATGTTCTGATGCGAAAACAATGCTTCCCATTTTTCAGAAAGCGCTTTGGTGTGGGTCCCCTGTCACTGATGGGCACTTTCATTGTTTTTGAGTGGGCTCCGCTCACTTTGTGTGGGCCTCTACAATTATTATTACAATAATAATGTTACATTTTTGCATTACATGTTTATATGCACAGACCATGCATGAGTTGGGGCACGCATTTGTGAGCAACTTAGCGCAAATGAGCGCTTTACATCACGGCTGTCATCCCCATCTAAAGCGCTCGTTTAGCACTTTGTGCGCACTTTCGCATGGGCTTTGCCCGTCTACGACGATAATATTAAATTTTCCTACACCAAATATAATGCACTGGACGTGCATGAGTGGAAGAGCGCGTTTAGTGAGTGTTTGGAAGCGGGCGAGTGCTTCATGGCGGCCTTACAGAACTAATAGGCTTCTCCCCAGCTTGTGGCGCTCGGGTCTAATTAATGCTAATGCCTTAACCTTTATTTCCCTCTACATAAGACTCCAGTCCTCCAGTTTACCTGCTGATGTAGGCATAACTGATACATCCAGTAAAGTTCTTCAGGCTGCTGTGAGGGGAGCCTCCAAAGTAAAAGCTCTTTAAAGTAGAGTCAGATGAACTTCTAGATGCTGAGGCCGGACGTTTTTTCTCCTGCTTGTCTTTGTCATCAACCATTAGTGAATACCTGACAGATGTAGACAAGTACAAGTAACGCAGGTGATATCATAGTAATTGTAAAACACTGTAATTGTATGGAATCCAAATAAAAAATGTATATGTGAAAATACTTGCTTCTGATTGTTTACTGATGCAACTAAAAAATGTGTCCTTCCATCGCTATACTGCTTCTTGTTTGATTTGACTTTGGTGCCTCTGTTATTGAGCACCACACCTCCATTCTCCAGAGTAATACTGAACTCATCGGACTGTGAAGGCACAAGGTGAGAGTTGGATAAACATGTGAAAAGTGTAACAGAATGTCCTCAGGAGTTCTTTGAACACTGACCCCCTCACGATGGTAGAAGAGCAACCCACTGGGCTGCACAGTTCTGAAGTTCAGCCCCCCTTCAAAGCTATCAAATGGACTAGTCTTGGCTGTGGATCCCAAGTAGCTTTCACCAGTAAAGTAAGCTTTCCGTGACATCTGTTGGTGAGAGAAAGAAATCCTGATACTTTCAGTACCGTAGACATTGTATTAAGATTTAACAGTGATGACACTGACATAGACTAAAGAGGCACTGAAAGAATCTGAGGTAACAATGACTGTGACAGATATAACGCTGACAGAAACAGCGGTAACAACAATGACAGAGATAGATCTAATACTGACAAACAAAGATGCAGCACAGACAGACACAGAGGTAACACTGGAAGAGACAGTGGCTACCATGTCAAATGCATTAGTAATACTGACAGAGACTGGGGAGACACTGACAGAAATAACAATGAGACAGTCAGAGGTAATATTGACAGAGACTGAGGTAACATTGACATACTCAGCTGTAACAATGACAGAGACAGAGGCAGCACTGACACTGAGGTACCACTGAAGAGGAGACAGGGGTAATACTTACAGAGAGAGGGGTATCCTTGACAGACTGGGTAACACTGATAGAGTTAACACTTACAGAGACAAAGGAAACACTGACAGAGATAACAATAACAGAGACAGAGCAGAGGTAACTTTAATGACTGAGGTAATACTAAGAGATAGACGTGACACTGAAAGAGACCGTGGTAGCACTGTCAGAGAAAGAGGTAACACTGACAAACGCATGGGTAACATTAACAGAGACTGAGGTAAGACTGACATGGACAGAGGTAGCACTGACTGAGACTAACACTGGACAGTCGCACCCAGTGTGTTCTTTTTTTGTTTTTGTTTATTTTTAGGCTTGTTTTTTAGTAAAAAAGTAATTTAAAAAAAACTAAATCCGCAAAAATCAGATGATAAATAACACGTCAGAAAGTGTACTTTGAAGTGCGTCCACCTCTCCTTCACTGTGGTTCTCCTCGAGGTTTCTACTTTTTCCCAAAGAGGTTTGGTAGTTTTTCCTTGCCAAGAAAGAGGGTCTAAGGACAGGGGACCTTGGGACGTTTGTCTAAGGACAGGAGCTGCTGGGACATTGCCAAGTCCCCATGGACATTGTTCAATCTGTTCTCTCTGTCGCCCTTCAAGGCAACTGCTGTTGTGATTTTGGGCATTACAAAAATAAATTGAATTGAAACTCACCAAACATGTCAATGTAAAAACAAAGTACTTTGTATATAAAAAAGAAAAAATGAGAGTATATAAAAAAGAAGACATGACAAATGAAGACGAGACAAATAATATTAGTTATAGAAACACAGTAGAATAAACTTACAAAGGACTCCTCAGGACAGCCACTGCTGATTCCAATAGTTCCTGGCTCCTCCAGGAGGTTAAAATCCTTTTTCTGGAACTGGAAGCCCTTTACACAACCTTTGAGTCCCACCACTGAGGCCAGCTCAGACCTGTAGACAGAAGTATATTTCAGTGTGTCGGTGTAATCCCTCATTCGTCCATGTTCCATTGTACAAAAAGATTCAGTTGTAGTCATCTGGACTCTGTTTTAGAAAAAAGGAAACGTTTCGACTCTCATCCAAGAGTCATTCTCAATCAGTGAAACAAGTCTGAGAACTCAGGTTTATATCCTACTCTGTGAAAGCCCTGCCCACAGGGCTTACACAATCTACTCCTGTATAGCAGCAAACCACTCACCTTGCTTTGAGAACGCTGGATGGGACACCACCGATATATACATGGGAGAAAGGCAGTGTGGTTTTGGGATTCTCAATAGACTTGACATGGCCCTTATCCACTAGAAGTATGACTTTCTTTGACTGATGGTAGATCAACGACACCTGAGTGACCAAAGACACATTTATTACGTATGTGCATTAAATTTTTTTTTTTTTACCTTGTCATTTAAATGTTTACCTCGTGATATTTTGCATCATTTATTTGCAACACAGGAAGTTTTTCTTCCAAACGGTTAGGGCCATCGCTGAAGCCAAAGTCATATATTAGGCGTAGGTAACCATTTTGCAATTCCAGAAGGAAAAATTTAAGCTGAAAAATATACTGTGTTATAATGATTGTATACATTTGTAATTGAAATACGTACATTCAAAAAGTCCATACCCCATTAACCATGAGGAGCAGCACACCATCGTTTGCCACAGTCCTCACAGAAATATCAAATCTAGTGACAACACCGAACTTGCCTCTTCTCTCTATGTTGTTAATCAGAGCATAACCTGTGCCATCGAACAGATAACTGGCAATTCGACTCTGGGAGAATGCCAGTTTATATCTAAAAAAGAGTTATGTCAGAGATGCAATTACAGTGGTGTAACATTAGAGGTAATGGTGTGCATTGTTTGTTTCAGCCAGTGGTTGGAAGTCCTGTACTAATGTTTCTATGTATCTGTACTTTACTTAAGTACATTTTACAGTGAATGGTTTTCACTTGGAAAGGACTGAAAACCAAAAAGGTTTGTGTGGTCTGAGGGTTTATATTTTAACACATTCATGGTGACATCCCATCTAAAGGTTTTGAGTTCAAGTCCTGGCCTTGCACAAACCAAAATATACAGAAAAGAAAGATTGATAAATTGATTGACTAAAAAAAAAAAAAAAAAACTTTTATCAAGACCATTACCACATTGAACTTTTTAATAGTTTTAACAAATAAAAATCTTATTATAAAATGTATTAATTATTTACTTTTACTCAAGTAACAAAATGTAGTACTTGTAGTAGCTATATAAGAAGAGAAAGTTATTTATTTAATTATTTCAGGGGACAGTGCCTCTTAATAAACATTTCTGTAAATATGCCAGAATTAGCCAAAAGGACATTCTTACCTCGGACATGGCGCAGAGGCTACAACATCTATTTGGTGAGTCTCCTTAAAATTAATATAGACTTATGACATCATTGTTTATGGATTCCAGCTCAATGCAGCCGACAAATGGAGCCAGACTTAATGGAGGGGGTAGCTGAGACAAGGGCAACAATAAAATACAGTCAACAGTCAACTACAAATATGTGAAATGACTGCCCAGTTCAAGGTTTCAGGGGTACATTTCCTAAAAATATGAAAATAATTTTCATAATAAGCTATGTGGTAACTAACAACCACAAGACCTATACAATGAATTGGATTAATTGAATTAATCCTGGTGTTTTCATAGAGACAATGGAGATTTGGGGCTAGTGCTCATAGTATATACCAGCATAGGTGTCAAACTCTGGCCCGTGGGCCAAATTTGGCCCGCAATGTCAATTAGAATTATATTTGGCCCGAGAGGCTATACCAAATGACTACTAGGGCTTGGCGCGCCGGTATTATACAGCGCATTCATTCATCGTTACTACTACAAATCCCATTATATAATGTATAGTAATAACTGTTGCTTGTTCCATATTCAATGTTAAAGCAAATCTTGTTTGGGTCAATATTAAAAGTTTCATTTGTTCAATACTGGCCCGCGACTTTGTTCAAGTTTTACGTTTTGACCCACTGTGGATTTGAGTTTGACACTCCTGGTATACAGTGTGTAAAATGATCATTCTCACTGGCTTCTTACCTTGACACCTGCTGGGACCCCCCCTACAAAGAAAACAATGTCGTTTGGGTCGATATCAAAGAGAGAGTCTGTTCCAGGTGCCTGGCCTTTCTGGATGAACTTCTGTTCATCAGAAGAGCTCTGGCTGGGAATGGTCAGGAATACTTTCCCGTGTCTGCCGAGCCTGCTCACAGAGTAGCCACGTTAGCATTCTATCAGAGTGACTGGACCTGTGAGCATTCAGCACTCTTATCTCACCTCTCCACTTTGACATAGTTGAAGACTGCAGGCCACTGGCTGACAGGTTTGGACCCTAAAGGAATCTCCACATCTTCACCACCCAGATTGTAAACGTACACCAGGTTGTCATTCTTTATGGCAAGGCCCATGTAATCTTTTCTTCCCTATGTGAGGGATAACATTTTTAGTGAGGCTGCAACGAGGACTCTGGACCGCACTAAACAACAGACTTTGAGAAAGTTCTCACTTTGAGTTAAAATGTTTCTTTTTCTAAATCTATGTTTCATGAGAAACATTTTAATGACTCTACCAAACACATCAACATTCATATCTGGAGCTAATAATATTATTTATTTTAGCCCTGGTTGCGATGACCTGGTTTGGGAAATTAAAGAAAAAGGATGCCCACATTTCGGTCCCCGAGGTAGAGGATGAAGCGGTCTTCAATGGGATCCTTGTCTGGGTCCACTCTGATAAAGAGGCTGATGGTGGTGACCGTTTTGAGGTCATCGAGACTGGTGTGTGGATGGACCTCCACAGCTGACTGCCCATTGAACTTCATAGACACTTGGACCTGTAGACCATCATATGGAATACCATAGTTACCTAACTGTACATCAGTGACATTTATAAATGTAGAAAGTATGGTAATGCAGAAAACTCACTTTCTTTGCAACACTCCTGGCCTGTGCAATGAGCTCTCGGATTCTTAAAATGTTGGTGGTCACATTGTTTACAGGCCTCTTCTGCTCCACAACTCGAAGTTTATCCAATAGTTCAGGTACAAGTATATTTAGATTCTCCACTGTCACATAAGGATATTGTACATCACAGCATCCCATAGACAAGCATTGGTGTTTAGATGAGATGTAAGCAAACTATTATTGTTAACATTTCAATTTTAAGGTGTGGCTGTATATAGTGAGAAAATGTACGATATATTATACAACATATAATATTGTCATTAATATAATGAATCAGTGTTTTGTTTCTGGTACCAGCTTCTCCAGCAGAGTCCACGGCGCTCTCATAGGCTTCAGTAGAATACTGCTTTTTCTTCATGTTGCTGGCCCACTGCTCCACCTTGTTGCTGATGGGAGTGATGGTCTGGAGCACATCTTGGGAGCGGTTCAGAGTTCCCTCTGCTACCTTCAAGGTGAAGTTCAGTCGTTGGGGTGTCCGGTCTGCTCGTAAACAACAAACTTTCACACTGCAGTTCAGATCAGTGAAGTAAAATGGTGATGGGGCACCTGTGGGGATATTACCTGTGTAGATTTGACTAATATCTTGTCGTAGCTCTTCTAGTTTCTTGTTATTCTTCTCCATGGTGTCTCTTGTCTCCTGAATGTAGTTTAACTTGTCAACAACCTCTGTTTTTACCTCTGTGAAGATATGAAGCGCTTAAGATTTAAATGTTGAAACTAGTTATACTGTGTTACATCTGTCAGAATAATAGCACATTGTGGGCCTCACCACTTTGCTCAGAATGTAATGAGACCGATTCTTTAAAAACGTGGTCACTCTGTGTGACGAGGGAGCTCAGTTTAGTGTTAATCCCACTGATGTCCTGCAAAGCAAAAAAACAGATGGGTGCTCATATATTCAATCAATATCCTAAGTAAGACATTGGGACATACTTCTTCAGCTTTCTGTGACAAGTTGAAGGTGGTGCGTGAGGTGATGTTGGCATCATGGATGTACTTAATGATGTTGTTATACACATTGGCTGCACTGATGGCCCGCTGCACAAAGCCATTGGCATCACTCTCCCGCAGGTCCCTGCAGTATAAATCATAAAACAACTTAACATCGCAAGGTTCACAGCACAATGACATAAGTACAGTGATATAGTAGTGAAATAATTGTCTTTCTTCCTACTGTACTTTTGTGTATAAGAGATAATTTATCTATTGAATCATAATAAAGTGTGCTTTCTTTGCTGTAGTGTGGCAGTCTCACTCTTCCAGAGCGTTTGCCCGTCGGTCCAGCTTCTCCGCATGTTCATCTGCTCTTAGCACCAGCTCTTCATCTACAAGGGCCAGCCGCTCTGATTTATCCTGCAGCTTCTGCTCGGCGCCATCGATAGCAGCATGGTACTGTGTCATGTTCTGCCCACACACAATAACATGTTAAATGTCACTAATAGGCAAGTGAAGTTTATTTGTAGACAGCAATTTGTAAGATGAACGTAAACAACCACTACCTATGCAAAAAAACAAAAAACAAAACATAAATTATCATTATAAAATGTACTTTAAAAGAGAAGATTGCAGATTGAAACCTTTCAGTCATGTGCACAGCTAAACAGCCTGGATTGGATCATTGTCACAGTAGAGACCTCTTTCACATGTTAAGAAAGACTTTTTAGCTGTAACTGAAAAACTGATTCCCCCTTTTAGTCCTGACTCTGGAATCAGCAGGAAGCCGGCTCCTGAGGTCCTCAGAGTCCGAGATGGTTCATATGGCACTGACATGTCCGAGAATTACTTTGGTGCTAGGCCACGGAGAGACTTGTACACAGGCAGAGCTGCTTTGAAATCTATTCTCTGAGCCTGAAGCCAGTGCAGAGACCTGAGCACAGGACTAATGTGATCGCACTTCACTAATGTGATCATCAGGACCCGAGCAGCAACGTTCTGGATGTACTGTAGCTGCTTTACAGCTCGTTTGAAGAGGCCAGTGACCAGGCCGTTACCGTAGTCTAATCTACTGGAGACAGACTTGGAGAGACTCCAAGTCTGAATTAGACGCTATACCTTTGACTCTTTAGCTGGTAAAAAACTACTGCTACAAATATATTATACAGGATGCTTTTGGTCAGAGGCCGATGGCGTAGATTGGCACCTGGCATCTGTCAATCTATCTCTTGGCAGCTGTAGCTACATACTAAGCAGCTTGCCACCACCGAGTGAGTAGTGAATGAATCATTACTACATTGCACTTTGAGAGGCTTCGACAAGCTTGTAGCACATTAAAAGGGTAACGTACCTGAACCATGGAGTTCACCTCGCCCACTGTACTCTCTGTGTGGGACAAGTATTCAGTGGCTGTGGCAAGTGTCTCGTTCACACTATCGTGTTCCTCTGAAAGACTTTGTTGTTTGGCCTGAAAAAAAAATGTACAAGCTATTTTTATCTAGAGTATTTATTTATTTTGAAGGTTGGGGGAAGCCAGTTCAAGCTGCAGGGTAGAGATAGGGGACATTTGGCCCGTCAAGCAAAGCTTTCGGGACAACCTAAATAGGCGGCCGCAAAGGTCAGGACCTATCTCCCTATTCTGTTATGGTCAGGACTAAACAACTAGTGTAGTAAGTGAAATTACCTATACCAAGACACATGCTGAAATATTTTCTACGTAATGTCGAGGTAATAATACAGAAGTTGAAGAAAAATATCCAGAAGGAAACACCTGGCTATAACTGGAAGGAAGGAAATTACCTCATTCCTCTGGTATTTGACGACGTTGACCCTGTTCTTGTCCTGGGTCTGTTGGATTGTGCTGGCCGCCCGCTGTAGGAGGGTGTTGGCGTGGGACAGCTGAGTGGAAAAGCGAGACAGTAGCTCTCGAATGGTGGGAAGACGGCTATCGGTGAGCCCTAGCTTCTTCTCTTGCTGGCGAACGCGCCGCAGCACTGTGGGCACATAGCTTTACGCATTACAGAGATGAGTTTGACAGTGTGACAATGGTACAGTGAGTTAAAGGTTTGGACTATGGCTTGTTTGATAAACCCCGAACACACTATAACGGGGGGGGGTCAAATTTTTACCCTTGGGTGTATTAGTATTTATTTATATATTTGATTGGGACAGACATGAAAACTGCAGTAAACCAGCTCACTGACTGTGGATGAGTGGAGGAGACCCAACTCATCTGACTGGCATGCGCCTAATCACATGAGCTGACTAGACAAAAACATGAAAGATTGCGGCTGGGTGAATAAATCTGATCATAATAACATTCTCCTGATTTACTCCAGTTCCTTAATGAACTGCAATTTCTCCTTATTGCCAGTGCACTCACAATGTCCCAGAGGCACTTACACTCATGGGACATGACTGACTCCTCCTTGGCCCGGGGTTCTTGAGGGGACAGATCCAGAGACCTCATCCAGGCCACCATCCCCTGGGCGAGCTCAGTGTTCTGTTCTACCACCTCTGGAGCCTGCTCCTGCTGCACACTGTAGAGCTCCCAGTCATGGATCATGTCTGTAAATCACACACACATATGTATGTCAGACCACCAGGCTAACACCTGTCTGTGCTAAAGTGACCTAAAGTAACAAAATCAGTACAAAACTGGGCAATAAAAATCTCTTGGCTCACCTTTCTGTCCATTGAGCAGGCCAGAGCAAAGTATTGTACATAGTGGGCCATGTGGCATATTGCATATCTGATGTTAATAACTAGAGGGGCGGGGGGATGTCTGAGGGTGGAGAAGCTATACCTTCAATGCGGAGGTTGAGATCAGAAAGGTTCGAGGTGAGCAGCTCAGCTTTACTCAGTGTTTGCAGAGTACTGTCGTCCAGCCGTGTCGACAGACTGGACACCTCACTGTCCTGAAAGACCCGAGAGCACAAACACACTGTCAGTTCACAGAAGGAGCACCCACTGTACTCTCTTACTCGCGCCACTATACGCACCGATTCTTCTAGTAACTCCATGTCAGACACAATGGCACCTGTAGCGGTCTCCAAGTCATCAGTCTGAGCCCCCAATAGAGAGCGCCTTTTCTCCCACCCTGAGAACTGAACCTGTCACAAAATATAATGAGTATGCACACAACCCACTTGCAAAAAAGCCAAAGTGTGGGTGAATACCTGCAGCCGGAGCGCAGTGTAGTTATAGTACTTTATGCGGTCGTTGGCAGCTGCCCCAGTTGAAATATTCAGCACTGCCACTTTTAGTTGGTCCAGGGTCTTATTGGAGAGGTGCAAGTCTCTGATCAAGCTCCAGGTGCACTCATCGCAGCCTGACCAAAAACATAAATCCCATTCCAAGGTTTTTAATGAGTTATGAGAAATGAGATAAACATAGCTGGTGTGTGCGTGTGTGAATACTCACTGCTGTTGCACAGGTTGACAGCGGCCTCCGCAAGACATTCTCCTGTGTGCATGTCACAGTAACCGCTCTCGCATTCACACTCTGGAAAATTGCAATCAGAAGTTTCCATAGATTATCTTCACTGCAAATAAAACTAAGTTCTTTATGAGCCCACTGAGGTTTTTAATATCCATCCATCTTCTTCCGCTTATCTGGGGCTAGGTTGCGGGTGCAGCAGTTGAAGTAGGGACTGCCAGACTTCCTACACCACGGACACTTCCTCCAGCTCCTCCGAGGGGATCCAGAGGCAAGGCCAGCCGAGAGACATAGTCCCTCCAGCATGTCCTGGGTCTTCCCCGGGGCCTCTTCCCGGTGAGACATCCCCGAAACACCTCCCCAGGGAGGTGCCCAGGAGGCATCCGAAACAGATCTCTGAGCCACCTCAGCTCGAGGAGCAGCATCTCTACTCTGAGCTCCTCCCGTGTGACTGAGCTCCTCACTCTATCTCTAAGGGTGCACCCAACCACCCTGTGGAGGAAATTAATTTTGACCATTTGTAGCCGTGATCTTGTCCTTTCGATCATAACCCAAAGCTCATGACCATAGGTGAGGGTGGGAACGTAGATTGACCGGTAAATCGAGAGATTTGTCTTTCGACTCAGCTCCTTCTTCACCAAAACAGTCTGGTACAGCGACCGCATCAATGCAGACGCTGCACCAATCTGCCAGTCAATTGGGGCAAGGACTCCCCACCCACCTGGAGGGGCAAACCACCTTTCTCCAGTTGAGCTTTTAATACCTCAACTTTAAATTGCGGTTTATATCAGTATCTGCGCAAATCAGGTGACAAGACATGTCACACCAACAGCTCATGACCACTCTAAAGAAGACTGCAGTTGAAACTTTAAAAAAATGTCCTACTTTTGTTCCTTTAAGACAAACAGTATTTAATTGTTGGTTTTCAGAGAAGACTCACTCTGGCAGCCAGATGGACTATAGTCCCAGTATCCAGGCAGGCAGAGTTCACAGTAGCGCCCCCCGGCCCCTGGGCGGCATGGGCAGCTGTGGGTCAGAGGGTGGCAGGTGGACCGTAGTGAAGCAGTACCACACTCACACCTTCGACATCCCTGGCAGCTGGAAAAGCCTGAATATCCATCCTACAGGAGTAAAAGTCAGTCAGATATTTTTTACTGCGGAACAGAAAAAAAGAGAAAATCTATAATAATCAAAATAATCATAATAATCATAATCCTGATTTGAGATCCATATGCATATTACCTCACACTGATCACAAATTCGCCCGGTGACACCTGGTTTGCAGTGGCACACGCCTGTCCTGTCATCGCATGAAGATGTGCCACATTTGTTGCACTCACATTCTGCAGACAGACATATGGGGAGAGAGTGAGAGAGTGGAAGGTGTCAAGGGATATTTAGGGATATTTGGCCTTGAGAGTGCATGAATGCTTCTCTGAGTGACTATGTGTACTACATGACCTCATGCTGACAAATATGTGTATTTTTAACTATACACTGAGGATTATTAAATACAGTGGCTAGATTTGACTACTGAAAGCAACGGTAGTTATGTAACAATGTCTTGGTGCATACCCCTGCAGTTCTTCGCAGTGATGGCATCGCCGTAGAAACCAGGAGAACACCTCTCGCAATTGGCACCAGCCGTGTTGCCCCAGCAATGCTGGCAGTAGCCTGTTACATTGTGGCACTCGTTGAAGATCAAGTTGGGATCAGAGTTTCCACTGCAGTCACACCTCTTACAAGAGCTTCCTATGACCATGGGGTTGCCAAAGTATCCAGGAGCACACCTGTGAAGTGAAGGTGAGAATTTAATACAGCAAGTTTTGCTTATAATATAGTGAATGATGAGTTACTTGGTAACTTTAAGTATGATAAAGCAATGCTCATAAATATTAAAATCACAAAATATAAGGTTCTTTTGACTTTTTATGGAAATAACACTTACCTCTCACAGGAATGTCCCGCATAGCCTTCCTGACATTTACAGCGTAAACTACCAGCCCCTTTATCACAGTGCACTGCAAAACTGGACAAATGCACAGAGCTCAACATAGGCACAGGCTACCAGACCCCCGCCTGTGCAGGTTATACCTCACCTGTTGGAGCGGACAGCCAGAGGACAGGCGCAAGGCTGACAAGACCTCCGCCCATTGGACCCAACTCCAGAGAGGAATCCGTCCTCACAGTGCTCACAGAAGTCCCCTGTGCTGTGGTTCTTGCAGTTCTGTGAGTCCGGAGAACCACACGTCAAATACAATCTCACAAACTGATTGTGAATAAAAGAGAACCTACAATACAAACGCCAGTGATGTCTTGGCAGTGGTCGGCATTTCCTTTGCAGTTACATGGAAGACAGAAATCGCGTTCACTCAGGAAAAAGCCTTTCCCACAAACCTGCACAATTCAACAAAAACTGTTGATTCACATCATCCAATTCCAAATGATGGTCACTGTCATAAATATAATGCTGCATGTAATTTATATGTTTAAATGATATTCAACAAGACCACTATTGCAAAGACATTGGTGGTGGTGTGAAAACAATAACCTGAAAGAAAATTAAACTAAACCTATGTGAAGGTGGTGTTGGGGTGGAGGAGGGCTACGTGAGCTGAGCTGCTGAATGGAGAAGCGGAGGGCAGGCGAGGCAACAGGGTGTAGTCTTCCAGCCTGAACCTTGACTATAGCTGTATTTCAATATTGTCTTATCTTAACCAGGTTTTTAAGTTGAGGACATTGAAACAATTTGTTATGTAACTTGGATGACATGAGGGACTGCACAGACCCATGAAAAAAATTTATGTAAATTATATATATCAGGAAAGTTAAGTTGAGATATTTGGGCTTTTAGAAGCCAGTGTGTAAAATAGTCTTGAGAAGTTTCCAGTCTTCAAACAGGGCTTCATACATGAGTCACACATATTTTCACTCAGAGATGGGACAAAGAAATGCCTCTGTGTACAGCCAGTGTGGGATGTCCCAACAGCTGCACACTTGCTATGCATAGTTTTACATTTCAGTGCTCTGTAACTTGTGCACATTTACAGATGTTATTGTTTGATTTAAGCATATTTATGCATATTTATAACATAGTTTAGGTCTGCATTAGAATATTGTCACAAAAATAAATGTTGATGCTTGGTCTACCTCGTCTACAGACTGGCGGCAGAGTGGCTTGCACTCTCGCCTCACTGCAAGAAGGTCGAAGGTTCGACTACTTCTGTGCGTAGTTTGCATGTTTCTCCCAGTTTTAGCGGGTTTGCCTTGGTCACTCCAGTTTCCCCCATCAACCCAAAACATGTCAAAATCCTCCAGCAAGTCCTCCAGTAGTCCTGACCAAGCTGAACTCAAAGTTCTGGAGCTGTGTCCCCAGGACCACTGCTTCTGACAGGTTACCCTAGGATAATTTTCCCTATGGGGACAATAAAGTGTACTTTAACTTTAACCATAACCTTACCTCCAAACATGCTGTTGTAATTTGGGATTTCCCTTGCAACTTCTGCCATTAATTCTGGTGTGACAAACTTGGGCTTTTGTTGTGACGTTAGCGTTATAAGGCTTATATATTTTTTTACAATCTGTCATTGATTGAAACTGCTATTTTTTCTTTTTACATATCAATTTATCAAAACTATGCAAAGCGAATGAGCCCATAAGTTGCAGGTCTTGTGCAGCTAAAACAGCTGCACTCTGTGAAGACAGGACGGAAGTAAACGAGGGGAAGGGGGGCAGACATGTGATACACAGAACAGAAGGATGGCTGTAATCTGTAATTTGTAAAATCGAGTTCAGATATTTATATTAACCTCTTCAACATGCAAAATGTCCCTATCAAATAAACCTGCCTATTTTTTTTTAAAAATGGTGTGTGTGTGTGTGTGTCAAGTCCAGTCCCAACTTCAACAACAAAAACATTAATTTGAAGCATATGTAAATTGGAAACACAAACAAGAAATGTCCAGATCATCAGAGTCTGGATCATCACACTCTGGATCATCACACTATGGATCATGACAGTCAGGAAAATGTGTCCTCTGCATTTAGCCTATACTTCAACTAGTGCCACTGGGGCAACCTCTTAGGAGCCGCGGGCACCACAGTGCCACACCAGAGAAACCATCTCCAATCCAGATCCTGAGCTAGGCTTGGTCAAAACTTTAGCTGGAGGATTTTAGCTATTTTTGGGATGATAGGTAATGGAAGGGGAAACTGGAGGGTCCGTGGAATTGTCTGGTCCAGCCAAGGAGAAAAACCTGGAACTTTTTTGCTGTGAGGCTGTGCCGCCTAGTAGAGTCTGGATCATGACAGCCCAGATCATAACAGCCTGGATCATTACAATCTGAATCATCACAGCCTGGATCCTCCATCTGGATTTGACCCATCTTTTAATTGAATGTGTGAATGCGATTTTCAATCTCCACATTTAACACTGACTCTGGATTTTCTTGTTGTGGGAAACCTCTCTGCTACTGTGCTTCAGTGCATCTGAGGCATCTTTGCGCCCAGCTTAATGGGCCTCCAACAAGGTTCTAGTCCTTTTTCTAAGTGACTCCATACACTGAGGCACATCTGGATTTCTGCCATTTACATTTTATACCGAGCCAAAAGCTTCCCATAAACAGCACCACAATTTGGGATTTATGGAAACATTAGTATAGTTCCGCAACTGTTAGCTGTTGCTCGTACAGAGATTCCCATGCCCCACTGCTCACTGTGCTGTAGCTCTTTCCTGTGGCAGCTGCTTTCTATTAGTGTACTGGAATAGAAAGGGGGGGCTTCAACACACAGTCCATACAAACAACAGGGTAGCATAGTCCACGTCTATGTCCTAAATGTAACACAAAGGGACTTGGGACTGAAGAGAGTCAAAATGTTGTAAAGTGTCTGTTTTTCATAGTTTCAGGGATACGTGAGCAGCAGGTTCCCCTACTATGAGTTTGGAGTGAGGCTCACAAATGGAGCAAATCCACCAAAGAAAAGGTGGAAAATCTGGAATCTAGTTTGAGCAAATACTCATGCCACTCATTCTCTCTGGCTGGCTGTCTTGAATTTAGTGTGGAAAGAATTTAATCTTTTTGGGAATCAAGTTGCTACTATTTTTTAATCATTAATATAATGTTATTCTGCTTGTGTGGCTCTTAGTTTGGTTAGACTGGCATCCCAATAATTGTTGTAAAGTAGTAGTTTCTATTTTATAATCGGAAAGTTCCTCAAAGCAAATGATTCAGTTTGTGTATAGCTCTGAAAAGTCTACACATGAAATAAATAATAATACATAAATGAATAAGTTTTAAAAAAGGGTCTTAACTCTGCTTGATATGGGGACTGGCTGTCGGCAGTGCAATAGTGCAACAGAAAAAAAGAACATTTAGACTTTTTGTTCTGTCTATCAAAGCTAGGTTTCAGAAGACTTTCAAGTTATTGCCTTTTAGAACTAGACAATTATGTATAAAATATTCCTCATCATAAACTTGTTGTAGAACATAGATAGTAAACAAACTTACTTTGTGAAGGGACTGCTGTTGTCCTCTAACTCTTGCGGCTCTGGCCCCATAGCTGATCCCAGACAGGATGCAGAGCAGGGAGAGGCCGGCCAGGGATCTAGCAGCCATCTTGGTCCAGTGCAGCTGCTCTGTGTACACTCTCCACGAGAAGAACAACTTTCCGGACTACTCTTATGTCAGACGCTGCCTTGACTGTTCCAGCTCTGACCTCCTGATGTAGTTTCAGCCCACTGCTTAGACACTCCTCCAGCTTCCCCAGAACACGGCCTCTCAGGAGACAAATCACATCCAGATGGGAAGGCTGAGAGCATAGTAGGGAGAAAGAGAGAGACAGAGAGAGAGAGAGGGAGAGTATGCACCAAGGTAGCGCATGACTGTGGGTTTGTTTACACATGCCCATTACACTGTCCAGATAGTATTCTGCACTCAAATGTTTTTGACATTTTGAATGTAGATAAGAGTGATTCACCATTTAATTTAAACTAAAAATTAATCTTAAGATGATTTCTGCAGACCTCATGCTATAGATAGATAGATACAGTAGATAGAGAGATAGATAGCTATATTTATAGATAAATAGAATATGCTTGTATGCTATCTATTGGAATGCAGTTAAATTTGAAAACCAACAAAACAACCAATAGATCCCACGAGATTGGTGAAGCACTGGGCTGTCTTGAGGCTAGTACTGCTGAATCCATCAGTTCTATTGAAATATAGTACACAAAAATGATAGACTGCTTAATTTTTCTGTTTCCAACCCCTGTGACCTTTGCCCCTATAGCTCTAGACTACACCCTTCCACTGACCTGGGGGTGAGAGGCTCCAGATTTACGTCACTGTGCTCACAGGGGCACCACACACAGCGACTTCCAGCAGCTCAAACATAGGATGTTTATTTTTATCAGTAGGTCACCATCAAAGACTTCTAATTTTACTGCTCTGTGGTCCTCTACACCAATGGTTTCCAACCTGGAGGGTGGGACCTCCAAGGGGGGCGACAGAGATTGCAGGGGGTCCCCAGAGTCTTGTCTGGTCTGAGGGTCAGGTCACTGAAGCAATAATTTGTGCAAATTAAATGGTATAAATCCCAAACAAATTATTGGAAATTAGGCAAGGGGACATACACATCACAATTGCTGTTTATTTGATTGAATTAAATACTTGTTTGTAATCATTTTTAATCAGGTAATGCAATTGTTGGGGCTGCAGTTTTGGAACGGGGGGGCCTGGGAAGTCTCCAGATCACGCAGTGGGACTTCAAGGAAAAACGTTTGGGAACCACTGCTGCTACACTACAGCGCAAGCCAGACAGGAGCAGAGGAGAAGACAAAATAAGTCAGAAAGATGTTTATAGCGATAGGGTCTGTGTGTTTGTCCAGAGAAAGAAAAATGCGTTGATTTAATTGGGTGTTGTTGGATTGCTGCCCAAGGATGGAACGAGTTTTTTTTTGGAGGAGCAGAGCAATTGGAGGATACTCAGCCTCAACTCCATACTTTCTCATGACCCCTCCTCTGTACATCTGTTCCTGATCTGCAAGTTCTGCCAAGACTAGAATGTATTGTAGTGACCCCAGGGGACTCACAAAACAAAATAGGACTCATTCAACTCACAACTTCACAATAAGAAATGCCCTAAAGAAACTGTGAATTAAAATTAAAGTTTCTGTGCTAGCCTAAAAGAGAGTAAAAACAATTTCAACTATTTATGTTTTAAACACTCAAAAAACAAAAACAACAACAACAACAACAACAACATGTTTTCATATTGCGGCAGGGGGAGGCGTTCAACTACAGATACCTGTGGGTCATCCAGACCACGAGAGGTAAGAATTACCCAAATACTCCGGCAGAGCACACTTCTGATCTGCACGGTGTGGTGAGAATATATTGTGGCTATGTCTCTGCATCTGACCAACTCTTATTTAAATTCTCGTGACCGTATAATAACCTGCAAGGTTCATTCACAAGGGTATCGTCATATGTGACAGCATATGGTTAAAAAAAAACAACAACAGTGTTTCTCACACTGTGGTTTACAAGAGTATATTTCAGAGTTATGTTGCTTTACAGTTCAAATATTTTAAATCTTCTCACAGGTGGTACCCAGGGAGCTAAATGTTTTTTTAGGTGATACTTGGGAAAAGTTTGAGAGCCATAATTGACTCCTCAACAGTCCAGCTGTTGAAGTCTGCTGCGGTTCCGGAAGTTTGACGTTTCAATTATAAAGAGTTTAAAGGCACAACGGAGGGAGGCAACCAGCTATTTTGTACTTACGTCCATAATGTGGTTGTCTTCTTTTTCTTTTCTTTTTTCTTCTTTTTTTCAGTTTAAAAAAGTTTAAAACATAAAATACATAACAGACTTAGAACAGAACCAGAGAGAAAAATTAGGAATAACAAAAATGTATTGACAAAAACACATCATCCAACAAAAGAAACACAATCTTGAAAAAGATGAATTGAAATATAAGTCCCTTTGGGTCCACAGTCAGTCAAATTTGTCCATTTCAAAATTAAGTCCAAATATAAGTTTTTCCATTTGTCCAATGTGTGTTATAATGTCAGTCCAGTCCTTGATAGTTGGTGATGTTTCTGTCAGCCATTTCTTAGTGATGGCCTTTTTTCCTTTTTGCCAAAAGTATATTCCAAAGGCATTCATTAATTGTGTCCATGGCAGAAGTTTTGAGGCCCAAGTTCATAGTTCTAAAGTTCAGAGGGATGGCAATGTCAAAAACAGTCTGCAGTGCCCTGAGAACTTCAGTCCAATATTCCTGAGCAACAGGAAGGTCCTAAAACACATGATAGTGGTTTGCCTCCTGACTGCCACAGTTTATCCAACAGTTAGCATTTCATTGGGAGAACTTTGTGTTATAAAAATACACACACTTTCCCGTTCTTCATCCGTCAAAACAAGATTACCTTCTCTTTCCCATTTGTTTTTAATATATTTAGTAGGGTATTTGTCCAGATTAGAAATGCATTGATATAATTTAGATATTATTCCCCTTGAAAGTTCTGATTTATAAACGTTGATAAATCAGAGGGTTTTAATGGTCATTACCATTATCTTGGGTATAGTAACTCCTTATTTGCAAATACCTTTCTCAAAGTCAAAGTATTCTTTCAACATATCAAAGCTTTTCATGTCTTTATATTTTACAATCTGGTGAAAAACTTTTATACCTTTTGTAATCCAGACCTTCAATCTCAGATCAGTTCTGTTTGGTACAAAACCTTGGTCAAAAGCCAACTAGTTTATGATTTTAACATCTTTGTTTAGTTTAGTTTAGTTTAGTTATGTTTTGATTAGCTCCTTTCATGTTGTAAGAACAGATTTTACTCAGGGATTCTTAACTTCCTCCAAATGGCTCAACGGTCATCTGTCAGTAAGGGACAAGAACATCCTGCAGAACATTAATCTCAATATTTATCCATTGAGCTTCATATTCTGGGTCACACCTGTACAGCAACGCTCTGATTTGAGCCGAAATAAAGTAATTTTTCAGACAAGGTAAACCCCAACCTCCTTTCGGATTTGAGTTTTTTTTCACTGCCAGACAAATCTTGAGCTTGTTTTATTCCACTCATCAAACAGCTGGTTGGGGATGGAAATTGGGAGAGTCTGGAATAGATAGAGAAATCTGGGAAAAACATTCATTTATATAGTTTCAATCCTTGACCACCCTTAGACATGGGGTCAGAGTCCATTTTCCAAGCCCTTTCTTTATAGTGGAGAAAAGAGGAGTATAGTTTTTCTCTGACCTAAATATTTCAGAGATATTTGCCATTTAAGTCTTTCTAAAGGACAGAGGGGGTCGCCAGTAAAAGTGAATTTCAGTTTTTTTGTACACTGAATTTGTATCCAGACATTGGAACAAAATATCATGGAGGAAATGCATCACATTAGACATGGAAATTTCTGTTTTGGTTAAATATGGTTAGACACCATCTGCATAGCAGGCAATTTTATGCTCTGTCCCATCAATTGAGACATCGTAAATTGTTTCTGATTGTCTAATATATTGAGCCAATGGTTCCAAAGCGAACAAAAGGGGGGACCAAGCACAACCCTGCCTTACCCCTCTCACCAAAGTCAGTCTGTCAAGTGAATAATTTTAAATTTGGTTTGAATAAATAAGGCCAGCCAACAGAATCAAAAGCTTTTTCAGCGACCAGACTTATTATTACAGCTTTGTTTTGTTGCTTTTGTATATGGTTCATTATGTGTAAAGATTGCCTTATGTTATTTTGTGTTTGTAATTTGTGATCATTGGGAAGTCAGTTTGGGAGTATTTGTTCCATTCTTTTGGACATAATTGAGGTGTATATATGATAGTCCACATTCAGAATTAAGATTGGTCTGTATGAGGCACAGTCTAGTCGATCCTTCCCCTAGTAGGTATTAAGGATATGTTGGCTCCTTCCAACTTGGAGGATCTGAAATGTTTTAAGGGCACAGTTAAAAGTTGATATAAGCAAAGGAGTATATGTGTCTTACTTACAGCTTTATACCACTCTGAGTTGAACCTGTCACTTTGATTGCACTTTGAATTTCAGTAGTTGTTATTTCAGCACCTAATTTTTAGTATTTCTCTTCAGTCATTGTGGGTAAATTGAGTGTCCAAAAAAGATTATTTCATACAGGTGACATACACATATATAAACATGTAATTTGTTTGAATGTGTAACAATATTCGATCTGTCTAAGGACACAGGACGCTGGGACATTTCCAAGTCCCTATGAACATTGTTTAATTGGTTTTATCCACTGTAGCCCCTCGAGGCAACTACTGTTGTGATTTTGGGCGTTACAAAAATAAATTGAATTGAATTGAATTGATTTGAATTTCCAGATATTTTTGTGAAAGGTTTTTTTCTTGTTTGGTTAAAATTACATTATTCTGCCTATCTCATATTTATTATATTATAAGTTATATTTATTATTTATAAAAATTGTCTTTCTGCTTTTCTAAGATTCCAAGCTAATCATTTTGAGAACATTGAACCGCTTTCATAATATCTTTGTTCGGTGAAAAGCATTTTCCCCCAAAGTCAGGTCACTCCTTGTCTTTTTAATTACCATACTTTTCCGGTTATTGTGCGCTCCTGGATAAAAGCCGCTCACACAAAATATACAAAGAAAAAATGAATTGAACATATGCAGTAAGCCGCAGGTGCCCACGTTGTAACATGAGATATTTACACATATACTACACGGAACTGATGCGACAGTTGGCTTTTAAACCATGGGTCTAATTAGACTAATTTCTCAGTGAATATGAGTTGGATTGTAATAAAACACACAGCATTTTGAAGCTTAACAAACAGAAGAGGGGCCGCAATGACAGAAACGTTTTTTACAAACCTACGGTAGTAGGAGAAAAAAGTCCAACAAAAGCCCTAACTTCTGTAGCCGTCCTTGGGCGTTGGCCACTTGCGTACCTTTTCTAGGTTCTTCTCGAACGCGGTAGACAACATGTCCCAGAAACATCACTTCTGTCTGGACCAGGTGACATTTCTTTGCTTTTAGTTTAAGACCAGCTGATATGAAACAGTCAAAAATTTCACCTTGGCTCTTAAGGTGGTAAGAGAATGTTTGGCTAAAGATAAATACATCATCTAAATAGATTAAGCACTCTTTCCAATGCAAACTGTGAAGGACTAGTTCCATCAGTCGTTGGAATGTCGGGGGAGCATTTGTCAGTCCCATTGGCATAATTTTAAACTGCAAAAGACAACTCCCGCTGTTAAATGCTGTTTTCTCTCTGTCTTGTTCAATCTGCCAATATCCAGTTGATAGGTTCATGGTGCTAAACCAACAGGAACCTGACAAGCGCCTCTGCTGGACGAGGCTGGGGATAAGAGTCTTGGATGGTGACTGCATTGAGTTTTCTGTAATCTATATAGAATCTGTACCAAAACAACTGAGGAGGCCCGGTAGGCTCGCTGCTTGATAGGAGGGGTGTTACCAGTCTTGATGCTATGCTTAACCAGCTCCGTCTGTCCATCGTCCTGGTCATGGGCACTGAACACGTCACAATATATCAAAGTAAGTCCTGGAGCTGTTGTTTCTGGTCAGCAGTAAGAGCACAGTAATCTACATTAATATCTGGCAGTAACCGTTTAGTGGTGTCAAACTGGATAGTGACTGCATCTACATTCGCCTCCACAATGCTGTAGTCGTCGTCACTCACAAAAATCATCTAGTTGGGCACACCAATAGTAGGTTGGAATTTTGCCAGAACAGTCAGTTGTGAGATTGCAGGCAAAAGTAGTGGTGTCACAGTAATGGCATTGCAACTTAAAGGGGCAGTCTCTGCTGCGGACAAAAGAGGAACCTTGACACGATTAGCCACTTTAAGTATGCCTTCTTTTAAATCTAGGACAGCAAAATGTGCAAAAAGTAAGTCCCAGCCTAATATAGCAGGCTGTGCGACATTCCTGACTACCTCGACAGTGTGTGTGAACATCTCGCTGCCTAACCTCATGTTTGCAGTGAGGGTGCAGAGATTGTCCAAGTAGTCACCAGTCACAGCTCTAAGGAGGTAGCTTCAATCAAATTCAATTCAATTTATTTTTGTAACGCCCAAAATCACAACAGTGGTTGCCTCGAGGGGAGACAGTGAAAAACAGAATAAAAACAGAATAAACTGTGTTCAATGGGATGTGATCATTTCCCCGCATCCTGTGTCCTTAGACAGATGTCCCAAGCTGCCCTGTCCTTAGACCCTCCTTCTCGGCCAGGAAAAACTACCAAACCTCTTTGGGAAAAAGTAGAAACCTGGAGAAGTTCCACAGTGAAGGAGAGATCCGACTTAGGCGGACGCGCCTCAATTTGCAGATACACGGTTTAGCTGGACCCACTCAGGAGGAGAACCAATTCTTCGAGGCTAATGAAGAACCGTTCATATGGAGTAGAGACCGTTTCTCCAGGCAGTTGAGGAGCATCTGGATCCACAGGTCATCGATGTACCTGCTCCACTCCAGTCGGGGAAGTGGGAGAAGAAGAAGGAAAAGTGATTAACAAATTGCAAGTGAAATTAAATATGAAACATTGTTTGATAGATAGGTAGTAAGAAGCAGAGGATGGTGGTCAAGATGCCATACTTACCCCTGCATAGTTGCTACTAGGGCAGCATAGCTGGAAACTGTAGGTTTTTATTTCTATTCCTAACTGGCCTGACCATAAGCGATTTTAAAGGGGAACGTTTTAAGCACACCAACGTGTGGCACACCGTAGGTTACTTTAGAACAGGGTGAGGAGCTCTGGTTTACATTAACAAACTGGTACCTATCCGATAGGTAGGATTTAAACCAGATGAGGGCAGGGCCTCTGACACCTACATCACATTCTAACCTCTGCAGTAGAATGTTGTGGTCGTTGGTGTCAAACTCTGCACTGAGGTCCAATAGAACCAGGATTGAGACCAGTCCATCGTCAGCAGCTAATAGCAAATCATTTGTGACTTTAACTAATGCAGGTTCAGTGCTGTGGTGGGCTCTGAACCCTGACTGGAAACTTCAAATAAGTTATTGTCCTGTAGATGGCGACAAAGCTGTTTAACTACAAGGATTTTAGAGACAAAGAGTGGATTTGAAATAGGTCTGTAGTTTACCAACGGGTCACGATCAAGATTAGGCTTTTTCACAAGCGGTTTAATGACTGCATGTTTGAAGAACTGTGGAAGACCACTTTCTAATGAAGTAATTATTATATTAAGAATGGAATCTATAATTAGGGGGAGAATGTCTTTGAAGAGTCTGCTTGGAATCAGGTCTAGAATACAAGTTGATGTTTTAGAGGACATAATGGCTGAAGTTATCTCTGCTTGATCAACAGCAGTGAACCTTTCTACATGTAATTTCATCTAATTTATCCTTGATTGTTTTTATTTTATTGTTAAAAAATAGAAGAAAGTTATCAGAGCTGAGATTGGCTGGGATTGATGGTTCGACTGTGCTGTGGCAGTTTGTTGAAAAGAAATCTAGTATTATTTTTGTTGACTTCTATTCAATTTGAGTAGTATCTGGTTTGGGCCTTACGCAGAGCCTGCCTATAGGACAGTAGGCAGATTTTCCATGCTTTTAAGGATTCCTCCGTGTGGGAGTGACGAAATGGTCTTTCTGATTTTCTAACTCTTTGTTTATGTGAACGCATTTCTTCATTGTACCATGGGGAGGCACGTTTTGGCCAAATGACCTTCTGCTTTAGCGGAGCTGCAACATCAAGAGCAGACTTCAGAGAATTCATGGTCAAATCAACAAATTGATCACTTACACTGGGACTAAAGCTGTTCTCAACAGGATCACATGACATGTCACTGAAAATTGGCTCCATTATTTCTTTGAACTTTGAGATAGATTTTTCAGATATTGTCCTTTTCATTATAACTTCATTCTGTGGGGCTGGATAATCTTTAAGAACAAACTGAAAGGTAATAGGAAATTATCTGATAATATAGGGTTTTGAGGGAAGACAATGAGGTCACTAATCTCTATTCCATAGGTTAGGACAAGATTTAGTGCTTGTCACTGTGAGTCAGTTTATTTACATTTTGAGCAAAACCAATGCTATCTGACAGGGTGTTGAAATAATTACTGAGAGAGTTTTTGTTCACGTTCACATGGATATTGAAATCTCCAGCTATCACTACTTTATCCCAGTGAAACACTAAATTTGATAAAATGTCAGAGAACTATGTTAAAAACTCTGAATAGGGACCAGGAGCTTGGTAGAGAACCACGAACAAGTTGGACATGTGATTGATAGCATGAGGCTTTCAAATGAGCGAAATGCATTGTTAATTTTAGGACTCAAGAGTAGGCTTGAGTGTGAGATCACTGCCACAACACCACCTCGGCCTGTGCTCCTGGCGGTCTGAAAGTCAACATGAGTGGGTGGGGTGGATTCATTTAGTCTTACATAATCATCTTGTTGAAGCCTAGTTTCAGTTAGAGCTAGAAGATCTATGTTATAATCACTAATCAATTAATTAACTAAAAGCAATTTGGAGGAAATTGACCTAATATTTAGCAGTCCACATTTTACATGCTTATTTATTTGTTTATGTGTATCATTTGTGATTAGAAAGTTATTTGGTGTGACGCCTGAAATAGCTTTTCTGAGGTTTGACTAGCGGTAAAGGTTTTGAGGGAATTGACATTCTAAACGCTTCACTAATCAGTGAGATGTCTGAACCAGAATCTATGTACACTTTGGTTGTAACATTTTCAATAATGGTCAGTACATTGCGTGGGAATGTCTTACGTGTGGTTTGTCGTATTGCTTAAACGTGGGCCTCTTCACTAGAAGCAGACACTTGGCCCTCAGTGCCTACTGCCACTCGTTTCCCTGACTGTATTGGTCTTCACTAAAGGTCACATGATGGTTTCTGTCATATCGACTTTGTCTATCCCTGCCTAAGCGTGCTGAGGGGGATCTGTGTCTACCTGCATCAGGAGTCACGGTTATAGCCATGGTAAGAGGAGGACTCATCACCATGGTAATGGGAAGGGTGCTATCTCTCCAGGCTGCGTGGTCTAGAGTGCCTCACGTAGCTCAATTGATGGTCCCGGTGATGAGGAGAAGGTGCCGGTCCTGAAGACTGCCGACGGACTTTGTCTGGCATGGCTCACTTCATGTCCCTGTGTAACATGTAGCTTCAGTGCTGGAAAATCTCAGGAAAGTTGCTCAATGGCATCAAGCAGTTCGTCGGAGCAAGTGTTTTCGCATATGATGTGTTTGTCACTGGGAATGAAGGTGGAAAGAGTCTTAAAGCCTCCTGAGCACGTTCCCATTTACATGCAACTGCCAGCTCATCTTCCAGCGTCGCTGCGCCAAGCTCGTGACAATTTGATTGGAGAATGGGGTCTAATCCGGCAACAAATCTCCTAAAGCGTTCCATGGCCATGGCTGGCTCTCCATAGTTTGTAAAAGCTTCCAGCACTAACCTTGTAACTTCAGTGGCATAAACTTCTAAAGGTTCTTTGGACAGGCACTGTCTTGCATTGACAAAAGTTTGAAAATGAAGCAAAAATTCTTTCCTGCCAAAAACGTCATTAAGATCAGCTGCATATTGGTCATAGTCCTGTTTCACAGCTGATGACAAAGAGAGCCAATATGCTAACGCTTCTCCAGTAAAGCGAGTGGGAAGTATTGTAGCTATCAAGCTTCTGTCCATCAGCACAGGCTTTAACTGTTAGCGCCTATCTGGTTTTCCATAGGAAAAAACTTTCTTTGTCCTTACCATTGCCGTGGAAATATGGTTGCAAATCCACTTGATAGTGAACTACAATCTTTGACGTGTCACCCGCCAAACCACCATCGCCAGCCAAACCAGCATCGCCAGCCAAATCGGGATCGCTATTAGCATGTGCGTTGTTGCCCTCAACCCCATCATCTGGCTGTTGCCGCGACATACTGAAAACACTGTCCAGCTAAACGAGCAGGTGAAAACTCTGCACAAAATATCCGTAGACAGTAATCTTGTGTATTCCCAAACAAGTTAGCCACCGCCGAAGCTAGCTGACTGCCTTGGCAAATTAGCATAGACAAAAACAAGCAAGAAAAACACCGTTGCCACCAGTCTGTAACCCTTAAATCTTGATCTCGCCAGTCTCTGAAGGCTGTAGGTATACTAAGTTTTACTACTCATTAGGGGAGTGGTTATATTAATTTCTAGTTGAATATCAGAATCAGAATCAGAAGGGGTTTATTGCCATTGTCAATGAACAAAATTCACAAACATAGGAACTTGTCTCGGCATTAAGGTGCAACATAAAACACTGATCAATAATAAAAACAACATATATGAAATCAAAAGGACATGCATTAAGAAACAATTTAAAATGACTATAGTATAAAATAAAAATAAAATGGGCATTACTATGTGCACAAGAATTACAGTAAAATGTACAGTTGTAGTGCAGAAAGTGACAGTGAGTGATGAATAGTTGCACTTAAAGTGGCTGGTGTTTAAGAAGTGTTCATGAGTCCAACGGCAGAGGGAAAGAAACTATTCTTGTGGCGGGAGGTTCTGGTCCGGATAGACCGTAGCCTCCTGCCTGCAGGGAGTGGTTCAAATAGACCGGATGGACTGTAAGACAGTAATCTTGTGTATTCCCTAACCCATTAGCCACCGCTGAAGCTAGCTAACTGCCTTGGCAAATTAGCATAGACAAAAACAAGCAAGAAAAACACCGTTGCCACCAGTCTGTAACCCTTAAATCTTGATCTCGCCAGTCTCTGAAGGCTGTGGGTATACTAAGTTTTACTATTCATTAGGGGAGTGGTTATATTAATTTCTAGTTGAATATCAGAATCAGAATCAGAATCAGAATCAGAAAAGGTTTAATGCCATTGTCAATGAACAAAATTCACAAACATAGGAACTTGATTAGGTCATTCAGCGCGGTTTAAGGCTGTGTGATCCTCAGAGTGCATGTGCAAACCCCTAAAAGAAGCTGCTCTCTGCTCTGGTTCTAAAAGCTCATGTTAGAGAGCGGAGCAAGAACCGGCCTTTGAATAAGGTCACAAAATGAGGCGCTGTGGAAGGAGGGGAATCAAGCTTCCCAGTTCCAACAGTACTGGTCAGTGGCCTTTAGAGGCCACTGTAAACACGGTGACTTCCAGCCAAACTTTGACAGCACAAGTGAGGGAAAAACGGGTTAATTTGGATCTATTTCGGAACAATTTCAATATAGTTGTGACATACATTCGTTTTAGATTTTATTGATCAATTGCTGATTGGCTTGATTGCCCTCACCGCACGCCACTAGAGAAACCCAAAAACATTCTCTGGAGGTTTAATGCTAGTCTGCTTAATGACCCACTTTGTTAAAAAAGAAAGTATCAGACATATTTGAGACATTAGCAATAGAAAACGACAAAGGTGAAACCACCAGTCGTCTGGGATACAGCAAAAGCAGTCTTATGAGGCTAAATTATTGCCATTGCTTCCGCTAAAAAGAAACAAAGACAGATAAAACTGTTATGAGGTAAACATGACAAGAATAATCACACTCAAATGCAGCAGGGAACTAAACAGTGATATAAATAATATGACCTCACAGGAAATAATTACAAAATGCTCTTTACCAAAAAAAAGAAAAAAAGACTATGAAAGTGGATTAAAATTTGTTTAATTATTAGCTTGGTGACTCAGAAAACAACAAGTAGAGAAAGCAATTAAAAAAAATTCACAAAGGTCAACCCTCTTAAAAAAATAAAGAGGATTTTAAAAATTCCTTTCTGGATACTCTCTTTACATGTGAGTGTTGGCTTCACACAACGTTGGTTCTTTTTAAAAACAAGATAAGAACATTTGATTTTTTACCGTGTTTTGGCTGCCTTGAAGGCTTTGTCTTTAAAAAGAACCAAAGTTGTGTGAATACAAAAATAGACAAAATGTACATTTTGGGGAGATGAGTTCACTTCAGAGTGTATTAGCTTTAAAAGAAGCACTTGCTCTGAGATGGTAAAAATGATTTCAAAGGTAGTCATCTGGACAACGTTTAAAGTTGAACTTGCTCCACTATTTATCGACCTTCAACTGGGCACTCAAACCGCTGTAAGTTGGAAAGAAGCCATTAAATATCATTAATACCTAACAACTTTAATGTGGATATATATACATCTAGCTCAATCTTGAATGTGGATTATTGGAAACACCTCAATTATGTCAAAAAATAGTTTTTTATGACTGTTTAAATGTGTTTATTTCAATTATGCCCTCCATTCACCTTAGGGGTTGCAGGGGTTGGCATGAGGTCCAGGCATGAGGTCCAGGCAGCTCCCTTTTGCACTGCGGACTGCCATTCTGTTCCAGCTCTGGACTACAGGCCTGGTCAGCAAGTGTGATTGTCTGGTCATGACCTTCCTTTACAGTGTGAGTCAAAAAAACTCTCTCTCAGATACATTGGCCCTCTAAATGTGCACCCCTCATTCCATGTCTCACTCCCGAAGCCTGTTTCTGAAAGTGCTCTGTGAAGGATTTGCTGTAACATACAACACATGGGAACAATCCTGTACATCTTAATGGAGGACCACAAAATGTCATGTTTGTAAACAATTCTGTTGTAAAAATGTATCACAGGGAAATATAGTTGCTATGGAGAAACTTTGGCTGTCAAATCCATCATTAGCATGTGTTTTGGGGCTGCCTTATTATTCATACACTTTGGACAGAGAGCAATAAATCAGTGCAAACTATTTTCACCATCAACGTTCTATGTGACTTTAAAAACTATGTCTTTGAAACATAAAACTCCCAAAATATAAACAATGGATGTTCTCTTTGAACAGTGTTGGGTAGCGTTACTTTTAAAAGTGACTTGTTGCGTTTCCTCGTTACTGTCCTGAAAAACGAACGCGTTATGTTACTGTTTTATAAAAGTAACGCGTTCGAGTACTCTTGCATTACCAATGATTATAACATTATTGTATAACCTATATCGTATACAAGCAAAGTAAATGTGTTTGACTGAGCTTTATTTATCTTTTATGTTGACAGATTATCACAATACAATGCCATACAATAAGCATGTGTACGCCTGTCCTCAAGCAATGAAAAACATCGCTAAAAAAAACATTATTGGATTAGCAAGAGCACCGACACATAGCAACAGAACACGCTTGTTTTAGGCCTGTTGTTTATTTAATCAAACTCACCTCATCGCTGTTACCTTACATTTACCCCTCAGCTTCAAAATAGTGGTTATAAAGAAGGAGAAGGAGTTTTTGAAAATGTGCATCTGAAAGTTAATTTTCCTTTGACGTGAGGATCAGACTTTCAGTCACTAGTTGCACAATGCGCATGCTCACAACTGTCGCGGCTCTCTCTCTTTCTCTCTCTGCGGCTGTGAAACAAGCCTGGCTCTGGGATTGCGGTGAGGAGATTAGACTTAACTAAAACTAACGTGGTATTGATTTGAAAAAGTAACTCGGGGAGTACTAGATTACATGGGTGCACACAACTGATGCTCCTTGTTATTCTAAAAAAGGAATTTAACGTGTTACCGGTATCAGAATCAGAAAAGGTTTATTACCCACAACTAAGCGTATGGAGGTACTTTTGGCAGCGGCATAGAAAGTGATCATGAGGAAATGGATAATGTAGAGGACCAAAATAATTAATCAAATGGAAAAAAAATAATAAAAAGATTACATTAAACTTAAAATTAGACAAATTTACCCTGGGACAAACAGGACAGACATATGCCAGACATTTTGTAATATTTCTAACTATATTATTTTTTGCCTTGTTTTGTTTTTCTCGTTTCATAAAAATGATAAAACAGAAATTGATTGAATTTATAAGGATAAAAGATAATGAGGAGTGAGATAAATATTAGAAGAGATATATATATTGAGATTCGAAGTAACTGAAAATGTAGTGTGCAATAGGCATGCTCTCTTAATACTGCACTCCCATATTGAACAGTAAATAACACAATTCTTATTCTTTGATTGTGGGATTAAAATGAATGGTGGAGGATGGAGCTTTATTTAATCCTCAACCAGTGTCGTTATAGGATTATGTGAGCCCCTGTGACCTGCCGTAGGATTACCCCAAAGGACCGTGAGGCCAAATGAAAAGCCAGGCTGCAGATCAGAGTTGGCGGTGACAAAAATGGACCAATATATGTTCTGAAAGATTTCTGAAAAATGTACATTTAGGCCTCTTTAAAATAACATCCCTGAGATTGATAGACACAAAATCATAACTATTGCCTTCTACCATCTGCAGGACGGAAGATTTACATGCTGAGTACACACTAAAGAACAGGGATCATGTGAGAGCAGCTACAAGATCATAGCACATATTATTGTGTAAATACAGACTTTTAGTTTGTCGACAAGTATATTTTTCACCCTGGGATGGTGGAGGCAAACATGTGTGGGTTGATATGGGGGCCTATTTGGATTTGACAAATGCACTACAGATTTATAGGCTTCAGTACATATTGACGCATGGTCTCTAAAATGTAAAAGATAAAATTACTGTTGAGTATTTCTGAACTAAAACTTCACAGTTGCCTTGTCAACAGTGGTGCAATATTGATTACTACTCCAGAGTTTGGATCTGCTTCATTGTGCCACACGGCAGGGACAAGGGCGCATCTGCTGCATCTGTGGTGAGTGTTGGATATCAGGTTATGTACAATGGATTTGACCTCCATACTGTTGTGATCTACGAGGCAGTCTGGCATAGTGAAAAGCCTCCATCACGCAACCACAGCAGCTATGCACACAAAAATATAGAACCTGTTTTCATTTAAATTCAATTCACAAGGTTGAAGCAGTTGTGTATGGAGATGAGGCATGCGAGCAAGATGCTTCTGAGAAAGTGATGGAAGAAAGTGGGATTGTTCTTGTAGGCAAAAAGGAATTTTTTGAGTTTTTGAATTCAGAGGGCGTGTGATGGGGGAGGGGGAGGGCAGTAGCTCAGTGTGTAGACGGACAGCCACAACAGATGCCGATGTGAGCTGCACACAGTCGTAACGTTGAGGTTTATATAGTCTAATGCATATATAGGAGATTTCACTTCCAGACAAATGTGTCTGGCAGTAATATAATCCGTAACCGTAGCATATCTCTACGTCTCCAGGGCTCTGGGACGAGCAGGTCGGATCACAGCTGACCCTTCTCACCCTGGACATGGTCTATTTGAACCACTCCCCTCAGGCAGGAGGCTACTCATCCGGACCAGAACATCCCTCAGGCAGGAGGCTACGGTCCATCCGGACCAGAACCTCCTGCCACAAGAATAGTTTCTTTCCCTCTGCCGTTGGACTCATGAACACTTCTAAACACCTGCCACTTTAAGTGCACTTTATTCATCACTTTCTGCACTCAAACTGTAAATTGAATTGTAACTTTTGTGTACATAGTAATGCCTATTTTTATTTTATACTATAGTAATTTTAAATAGTTTCTTAATACATGCCCTTTGGATTTCATATATGTTGTTTTCATTATTGATTAGTGTTTTATGTTGCACCTTAAGGCCGAGACAAGTTCCTATGTTTGTGAATTTTGTTCATTGACAATGGCAATAAACCCTTTCTGATTCTTATTCTGATTCTGATTCCGATTCTGATTTTGATTTTGATTCTGATACTCTCTCAAGATCATGATGATTTTGACAAATCACTTTTAGGCCCAGTTTTATATGCCTAATTAAAGTTTTTTTTGGTGAGGAGATCATTTTAAATCTCACTGCTGATGTAACAGCCATGGCATAAATCAGTGGATACATTTTATTAACATCTCCACAGATGGACTTTGTTTGTTTGTTTTGCAGTTGGCAGGAGACCACAAGATTCATTTTTAGCCTATACTCGGCATCACGCAGCCTATTGTGGATATTTTGGTGCAGGGGCGAGGTTGTTAGAGTGTTCATCCGCTAACTATCCCAGCTATATCATGGATACATGGAGGCTTATGATTGTAGAGGATGAGTGAAGGTAGAGAGGCGCAGATTGGAACCACTATCCACTGAGGTGGGGTGGTGTGTGAGACAGAATAAATAAAACATATCTGTAGTAGCCTACATAGTATGACAGGTAAAATTCCCTTGTAGTGCAGCAGCAGCAGCAACAGCAGCAGCAGCTCACTGTTCCAGGTTGCCCCAGCGGCATTGAAAGAATACCTCATTCTCTAGAATAGGTCAACTTTGGAGAATGCGGAATTAACCTTAATGCAATGGAAAGTAAGGCGCTTTAAATCTACGGCAATATCCACATTGTGTCTTTATCCTTACAAATACATTTTTTCTAGCTATAACTTATAAATGAAATGCTTCATAAAAATCCTCTTCTGCGCATCACGCAGTCATTGAGGCATTGGGTAGATTACGTCCACTCTGCTCTGCGTGTCACATGTCCATTCAGCCCATCTGCCGTGCGCGTGCCTGCGCAAGTCTGAGCCGAGCGCGCGTCAGAGCGGGTCTGGAGGCTGCAGGTAGACTTCCCTCATCTCGCAGGATACACGCGGGACACTGCCGTCTCTGTGGATTTATCTTGTGTGGAGTACCGTGTCACTGCGGATAACGCACAACTTTTCTCCCGTGGATGTGACGGCTGCAGGAGAATGAACCTGTGCGTTTGGGCAGTGGAATGGTACGCTTCCTCTTCGCTTTAACGCAAAGACGGCTCCGAAAATTGAAGATGGGAATTACACAAACGGGGGTGGATTTACTGCTCCTGTGCGTGGTATTATGACGTGATTATCGGCCACATCCAGGACTACGGTCTACTCGAGGTAAGACACAGCGGGGATCGTTTGTGCTGCTGGTGCTTAATGCATCAAAAGCTGGCTGCTTTTGGGAGATCCGCTGCCTCTTCCCTGTCGCCTGTGCGCGATGTCCTACTTTCAGCTACAGTGAACTACAGTGAACTCTCAGCTTAGACCCGCATAGGCTACTCTGCTGTAAGACCGGAGGCCCATTGTGGCTTATGATGTTTGTCTATGTTCTGAAAACAACATACTCATAATAAATCAAGCCCACCATTCATCAATCCTGTAATGACACATTATACCACTAGATGGAGAGTGCAGATGACTTGGTGTTATGGCCTGTTCAACGGAGCCCATTCTGGAGCAACAACATTAGCTATTTTAGGAAATAACTTCAAAAAATTACCCTAGTGATGATTTAAAACAATATAGTATAATACAAAGCAAACTTTATTTCAAACTCAGTAAAACATTAAAGAAAATACAAGAGCACAAGTAGGACACATACGACTCAACATGACACGATGCTGCAGCTGTAGGCCTACAACAGTTTTTCAGGCAGTTGATGGCGTTTGCAAAGCTGCAGTGATGTGCTGTTTCAAACTTTACGTAAATAGGGTATTATGTATTTTTTATTCGTTGGAATCTCACCAAGACAAAATACTTGGCTATTCCCTTTCAGTCAAATATATGTGTTTCATAAATACAGTCTCGTGAACTAGACTATTATGGATCATTAAACAACACATTTGTGCTTTCCATTACTTATGGAATATAATTACAGTATTAATTGTTTAAGTTAATAAAGAATAGTATTTCTCAAATGAAATGGGGACTTCATTGTAGTAGTTTTGCTGTTTAAACAAACCTAAACAGTAAGTGTATGTAAAAGAATAGTGATAGAGCTTGGTCATGCACAATAATTATCTCTAGGCGATTGGAAATCTCGTATCATGTATCATGCTATTGGTATCAAAATGAATTCCGATGAACACGGATTCCTGTCCCTATTCGCATTGTTGTCATGAGAGTGAAGTAATTTAGCAAGAGCTAACACAAAACACATAGGCCTTACTTTTAATGATAATGTAGCCTGTATGTTCTGATTTAGATTAATTGCATTCTTTTTTTTTCTCTGAAGCCCTAAGGACTAAAAGTAATACCAAAGGAACGTTCTTCAAAAACCCAAATGTGAAATTCTGTACATTACACAAAATGTTTTACCTAGATTTTTACACATTCGGATATGGCCCAATCCCTTTTCTCGCCCACTCTATATTGAGTATTGTTTTATTGTGGATGTAGCGAAACATACAAAATGAAATGAATATTTACATACTGAGAATCTAATATAATCTACATGCATATTAGATTATATAAAAAAATATATTATATATGTATAAAAAATGTTATTATTGTAGTTTAAAAAAAAAAATTAATTAAAGACAGCATTTAGAACACAGTACTATAGTCAATTTGAAAGAAATATTATTATAAAACTTCCAGATGGACTAATTAACCAAAAGAAAAATGTGGCATCACAGTTTGCAGTCTGGACAGAAACCTTTGCCTCTGTGGTCATGTGATTGGAGCCAAAGGCAAGGCAAGGCAAGGCAAGTTTATTTGTAGAGCACAATTCATACACAAGGCAATTCAAAGTGCTTCACACAACAGGAAAAAATGCATTAAAATCACAAAGACATGGCACAATTATAATAGTTCAAGGACATAAAAGAGAAGAGTGCAAAGAAAAGCATTTCAGTCATAATGCAGCAGCAACCAAAAAAACAAAACAGTTTTTAGTTTAGATTTGAACATTGCCAGAGTAGCGGCCTGTCTCACATCCTCTGGAAGACTGTTCCAGATTTTAGCTGCATAAAACTGAAACGCAGATTCCCCATGTTCCAAAGGGCAGCATGTCTCTGGTGCAGTGTGTGCAGGTAAACAGTTCCTTTTGAACTGTTACCTATTTGCAATTACCGTACTTTGGCCTGTGTAACATAAAAGCAATGACACAATTTGCAAAACTATTCATTCAAGTCACTTAACGTCAGTGTGTGAATTGTAGTACTATATTATAGGGCTGTGCAGTTAATTAAATGTAGTTCACTCGACTACCGAGTGGAACAATTATGTTGTTTTAAAACAACAATATTATGTTGTTTAAAACAACATAATAAAACATCAACAGGTCTACACAGGACTCTCCACATGTCATCATCTCTTTTGACTGTTTTGTGTTATGTGTCTCAGGTGGTCTATGGACATCTGTAGCCGAGAGTATTCTCTTTGTTTATGATGGTTGAACAAATTTCTAGTGAATTTGTGTGTCCCACAGTTTTAAGTTGAAGATTTTGAACATTATGCATGGATCTAGACTAAAATAGGTGACAGTTGTAATGTCTTAAACCTTGTGAGTTCTGCTCTCTCTCTTTCGCTTACTCTGTTGTGGGAGGGACACAATTTTGGTGAGAGGGACAAATGCAGGTGAATACTGTCCACTCAGAGATGACCTTTGGCTCGGTGGGATTACACACACAGATCTTAATGGATTTAACCTTAACCCTTTCAACACATATTTTGGAGTCATGCTATAGCAACCTGCAGGTGGGATGGGGGAGGGGGTGCTAATCTGGCCCCTGCTCTCTCCTGTGCAGACTGGACACCACAGTGAAACGGGTAATCCCTTCTAATCACATCTGAAATGTGTTGTTCATCTCACTGCTGCTGTAACCCAAGTGAATTCTTGTGCTTTTATGTGTGTGCTTCATTGCTTTATAACAAAAACTGTAGAATTCCAATCTTATGTCAGTTTATCATCTTTACACAAACTTATAAAAAAGCACTGACATTGATGTTTGGTACTATCTGTCTTCCATGCTGAAATAACCACAATATTGAAGATAAATAAAACTGTAAAATGAATATAATAGCAAAGTAGCATAGTAACATGACGTAAAAAGCATGGTAAGTAAAAATATAATTATGGTAATTGCATGATAATTACTCCTGGGAACAGGACACATCTGTCTAACATCTAATTTATATCAACGTACAATCATAACTATACCCGGATAAAGACTGTAAAAGACAAGGAGAAAGTATTTTCTTGATGATAATATGGAAACTGGAAACTATTTTTTACCCTGCTATCACTGTGCTGTACAGTGTGACCAATAAAACTTGCATAAAACTAAATTCAACAGGATTCTCCTTATTGGTGCATGTGCTGTTTTTGCAGTTGCTACAGTTATGTTTGCAGTACGAGTCCTCTGTGTGCAGTGATGGACAGGTTGGGTTCTAATGCCTGGTGTAAGCAGCCCCTGGGCCTCAGCGGATCTGCAGCCTATAAATAATGGCACATATGTCCTTTAAGCCGGTCCTGATCCAGTGAGACCTGCACGAGCAGGAGGAGGCTCACAGGTTACACCCATCTGACACTACTCTGGAGAACTGACTCACAGTCAGTCACTGTTTATAAAGCTGGAAATCATATGGTACCACACAATTTGATAGCTATGCAACACAACGTTATTACAATATAACAATAACGTTTCTTTGTACAACCAAAAAAGCCAGAACATTTTAACGTAGCTGAAAAGTTTTACAAAATATATTTAAAACTTTTATTAGGACATACAGGGCTGGGCCATGTATATATTGTACATATATGTATGTATGTATACTTTCTCACCAACAATCTCTGTTTTGCTCTCAGTCTTAACAAACCGGTCTCAACTTTCGTTGCAAAATTTTCGTTTCCTCACATGCAAAAAAATAGTAGTTGAAAAAGAGAAAATAAATGTTGTAAAAACTACCAAACCTCTTTGGGAAAAAGTAGAAACCTGGAGGTTTCCACAGTGACGGGGAGATCCGACTCCCTCGGACGGACAGGCGGACACGCCTCAATTTGCAGATAGACGGTGGAACTGGACCCACTCAGGAGGAGAACAAATTCTTCGAGGCTGATGAAGAACCATTCAGATGGAGTAGATGTGAAAGGGGGAACATATTTTGATGGTGTTTTTATCTTAAAAGTAAACTACTACTTTATTTATTATAGGCTTTTTTTGATAGGATATTACGACATGAAATGGGGCATGACAAGCAGTAAATAGCTGAAAGCCGGATCCAAGCTCACGATGCTGCGGCCCGCCCCATTGGGCCATTGGTGGCTGCGAAGGGCAGTTAGTCAGTGGCCCCTCCAGGTTGGGTGCGCTCAGCCGCCACATGCTCTTGTCTAATGGTTGCACCGCCTCTGTGTAGTGTGTACATCACAATCTTTTGTCACACCCACTTTGTTTTTATTTACCTTATATGTCCAATTCATGTGGTGTGGTTAGGTGGATTGATCCAGCTTCATTAGAATTCCAACGCATAAATATGATGGGAGCAGATGGGCTGCAGAGATGTTTCACACAAGCTGGCGAGGGTCCAGTCCAAACTGTGGATGACAAAGTGCTGTGAAGAAGTCACAGGCGGTGGAGCCAATCACAGAGCAGCCTATTTTAGGAGAATAACGACTATTTTCTTTTTCAAAAATTTGCACACAATGGCACTTTGTACATTTGTAGATGAGAAAGAGGACTGTCCTTTTTTGACCGCTGGATTTAATACAGGACTCGCTGTTTTGCTGTTGTGACACTTCGACCAATCAGTGTGAAGGATTTTTCCACGTCCCGACAACTTTCGGTGAAAGCTTTCCAAGACTGCGACAGAATGAGATGCAGATCAATCTGGCATGAGCTAGGTTAGGCTAAGTCCAAACCTAAATGAGAGGCCGTCTGTCTTTTTGTGGGCGGCTGAGGTGGTCAGTGACTCGCCACACTACTGTAGATGTGTAGGGAAGGGCTTGTATGTTTATTCATGTTTTTGAGATGCAGCAGACTGGGATGTGTCGAGCACAATGTTGAGTCATTGGCTCGAGAACAGCATCTCCGTGCAGAAGTCACCATGGAAACATATTTTTCACATGGCAACAACCAGCATCACCAGACCCACTGTCTCAATCCATGGGTTTCAAGACCGTTGCTGTAGCAATTGACACTTTAAATTTAAAATATTATATAATTTGAATGGGTTAGTCCTCAAAATGTCACTATTATTATTATTATTTTTATTATCATTGAATTACCGGGCTTCAGATGATGTCACAAAATTCAAAATATTTTATACATGTATATAAAAATTCTCACCCTATGCGGGTGGTTTCATCCCCCAGGTCCTGTTATATATATGTATATATATACACACACACACACACACACACACACGCACACATATAATATATACTATATATACATATATATATATATATATATATATATATATATATATATATATATATATATATATGTGCAAACTCTCTTATCTTGAACAGAAGTGCAGAGGAGAGCTGCTTGTTTTAGAGGTTTGCGCATTTGTACTGAGAACCCCGCCAGAGACTTCTGCAGTTTGTGCTCCAGTAAACTAACAGCGCATGGGAATTTGTGGCTGTTTCGGACCAACTCTGCTTCAGGGAAATACAGGTAGTTTCTTCAGGAACGATGTGGATTTGATTTGTATTGGGGAGTAACTGGAAAGTTCTATCGTAGCTTTATTATAAGTGCAGTATCACTTCATATGCGTGTGTTTTGTGTCGTAAGAGCACACTCCTGTAGTAGAGCTGTCATAGGATGTGTCACTTATTCTAATGGGTTATGGTGCATAAATAATCCAACAAATGACAATAAAAATATGAATACGAATCCGAATACAAAAACTTTATTGTTCACAGATGTGGCCTAATGCGGCATCAGCAGAATAAATAAGGCAATTAGGCAATTAATTATTGAACAAACAAACCTACTGAGTTTGTACCTACAGTGTGTCAAATACAGGTCTTTATATAAAATATTAGTATGCTATGTTGTCGTGTTTCACTCCAAAATGAGTTATTAGTGTTTAATATGTCAGTAAAAATAATAACCTACTAAGTTGCAATGCAATTTGCAATATAAATCCTTTACGACTAAATGTTGATGACCACTCCGAGACTGCTTGCCTTTTCTGATCTATTTGAACAATAGGGAACACAGCACTGTAGCATAGGGTTGAAAAGCGAAGTCAGCTGTTAAGTTGTCGGCTGTTTAGTATTTACATATATATCACTGAGTTTTCTTAGAATGAGAGACAAAAGTAATCGTTTTAGCTCAGTATAATCGATATTAGTCACTTTACATCTCAAGTCGTACTTTACTCAACGCTTACTTTTTCAAACGTTTATCTGTTCTAATGTATAACTTTTACAGACTTTGAGAAGGTGAGAAGCTAAGGTGCTCAAGCACCTGCCCCTTTGCCTTATATGCCTTTTTGGTCAGCATATTTTTTATATTTAATATTTGCCCCAAGAAGACAGCAGAGATGTAATGCTGTTTTAACTCATCAAGACAATCAAATAATATAGCCCTGCTGCTCTCTCTCCTTCCCTCCCCCTCTCTCGCCCTCTCTTGGCTCACTGCCTCACCAGTGGCCAAACAATAAAAAATGATATCAATTTATCATTCATACTGGAGGTTTGAAATGTAAAGTTATATTCTATCTTAGAGGAGCCTGCTTTAATTTGCTTATACTGGACAGACGAGAAACCAAAAGGTGTGAATGAGGCAGTTTTTGCATAACAATGAATGACAGTCATTCTAACACATTTACCATCCATGCATTTTGTGGATATCAGTAAAAACAATGCACTCTTTAAAAGGTGCAATTTATTATAATCAGAGCTGGTCATCAAATCAATATTATATTACTGTGAGTATTTTAATAAATCTTGACTATAATGGCCAACATCAACCTAAAAGAGCAACAAATTACTGGAAATTTGGTTTGAAATGTGGTTTGATAGAATAACATTTTTATTTCTTGTCACCCCTGTTTCAAAATCCTAGAGGCACCACTGGGCTGCACATGTATGGCTCTTTTTTATACTTTTACACTGTGACAGATTTTTGGCAAAACATCAGAGGAAATGACAACCCTGGATTAAGACGACTAAACATACACCGTGAATGCCAAAAAGTTTGGACTTTGATGCGATGCTTAAGGACCAAATGAAGTTCACACAGAAAAACAGCGGGACACAGCCATGTTTCCTCATCTCTTAGAAATGGGACTTGGCTTCATCTGAGCATGAGTAAAGTAATGAAGTCGCAGTGTGTCGCGGGGATTCTGAAGTGAGTTATTGTTGTTGCACCTCCTTTTACGAGTTGTTACAACAAAACAACATTGTTTACTGTGTGGGGAAAACCAACATCTTACTCCCGCGTTTTGCGGCGCAGCCCGACGCAAATTGGCCACTCGCACATGTGCGGAGCGCTAAGCAATCTGACAGACGGTCAGCGAGGGAGAAATCTGTTTAAAGTTTTGTGTGCGACGAAGTTAACTATTTTACTGGACTTCTGTGCTAACCATGGATTGTCCATAACCAACACCATGTTCAAGCACAAGGGTGTCCATCAGTGCACGTGGCACCAGGACACCCTAGGCTGTAGATCAATGATTGACTTTGTTGTCGTGTCATCTGAACTCCGGCCGTGTGTCTTGTACACTCGGGTGAAGAGAGGGCCAGAGCTGTCAATCGATCACCTGGTGGTGAGTTGGATCTGCTGGAGGAGGAGGAAGCCGGACAGACTTGGCAGGCCTAAGTACATTGTGCGAGTCTGTTGGGAACGTGTCTTCAACTCACACCTCCGCTAGAGCCTCTTTGGCTTGTAGGACTCCTGAGGCAGTTGACAGGTATCGGCGGACCAGGTGTACCGCAGCTTGTGCTGTCACAGAGGCAAAAACCCGGGGCTGGGAGGAGTTCGACGAGGCCATGGAGGAGGACTATCGGTCGGCCCCAAAGAAATTCTGGCAAACCGTCCGGCACCTCAGGGGTCAGGAAGCAGTGCTTCACCAACACTGTTTATGGTGCGGGTGGATACCTGCTGACCTCGACTGGAGATGTCTGACGGTGGAAGGAATGTTTTGAGGACCTTCTTAATACCACTCACGTCTCCCGAAGAGGAAGCAAAGACAGAGGACACCAACACTCAATCTAACAAAGACACTCTTTTATACACCAACTTACTTGGACACTGGAGGGAAGGTAGGTGAAGTGTCTTGACCAAGGACACAACACCAGTATGCACTACCACCCCCCTGTGGCACCTGTGACATTCCAGTGGTCTCTCTTATCCAAGTAATAACCAGGCTCATCCCTGCTTAGCCTCAGAGATCTGTTGGGATCAGGCATTGACAAGTTGGTATGGTCATAATCAGAGCAGTCAAACAATGCCAGGCTCCCATTGCCTAATGACAGCTCTTAAACTGTAGAAATAGTGAAAAACAGCAACACAGAATTTGTGAAAATCTTTCATCAATTTCCATCATTGCAATGACTCTTAACAGTCCTTACCTCCAGCTCATCAGAATCAGAAGGGGTTTATTGCCATTGTGAATGAACAAAATTCTCAAACATAGGAACTTGCCTCGGCATTAAGGTGCAACATAAAACACTGATCAATACTAAAAACAACAACATATATGAAATCAAAAGGGCATGCATTAAGAAACAATTTAAAATGACTATAGTATAAAATAAAAATAAAATAGGCATTACTATGTACACGAGAATTACAGTTAATTTACAGTTGTAGTGCAGAAAGTTACAGTGCAGTGAGTGATGAAGAGTTGCAGTTAAAGTGACAGGTGTTTAAGAAGTGTTCATGAGTCCAACGGCAGAGGGAAAGAAACTATTCTTGTGGCGGGAGGTTCTGGTCCGGATGGACCGTAGCCTCCTGCCTGAATGAGTACTCATGGTGCTGAGTACATAAATATGTAGGCTATTAAACCATTTTATAAACAGGGCATCAGAATAACCTGCACTTGCCACATTAGTGACTGTGCAGATGAGTAACAGGTCAGCGTCGGGCTGAAAAAGAGAGGGGAAGACGAAAGACATATATTGAATGTGCACACATGTAGAGCTGTTATCGCTGCACCAACAGGACTGGTGTCTAGGGTGAGACTGGGAGAATGGGATGCTCCACGGTTCAAAAGTTTCCTCTTTGCACATGCACATTTCATTTGAGTTATACAAACTTGCTCCTTTATAAATCAGTTGTCCCCAGAGGAAATAGTCACGTTCAGACAAAGAGTGGGAAGATGTTTGTATATCCCTGTGGAGGACTACAAAATCACATGTTTGGAGAGAGTTTTGTGTCACGTTTTTTCATAACACCATGTCAAAGTGCCCATTAATCACAGGGAAATACAGACTGTTGGCGAAGTTGTGGCAGCAAGGAGGCAAACCACTATCACATATTCTGGGACTGTCCTGTTGTTCAAAAGTTTTGTAATGAAAATAAGGATGCACTGCAGTTTTTGACTTTGCCATTCCACTCAATTTTGAAACTATGTACTTGGGCCTGAGGACTCCTGCCATGGACACAATAAACAGTTACCTCTGGAACATACTCTTGGTAGCGGCAAAAAAGGCCATCACAAAAAAGTGGATGACACAAATTACACCGACAATCAGGGACTGGACAGACATTACTTTGGACCAATGATCCCTCTAATTTTTCATGTGTCTGAGCAAACACAATCTCCCTGAGCGGTCCCTTGGACCACTGTGAGCATCATCAGATGTGTGCACTGTGGTCACGTCAGTATCAAATCTGTCCAAGTTACACGGTTTAGTAAAATAATCAAATTACATCTGTTTACTGCTACTTTAAAATTAATCCATTTACAATGAAAAAGACAATGACCTGTGTAGCAGGGGTGGACTGGGTGAAAAAAAGTGTCCCGGGAGTTTATTAAAAATAAAATAAAATCAGAAAACAGGGGTAATTTTATGTACTTTGGTGTGTGTTTTTTTAATCTATATATTTTATAGACTCAGTTGGCCAGAGTTGAATTATATCCTACTATATAATGGTTCAATAGGTTTGTTGTATAAATAGAGCTGAATATTGGTTTATATAGATTTTTGTATCAATTTCATGACCAGCATTCATTTTTATAGTACAGCATGTAGCAAAGTACTTGTGAGACAAAAAAGAGAAAAAAAAACCTCTTAACTAGATAAGAGTTTATATCATAATGTGGAATCTTCAAGGCAGAGTAAGAACAATTTTATGAGAAAATCAGGTGATAGACCCTCAACTACAAAAATTACAAACCTGATGAGTCTAATATTCTGTGGGCCTATAGTCTACTCTCTGTGGCCCATTTGTGGACCCTCACCCACCGTTTGAGAGCTACTGCTTTAAACCAACTTTAAGCATAGGCAATGCAGAGTCCTGCTTCAAAGAGGCCCAGTATTTGAGGGCTATGCTAGATCATGTTACTGCAATGAGACAGTCCGTGAATGGCCCATGTATTGACAGCTTTGAGCTAGAAACCCGCACGGGATGGTCTCTAAATAAATAAACTGAACTGAACTAATCCCACTGAAACTGTTCAGAGGGAGAAATGTCTGACACCAAAAAGCTCATTCACTACGCTGCGCTCACGCCTCTCACATCGCCTCACTCAAAGTTTCACCAGCATTGTTCTACTCACATGGTCAAAGTTTCATATGATCCAGCTGCTCGGCAGTGAGTGGTCACGCGCGCTCACGCACTGTCCCTTCTTTGGGTTCTGAGGGTCATGATTTCCCTTTTCTTTGTTCTGTTTTTGGTGGATGGCTGCTTGTTTTGGTTTACTATTTTCTCTCTGGTCTATGTGTTTGTTCTTATATGTGTTTATTTATTTTTTTTAAAGAAAAAAAGAAAGGAGAGCCACGCTATGCCCAAGAGGCAAGTTCCAAGAGAATGACACGGGGAGGGCCCTGCCCCTTTGTCCGACTCCCAAGCTGCATACAATGACAACACAATGACAGCAGGAACAATGATCTTCAAAGCCTAAATAGTTTTCATGCCATTTTTTTATAATCCACTTTATATTTTAATTGTTAAAATGCATAGCCTATACTCTTATGAAACACTTTGGTTACAATACTACAATTGTATTAAGAGCCACATAAAATGTTCAGGTGACCTAATTCAAGTTTAAGGCTTTAGTGTTGTAGTCTGGACTCTGAAGACTCTATGCCCAATCAAGTGTGAAGCTCCAGCTCACAGACAGGTGGCGTTCTAGCTGAGAGCACAGGGAGGCAGCAGAGGGATGGGGATCCTGGAACCACTGATACAGGAGTTGAACACAATTAATCAACAGCATGTACAACACACCTGCAGTTGTGTTGTTATAATAGCAAGTAAAGCCTTGAGAGATTTGGATATATTCATCTCAAATACTAGAGTACAGGAAATTACATCTATTTTGTGAAAAAGACATAAGATAGGAATAAAACAAAGTGGTCTGTGCCCCAGTACAGCTAAAGATCTATTGACGTTCCTGTTCATAAGCCTATATAGGTTAGTACCATTTTATTTTATTTTATAATGTGGTAGGCCTGTCTTACAATATTGGTAAGTATTTGGGCACACCCACATTTTTGGAGGCACACCCAAAATCTAATTTCCAATATCATAACTAGTAACTTGTCATTTTTCCTGCCAAGACTTTTAGCTTGAGCTTGATGTGTGATTCTTGAATTTGAGTAATTAAATAAATGTCCAGATGTACAGTACAGTATATTGTTATTTTAACCTGTTTCGGCCCATCGTCGGTTTGAGTTGCTGTTTCCAATCAATCTAATGGAGAAAATATATGTTTTAACCTACAGAGACATACTGTATGCAAGCTTATATATTGTTGGAAAGCTTAATTTGTACACAACGTGAGATTGACAGGCGGATTGGTGCAGCGTCTGCAGTGACGCGGTCGCTGTATTGGACTTTTCTGGTGAAGTCAAAAGACAAATCTCTCGATTTACTGGTCAATCTATGTTCTTACCCTCACCTGTGCTCACCGTATTGACCGTAAGCACAAGATCATGGATACAAGCGGTCGAAATTTGTTTCCCCCGCAGGGTGCCTTGGCGCTTCCTTAGAGATCGGGTGATGAGCTTCGTCATACGGGAGGAGCTTGGAGTACAGCCACTGCTCCTCCACGTCGAGAGGAGTCAGCTGAGGTGGCTCGGGCATCTGATGCCTCCTGGACGCCTCCCTGTAGAGGTGCTCCAGGCATGTCCCACCTGCAAGAGGCCCCGAGGAGGACCCAGGACACACGGAGAGACTATGGGCCGTATTTAGCCCCCGGAGGTAGCGTTAACGTTAGCCTTTTCCAGAGGGCGGGGCCAGGGTGCTATTTTACTACCTTGCCGACCTTAGCGCTGGCACAAAGAGGCTTGACTTGGCCGCTGGAGGCTGGAGTGGGATGGTGCCAGTCCAAATATGGTGATAGTGTTTGAACCAATGACTGAGAACTGTGGCATTCAAAAGCACCACCTGCGTGGGAGATGTTAGTTATGGCCTCATATAAAGGCAGTGAAAGAAGTGAGCAATAAAACAGGTTGATATCTCATTTTTCAACGAGATCCAAAAATTTTAAAAATAAAATAAATAAAATATTGAAATGCATTCTCAGAGCGTTGTTTCTTTAGTTAATTCACCTTTATTTGTTCTCAAGATGGGCTTGTGCCAATTTAACTGGACCCGAGTGCTCGATGGGATGCTACGGTCCGGAGGGAGTGAGAACGGAGTACACACTGTGCTCAGCTCTGTCTGATCTTATGTGCGGATCTCGTGTTGGGCTGCCAGTTTTACGCAGACTGGGACAAAGATTGTGGGTGAATGTGATGTATAGTAAGCTACATAAAGCTTGGTGTTTTATTACAATCAGTCACATATTCCCAGAAAAACGAGCCAAACCAGTCGAACCCTGCCCAACCCAACCTGTGCGTCAAAACACAACCGCGCATCATTAGTTGGAGGTCGAAATTTTAATATTTGTGTTAATGGGACAGATTAAAAGTCTGTATAGTTTATGTTCATGAAATCATTACTAAAAGCCATTTTAGTTTGTTTTTGGAACAACCAAATAAAATAAAAGCAAACATTTCGATCAATATGAGAAAAAAAGTTGTGATTATTTTTCCCCCCATATCGCCTAGGCCTAGTTTACACACTCAACAATGATTCCATCTGACACTATCTGGATTATTCATACTTCCAGGCTAATGCTAACGGCTATAGGGAATTTACATGAGACTGCCGCCGGAGTCCCTCAGATCTTCAGATCAAGCCGAGTTGCTAAGTGATTAATAGCATCAGCAGGGAATGCCGCATCTACTTATTTATGTCTATGGTGACAAACTGCTGTATTTCCAGTGATGATACCTTTATTTTTTGAGCCTCCAGGCTTAGCAACACAAAGCTAGTACAATGAGGAAAATAATTATCTGAACACCCTGCGATTTCCAAGTTCTTCCACTTAGAAATTATGGAGAGGTCTGAAATTGTAATTGTAGTTGCATTTCCACCGTGAAAGACAGCATCTAAAAAAAATACAAGGAAATCACATTGTATGATTTTTAGATAATTTATTTGTATGTTATTGCTGCAAATAATTAATTATTTCCCACAATTGTTGTTGACCAGTTGGACAGTGAATTTGTTTTTGCAAAAGCCATTTGAAATCAACCATTATTTTTCTATATCAAATAAAAACATATTTTGTATATTTTGTAAGCACAGTAGATTTGCCTGTGCACCACTTACCTTGAACATCACCAAAAACTAGAATTTCTTACCTTAAAATGGTGTATAACACATGTATTTTGGACAAAGTATACTCCTATAATACCTATTGAGCAGCAGAGTTGAACTGAATGAGAGATACAACAGAAGCGACAGCTTCAGTGAACACCTTTTGGCAGACAAAAGAAAAGGATTGTTCAAGCCCATTGTTAACTACCCATAGAGGGCTGGGGACATGACTGGAGTGATGGAAAGCACATGGAAAGTTTGTAGCTCGTGGTGTGATTTCAACTCCACTGTTTTCTATAGCTCCCCCATTTGTCTGTATTAAATCACATCAAGGTATCACCCAACAGACAAAGCTTTAACTTGCACTCATTGCACCATAACAACACTATAAAATAGCTCTAATCTAAAAATTAAAAATAGCTCTAATCTAAAAATTAAAAAAATTAAAACATTTATCCGAAGGACCGCGCTACTAACTATAAAAACTATAATTATGAATTGTAATACTATCTTTAGTGATCCAGGGGATTAATAGCTCTATAGACTTTTCAACACTCACTCAGTTTGTCAGCCTTTACGTTGCTCTCAGTGACAAGCTTTAAGAAAAGTGTGAAGAATTTAATTTTTCGTTGTTGTAATCATCCACGTATTATCCAGATGGAGTTGAAAAGTAAGAAATCCATGTGTTGACATTATAGAAAGTAATTGGACATTTTAGATGTTGAAGTGATATTGTTCGTCATCACACATGTCCACAGAGGACTATCTTAGCTCTTCCTCAGTCCAAAGATATGCAGAGGCGAACTGTAGGTGGAAGTGCTGACACTGGATAAGATCACAGATCAGTAATGAACGAGCAGAGCTGTGCCGGGACAGAGGTGTTTTCTGTGTGATGACAATCAATATGATGTTCAGGTTTAAGCCCTAGGTTTGCATTCATCAGCTGATCCAGATCCCACAGTTTCTATATTAGTATAGTCTAAAAATTATTTTGAAAAAGGATTTTAAATAGAAATGACTTTTTATAGTATCCACTAGGGGTGTAACAATTCAGCAATCTCACGATTCGGTTCGATTCTCGATTCAGGACCTATGATTCGATTCACAACAATTCTGTCACAATTAATTATTCCCACTTGGTGGTAAAAAATTTAGAGGGTCACTTTGTTTTGGCTGATGAAGAATGGAAAAAAGATATGTACATCTCAGTGGAGAACCACAAAATCACATGTTTGGAGAGAATTCTGTTGGAAAAATATGTCATGTTTCTTTATAACACCAAGTCAAAGTGCCCATTATTCACAAGGGAATGCTTTGGGTCCAATACTGTTGCTCAAAGTATTTGGGTCAATCAAGCCTTTTGGAATCAATCAAGCCTTATAGACAATTTATGACATCACCATCCCACTGGATTCCAGGAAGATGTATTTGGGCCTCAGGACTCCTCCTGACAAAAGAAATGTATGGCACAAAACGCACCGACAATCAAGGACTGGACAGACATTATATTGGACATCCAAAAAATGGAAAAGATTAATTTTGGACAAAATGGACAAATTTGACAGACTCTGGACTTAATGGAATGTTTTCTTTGGGTTTAGTGTGCCATGATTTATTCTTATTCTATTCTTGTGTGTTATAAACTTGAAAATAAATACATAAACTAAACTAAACTAAGTTTTAAAAAAAAGAAATACCTTTAATGTTCAAGTAATTGGAGATTATTCTGTTGCAGATAAACAATAACACTTGACTGGTACATGATAGTATCATATTTTGGCATATATTAAAAACAAAAACGTTTTTTTATTTGGCCTAAAAAAGCTTGGTTGGTGCATTTCTAGGTTGTTGATTGTGCAGTTAGTTATATGTTATGTATATTATGCTGTTGCCATGCAGTGGGTGGATGACTCATGCTCACTGTCTAAACCACCAACCCTACTCTATGTGAGTGGGGGGAACAGAAAGCACTGCTGATATTTTTAGCTCAGCTCTGGTATTTCATTGTCAACTTGAGCAAGAGTGAGTTAAATAAGAGTTGTAATTGAAATACTAATTGTTTAGAGACCTGCGTGCATTCAGGGGAACCCAGTTACAGCATTAACAACAAAAGAAGAAATTATATTTAAAAAATCCAAAGCATATTTTCAAGTAATATACAATCATTAATGAAACTGATGGAAAAGATGATTCAAGAAAAGAACTATGTGACAAACTATAGACTGCATTGGAAAGGCCAGAGAATGTTCAGACTTAAAGTCTGTGTGACAGGTTCTCCTGGTTTTCTAAACATTAATAAGATTGGTATGATAGCACCTGTGGTAAATATTTATGTTACAAACCAAGCTCGGCTAGGGAAAAGGGAAGGAACACAGTCAAGTCACATCTAACAGAACAGAAGGCGAACTAGGCACTGAGTCTGAGCTGCCCCGATCAGCAGCTGAGTGACGCTTAAAGCAGGTGGAGAGTTGGCACCAATCAGGTATGTAGACGCCCACAGCCAATTAGCGGTGACAGGAACGGATTCCACCAATTGGGAACCAGGACTCGACGATATGCAGAATATCACATAGAACACACGTCCACAGACACACACGGGAATAAGGCAAGGTGGGCCTAGTGCCGTTACGATTTATCATATTTTTTATTCTGTTAAATTGCAGTTTGTGAAGAAATTTAATTTAAAGTAAGAGGAAGTTGTGATGAGTTTTAAAACAGATTCAAATAAACGTCCCAAAACTAAAGGTCTTCATTTGACCCATCCTTCAATGCCGCTGGCGCATCACCTCAGGAGCAGGGGTTGCTGCGTGCAGCGCCCGTGGACCCATCTCCAGATCTTTGTGCTGGCTTGGTCAGGACTACCGTAGCTGGAGGATTTGACCTGGTGCATGTTTTGAGTAACTGCTGATTAATGCTGACATAAATGAATAACACAATACATTTTGGATCCCTTAATCAAACACGTAGATTCTGGTTGAATATTTACGTCATTTGTTGTCACAAAGCAGCTAAATGGATGAATGAGATTGTATTCCTAAATTACGACCACTGTGTGGAGCCGTTTGTTCACCCGAAGCAGAGGAAAACTAGCGCTAATCGGCTGCTTACGCCATTTCCTTAGAAACAGACTCTTTCTCATCTGTTGGTGGTGATTTCTTATTCGTAAGAAAGAGTAGCTGTTTTCCCGTGGTTCTGATGGCTGGGTCTCAATATTTTGAGATTAAAACGAGAGACGACCCGTCAATTTTTATCTGCCGCCATTGAAAGAAGCGGAATGTTTTCACCTAAAAGTGCAACAACAAAAGTGCCCATATGACCGGAGACATCTATTTGCTGCCCATAGATGTCACCAGTCAGAGGTCACGTCCTGTGCCTCCAGAATGTCCCTGCCCCCTTTTGGTTGAAAACAAACATTGTTAACAGATAGGCGGGAGATATATATAGTTAAAACGTTCCAAAATACAAAATATTGCTACTGGCGACACAGCAGCCAAGGATGGAGAAGTTGCTGAATATTTTAATTCAATCCCGAGGGATGGAGGTGTATAGTGTCAAACAATTTACCTGGAGATTGCATTAGATAGTAGTAGCCACTGTGTGGGGTCACGGACATCTCTTGACCCATATTTCTCGCAGTTTTTTCTTAACAACGATCCTGATCGGATATCAGGATTGTATTGTCTAAATGTGTTTTTATGTAATGGTTTATTTTATTGAATGTTGTATTTGTGTTTTTGTATCCTGTGGTTGTTTGTTGTTTATTCTGTGTTGTGTTTTAACAGGGTACCCATGAAAAAGAGAACTTTTCTCATTGGGTTGTCCCTGTAGAAACAAAAAATACATACAATTGTTTTCACCTAAACGGGGACATAGCGCTAGCCCAAAAGGGACAAATAGGTAAGATGTTTAGTAAAATCTGAAATATAATTGTGTTCACTACGTTTTAGTGAAATGTGTAATCTAAGTCTTTATTTTGAAGGTGGACCTTTTTAACAGACTTTGACAAAATGTGCTATAGTCTTATTTTATTTGTATAAATGTAAATTATATGTATGTATTTATTTTTGTGTGTGCTATGTTCCATGTTCTGTGTTTTGTTGTTGAAAATGTTAAACCATTTAAATTGAAAAAATAAATTGAATCAATTCAAACAAATTGTAGAAAAGATTCTGTTGTAGTAATCTGGACACTGTTTTTTGATGGAAAAAAAACAAGACGTCTCATTTTTCATCTAAAAGTCATTGATTGAGAATGAATGAAAATCGAAATGTCCAGAAAAGTCCAGATGACACTATTTCTTTGATGGAACACTCCTAGACCAATGACGGATTACACCAATTCAAATCAATCACCAAAATATGGTGTATCTATACTGTATGAAGTATGCTTCAATAATAATGCACATATTACTGCCTGACTTTGCAGTGTCTGACCCTTTCAAAATGTCTGCCGATGTGTATAAATCACTGGCATTTGTCAATTATGATGTGAATATGTGGGCAATGAACAGTCTGTTTTATAGCTACAAGATTAAATTTCACTCATTTCACTTTATAACTCATTTACCTGACATGTTTCGGCCTCTTGAGAGGCTATTAATTATTCAGGACAGGGAAATTTAATTTGAAAAAGAAGACATGAATTTTCAATACTATTACTATAAGCAAATAGCAAAACACTGCAATTTTTTACCATAATTCTCTCCATAAATATTAAAATAGTCCATTAAAACTGTTAATCCTGTAGTTTGTCAGTTCATAGACCTATTTCAGTCTTATTGTCAATTCTCCTTGTCAATTCAAAATGTGAAATTTGAACAGAATCCTTTAATCAAAAACATAAATCGTAAATCTTATCACAATTGCAATACTTAGTAGATATTTTAGTAGATATTTTTCTCAAATTGTGCAGCTCTTGTCTGTAGTCATATGGCGTAAACATGACATGCTTTACCCTGCTGCAGACTCCCTCTAACCTGGCTCATCCAGATGTATATGTGCATCACACTGAATTGAGTTCTACAAAGTAGTTAGAAATAGGCATAATGTCATGACAAATATTTGAATCTGATTGGTCAAAACGTCACAACAACAGGAACAAGCTGAGTTATAAAACTGTTGTTAAATCCAGTCAGAGAAAAGCACAGACTTCTTCCCCGTCCTCAAATACACAAAGCACTTCTATGTGCACATTTTAAAAAACAAAATAGTCTAGTAAATCTGCTAAAAAGGTCAAAGTATGTCTGGCAGCGTCGCCATGTTTGTTTTAGGTTTGTCCCTTTGACTTCCACCCAAACAACAGCTGTGATTGGTCAGCGACTCAGCAGCCAGGCTCAAACGGAACAGCGCGAGCTTGATGATTCTCAAGAGTTTGTGAAACACATATTGCCAGAATTCATCTGGCGTGAGCCAGGTTAGACTCCCTCAGGGGAAGCTGCATCCACCAACTAGTGAAACAAATCAGACCCTACACGATACCTGCACTTTATCTGTTGAGTTCTTTGATGTTCCATTTTAATTTAATTTTGATGACACCTCACTTCCTGTTGTGTTTTGCAGGGATGGCCGTGGAGCTCGCTGAACTGCTGTGTTCCTGTAAACTCAGGTCAAGATTCAAACGGTGAGTGCTTACTTTGTTTGTTCATTAGTAAAAAAAACATGTCGGTGTAATCCCTCATTCGTCCAGGAGTGTTCCATTGTAGAAAAAGATTCAGTTGTAGTCACCTGGACTCTGTTTTAGAAAAAACTAAACGTTTCGACTCTCATCCAAGAGTCATTCTCAATCAGTGAAACAAGTCTGAGAACTCCTGTTTATATCCTACTCTGTGAAAGCCCTGCCCACAGGGCGGGACCCTCCTGATAATGGCCCCATTGAAACTTAACTGGGATGGGCCTATTGTTCTATTGTTCCCTGGCATATGGCTGCCTCACCTTGATTCCTTAAATTGTTATGGAGGTTTAAGATAAGATTCAACCTTCCAGTTGTTTATAATGGTCTGCTGAAACCCTGGAGACGCCCGGGGCATTCTGATGCTAAACAGGCACTCAAGGTGAGGCAGCCAAATGCCAGGGAACAATATTACAGTACTTAACCCCCATATTGCATATCGCTTTAATAAATTTGACAACATAGACCATGTAGATTCAGATTGCAAATTGTGTGAGATGGTTCTGCGGCAGCACATATGCCAGGCTCCATGTGCAACCGGCTGCAGTGTAGTGAGTTTGAATCCCGGCTATGACAGTTTACTGCATGTCCTCCCTTCTCTCTCAGCCCCATTTCATGCTCAGCTGTCCTGTCTAATAACGCCTAAGGGCCAAAAAATCCTTAAAAAAGAAAATCCGTAGAAAGAAAATGTGTGAGATGGTGAAAATGGTTTAAGAAGAACAAGTTGTCTTGTCTCAGCTGCTGCATTTTGTTAGGACTAGATTCTGGCGTTATATAGGGTCTGATCTGACTGTGTCTCACTGTGCTCAGTGCACTCTCTGCTCTCAGGGGAGGATGGCCTATCACTGTAATGAATTGAGCAGAGGCTTTCCCTGTGGGGTCGGGTGCCTGCTGCCAGCACACATAATGGATAGATATTGTGTTTCCTCTTCCTGGGAGCAGCAGCTAATTGGCAGATGGATGGCTAAATGCAGCCTTGCAAAGCTAACACAATTCAACCATTTGGGTGCTGAAGCGAACTGCTGCGTCAAAGGTTAACAAAGATTACCATTATACCGTACCACCATTATGTTGGTTGTTACTAGTGGTCATCTCACTGCCAGTATCAAAACTAAAGTCTGAAAAAGTTGTGTAAATACATTGTAGTGTATTTAGCAGTGTCCTCCACACACATTGAAGACCTCCTGCCTGCTTTGTCTTGATCCCACATTGCTCCAGGTGTCACTGGCTGACTAACCCTCTAACCCAGGTGGTCCGAAGCCACTGATACTGTGTGGAAGCTGTGGAGCGTGAGCAGCAGCTGCCTTACCAGTGATCTATTTTACTACTATTTCACTGTAGGACTTCCCTGGAGAAAAACTAGCCTTGAATAACATCAAAGTTCAGAGAAACAGCCCAGAGTCCGTAATGGGCCTGTGCTGTTGTCTAATTAGCTCCAGCTGATACTCAGGCAAAGATAGTTGCTCCACATCTCTGAGTCTAAAAATAGCTTTGTCTCCCGGTTGAAGCCAACTACTGCTGTGCTGTGTAGTGTACTGTACTTAGAGACAGGTACGGGCATGTATGCTAATGTTTATAACAGCCGGTTATAATGTATGTATGTAGCCTACATTTGTATTCAGGCCAACCTTTGTTTTTCAGTTTCTGTGAAAAACAAAAAGACTTCCTCTGGGCGCTGTCACTGCACTACGGCACTAACTATTCAGATCGTGTTGGCAGTTGGAGAATGCAGTCTATGCGGCTCCAAGTGGGTCAGAGTGTGTCGGGTGAAACTTAGCTTTTAATGAAGACGCAACAGAAAATGAAGAGCACGCACTTGTGCAGATATTTTTACCCCAGAGTTTGTTTACAAGTGCTTCTGCAGCTAAGGGTAGAATTAGTTCAACCATAATGCTCTGACCAAACTATGTTAAAAATACCATACCTTTGTCTTGGTACAACACGCTAATGATTCTAGTGTTAGCTTTTAACACTAGATCCTTAAGAGTGAATCATTTTGTCAGTGTAAAATGACATTTACTTAACTAAATAACTATTCTATATTCTCAGCATCATATTGTCGCTTATCTATACCCAAATATATCTAAATGTCCTTAAACGTCCCTCAACTCCCGTCCCAATTATTCTGCGGGACGTTCCCAGAATAATTGTGAAAGTCCCGCTTGCAATTATTCTGTTCTTTTAGCTGCATGTAGACTGGGACAAGTGGTCTGACACTTTTGGGGGAAAAGACTAATTGAGTTTGGTTGTTTTGCGCACTTGAAATTCTCTGCATGGAAATATAAGGAGTTTCTCACTCATTTTCTCTCCCCAAACTATAGAAAATGTTGGAGCTCAGTTAATTGTCAGTGAAAAAAGAAATGTGTTAGCTCATTATTCATATGGAGGTTACACAAAAATACTGGGCCGAAATTAACAAGGTATTGCAGACTGTTTTTGATGACACCATGCACCTCAATTTGAGAACTATGTATTTGGGCCTCAAAACCCCTGCCTTTGACAACACAAATTGATATCTTTGGAACCTGCTTCTGGCAGCTGGCAAAAAGGCCATCACAAAAAAAAAAATGGATGACACAAATTGCAGCAATAACTAAGGACTAGACCAACACCATAACTGACATATGGACAATGGTAAAAAAATCACATATGGACTCAACGTAGAAATTGACAAATTTAACACAAACTGGACTAAATGAGACATCTTGGACCATAAGTGCCTTAACCTTTCTTTTTATTTATTTTTAAATGAAAAAATATAATATATAAACCGGTACGGTGCTATAACAAGTAAGCCAAGAACCAATTCGCTTATTGGAAACGCATTGTTGTAATTATTATCTCCACTACATGTAAGAAACGTTGTGTTCCTGAGGTGTTTCTCACTCAGCGAGTCTTAAAGAGCGGTGTCATCCTGAAAATATATTTTTACTTAAAATGAATTTCACATAAAACAATTACTGCTGTCACGACATGTCCAGTTAGTAGTTTTACAAATTCACAAAGTATTAAAGTGTTAAAATGTTTTCAATGTGTTTTCACACAATCTCTGCTACTAACGAATCTCCCACTCACACCAGCAAAACCGACTAACCACAGCCTTCTCTGTAGTCTGAAATCCATATTTGAGTAGAGCAGAGCAGGGCTTGTGTCACTCTGCCATCATCTGAGCCCTGGGGCCCATACACGGCACGGAAGAGTGCTTAAATATTTACTAGTTCCATTGCAAACACTCAGTAAAAGCACTGTCTTCCCAGAAGTGGATGGACCTGTCCAGGATTGGTTCTCTCCGTCTTGTTCTTCTGTTCTGGGGCAGACTACAAGAACACCAGCACAATGAGAACATTATATTTATTTGAAGCTGTTCTATCAAATAAACCCTTTGAGCCAGAAAACTTTTTAAAATAAGTTTTAAAAAATCTGTAATGTTTGTTAAACACTATCCTTACAAAGGGTTTCAGTATAGCACACTATTCTGGGCCCCAGGAACAACTTGGTGGGCCCATAGTCTCTATATTACAGACTTTGTGGAGGGCCCCTCCCTTCTTCGGGTCCTGGGTTAACAATGGGGCTTTGAGAAAATGGTGTAAAATTTGTGCGTTGTAATCGGGTGGTGTGGTGGCAGCCGATATTCCAAAATATATATATCTCAAAATTTTCCAGAGTAAAGGTTCCAATTTTATCACGATTCATACTATATTTGACTAAAGCTATCTTCTTCTTCTGGGAGTTCACATTTCACTGATTGGTTAAATCTGCCTGTCACTCACTCAGATCAGGAAAAAGCCTGGCAAATAGGTCGAGTGGAGAAACGTGTCTGTTGGAGCAGAGAGCTCCACAGATCAGTTTTATTGTTTTAAATGTTATAAACAAACAACACACAGAAACACGACCAGGGAGCAAGAAAAGAAATAGAAACGACACAGCATGATAAAACATAAATTAAACTATGGCACTACCTACATAAAAGTCCTATTTAGTCCAAAGTCTATCAATTATGTCCATTTTCATATTAAGTCTTACTGGAAAATTTTCCGTTTCTTTGATGTCTATTACTATGTCAGTTCAGTCCTTGATCGTTGTTGAGGTTTGTGTCAGCCATTTCTTTGTGATGCCGCCAAAGGTACGCGCCAAAGATATCTGTTTATTGTATATAATATACCTACATAATAAACCTGAGCAACAGTCCCAAAACACATGATAATGGGTGCCTTCTGGCTGCCACAGTTTCTCCAACAGTTAGCATTTCCTTGGGAATAATGGGCCCTTTGACATGAAAAAATACAAAGACACATTTTTACCGATTCCATTTTTATCATCATATTGCCTAGCCTAGTGGTGGGCAAAACTTGACAAACGTTAATCAAAGCTTTTTTTTTTTTTATCCTTTATCCTTTTTTTCACAATCCATCAGAAATATTTGAAGTTCAAATATTGCACAAAGAGTGCATGGTTACTAGTTCTTTATACATCTTTTTTTTTTTTTCACTTTCTCTCTTTTTTTACAAAAAAGAAAATATTTTTTTTATGATATTGTAAAAAAAATATCATATGTGGCTGAGATTTCCTCTAAACTAGCCTCACAGCAGGTTCTGGGTTTGACTCCTGGGCTGGACCGGGCCTTTTTGTGTGGAGTTTGCAAGTTTCTCCTCATGTCTCATGTTCCTCCAGGCATGCTGGTTCTCCCATTGCACACTAGAAAATCCTTCAAAGGAGGTCCTGATCAAGTTCAGGATCTGGAGAGTGGTCCTCAGGGCCTGCGCTGTGGCCTAACAGGTTTCCTCAGTGTCATTGAAGGATGGGTCAAATGCAGAGGACAAATATGTCTATGGAGACAACAAAGTGTTCCTTAACCTCAACTTCAACCTACTAGCCTGATAGAAAACCTCGGAAGAACACTGAATGATGATTTGACAATAGAGAACTGCTTGAAAGCAAATGTGTGTGTTAGGGCTGGGCAATTAATTGAAAGATCGACAGCTCAAGTCATGTGAACTCGTCAATCATTTGGGTGGGATTTGAGTCAAGATGTCCACAGTCAATCCTTTGTCAGTAAAAACTGGTGAGTTCAGACTTTGGAGAAAGAATTTTAAAAATGATTTGTTTTAAATGGCACAGATTAAAAGTCTGTATAGTTTACATTCATGAAATCATTACTAAGAAAATCGAATTGAAAATCGAGATTGATCATATTGCCCAGCCCTAGTGTGTATAGGTACTTAAAGATGCCCCCATTAGTCGGGCATTAGTGAAATATGAACAGAGACAGCGGGAATGAATCATATATTTAATGGGAGCAGAGTGTGGAGCAGGGTCAGAGCTGGCCATAATTCTGCACCAAGAAAAACAAGAGCCCTTAAGTACCGCTGAATTATTTGTGCTTTCAAGGCCTAATGAGAAAAACAATCCTTTTACCTTTTGACCCTGAACTGTCTTTCTGGAAATGGCAATAACTATAGCTACTTTTTGCCATCTCACGCCAACACCCACACCTTATTTGATGGTAAAGATTTATCTGTCAGTTTGTGAAGAAAATTATAAAAGTTGAAAATTACACTGTAAAAATAATAAGTTTCATATTAGAAAAACACGTCTACTAGAGTTTAATCAAGAGCTATTGCTGTTACATTATGTCACTCTCACCGGAGATAGAGCAGCCACATACACCAGCCGCAGTTTGGAGCGCAGTAAACGGCCGCTCCAAGGCCTAAACGTCACTTGGTAAGGGTTAAATCGCTTGGAATTTGACCTAAAATGCACTTGGACGGCATATATTTGCATGAATGGGCACTGTAGACACTATCGTGTGTTCCTAAGTGTCTTAAGTTAACTGTGCAATCTAATACTGTGCCTTGCAGGTGCTCAGTTTGTCTCAACGGTGAGGAAGTGGAGACACTGGCCTGGAGAGAGCTTATGGCAAAGTACGCTTCAGGTATGAGCTCTGACACCAATACTGGACACTGAGTTTATCTTTCACTCAACCTTCTACTGCCCAGTGAGAGAGAAAGAGAAAGAGAGTTTCTGTTTCACTGTGTGAAGTGGGCATGTTGCATGTATTCAGTGAATCCTGTTGTGAACACACATTTCCCTTCTGAGCAGCTTTGTCAGCAGACTGTAAAATAGATTACATTTTCAGAGCTAACAGGCCGGAAGAGAGCCGTGTTAGCATTTCCTTGGATGAACCGGCTAAAAAATTATGCATTATTTGTATTGTGTTTAGCCTTTAAACATGCTCTTGAGTACCTTTAGTTTGGCATCTCAACTTTTAAATAAACAGAAAAGAAAAGTTTATAGCAAAGAAAATCACAATTGGATCTCTGTTTCCCCCTGGACTACCTCGGTTTTTGCTCTATCTATTCAATTCAATTCAATTTATTTTTGTAACGCCCAAAATCACAACAGTAGTTGCCTCGAAGGGCTACAGTGGAAAAAACAAAATAAACAATGTTCATAGGAACTTGGAAATGTCCTAGCGTCCTGTGTCCTTAGACAGATGACCCTCCTTCTCAGCCAGGAAAAACTACCAAACCTCTTTGGGAAAAAGTAGAAACCTGTAGGAGTTCCACAGTGAAGGAGAGATCCGACTCCCTCGGACGGACAGGCGGACGCGCCTCAATTGCAGATCGACGGTGGAGCTGGACCCACTCAGGAGGAGAACCAATTCTTCAATGCTGATGAAAACCGTTCATATGGAGTAGAGACCGTTTCTCCAGGCAGTTGAGGAGCATCTGGATCCACAGGTCATCGATGTGCCTGCTCCACTCCCGTCGGGAAGTGGGAGAAGAAGAAGGAAAAGCGATGAACAAATTGCAAGTGGAATTACATATTAAATATTGTTTGATAGAGTAGTAAGAAACAGAGGATAGTGCTCAAGCTGCCATACTTCCCCAGCATAGTTGCTCCTAGGGCAGCAGAGCTGGGAACTGTAGGTTTTTATTTCTGTTCCTAACTGGCCTGACCATAAGCCATTTCAAAGAGGAACGTTTTAAGGCTGGTCTTAAATGAAGAGACTGTGTCGGCCTCTTTGACATGGACAGGAAGCTGATTCAAAACACAGGAGCTTGGTAGTTAAACGCTCTACCTCCTACTGTGCTTTTAGAGACTGGGACCACCAGAAGTTCAGCATTTTGAGAGCGAAATACTCTGTTTGGATGATAAGGTAATATAGCATCTTTGAGGAGGATGGGGCCAGGTCATTTATGCCTTGTAAGTCAGGAGGAGGATTTTGAATTTGATTCTAAACTCAACAGGGAGCCAGTGGAGAGACTCGAGCACCGGCGTAATGTGCTCTCTTCTTTTAGTTCCTGATAATCTTGCTGCTGCATTTTGAAGCAGTTGAAAGCTTTTTACGGAGCTTTTAGGGCACGCTACTGCTGCAAGGGGAATTACACATAGTTTAAGATGAGGATTTCAGCACATTTCAAGCTGGCTCGCTTCCGGGTCTCAGCATATGATTGTACTGATAGTGATTAGACGAGAAAGTTACAGACTGAGTCTGGAGATGATTTAGATGATGTACTTAAAACACAGCAGATAAGATCTCAGAGCCACATGACAGATTGAGAAAATGTCAGTTATTGGTGGAGATTCAGAACAGATCCTCTCAAAGAACTGGATACACTATGTCCCAGACCACTACGCTCCTCTGCTGGTCTCTGTACTGTATATATTTATCCACTGTATGAGTAAAAACAGATAGTCAACAGGGAGCCCCAATTATAATTATGCTATAAAGCATGTATGTATTGTTGTGGCATTTCTGTGAAAAAGTACCAAGAAATAAAGAGGTAAACAGAGTTTGTCGTTCTCAACAGGTGGATCTTTATTTACTCGTGCACAGTAAATAAAAACACTTTCCCTGACAAGATCAGCTCTCCCTTCCTGACTCCAGAACAATGACAGTAAACATCCTTTTGAAGACAGTCACATACATTGACACGTACGCACATTGTCACAATCGAATCAGCTCTAGTCAAAATGAAAACAACCCTCAAGGGTTTTACCCACGACTTGGCCGGAGCTAAGATAATATTATATGATACGTAGACATGACATTATTTGCAACCTTGATAGAGAGACATTTTTCCATTACAATATGTAAATACCATCTTCAATTTGGTGTGATGTGACAATCATTGTTCTGGCAATACGAACTCAAATAAATAAAAAGAAAGACAATTATTTAAAGTAAGAAGGTTATGTTTCAGTTTAGCGTCATCATAACCACAATAATTCTTTATCAGATGCCCAAACCAAATAGATCAAGCAACAATGATCAGCGTTTCTTCAAAACAACAGGAATGTCGTATAATGTGACAATTACATGAACTCACATACCCAATGTTGGTGGATCCATCTCATGGTGCTCTTCGGTACTTTGCTGAGGAGCATTTCTGCCTCTACTGGTGTTTTGAGTACGCGTTTCTTGCCTTCAAAACTCCCCAGAACTGCCTGAAATGAAAAGCCATGCCGTAGTTGTCTTCTCTTGAATAGTTAAAAGTCTGAATTTTTGATTTTCAGGAAAATGAAGTGAAAGTTTGTTAATCATTGGCTGTGTCTCAATTCCGGGTCTGCATGCTCCGAAGGCGACATTTGAAGGCCGGTTGCTTCACTTCCTGCTCGACAAGGCTGTCCCACGAATACGGCACGGCCTTTGCGGTCCACGGAGGCTACTCCGAAGACCAGCCTCCGTCGGCTGGGTCCTTTGGAGCATGCAGACCCGGAAAAAAAAGACCCGAAAACACAGGCATTGACTGAGGTCCAGGAGGTGGAACCTCCTACTCCTCCTGCTGCAACCACTCCTCCACACTTTAACCACACCTCTAATTACCCAGAAGCCCTATTTATACAGGCCTATCCCAGCATCTCTGCTCTCTCGACTTCACCCTCCCACCCCATGTCTCTATTGTCTTCACCTTAACACATCATCTAAGGAAGGGGGGTTCTGAATCGGCTGAACCGATCACCTGAGACGGAGCCTCCATCCTGAGTCTCTTCTTCTTCTTGAGTGTTTTATGGCGGTTAGTAATAACATTGTTTATTCTGTTTTTTTTCCACTGTAGCCCCTCGAGACAACTACTGTTGTGATTTTGGGCGTTACAAAAATGAATTGAATTGAATTGGTAAAGTGTTACATTGCTGCCACCTAGTGTAGTTGTATGTCTTCAAAGTATGTGTTTTATGCTATACCGTTAATTAAAAAAAAGAGAGCGAGAGAGAAAGACGTGGTCCTTGCTGTTGAAAGCCATTTTTATTAGTTTTAATAAAATAAAATCAAGATCAATCCATCATCATATCCTAGTGGACTTCTTCTACTGAATGAAATTGGATGAAATTAAAATATTATTATAACTCTTATAAATGTTTCAATTGTCTCCCAGTATTAGTAGAAAGTACTGTAGACATCTCTCGAGGCTGTGGCACAATGCAAATCTCAGTGAGAGTTGTCTTCCTGCAATTTGAGCATCTGCCATTTGGCCAGTCGTCACTGGTGCAAACCATGACTAAACCACATGGACGAATGCTGCTGGTTTTTCTGAATCCGCGGAAAAAAGGCCAATTGTGAGAACAAGTGAAGCATGGCCAGTGGGAGGACAGCTCAGGTACAAATCCAGATAGGAAATTAATACAGCTTGAATGGCTCTCTCGGATAATGAGACAGTCACATGCTAATGATGTGAATACACCTTGTCACATAATAACTCAACAGCTTTGCTATGTTTTAGAAGGTAGAATTTAGTTTTCAGTGTCAATCACATGCGACTTAGACTTATACAAATGTATTGATCCACAAGGACAAAACTTGGGACACAGCTCACAGTTTACAATATAATAATAAAGAGCAAAATCAGGCACAGATATATAGATTTGTATATGTTCAGAATATTTGTATGTAATTGAATAAAATAGTCAATATAAAATATATCTATGCTATACAAGGGGGAGTGGTAAAGGGAAACAGTGTAAAGGCCTGCGTTACTTTCGTGGAAGCCTGTACTTTAAAAGGATTATCCACTCAAGCTCCAAATTGTTGCTTCAAGCTGGCACTTCAACAAGTGAATGGTAAGATATGATGAGAACTACTACTAAAAGTACTACTAGGGCTGTTGCTGTAACTGCAATATTGCAATACAGCGCTATGATCACTTAAACTGCAAAAAAGTAGTTTAAGTAATCATAAACTGCCCTCTCTCTCTGTCTTTCGAGGAGTGTTTTTTTCTCTCTTTCTGTCTCTCTCTCTCTGTCTTTCTGTCTCTTTTTTCTTTTTTTTTTTTCTTTTTACGGTTTAACGTACAAATACTTACACATAACAAGAGGTACGGCTACAGTAGGTGGCGGTAAATGCCCGTTTTCAGTTGGCTGCCAACCGGCAGTAAAAGTAACACAACAACGACTGTGGTAACCACATTTTACATTTTAGGGAAGTTTGGCTATTTCATGTTTTCACACCTCCTGCCTTTTAAGAAAACTTTAACTGTGTTCAGCCATCAGACTCAACTCGAGTCTCGAGCAGATGGGAGTTTTGGATGCCAACTTTTGATGCCTTGACTTTAAATTAATCTTGTCAATGAGTCAATAAATACACAGCACAGACGTAACAGCGCATAAGCCTACATAGACCAAAACAAAGCACAGTGTATCAGCTTACTGCTAAAGAAGAACTGAAGGTCTAGTGTTGCCCTTAGACACTAACACTTAATCCTCCTCCTCCTCAGTTCAGGTAAACGCATAAACTGCAAGTAAGGCCAAGGCCTCACTGCAAGCGTATTTCGCCCTAAAATCAGCCTGTTTTGGACGCAGGTTTTTAAACCAGAATTAAAAGAGAACGGCCACACTGTCCGGCCACGTCACGCACGCGTAGATTTCAGAAAATAGAATCCAACCTCTTTTTTTTACCTCTGACGAGAGCGTAGACGTATATCACAGTCTATATACATAGAGAGCATGATTGGGGTTGTATTTGTGCACTTACCATCCACTTACCCCCACTTGACCTTTTTAAAAAGTAAAAATCTATACCCCTCATTTTTCCTATATAAAGAAAGATCTTTTAAAATGGTTAATGATTATTCCACAATGCTTATTCCACATTTAAGCCCAAAGGTAAAATCTGTGCTTGCAACTTGGAAAGAGCTAATCAAAACATACAAACTATACAAATATGTTAAAATCTAGCAGATTGGCTTGTGATTAAGGTTTCGTACCAAACAGCACCGACGTGAGATTTTAAGTCTGGATAACAAAAGGCGTAAACGTTTTTACTAGCTCGTTAAAGAACACACAACCACAATCAGACGTCATCTCTGACGAAGGCAAAAGTCCTGCTGCCGAAACATGTCAGGTAAATAAGTGGTCTTGTTCCGTTTCTTGTATTTGTTTTTAGTGTTTTATATTCTGAAAATTGAAATATTCTCCTGAGTTTATGGTTGAAAGCCAGCAGCACAGAACAATTGGCAGGTCAGGGTTTTAGACCACAGCAGCTGGTTATATCATTGTTTCAGCATTTTTCACTCCACTAAAGCTGCTTTTCTGCTGTTAATGTGCTACATAGACTTTATGCTGAGTACAGAGTGAGTCGCCTGCATCCACCTGACTCTAACAGCAGATTTTACAAAGAGGATGAAAATGTTACTGGGGTTCCAAAAGTTGTAGTGTAGTAGTCAAGACCGCACTAATCGAGACCAAGGCCTACCCAAGGCCACAGGGTCCCGAGACCGAGACAAGAATTTTGAGGGTCGAGACCGAGACAAGGCCGAGAATATACAAAATGTCTAAATTAACCTGAACTAACAGTAATGATGAAAGTGTGATATAAGTACAATTTATTTTGTGCCATTGTCATTAGCTCTAACAGACTGTCTTTCAATGGTTTGAGCATGAAGCCCTAAACTGGCACAACAGAGCCTCATTGCTCTGCAAATATACAAGTCTCTCAGAGAGCTCTTCTCCTCCTCTCCTCTCCCTCCCCTCTACCTCTGTTTCTCCCCTGTCCCTCTCCTCTCCCTCTCTCTCGCTCCTCTTCCTCCCCACTATCTCTGTGTCTCCTCTGGCTGTTCTCCTCTCCCTCTGTGTCTCCTCTGGCCCTTTTCTCCTCCTCCTCTCTCTCTGTCTCTCCTCCAAGATGAGACCAAGACTGGTCTACCGAGTACTACGACACTAATCATTTGCATGTTTTTTTTTAAAAGTTTGGGAACTCTAGCTGGAGTGAACCATATGAGACAGTAAAACATCAGTAGAAGCACATAGGTGGAGTACAGTTAGTGTATATCACATAATAAATAGAAGCCCAAAAGGAGTAGGCTAAAGATAGAAGCTTGAGCACCTTCCCCAAACAGTTTGTTTTATGGTTTTAGATTGTCAGCTGTAAAACATTTTGTGAAGTAAACACGGGACTTTACATACCCATATTGATTGATTACTCATTTCAACAGATTATGTTTATCTAATACATTCAGTGGATATAAAATCATCTTAAACATCAAATAAATGAAAAAACAAACAAATATAAAATACATTAAGTTTGTTTGTATCATGAGCTAACAGTCAAAACCATAATTGTTATTTATCCACCCAGGCACATACATTCCACTAACGTGTGTTTTTAAAAATTTTTTATATGTATTACAATGTTGGTATATGGCATTTAACACATTTAGTATTATTGTATAGATACTAAACACAACTACATCTGATGTTTCACTGAGAAATTGGGACAACAGAAGAATATATATAGCTTTCCGCAATAAATTTCCTGCGTGGCCATGTCCTGTGCTAGAAGGGTCCTATTTTTTTTCTGCAGTGAGCTGTAGTCATATGTCTTGTTGTACAATGAAAATAGCGTTTCTCACATGTGTGTCCCTCCACAGGCCGATGTGTATGACTGGGCCATGGAGCGCCTCCTGTGCTGCCTCCTACTGCTTGGAGCTACAGCTATGACCACAGAAGCCTGTCCCAAGTATTGCTCGTGCCAGAACCTGTCTGAGTCCCTAGGGACACTATGTCCATCCAAAGGACTCCTGTTTGTGCCTCCAGACATCGACCGCGGGACAGTGGAGCTGCGTCTGGGTGGGAATTACATCCTCCGCATTACTCAGCTGGACTTTGCCAACATGAGTGACCTGGTGGATCTGACACTCTCCCGGAACACCATCAGTTACATACAGCCCTTCTCCTTTGGAGATCTGGAGACACTCCGCTCACTGCATTTGGACAACAATCGACTGACAGAGGTCGGTCCAGATGACCTTCGAGGACTCATCAACCTTCAGCATCTCATTGTCAACAACAACCAGCTGAGCCGAATACATGACAAGGCCTTTGAGGACAGTGCGCCTGCTTTGGAAGATTTGGACCTTTCCTATAATAATCTCTTGTCTTTGCCATGGGACTCTGTTCGGCAGATGATTAACCTTCATCAGCTGAGTGTAGACCATAATCTTCTGGACTACATTCCAGATGGAACTTTTAAGGATTTGGAGAGGTTAGCTAGGCTGGACTTGACCTCTAATCGTCTACAGAAACTGCCCCCAGACCCAATTTTTGCCCGTGCCCAGGACTCCATGGTGCTGACCACGCCCTTTGCCCCGCAGCTGTCCCTGAGTCTTGGCGGGAACCCTTTGCATTGCAACTGTGAACTTCTGTGGCTGAGAAGGTTGGACAGAGATAATGATCTAGAAACGTGCGCCTCACCACCCAACCTGAAGGGGCGCTACTTTTGGAATTTAAAAGAAGAGGAGTTTATATGTCAGCCTCCTCTAATTATGCAGCATACTCACAGAATGCTGGTGTTAGAAGGCCAGACCGCAAGCTTACGCTGTGAGGCCAGTGGGGACCCTACTCCTATCATCCACTGGCTCGCTCCAGATGGCCGACTTCTCGGAAACTCCTCCCGAACCTCTATGTACACCAACGGCACTCTGAGCATCACCATCACCACTTCAAAGGACTATGGGTCCTTCACATGTATAGCAGCCAATGTAGTGGGGGAGTCCACAGCACCGGTGGAAGTGTCCATTGTGCAGCTTCCACACCTCAGCAACGGCACAGGGCAACCTGTACAGCCCAAGTCCCGCCTCTCTGATATCACAAGCACCACCAAGGTCAGCAAAGGGGCCTCAAAGAGCCCCCCTGAAAAGGAGGTCAGTGTATCAGAGGTGACCGGGATGTCGGCGTTGGTCACTTGGACAGTCAGTAAGACGACCCCTAAAGTGAAGATGTACCAGCTCCAATACAACTGTTCCGATGACGAGGTTCTCATCTACAGGTACCGCCACTCTATAAATGATATATTTTTAATCTGTTGCCGTCGATGTATAGTGGATATCTTTTAGATGCAGGGGACAGTGCTGAGATCATATCCCAGAAAATGTATGAGTATTATTCTGCATCTGGTACATAATCGATTGTAATATTGTGGCGTAGGACAGAGATGTGGCATCACAATGTATCTAATTATTGATACCTCACACTAACTATGTACTATTATGGCTATTCTATATAGAACTTCACTCCTCTGACTTGTTTTTCCCTTCTCCTCAGGATGATCCCTGCCTCCTCTCAATCATTCCTCCTCACAAATTTGGTGTCTGGGACACGATATGATCTATGTGTGCTGGCAGCCTGGGATGACACGGCCACCACTCTAACAGCAACCAACGTGGTAGGCTGCACGAATTTCTTCACCTTGGATGAGTATCCGCAGTGCCAGGCCTTGCCCAACCAGCTGTTGGGGGGCACCATGATCCTGGTGGTAGGTGGGGTCATTGTGGCCACCCTGCTGGTCTTCATTGTCATCCTCATGGTGAGGTACAAGGCAGCAGAGGGCGAGCACCTGGGGAAGATGAGTGGTTTGACAGACATACACTCACAGACTAATGGGGGCCGTTTGGGGCCTAATGGACAGCTTCTGCCCCAAGCTCGGGGTCCAGGCCCCTCGGGACCCAAGGAGAAGGTAGTGGTGGGGCTGCAGGATGAGGTGGTCCAGTTTAAATGTGGCTCTTTGCAGAGCAGCCTTACCTCGTCATCCTCCTCCTCCGGCTCTATGCCCGGGTGCTCCAACAGCCCCAACAGCACACTAGCGCACATCTGGAGGTCTGCTGCCCCTAAGCCCAGGCACAACTTGGACCATCTGCTTGGGGCCCTAACTGCGATGGAGCTGCGTGGGGGCCAGCCAAGGGACGTTGTGGGCGCTGGTAGCACGTCTGTGAAACTAACTAATCCTATAGAGCAGGAACCGCTGCTCGGACGGACACTGGACTCCCGCCTCAGCAGGCTGCTCATGCTGCCTTTGGAGCGGCCCAGGCGCAGCCAGTCCTTTGACATGGGGGACTCAGGTGAAGGCAACCGACGTTGCAGCCGCCCACGCCGCATCAGCCGCATCTGGACTAAGAGGAGCATGTCAGTGAATGGCACACTGCTCCAGAGTGAGGATGAGGGCGACCCTGGGAGCAGCGGAGGCACTCCTGACAGTGCTGACTGGGTCCTTGAAAGTACTGTGTAGACCACAGAGCAGTTTCTGTGTTGTGCTTGCGCAGAAAGACCAGAGGGGGGCGCTGAAGAAAAATGCTATATATAATTATGCTGAAAATGTGTAAATACATATGTACTAAGGTTTTTCAGACTGTTTTGTTTTGGTCACATTCTTTGATACCTAATTTTATACACAAAACGATTCCCTCAGATAATGATTTCCAAATATATTTTGTTTTACACTGTATGCCGTCTCCATTCACTCTACCTTAGGACTGACAAAAAGTACTCTTGTGACCTTTTGTGCTTTATTTTCTCTAACAACAGAATATTTCACGTGTTACTTTTGTATATACTGTAGGTACATTTGCTTTTTCATCAAAATAAAAAAGAAAATTGATTTGTTTTATGCTAAAATGGGCAAATATTTTTTAATATCCAGAATCTTGGATGCAGTTACCTCTGACTATGGTGCAGTGTATATCTTTTTCAATAAATGTGTTGCTTTTATAAAAATGACACATATTGCAGTTATATATGGATGGAGGGTGCTTAGAGGCTCCATCCTTGACTTCTGTAATTGCTTTTTTATGGACTTCTTCATTGCCAAATTAGTGGTATTTTATATAGTTTTCATCTGCTATTATACACACAGGACAGTGGCTACAGGAAAAACAATCCAACATCAAGACAATGAATTGGGTTTATTTACATAAAGTGCATTTTTTGAGAGGGGAGCTTATAATTATAATAGACATGATTTAATACTTTTTCTGCAGTTTACTTGCAGACAGTATACTGCATGTAGGTGGTCCCACCATGAGAAAAAGTGAAATTATTATTATCTTCTATATCAATGGGGACGCCAGAGATTGCAAGGGGTCCCAAGAACTTTGTCTGGTCAGAAGGTCAGATTATCAAAGCAATTATAAGTGCAAATGACCCTATATAGTTAAAAGTCTAAATATATGATCGGGTTTGGGGGGGAAAAAAACACCACAGTTGCTTTTTATTTGCCTGAAGTAAATGCTTGTTAGTAATAATTGTAATCATATAATCTATATTTATGGGGGCTACAGCTTTAAACAGTGAGTGAGTCTTTGGTCCAAGCAGGGGGGGCTTTGAGGGAGAAGGGTTGGGACCCACTGTTGGACCCTTCAGGAGCAGTGGGCGGCACCCAGAAACAGTTAAAACACGTAAACTATGCACAAAAAGACCCAGGCAGCCCAAGAGTTGAACCCAGATCCTTCTTGCTGTGAGGCGAAAGTGCTAGCTACTCTGCCACCATGCTGTACGTGTTTGCTATATCAGGAGTTCCCAAAAGTGTGAGGCCAGGACCCTTAAAATAACTGCAACTGACTCGGGACACCTACAGTGAATGCCGATAATAATTTCAACTTGAAAAATTTGTAAAATTAGGTTTTGTTCATTTTAATAGTTTATTGTATTATTCAATTTAATTAAACTTATACTGTTAATTTTGTGGAAAAACAGAGTGTATACAGTTCATTCATTCATTCATTCATTTTCTACCGCTTGTTCCCGTTAGGGGTTGCAGGTGACTGGAGCCTATCCAGTGCCTTTGGGCCTTAGGGAGTGTATACAGTGTCCTTTTTATTTCTTTTTTCAGTTATATCTTGAGAACGTCTCGCAACCCTCTTGTTAACCACGGCTCTAAGCGATTAATTCAACTAGACTGTGAGTGCCTACACCCGGTTTGATGTCACCTGCTTGTGTAAATAGATTGCTAAATTGTATCCCATTTTGTGGGACATTTTAGATAAAGCAATAACATCTCTCTGGAAAAAAGAAGGTTTCGGACCCTTCACTTAAAACTTACATAGTTCCCCCTTAAGCAAAAACTAACTGCAGAAGAATGTGTCCATCATCAGAGCAAACAGTGGCACCTAAACACAATTTCAGAGACACAAATTTACACTGTTTTGATTTGAAGAAACTGCACATGGGTCTAATTTAAGAACATTGTTGTCTTGTACAAATGCTCATCTACATGTAAATCGGCATCCTGCAGTGAAGATTCACACTGCATGCTCGTCAGTGGAGCAGTGCTATTACTGCAGCATTGTGGTCTTGATTCCTGGCCCCGACCATTTGCCAAACGTCTCAACTCTCTCTCTTCATTTCTCACTACTACTGTGCTGTCAAATAAAGTCTTCGGGTCAGAAAAATCTTTAAAAATTCGCAAAATTCATGCCCTGTTGTACTTATGATCTAATGAGTGAATGGATGGGTGAATCAGATCCCTGTGAAGTAAACCTTTCACTTTAATTTTAAAGGCAAGATATGAATAAGTTTTGTTGAGGTTAGGTAAATTGAACAATAAATTTGGGCCCCCTTGACCTTTTAATATTCACTCACGATTTATGCAAAGGATCTCTTCTTTGATCTGTGTGTGGTGATTTTTGGGGAGGCAGCCTGGAAATGCATGTCATCTCAACGCTTTTTCCACATTTTGAGTGTTTCCGACACGCTATTATACCCCGATGTATTTTGATAGCAGATGTAGCGCACGCGATCTTACACTGATCAACAACTGGACTGAATACGGACAACTTTTCGAAAAATGATGGATCTTCAGGCCATTGAACTTCCTGCTTTCCCCAGGTGAAGTATTTAAAGGTCTTAACATGCTACCTGTGATTATCCATCTGTAACTCATGCTCCACTTTGCGCTGATTAATTTTGGAAATGGACAACCAGAACTAGCCGGTCGATGTCGTGAAAAGGGCCTATAGAGCCTAAAGACTAAAACTACAATAATAACTTGGATTTGACTTTCTAGGTCACCTAACTTAAAAGCTATTGAAAAATATCCTTGATTTTTGAAGAAAAATACTCCTTAAAAATCTATTAAGGGTTAAATTGAAAAAGTAAAAGGTGTGCATGATACCTGGGGACTAAAACTACTATACAAATTTGGATTTGACTTTCTAGGTCACCTGACTTAGAAGCTATTGAAAAAAGTCCTTGATTTTTGAAGATAAATATTCATAAACAACCCAAATGTGTTTGATATTTTTCAAGATAACACATTTTTAAACAAATGTTTGCCCCGCAACAGTAATTTAGAGACTGTCACTAACTGGCGTTCAACGCGGCACCTCAGAGCGCAGCTCCCCACACCGTGCTGCTGCAGGCTGGGCACTGTCAGAGGAAGCTATCGCTGTAGTGGCGGAGGCGAATGGCAAACGTGAAACTAACTTCACCGCGGTGCAAAAGTTGCCATTTGATGACGTTCAGATCGGATCTGGGGACGTGAGCGTTCAGACTGAAGTCACATTCTACCGTCGTGGAAAAAACTGATACGTGCTGCCCGGTGGTCGAGTTTTAGGGGCGAGGCGCGCGTGCCGGGCTCCACGAAGGGCCGTGGGTTCGGTTCCCGGCTTCGAAAGGTTGCTGCTTGTCCTGCCTTCTCTTTCTCGCTCACCTGTCCTGTCTGGTAAAGCCTACGGTCTTAAATTAAAAAAAAAAAAAATTTATCAGATACGGGTCACATATGGGCAAAAAAATCGGAATTGACCTGCAGTATGAACATTAAAACTATTTAACATATGTTCAAACACCTTTGTCTGAAAATAACGACGTTGGTCTGACTTTAATGTAACACGACATAATGATAATAATATTAATATAATAACAATAACTATGAAGGTTATTTTGTGCTTTTATTACCAAAGCTTTTATTTTATACTGAATTTATGTAATTGCATTTTTGCATTTGAATTACGTGAACTAATTTTTTTTTTTTTTTTTTACATCCAATCAAGTAAAAATATTCATATGTGAATAGTAAATATGATTAAAAAACAAACAAACAATGCTTTAATATTCACTTTGTACTGTGTTTAAAATTTCAGTGTATGAAAATACAATGTTTTAAAATTCACTTTTCTAAAATACAGTGGCTTTTTTTTAATTCAGTGCAAATAAATTCGGTGTAAAAATGTTCAGTGTCTCAAAAATCTCGGATTAATTTCCGGTTAAAACCAGACTGAAGCAATCGATCTGATCGTTCCGGTTGCTCCCCTTAAGCAGAGTTTTTCCTGTTCCATACCTTATGCTTTGCTTTTTAAGAAAGAAAATATACTTTTAAATGAATGGTTTAAGTGTGCGGGTTTATAGTATGTATGTATATTTACATTTAGGAATGTATGTAGCACAAAACACAAAAGGCCTAGACTCTAGTTGAGAGTCAAAGAAAAGACGCAAAGTCAACGGTTAATGGTGAAAACAGAGACAAAACATGGTGAAAGTTAGAAAAACCCAAATATCAAGCTACAGTCGACAGGGGAACAAGGTTTGTGATATGAATGAATTAATGTTTTATTTAACAATTTTAAACGTTTATTTTACGAATGTATGGAAAACAGTTATGCTAATGCAATGAGCCAGTAACAGTGATTTTACTGACAAAATGGTAATTGTTCTTTATTAATATTTCATAAATAATAATGTATAATAATAAAGGCAATGAACTCAAGCACTCGATTGGCAAACAATTACAAAATATAAGCAACATAGTATACGTGGAAATAGCACAATCTTGTGCACAGTAAAATGTGCTACTGACGTTTAGCGTTGACGATGTAAATGGTAACGTCTTGCATATTAGTGAGGCGGGCATAGCGCGCTCTACTGCGGTCCCTGGTGGACAGATAAAGTAATTACAGTTCAAGCAAAGTGAAAGAATTTTGAACAATTAGGGGCACGTTCGAAGGAAACGGCAGATTAATTTGGGTTTTAACACACAGCGTCAGGGTAGATAAACTAGTAACATGTCATGTAAACATGTAAATGAGTCAGCACGTGCAGTTAGGTGCACGGACTTAATACCAAGAGTGCTGACATTTGGTGGTATTTTATGGTGGTTGGTATTCATAATGTTACATTACCGCCATTCTTTAGACTTTATTCATTAGACCCCACTCTTTAGTTGTTGTTGTTGTTGTTGTTGTTGGTGCTTCCAACAACAAAGGCGCATCCTTCCTCTTCTGCTTTGGCTTTCCACGGCAGCCGGCTTCCATAGTGCCACATCACCGCCACCCACTGTAGTTGGGCCTCTCGGAATCACTTTCGCTGTTGTCACCGCCCTCTATGGAAGTCGGCAATAGAGCGTGCAACTCTACAACGACGCACCTGACTCTACAGTCTTCTCATTAACCCTGTGTTACATAAGCAAGTAACTATAGCCTTACATGACCCTTGTGACTGGATCGTAAGACGATTCCACAGATTGAATTCCTGCCAACAGACCGCTCATTTAACGATATAAAGCACATGCAAAAAGAATGCGTGTGCATTCATTCCTTTCCGCTTTGATCCCATGGGCTTTGAAGACATTGAAACATAGATGCAGTGGTATGAGTCAGCACAGCGCAGAAATCAGTCTGTGGGTTTTATTTTTTTAAATTTTATTTCCCATGGGGGGCATGCCAGAGAAAAATTGAGACGCTCTGATTTATGTTATTATAGCCCTCAGTCACTACAGGTAATTTTGGTCAAAGCAAAGTCTGTCCAATTGACCATCAGCTTCGCTCCTCGGCCCCTCTCTCTCCTCTCTGTGTCTCCTCTGTGGCAGGGACTTCCATGTACATTTCCGGTGGAGAATTGAGGATCAAGGAGAGGACGACGTGCGACCGTAGAATTGAGACACGCCCATTCAGAATTTGAGTATTTCACATTTCAGGACCAAGTAAGCCTAACCAGAAGCAATCTTCAATCCACTAATCAATGGAGAACTGCTGCCGCCTCGTGCCGGTGGCTCTTTATTACACTTTGCTGCATTTGTGGCGAAGCTGTGCCCTATCGCTTTAGCGCATGCGCGGTACAGGCCTGTCAGTATCGGAATGTCGGTCACCACTGCGGGACAGATTGATACGGTCCAGGCTGAGAGGAGGACCCCCTGAAATGGTGTGGTGGTGGGGACCCACTCTGCTTCTCCCGGAGCCTCAGAGACCATAGTGACCGACCCTGGGAGGACGCCATGTCTTCGGCCGTGTGCCTGGAGCAGCGCCGCTGTTTGTCCTTGTTGTTCTACCGCGCAGTGCGGGATCAGAAGCCCGTGTGGATGCTTGAGGACATGCGGACAATGTTGGCCCTTTGCCCCGACGACGGAAACAACTCTACGAAAACGTACAGTCCTTCGGAGGCGCTGCTCTACGCCATTGTGCACGACCACCAGGGTTATGCCCAGTATTTATTGTCACATTTTCCCGAGGAGGCGCTAGTGGAGCCCGGAGAGGGCTTCTGCCGCTGTCCCACACCAGCCCCGCACCTGTCTCTAGCTGTCCGCTATGACAGGCACTCCATCCTTGGCCACATCCTTCAAGTGGCCCACCGACTCCCCAGCGGGCCCCCTGCGATCAGAGGAGGCTGTATCCCACAGGTGCGAACACAGTAACGAATTTCGTTTTAATTTGCATACATATATTAAATTACAACAAAACAACATTGCACAGGCCTACTAACATGACCTGTTCTGCAAAAGGAGTAAATGTAGACATTTTTGTGAAGAAAAAAATAAGTATAATTCATACTGACATTACTTTGCTTTTATATTGAGTCAGTGGAATCTATTGCCTAGACTCAACAAATGAATTAGCTTGAACTGAATACATGTGTTGCAGGGTGATGGCAGGACGCCCCTGCACCTGGCCTGTGAGCTGGTTCGTCCTGAAACAGTGCTGCTATTGCTGGGCAGTGGTGCATCCCCAGTGGTCCCTGATGCCCAGGGCTTGACCCCTCTGGACGTCCTGCTGGAGCCGCTCAGAGACCGTGAAGTGGCCAGCAGAGGACGGCGCCACTGTCTGGACACGCTCCTCATGTTCATGCCCAGGGTGCACTTCAATCTGAGGGAGGCCTTGCGCAAAGAGCCTCTTCGCTGGAGTGGAGCCCTGGGTCATGACACTGTGCAGTTCCTTGCTGGGTTCAGGCCAGCTTCCCTTCTACTCAGTGCCATGCAAACTGTCTTTCAGCAGCTCAGCCCCACCACCTTCTCTGACAGCCTACTGCAGCTGCCTATACCCTCCTCCCTCAAGCCGGCTGGACTGGCCTATGGCCTGCCCCGGTGTAGTGACAAAACTCTTCAGCTGCCCAGATGAGCTGAACATACCTGGGCAATAAAGAAATGTAAGAGGACTTCAAGCCAGTATTTTTCTCTGTAAAACTCAAGGACAATGAATGTAACACCATCATGTCATATCATAGAAATACTTTTATTTTTTATCTGCAAACACAGCTTTTATAAGCTGTAAAAGAACTGTAAATTTGGTTTCTATGTTGCACATTGGTGCTTTCAAATCTGTGAAGTGACACCAATCAGGGACAGTCGGTCCTCTGCGACCATCACCACACGTTTTATCTAAAAAGTGAGCATACCATATTGACATACAGAGCCTTTCAGTATAAAGACAGTCATAGTCTGTCCACCTCTGTTTTCACACCCTCACATTTTATACCAAGACAAAACTTTTACAATTTTAGGTTTTATTTTTGTCTGAATGAATAGAATGAATTGTGGAGTGGATTGTGTGAGATTGTATACCTCAGACTTTCTTGAACATGTAATTTAGAGACAAGGTCTTAAAATGAAACTCTTGGTGGTGGAATAAAAGTCAATTGTATGACATGAGAAATCATTGATGTAAATTTAACATTGATATAAATGTAACAGCCTTTTTACAATTTCAGTGAACTGCATAACATTTGTTCAGTATGGACACAACTAATAGATATAAATAATTCTATCTTCAGGGAGAAGGAGTGAATTTTGACTTTGTATATTAAGAACTTGGAAATATTCATAAACATGCTACATAGTTCCCCCCCCCTTTGTTTTTTTGTTTGTATGTGATTTATTGTTTGATTTTGGAGGCAATTTTGCAACAGGAAATATCAATATAATTTTTACCCAAAGAAGAGAAATCGTATGCACTGACAAATACATTTAAAAATAATAATGAGTTCAATAATAATAAAGAGTGGTTAGAGCCATGTAGGAGATCATGGGTTCTATTTCCAGGCCAGACCAACATCACATGATCTCTGGGTGGCGTCTGTATGTACTTCCCGTGTTACCGTGGGTTCTCAGCTTCCTCCCCCCTGCGACGAGCTGGCCCCTGTCCAGGGTGTACCTGCCTAAGACCCAGAGTCACTGGGATAGGCTCCAGTCACTCACGACCCCTAATGGGAACAAGCAGTAGAAAATGAATGAATGAATGAATAATAATGCATTTCATTTATATTATAGCCTTTTGTGGACACTGTGGACGCAAGATGCTCCACATTGCTTTATTTATTTTCACTGGTAAGCAACAATTGTAGCCACACTTGCCCTGGAGCAGATTGACGGAAGCGAGGCAATATCGGCCCCTCCGAACATCCCCAAAACTCACACCAGATACATACTAGGCCATGTGGGTGTCTTACCTAAGGACATAGCAGTTTTCTCAAGTAACCCCTTTGTGGCCCAGTACTAACTGACCCAGCATGCTTAGCTTCTGAGATCAGATGAGATCAGGCATTGACAAGTAGGTTTAGCAGTGGTGTTACTCTTCTTTGCTTTTCTTTCAATATAATTCGGGCACAAGTTACCAAGTGTGTACTAATTACTCTGAACATTGATTTGCTAAGACAGAGCAAGGACGCCGCACCTGTCTTTTGTCCCCCTCCACTCACAGTCTGCATGAAATCCAATACTTTCCTCCATATCATAAAAACAGGGCAGTCCCATAGGGCATGTATAAAAGTGGCATTTTGCAACATTTCCAACATAGATCATTCCTGCCAACATTCATTTTATTTAGCCTTGATGGGGTAAAACGATCTCTATTAAGAATTTTTTATTGAATACATTTACCCTCACCTTCTCAGACAAAAACCCCATTATTTGCAATAATTTAGTTCAATGTGTCATCTTCAAAAGAGATCCACAGAGATACAGTGGAATTTTGAAACTTTGTTGAGTTGGGGGTAGTAACAGAAATGTCTCCCCCAGATTTCTTTCACCAGATAACTTTAAATTTTCCTTCCAATAGAAGATATTTTCATAAGTGGCCATATTTCTCCTAATTCAATTCTCTTTGACAGTATTATAGGGCAGGATGTCCCCCTCAAATAAACCACCAATCCTAATACTTTTCCGTAGCCACTGAGCCCAATATATTGGCTGGCTACCAATTTCAATTCTAGGATTATACCACAAAGAAGCATTTTGTTTAGGAAGTATGGGAAAAGCTCTTTTATCAATGTTTTACTTGTAATTTATGTTTGCTATTTACTGTTCTAAACTTTAAGACAGTAGAAAGTAATCCAAGCTGCTAGAGACTTGTTTTTGTCCCAGTTTAAAGGTCTAAATATGGTCACCTTATTGTTGTTGTGCAGTGCTTTGACAGAGACGTCCACTGTAGCAGTAGGTGCATCTAAAAACAGCAGCTGATTATCGTGCAAGCTTATGGTCCAACCTGATGGAGCTCTAAGTGTGTGTGGAGCTACCTCAGCCATCTGGGCTACAGAGAAACAAATCCCTCAATCCGCTTTATGCAGCCTTCCACTCACTAAGCTCTCCCCGGCTGGTTACAGGTGACTTACTATTCTTCAGGAGCTGTGTGTCAAGACACTGAAACTAGACTTTTATTTTTGTAAGACTCTTTAAGATAACTTCCCACAATGGGGTGTTCACCATCCAAAGGAAAGTTATTCTCTAAATCAGACAATGGCTCTACTCTGGAAAATCCTCAATTGGAAGAATCCCCACAGGACTGTGTCAAAGCTGGATCAGCAGAAAAGGAAAATGTGGAGGAAAATGTGCCTCTACCCTCTGCCAAAGAATATGTTCCGGACCAAGACTTTCAGATTCTCGTGGACTCAAAAAACAATGTCATGGATAATAAAATGGATGCAATGGCACCCGACGGAATCGCCGAAGTCCAAGAACCAGAAGAAGTTATAAGAACACAGAGAAGACCGAAAAACAAGAAAAAAAGATTTAACGAAAAACTGAAAAAGGCCTCCATCACTAAAGTGGACTTCCCTCCGCACATGGTGAGAGCCCACCAAGCGGCCTATGACTTTATCAATCCGAACATCTCCAAATTTGAGAGCTTACTAGAACTGCTGGACCAAGCCGCTCACACGCAGCTCTCCCTTCAGCCCATGATGTCTGCTTTAGTCCTGCGTTTTGAAGAGATGAACCAGGCTCTGGAGGAGATGGCAGAGGAGGGTGAATTAATGCTAAAAGAACATGGAGACTACATGGCTTTACCTACTGGCATGATGGGCCCAACTATTACGTCAGTACTGAAATTAAGCAATGATAAAATCTTTCATTCTGACCCACCTCCAGACCTACTCCAGCAATTGCTCAGGCATTCCACAGAGAAACTGAAGTGTGTGGGGGGGTCGTTCCAGGCTGTGGGGGACACTACTTTAGAGGAAGCTGTTGAGTACTTCACATCTCTCTCCAAAATGCTAGTTGGGAAAATGAAAGCCAAGCACAATGCTGAGCAACGGATAGCCCTGGTTCTGGCCCAAGTGGAGGCAGCTGCGATGGGGAAGAGTAACCCTGAAGATTTGGCACTGCACAGTGAAGACAGTGGCATTGGGGGGGAGAATGACAGTTTCACCGGCTCAGACCGACAGCGAAGACACAGGGGCAGTGCTGGGTCTGGAAGCAGCGCTTCGGGAGCCAACATCCGAGCTGTTCTACCCAATAACCACACAATTGAGCATAATGAGGAGGAAGAGGAGGAGGATGACATTGATGATGAAGATGATGATGATATGCCTGTACGACAAAGGTCCAACTCGTCCCCCCCAGATCCCAGCCAACCATTTTTCAACATGCACAGAATGCCAACTAAAGGACGTAGACCACAAACTGCGACAGGGACCAATGGACTTGTCCAAGGTTTAATCAGAAGACAGCCTTTAGCTCAGCATGAAACCATTTTGGACATAACTGAGGTACGAAGACACTCAATCACGGGACCAAGCTCAAATATAAGACTGAATAAAACAAACTCAGTGTTAGCATCACAGCACCCTAAACCCCCGTCAGTGAGGAGGCTGATCAACTCCTTCAGTAATCTACCAACTAACAGAAGGACAACCAGGAAAACACTGTCGAACACTCCAGCAGAGGGTGCTCAAATCTGGACAGAGAACAGAGAGGATCCAGATGAGGACAACCTGCCCCCACCCCCTCCTGAGGTATTGATGGACAATTCCTTTCAAATAACTGAGAAACAGTGCAGAACAGGAAATGAAAAGGAATCTCAGAATGGTGCTTTATCAGCAAAAAACAAAAGACAAGGATTACCCCATCGTCTGAAGAATACAGTAGAACTTTTGCCAAACAGAGCAAGTGTCAAGGCAAAATTGAATGTCTCTTCAGCCAATCCAGATACTACTGTGGGCCCACAAGAAGAGGGACAGCAGCAGGGAGCAGCTGTTGATCCTGACAGTAGTCTATACCAACAAGCACGTGCAATCATTCACATTCGGAGTGCAGCAGGGACAATGCAGCCCCCTCTGAGGAGTGAGAGCACAGATGCCCACGAAGGTGATACGTCCTTCAGCCTGCCTGTTATAGCACCACCAGTGTCCAGAGTGCGCTTGCCTCCATCATGTCCGCCAGTGCGACACAGATACCCAAGTCCACCTGTGAGGCCTCAGTCCAACACCTCCCGTCCAGGGTCCCCAAAGACAATCACTCGAGCCACAGACAACCCTGTGGAACAGATCATTCCCTCTGTGTCCTTCCGGGATGCACGCTCTGTCTTCTGTCAGAACGAAACACCTGTCCCACATTGGAGCTCATGTGGAGCGTCAGTCCTTCCGAAACCATGGGGTGAAGGCTCCAGAGGCCGGACAGGAAGCAGAGCCATGGACTCCCCCCGTCGCACACAGTCTGAGCACAGGCCTATCACCATCCGTACAGGGGCCACCAAGCATGACCACTGCCTGGCTGCTGCTGGGCTCTGAAAACCTCATCCAAAAACCCCATCCAAAAACAATGGCACACAGCTTTATGTTAAACAGTAAAATGTAATGGAACAGACCTATGACAAAAGGTTAGCCTTCTGAAAACCTTATATATTTCAGGAATTTAGTGTGGTAGACCGGACCTCCTTCCCCACGGCCTCTCTCTTAATCTTAGCAACTAATGTGCTGCTCAGCCGGACCAGGACACAGAGGGAAGAGCTCATATTAAGTCAGCTTTTGTCTTTGAGTTCAATGTGGAAGCAATTTGCATTCATTTGAAAAAGCCTACACTGTTTTCACAAGTAAAATCATTTTTGTTTTGAAAAGAAAAGTTACTTTGAAGATTTCACTCCTCAAGTACCTGGGCCAATATGTGAAAGCGATCGTTGCCTGTTTTGAGTGCATCTAAGGATTTTTTTAAAAGTCAACTTGTCAGCAATTCTTTTTTGATTAGCTGACTATAGTTAAATGATTATTTATTGATTTCTATTGTTTGATTTTTAAAATAAATGTCAATCAAATTATCTCTTTACATTTGATTTAATACTGCAGCTGTCTTTGTTGTAAAATGTCTTTTGGCTTAGCGTTTGTAAATGATCAAAATATGATTTAATATTTGACAAGTCAAAATTATTCTGACTAATCTTTGCAGCCATAATTTCCTGCTCTTTTTTCTTTCTTCTTGTATGGTGGATTTATTGTGTAAATAAAAAGCATTATTGACAATAATATAGCTTTCCTGTCCCTGCATGCATAAGAGCACACCCCAAAACCAGCTCATTCTTAGGGATTAAACACTTCTTGCACAGACATAATTTATTATGTTATTAATTTATTATACATTTTTAATTCAAGTGACTGGGCAGGAGAGGAACGGCACTCTTGTAAGAAACAATACTGCCATCTACTGTACCAAGTTAAATCCTATTTAAGTGCACATCTGAAAGTGAAAGTGTTTTATGTTGCACCTTAATGCCGAGACAAGTTCCTATGTTAGTGAATTTTGTTAATTGACAATGGCAATAAACCCTTTCTGATTCTGATTCTGAAAGTGTTGACAATCAAACATACTATAGGTCTATAAACCTTTGAAAAATACCTAAATATTAAGACAATGCTATGGATTTTACCCTATAAGCTTTGGATTCAATGATTAGTTTCATATATATATGAAATAAATATATATATATATATAAAGATTAAACATAAAACAGAACAGAAAGCACATTTTAAAATAAAAATACCAAACAACCAGAGAAACACAGTCATGGCACAATTAATTCAAATGTTTAATTGAAAATAAAAATTCCGTTTGGTCCAAAGCCGGTAAAATTTGTCCAATTTCCAAATTAAAAAAGATTTTTTTCCCCCCATCCATTTATTTGTGGTGGCCTTTTTCCCCGACGCCATAGTACGTTCCAAATGTAGCTTCTGTAACTAAATACACTTTCAAAGTATTCATCATGTTGTTAAGGCTATTTTTTTCCCAACAAGTTCTATCCACAAACTGATCAAGTTAGGCCTACCTGACTTCATCTGATGATAGCATAGGAGGACCATCACGATAAGGCGAGTCAAGCCTGTTCGTGCCGTAGTTGACCATCCCAGCGTGGTCTTTAGAGTCGGCTCGACACACTTTTCCTGAATCCACCGCACTACTACATAATGCACGGGGGTTGCACAGCAAGGGCCCTTCTTTGGGTCCCTGTTTTGGCCCCCTGTTTTGGCCCCGTGAGTACCGTGGAGCAGCAGCTGACGTCACTACGCTGAGAGCTGCGCATTGTGCGCAAAGAGCTACGCGCTGTAGTTGGGTGTGAAGATGGCGGACGAGGAGGCCGAGAAGGACCGTGATCCTAAAGACGATGTTAATGTTGTTATAACAGAATTAAAACAGCGCTTAGAAGAATTGCAGGAAACTGCGGCCAAAGAGAGCACAGACTCCCGGGTCCAGTCTTCATTCAACTATTGCCAGGACTTCTGTCGGGTGAGTGCAGTGGACGAGTGCCGAGCCTCCGCGTCTGCTCCCACCGAGCCCCGAGCTCACAGGGATGTGGGGGGCGAAGGACGGGGCAACGGGCTTTTCGGCTGTATATAACATAAAGCGAAGGTGTTCTCTGGTCATTCTGTACGTGCTTATACGTCGATAAGTTGCAGAGTTGCTGATAGCTAATGTTTTAGCTTAGCTTGCATCTGCTAAAAATGTCTTAGCGTCTTGCTATCAAACACTTTGTATTGCCATACATCTGTATATGTACATTGTTTGTATTTGTATTGATGGTGTTTTTTTCCACACGTTTGACCGTAGTGTGTAGTGTCCGTCTGCAGACCCCGTACTCCCCCAACACTCCGTGTTTAGTGTGTTTAGCTCTGTGCGCGTTCACGCCTCCATCAGTCTCTGATTGTCTCTGTTCGTGTCGGGGCTGTGCATTGTCTCTGCGATGTTGGACCTGGCTGAACGAAGGCCAAAGTTAAACTGGAAAAGCCCCATCGTCATTTGTGCAGCTCACAAATGGGATGTATTTCATAGATTCCCCGTTGCTTTCATGCATGTGTACGTGCCAAATGAAACGCACGCATTCACAGGGTTCATTATGGTCGAACAGTGCACGTGAGGGCCCCACAATCAGACCAAAGGCTCCCCACACGGTTCGGCGCACACCCGTCAATATGCGCTCATCGTCCGGTACTGGTTCTCAAAAACAAACGAAACTGCCATTTGACCTAAATCAAATGATCTAAATAATGTTTACGTACCCACATTATTAAAGGTTTATGGTTTAATTGTTTTAATATATTTGATCAGAGGACGAGACTGAAGAAATGGTCATCTTACTGATCAAGTAAATACAGTATTTACACCAGAATTAGATTTTCTATGCACCCCACGTGGAACAAACATGTAAATGGTGCAAATTTTTATGGCGTAATTTAAAGCAACAGTACTTTGTTATAGCCATATAATTAACATGATGGGCGGTACAAACAAATCATAATTTGGAAAGCAGCTTCGTTGGGGGTATTTTATGGCGGTTGGTATCCATACTGTTACGTTACCACCATTCTTTAGACTTTATTCTTCAGACTTTATTCTTCAGACTTTATTCTTCAGACTTTATTCTTTAGACTTTATTCTTCAGACTTTATTCTTTAGACTTTATTCTTTAGACTTTATTCTTCAGACTTTATTCTTTAGACTTTATTCTTCAGACTTTATTCTTTAGTCTTTAGTCTTTATTCTTTAGACTTTATTCTTTAGACTTTATTCTTCAGACTTTATTCTTCAGACTTTATTCTTTAGACTTTATTCTTAAGACTTTATTCTTAAGACTTTATTCTTAAGACTTTATTCTTAAGACTTTATTCTTAAGACTTTATTCTTAAGACTTTATTCTTAAGATTTTATTCTTTAGACTTTATTCTTTAGACTTTATTCTTCAGACTTGCCTTGTTGTTGTTGTTGTTGTGTTACTTCCAATGGCGGCCGGAAATAGCCAACAAATGTATGTGAAATTATAATACAAATGTTTGATTAAAAATAACTTTCCTTTTGAAATATAAAATACAAATTGCCAACATTGAATTTTGAACATTTCAAAATGTGCAATTTTAACACATAACTGTTACTCTTGAAGACTTAACATGTTTCGTACAATGACCCACCTAAAGTAACACTTGATTTATTGTGATTGTGAGTTTTATTTGTGCAATCTTCCACACCAACCAGTAGCTTAAGTACTAATGCATTACTGTGTTGATACATCATGTTAATTTGACATGACTATTAAATGGCAAAATGTTTGAGTCCTTCATTATAAATCTAATGATTACATTTATATATCCACCTAACCTAAGATTGATCTGTGGTTAGGGTCTCACTAGAACCAATCTGTGAAGACTCGTTGAAAGCCGCTAGGACGTTAAAAAAATACTTCACGCTGATTGGTCGAAGCATCACAACAGTGGAAGAGGCAGAAAGATCTAAATTGTTTTAAATCCAATGTTCAGAAAAGCACAGTCCTCTTTCTCATCCACAAATTAACAAAGTGCCATTGTGTACATGTTTTTGAAAAACAAAACAGTCTGTATTTTTCCTAAAATAGTCTGAAGTACGGTCATCAGCACTGCCATGTTTGTTTTGGTTCAGGTTGTTTTGACTTCCGCCCAAACCGCAATGCTGCTCTGTGATTGGTTCCAGTCCCACCTGTGGGCCCTAAATGCAATGTGATTGGCCCGTTAAACCACTGGCTCAGACTGCAAATGAATCAGTGGGAGTCTAAAAATATGGATTCTCAAGATTTTGTGAACTCACTTAAATCGCGAACATTCATCTTGCTAACAAGGTTAAAAGCCACCTCCATTGGTCTTCAAACTCTTCACTGTAACATTCATACACCAGCACATCTCAGGGAGATGTCCTTAGAGTTAGAGTCTGACTGTTCAATAAACACTACAGAAGTTCCAACCCATATGAATATATATATGAATATATATATATATATAGTATATATATATATATATATATATATAGTATATATATAATATATTTTTATATAATAAATATATATATATATTTTATATATAATATATTTTATATATAATATATTTGTGTGTGTGTTTTTTTCTCATGTTTTATTTTTTTCCTTTGTGTATGTTTTATGTTTGTTCTTGTTGTTTTATGGTTAAAAACAAATATTGTATGTTTCCACACAAGCAAAAATGTTACCCAAAACTGAAACTGACTGGTGCGCCACCATGCGCCTGCACAACACTACATCCTGTGTCAAATACTGAATTATTCTACACGGGACACAATGTATTAATTTACAATTGCTACATGGTCAAAAAATGTTTAGGGTGTTATATTAATCGATCTTATGTTTTGAAAGCTGAGCTTATCCTGACATCAATAACATATGTAACATTTTTTCGCTTTTATATTTTTCACAGGAATAGTCATTTTGAGAAATCAACAGCCTAATGCCTTTGTGACCTTTGTAGGCCCTGCTGGAATATGCAGGCCGCTGGCGGATCGAGGATGAGCCTTTACCTGTGGTTCAGGTGTACATTGCTGCCCTGCAGAGTTTTGCAGAGACATCTGCTCACCTGTCAGTGGAGTGTGACAACGTGCCACTCGTAGTGGACAGGTTAGCACGGTAAGTGTCAGTCGTTTTCTTCCACACTTTGAATCAGATTTCTTTGAGTTTTATATTTCCTGGAAAGTTCATCTCACATTTTCTGTCTAACTCATAGGAGTTTTCTGGAACTATTGCTGTCACTAAAGGAGCTTTCAGATGACATATGGAATGACTTCAGGTCATGTGTTCAGGTAATGAAAAAGCACAAATACCACCCACTGTTACCACACCTTATATTTAAGGGGTCATTAGAGCATAAAAACAATACAAATCAAGTGGACAAGTGGACAAATAACTAATGACAACCGTTTACGATTCCTATCACAGTGTAGAGATGATTTCCATTCCTCAATTGTTGTAAAGAGGAATTGTATGATTGTGTTTGAATGCACAGCTTGGTCTTTAATTCTACTTACTACAGAGCATAACTGTAAACAAGCATAAGGCATTGTTCTGTATATTACTTTCCTATGCAGTGGGCAGCAGTACTCGTGGAGAAATTCGATTTCATGGAAGTTTCAGTTAAAAGTACAGACCTGCCAATTTGTTTGCAGTTATGCTTTTTGACCACCCCAATTGATATACTAAAAGTATACAAAAGCTGTCAACCACGTTTTTGCTCCAGTGGCTCCATTCGCCACAGCTTTATTCTCTCCCTTTCTATCAGATCTGTGTATCATTTTCATTTTTTTGGGGGGAAAGAGCAACACAAAGTGGCAAACAATTGTGAAATGAAAGGAAACTTATACATGGGTTCCAGATTTATTTGAACATTTTGAAACAAATGTAGCAGTTTTCAGATCTTGCCACAGATTCTCAGTTGGATTTAGGTCTGGACTTTGACTGGGGCATTCTAAAACATGAATTTGTTTTGTTTTAAAACATTCCATTGTAGCTCTGGCTTTATGTTTAGGGTCGTTGTCCTGCTGAAGGTGAACCTCTGTCCCAGTCTCAAATCTTTTGCAGACGCTAACAGTTTTACTTCCAAGATTGCCTGTATTTGGCTCCATCCATCTTCCATCTGAGCAGCTTCCCTGTCTTTGCTGAAGACAAGCACTTCTACTGCACGATGCTGCAGCACCATGTTTGACAGTGGAGATGTCGTGTTCAGAGTCATGTGCCATGTTTGTTTTCCACCTCACATAGCGTATCGCTTTTAGGCCAAAACGTGAAGTTTTGGTCTTGTCAGACCAGAGCACCTTCTTCCACATGCTTGCTGTGTCTTCTGACAAACTACGAGGGGACTTCTTGTGGCTTCTTCTTGCGGCTTCTTCTTGCATAAAAGCCAGATTTGTGTAGTGCGCGACTAATAGTTGTCCTGTGGACAGATTGTCCACCTGAGCTGTGGATCTCTGCAGCTCCTCCAGAGTTACCATGGGCCTCTTGACTGCATCTCTCATCAGAGCTCTGCTTGTTCAGCCTTTAAATTTTGGTGGACGGCCATGTCTTGGTGGGTTTCCATTTCCGGATGATGGATTGAACAGTGCTCTGTGAGATGTTCAACACTTGAGAAATCTTCTCCACAACTTTATTCCTGACCTGTCTGGTGTTTTCTTTGGACTTCATGATGCTGTTTGCTCCTCTTAACTTCTACTACTGAGATTAGATTACACACAGGTGGACTCTATTGTATCATCAATCTTTCACCAATCATCAGGAAACTTCTGACAGCAATTGGTTGCTCTCAGTGAAAACGGGCTGAATACTTTTGCACCCTACACTTTTCATTTTATTTATTTTAATCTGTAGATCATGTACAATTTTCATTTCACAATTTTATGTCCCTTTTGTGTTGCTCTTTCACCAAAAATAAGTAGAATACTACTACTACTACTACTACTACTATTACTACTACTATTACTACTACTACTTGTAATTTTATTTTTAATTTAGCGCTCTGGTCCTGTCTTGTTTTAGTTCTATCTTTTAAGTTTAAATGTGTTTTTTTTGTTTTGTTTTTTTCTTCCTTCATCTTACTCCTTTTTGAGCACTTCAAACCACTACTACAATTTAAGTTACTTGATAAGTAATTAAGAATTTTATTTTTGGAGCTACAAGTCCTTTCTCTTCTAGATCTATAAAGTCTGAAAATGAATTGAAAGTATTTTAGCAAAAGCAGTGTTAAAAAATGTCCCCAAAATGTTTCAGGACTGTACCTGTATCTGCCTGTACCTGCCCGTGAGCAGGAAGTTAAGTCCCCAAAGTGTGAGACCAGTCACTAGTTCCTACTCTCAAGAGTAGTAACTAAAACAAGCATCAAATGGCGATTGGAACTAAAAAGGTTTCTACAGTTAATTTAACAGTCCTTTTCCATTTGTTCCCACTTGGCTCTACATGGCTGTGCAGGTCATGGTTTAACAAAGAAAAGTGTTGGTAAAATTGATACGGTTATTAAAAAAAATATTATATTTTGTAGAATATCGTGAACAATATATTAATTATTGCATGTAATTTGATATTATCGTATCATGAGCTGTGTATTGCTTTTAATCGTGAGGTACCTAGCCCTGGTGTAGTTGGTGCAACTCTGATCCTTATCGGTGGCCTGCACGTTTTGTCTCATGTCTAAAAATCATCTTGTGTCATGTGAAGCAGAAATGCTTGAGAGCCAGGTTGAATTGTTTCAAGTAAAACGGGGTACTCATGGAAAAGGGCACTGCCTGTCCAAAAAAAAAAAATTGCCATTGAAAATAAGAGTTGCACACTTTATAATATTTAGTAGGGCCTCCTTTAGCTTTGATCAAAGCACATATTTGCTGTGGCATAGTTTAAATAAGTTTCTGCAATATTCAAAGTTTTATTTCCATCCAGTGTTGCATTATTTTTCACCGGTTGATCTTGTATTGATGATGTTAGAGTGACCACGGCACAAAGCCTTCTCCAGCTCATCCCAAACACTCTCACTGGGGTTCAGATCTGTAGTAGAATAGTTTCTGCTTCTCCTTAGATGTTTTAATCTGCTTGATGCCAATGATTTGACCCTTCTCAAACACACTGACATCTTCTCCATGACCACGGGATTTGTCTTTCCACATGGTTGTTTCAGAAATGAAAAGCCACTCACTGCATCAGTTGTGTTTGAATACCGTGTTGCAGCTGAAAGATCATCACCCTCAGCAGTTATCCAGTAGGAGGGTCTGCTGTATTTGCTTTGTTGAATCCCAGTGGTGACTTCTTTTTTTTTTTAGACAAGCAGTGTATGTCACAAAAATATGGTGGGGAAAATTAAAATGTGTAGTTAAATCTAAAGTGTTGAAAATTCCCAAAGACATCAATATCCTTGTTGAAAAAAATACAATTAAAAGCCTTTATTACGGCATTGCTACCACATGTCTTTTTGCATATGCATGTACCCACACAGCGTTCCTCATATTTTTATTCAGGTCATAAAAGTAAAGTTAAACACGTTATTGGTATCTTCTTCACGAAAATGCAAAAAAAAAACAAGGTTGGCAGGTCTGAAAGACACGTCTGTTTACTTCATAAAACATTTTAACCAGTCTGGGATTTACCTTGCACAATCGCACTGTAGAGATTGGATTTAATACTGCACACACAATCTGTTTTGTGCAATTTCCTAATGTAATAAACATATCTGTTGTTAATCAGAAGATAATTGATCATAAACGACACAATTAAGTTTCCATTAATGTTCAGGTTTCACATGGCAAACTCCAGGAGAATGGAATCACCCAGCTCTCCATGCTATGGACCCTGGGCCAGCAGACAGGGGTTTGGACCAACCCTATACTGCAAGGCCTTCTGTCGGGAGAAGAACTAAAGACCACACAAAGTGAGTGAAATACTTCTGATATGATTTTGGTGATTATTATTCCTAATTTTAAGGGTCCTCCCCTAGGGAATTTTGGCTAAAATGTAATTTGAGTAATTCTATGTAATTTTCTGTTCTCTGGGTTTTTCCACTGGTCTGATATAGAACAACAGTCAGTTGTTTTAGACTATATCAACTTTATAACCTTTATAGGGACTGTGGCTGGAGGTCTGCAGCCTCACACTGGACAGACGCCTCAGACAACAGTCCAGTCCTAAAATTTTGTGCAGACTCCTGGATTTATGTGTTACATTTCATTTATGAGAATTCAATGTATGTTTTCCGAGAAATGCGACAGCAATTCATGCTTTGAAAGTTTCATCTGCTGTTTTGCTCATAAAATCATGAATAAACAGCAGATTGTCAAAATATATATAGAACCAAACTTTGATCTCGCTCCTTGTGCTGTTAATTGACCAAACTCGTGCATACACTCCACACTGGGGCAGCGACTGGGATCCTGTGGTTGTGCGCAGGACACACTCACCTTTTTCAGAAATAATGACTTGACTGCAGAAGAATAAAGATAATTCAAACATGGTTAAAAGTTCTTTAATTATTTCAAGCATAATTTTGGTTGATTACAAACGACAATCTCTTTTGTATTCAGTTGAAAATTTGCTGGTTGAGGAAGGACCCTGCCTGTTGGAATTGAGAGTGAAACAGCTGATTAAAGATCAGCATCTGAAGAAAGCTGCACAGCTGGCAAAGGTCTGCTCCGAGAGTGCTTTGTGTGATGGAAAGGCAAATTTCAAGCAGATGTACCTAGTCTGTCTCTGCACTACCTTACAGCAGGATCAACTCATGGAAGAGGCAAGGCTACATTTTTATCTTTTACATGTTAAATGGGCTATGTTTTTGTTAATATCTCTGTGATGTTTTTGTCTTGTTTGTTAATATGAATATTTTGTGGTTTTTGTTTTTTTTTCTAGCTTAATAAGGTGGACTGTCAGGATGCACTGGAGATGATCTGTAACCTGGAGTCTGATGGTAATGAAAAAGCAGCCTTCACGTTATGTTCTGCCTTCTTGACCCGACAGCTCTTGCAAGCAGATGCTTACTGTTCTTGGTGAGTTTTATATAGTTTATTTATTTTAAATAATAGTTCCACTAAGTACCTGACATATATTTTCCAGGGAGCTGACTTTGTTCTGGAGCAAACTTCTGAAGCGACTTGAGCCCTCAGAAAAGGCTTTTCTAGACAAATGTGCTCAGATGTCTTCATTGTCCAAAACTGTCTATCACATCTTGTTCCTCATCAAAGTCATCCAATCTGAGGTTAGTTACTTTACTCCCCAAATGTAACACCGTGCTGCTTAAAACTTGTACTGTGAGGAAAATAAGTATTTGAACACCCTGCAATTTTGGAAGTTCTGCCACTTAAAAATGATGGCGGGGTCTGAAATTTTCAACGTTAATGCTTTCCCACTGTGAGAGACAAAATCCGGAAATCACATTGTATGATTACTTCATCATTTTTTTGTATATTATTACTGCAAATAAGTATTTGATCACCTGTGAAAAATTGATGTTAATATTTGGTACAGAAGCCTTTCTTTACAGTTACAGAGGTCAAAGGTTTCCTGTAGTTCTTGACCAGGTTTGCACACACTGCAGCCGGGATTTCGGCCCAATGCTCCACACAAATCTTCTCTAGATCTGTCAGGTTTTGGGACTGTCGCTGAGCAACATGGGCTTTCAGCTCCCTTCAAATATTTTCTATTGGATTTAGGTCTGGAGATACCTTCATAATCTTGATCCAATCCACAAATGTTTTAGCAATGTTTTTCATTGCTTGAGGACAGGCCTACATGTGCTTATTGTATGGCAGTATTGTGGTAATCGGTCAACATAAAGATAAATAAATCTCAGTACAACGCATTTACCTTGCTTGTTTGTTTGATATTTTAATGATTATGCTACTGTGTTTGTAGGAAAGAAAGCCGTCAGGCTCACGCTCTTGTGTTAGGTTTCGTTTTTTGCATCAGTAGTGTTACAAAACAGTAATGCAGCCTTGTGTTCGGAGGAGAATGTTCCAAACCAATTAAGGACTTAAGAGGTTTTACCTCAGTTTTGCTTTGCCTGAATGAACAACACAAAGGGATTGTTGGTAAACTATATAGGTTATACAATGTTGATTATTGGAAACGCAAGAGTACGCTAACGCTTGGCAGTTATAACACTGGTGCGCAGTACCGTAGTAGTAACGTAATGCGTTAGTTTTCCAGGGCAGTAACAAGGTAAAGTAACGAGTTGCTTTTAAAAGTAACGCTACCCAACACTGCTCCTTGGTTATCCTGGATGTTTGCTTCAGGTCATTGTCATGTTGTATGACCCAGCCATGACCCATCTTCAGTGCTCTGACTGAGGGAAGGAGGTTTCTTACACAAAATCTTGCAATACACGGCCCCATTCATTCCTTCCTTAATAAGTCGTCCTGTCCCCTGTGCAGAAAAGCACCCCCAAAGCATCATGTTCCCACCCCCATGCTTCACAGTAGGGATGGTGTTCTTGGGATGGTACTCATCCTTCTTCCTCCAAACACGGCGTGGAGTGGAGTGGAGCTTGTACCAAAAACTCATCTGACCACATGACTTTCTCTCATGACTCCTCTGGATCATCCAGATGGTCATTGGCAAACTTCAGACGGGCCTGGACATGTGCTGACTAAAGCAGGGGAACCTGCCGTGCGATGCATTATTTTAAACCATGATGGCGTAGTGTATTACCCATGGTAACCTTTGAAATTGTGGTCTCAGCTCTCTTCAGATCATTGACCAGCTCCTCATGTAGTCCTGGGCTGATTCCTCACCTTTCTTATCATCATTGATACCCACTGGGTGAGATCTTGCATGGAGCCCAGGTCCGAGGGAGATTGAGAGTCATCTTAACCTCCTCAATTTCCAACAATTTCTCCAACAGTTGTCTACAATTTGGGCTCTGGTGTCTTTTGACAGCTCTTTGGTCTTGCCCATGGTAGTAGTTGGAATCTGACTGATTTTGGGGTGGACAAGTGTCTTTATGCAGCTAACAAGTTCAAACAAGTGCTCCTAATTTAGATTAATAAGTGGAGTAGTGGTGGACTTTTTAAAGGCAGACTAACAGGTCTTTGGGAGACAGAATTCTTGCTGATTGGCAGTTGTTCAAATACTTATTTGCAGCAATAACATACAAATAAATGATTCAAAAATCACACAATGTAATTTCCGGATTTAGAAAAAAAAATTCTGTCTCTCACAGTGGAAATGCTTCTATGATGGAAATATTTATGGATTTGGACTTCTCTAAGATTGTGTCTTTTCGATTTCAGATCACCGAGGGTGGTCTACCAATGTGCATTGAAATGTGCATAAGGGCTCTCCGGATGCAGTCAGAGGATGGAAACACAACAGCCACGGTCTGTAAAACCATTGCCTGTTTGCTTCCCAACGATCTTGAGGTGAAGCGTGCCTGCCAGCTCACAGTGTTCCTCTTGGAGCCGACAGTGGACTCGTACTACACTGTGGAGACTCTTTACAACGAACCAGATCAAAAAATGGATGAAGAAAAAATGCCAGTTCCCAATTCGTTGCGTTGTGAGCTGCTTCTTGTCTTCAAAACACAGTGGTCTTTTGACCCGGAGTTCTGGGATTGGAAAACACTGAAACGCCACTGCCTTGCTCGTATGGGACCGGAGGCTTCCATAGTTTCTTCCATTGACTCACTGAATGATACGGATGATCCTGAGGAGGAGGAAATGTACATTGATGATGGGTTTTTGGAAAGTGCTGATCGAATTGTCAGTGGCACGTATGAACTAACAGACAAATTGGACAGGAAACAGAAAAACAGAGAACAGAAGAAGCTGCGAGAGAAGGGATTTATTTCTGCCAGGTTTCGAAACTGGCAGGTCTACATGCAGTACTGTGTGCTGTGTGACAAGGAGTTCTTGGGCCACAGAATTATCCGTCATGCACAAACTCACTTCAGCAGAGGCGTGTACAGTTGCCCCATTTGCGCTCAGTCCTTTAGCTCAAAAGACACCCTGGTCCCTCATGTCACCTCACATGTTAAACAGTCATGTAAGGATAGGCTAACTGCAATGAAGACCAACAGGAAACTTGCTAATCCTAAAACTGCTGCCCCTGTTATAGCTGCTATAATGGCCAAGACTGAAAGTGATGTGTCGGAAGGTGGTGGTTCACTGGGGCAAAAAAATGCTTGTGTTCAAAATGTTAAGGCTCAACTTTTAGTTGACCGCGGTGAGGATCACGTATGTCCTGTTGGAACATGCAAAAAGACCTTCAAGTTCTACAGAAACCTCCTTGCCCATGTGAGATCCCACAATGAGAACGAGGAGGCCCTGTCTTACCTTGAAATGCAAAGTAAGAAAGTGGTGTGTCAGTATTGTCGGCGCCACTTTATCAATGTTAACCATCTTAATGATCATTTACAAGTCCACTGTGGTGCAAAGCCATACATATGTATTCAGCTGAACTGTAAAGCGAGCTTTCTCTCAAACACTGAACTGCTTGTTCACCGAAAAACACATCCTTCATTTAAGGCGAGATGCTTGTTTCCAAATTGTGGTAAGATTTTTAACGAAGCATTTAAGCTCTATGATCATGAGGCAAAGCATTACAAAACGTTCACTTGTAAATCTGTTGACTGCGGCAAGGTTTTTCATACACAACAACAGCTGGATTTGCACTCCAAATGTCATGTTATCAGAAAAGAGCTAGATGTTTCTACTCCTGATGAGCATCTCCAAGCCCCACAGACTAGTTCATTTAATATGGCCCCAAGTATTCCTGAAGCACCACCACTAAAAGAAGCACATCTCCAACCCCCACAGACTAGTTCATTTAATATGGCCCATAGTATTCCTGATCCACCACCACTAAAAGAAGCAGACAATTCAACTGAGAAATGCAGAGCTGAAACTGTTAGTGTTGGCAAACCAGAGACCCTTGAAAATTTGCTGAAAGCTTCTCAAACTCCAATCAAAACTGTGGATCGTTATGAAATCAAAGCGGAAGAAAAAGAATGTTTCATCAGTGAGGCCAGTCAGATTGTAAATGCGCAAATACATTTACAGCCAGAAAATGGATGTTGTAAAAAAGAAGATTCTCAAAACCAGTCTGATCATTTAACCCAGTATCAGAAGCAGCATGCATCGCCATTTGAGGCAACTCTGAATAAAATGCTGCGTGAAAACACGGCTTTACAAAGTCAAATACACGTTTTCTCTAGTAATGTAAATAACGACATAGTAAATTACAGCGACGTGCCTCTCTGTACTGCAGCTAGGCCAACATTACCACCGACACAACCTATTCCTACTCCTTTAGCTGTAAAGTTGCCAGCCGTTCCTCCAGCCGTGGCCACGCTATCTGTAAAGCAAAAAGAAGAATTTGCTAAAATAGAGACTGTTTTGAGAGAGAGATATCATTGTCCATTTGAAAACTGCACAAGAAATTATAGTTGTTACAAAAGTGTTAGCAAACACATTAAAACGTCCCATCCAGAGTTGTATGCAATACGCAAAATACCCCGAAGTGAAATTAGGGTAACATACGTTTCTGGTTCACCACTGGTTCCAAAGCCTGTTGTTGTCAAAACGCAAGACAATCAAAATTTAGAAATGGTGAGGCCAAAGATCATTCAGCCTACACCTTATACAAACATGGTTGGAAATTATAACGCTGTAAAGTTACCTCCACCTGTAACTGTAAACCAGACTGGCCCTCAGATAATGGAAAATGTTTTAAATCCTATTGTGGTGGCTCAATTAAAAACCAGTCTCACACCGCAAACTTGCTCACAAATACAAAAAAGCTTACCAAAGGTCCCACAAAAGGAGCAAGTGCAAAACTTTAGCAGTTCAATAACAAATTTACCCAGACACCCTGAGTTTATAACTGCATCTTTGTTGCCTAAAGGTCTCGCAGAGTCAAACCCAGCTATCACTCTAACAAATTCTATTCCAAGTATTCACCTGCCTCCTTGTAGTCAGATAAAAACTCAAGACGTTCGGACAGTGTGGTCTGCTCCTCCTCAATCTCATTTAAGTAACAACACTTGCCAATTACATCCGACCAGGTTATCGACATCTGTCAGTATGCCTATGCCAGCTAATAATCGCACTTCTATTTCCACAAATCCAAATAACATTTTGGTAAATTCCTTAACAAATGCACAAAAAGACATGCAAAGTAGTGCTCAACATCTTTACAGACCAACTGCCACCAATGTTCTTTTACCTAAAGTCCAAATAAAAACTGAAGGGCAAAATCTGTCCTTGTGGTCACCGGCCTCTGAAATTAAGCATGTTCAATCTGGTAGCCCTTCCCAAATGCTCACAAACAGGCCTGTGATAGCTGCCAATGCTCCAGTTCCCCTCAAAGATCCTTCTGGCAGTCTCTTGGGTTCAAACCTAAGTAAAACACCAACATCTATTACGCATTGTAGTTCTCTGCCTCTTTACACACCACCATCAGCAAATGCTGCACTGACTTTGTATGGGCAATCAAACCTCTCCCAAACAGGCCACCAAATGTCTCGCCAAATTCAAAAGACACAGATTGCAAATGTTAAACCTTCACAAATACTTCCTAAGGTCATGAACAATTCTAATGCACCCATCCCTACTACATGTTCAAATTATAACCCTGTACAGTCAAACATGGCAGCACATGTTCCAGCAACAAGCCTGCAAATGAGTACTAAACCTCTAGTACCTGCTAACATTAAAAGAGAGGAGAACTGTGATGTCAGTTCTTTCACAATGCCGAGAGATTCAACAGAAAACACAAATAAATATACTAATTCAGTGCAAAATTCTTCTAGCCAACCTGGAAACCTAGATACTCCAGACAATAATCCAGCAAATTGCAAAACAGTTAGAAAAAGAAATAAGGTCAGGTGGCCAGCAATTGTTAGAGATGGGAAATGGTTTTGTTCACGGTGTTACAGAGCATTTAGTAGTTCAAAATCTCTTGGTGGTCATTTGTCTAAGCGAACGGCATGTATACCATACAATGAGCTAGAACTGAACGCTGATCTCCCAGCATCATTTCTTGACCTTCTTAATTCAGACCAAATGGTTAATCGTCAGCAAAACTTTCCAAATAATCCATGTCAGACCATCAAAAACGGACCCCACTCTTCAAAATCACTTAAATTGTTGGAGCAAAAAGGCTGCACTTCTCAGAAATGCCAAGAAAAGTTAAATGGGGAGACGAGCAATGACATTCTTAAGCAAATCATGACAGCATCTAATATGGAGGACCTGTTTGTGCCATCACACATGCCTCAGTTCCAAAAACCTTGCATTTCTTCTGGGACAGCTTTTCAAAGAAGCTCTGTCAAACAGTCTATAGATGGTGCGGGTCGTGACGTTGGCTTATCTAAAATTCCTAATTGTCCTCAATCAAGGCCACCGGGCAGTAGATATCCAACGCCCCTACTTTCCCAAGCACTCAAAAATAATAAATCTGCCTCAGTCAAGGCTTGCAGTAGTCCACAAGAAATTAATTCAAAAGATCAAGCATCAGTGACGAGCATGTTTCCACCACTTGTACATCCAAAAAGTCCAGCCACGAACAACACAAAACAACCAGAGAGGAGTAGTTATGAGCAAGATATAAAAAAGAAATTACGAGAGCAAATCTTGGCTGGGGATTTTCAACGCAGAAGCAACTTGGCAAATGTTTGCCATAATTCTGAAGCTCAAAGCCCAATGTCCTGTAGTTCTGAGTCGAGCTCTAAAAATGAGGATTGTCAAATGAAATGGGATGTTAAGGGTTACTCTGCAAATGGAGAAAGCCCTGCCATCATCCCGGGCACTCCAGCTGAAATAGAAGAACTCTTAAAAACAAAAAGCTTTACATGCTTAAGACAAAACTTCAATCCAGCACAGGACATGCAGAGCTCGACAAGCATAGCTCTCAGTCCAGATGTCGACAATGAGCCCCAGCAGCTGTCTCCAAGTCAACAGTGGTGTTTTTCAGAACTTAAGATTGCATTTGAAAAGCTGAACCTGATCAGGGATTCTCCTGAACCAGTTCCTGAGCCTGTCACTCTAAATATAGGTTTAGACAGTTCCAGCACATCCTCAGAAGTAACACTAGATGACTCCTTAGCAATGCCCAAAATCTTTGCCTGTGAGGCTGACAATTGTGCATACAATACATTTTCAAGTGAGGCGTATTGGAGACACCTCTATAAAATCCACAATTACACATTTGAACAAGTTAATGCAGTAAAAAAAAACTATGGACAATATGCTCCATTTCAGTGTCAGAGATGTACGAAAAAATTTACACGCAACCCAAATCTTAAATCGCATTACATATCTGCTCACCAGCTGTCATTTGAAGAAATCAACGAGTTAGACTTGAAGCGTAAAAAGGACAGGGCAGCAATGGCCCGCTTGATTACCTTGCAGAATGGTGGTGCAAGGAAAAGACGTCTGCCAACTTCTGTTCATCAAGAATTACTACACCAGACACAAAGTAATCCAGGGGGAACAACAGTTATCCAGGCTTTGCCCAATACTTCAAAGGATCCTCAAAGAACTGAAACCAATGTTGCTCATCTACCCCAAACAGATGTTCCTCATCCGGCTAAAGGACTACTCTCACCCGGCAAACCGTTAAGCAGACCAGCTGCAATGAAACCGTGTAATGATCTGATTAAGAAAACTGACAAAAAATCCATGTCAAGCGATGCATTAAGTCAATACAAGCCCTACCGCTGTGTTCACCAAGACTGTGAGGCTGCTTTTGCCATCCAGCACAATCTCATCCTCCACTATCGAGCTGTTCACCAATCCGCTCTGTCTGCACTTGAGGTCAACAAGGAGCAAGATCAGATTGAGACTGATGGAGATATGGAGCCGGAGGAGGAAGAGGAGGAGCCATCCATTTCAGAGTTCCGATGTCAGGTCAAAGACTGTTCCCGAGTTTTCCAGCAGGTCCCTCAACTCATGCAGCACTACCTCCGACTACATGAGTTCAGCATTGATAAAGTGGGTGATCTCTTGTCAGTAATTAGGCTTGGAAGATTCACTTGTGGCCACGAAGGGTGCGCTGTATCCTTTACCGCTTTCTGGAAATATATTGCACACATTAAAGAACTGCACAAAGATATCAAGCTGTCCAAGCCGGAAAACATGTACAAATGCGAAATTGAAGGTTGTGATCGTGCCTATGCCACTAAGTCCAATATGCTCAGGCATCTAATGAAAAAGCATAATGATTTTTACCAACTTAAACAAAAAAATCAGCCAAAACCTGAGGATGGTGTAAAACAAAACGCAAAGAAAGAGTATCAACTTAATAAAACAAGTGATGGGAAAGAAAATATTGAGAGTCATCAAACAAGTCCACAGAAAGACAATAATGCAAAAAGAACACGGAAAATAAACAACTATTGGACAAGATATGAAAAACCTGTTTTAAAATCAAATGTTGAAGCATCTGCCATGTGTACTAAATCTTATCCATTACAGTATCCTTGCATGATAAAAGGATGCGAGTCAGTCATGAATTCTGAGAAAAGTATCTTAAAACATTACACTGTCCATGGACTCAGTGAAAAATTTTTGGAACAGCATAGAAGTCACTACATCTTCTGCAAAAAGTTTCCCAGACAGAAAAATGGTTCTGTCAGAAGTGATGACTCTAAATCGGATCAGTCTTCTGATTCTGAACCTGAGCTAACTGGTCTCAATGGCACGGACGAGACGCACTTTGATGATTCCAAACCCTTTCTGCGCAAAAGAACTAGCCCAATCATCCCTGCAGCACTGCTTGATGGACTGTCTAATGACGACAGTTCTGATGGCTCTGTGGTGCTGAAACGCAAGCGCGGGAGACCAAAAAGGATCGTTGAAAAGATTATCAAGCGCAAAAAAATGTCCCATCCACCTAAAGTGTGTGAGAGCAGGGACGAGTGTTCGGACTCATCTGTTCCCCTGTCAGAGAAGGAATTGGACCAGTCTATGTCTTTGGCTGCCTTCAAACCGATGGGATTTGAAATGTCTTTTTTAAAGTTCTTGGAACAGTCAAACAAGCCCCAGCCTTCGCTCTCATGTGAAATCCCACTGATTGGCCCATGGGTCAGATTATCCCAATTGAACACCAAAGAAACCTGTGTAAAATTCAGCAACCGTCAGAATATGAAATCATTGGATAAAGTGAAAATAGTTATGGATAAAACATTTTTGGGTGTGACTGAGATGATGTTAAAACAATTGCAGGATATGCAACCTATGGTTATATTGGAGAAAAAATAGTATTTTTTGGCAGTATCTCAGGACATTCAACTGCACCACATTCTTAGCAGTATAGCTGTTTTATGACTCCAACAATGAACTGTACATTTTTATATATATATATAAAAAAGTGTAAGCATGTTTAACTTATGAACTGAAAACCTGTCTCTCAACATTCACTGTGGGACTGATTGTGGACTTTGTACGCTTGTATTGTGATTAGATTGTAATTTGAAAATGTTGTGTACATATTTTAAAATGCCTCCTACTGCCACCAGCAGATTCACTCTTATTAAATATTTTTTTTTAAATATACATCTGCTTGTTTATACTTCATATCTTACATGTATGTGTCACAAAGAGGGTCCTTGGCCCACGTTCTGTTGGGAAAGAAAATATTTAGAAAAACATTGGGTAGTATGTATGTATTTAATGAATAAGATTAAATACTTATACCTTAGTCTATTCTTTACTTATAGTTACATAATACTATACATATTTTAGTTTTAATATCACACAAAATTGTTATATTATGTGTATATCAGTGGTTCCCAGATTTCAAGCCATTAAAACCAAATTATGCAATTGATCGATGGATCTAGGACCCTTGCTGTATATAATTGGAGTGTCAAAACATTTAAATAAGGTTTAATTGTATTTATTGGAAGATGTTAAATGTGTAATTTGACCCAAATTCAACATCATAATGCTTTGAACACAAAAAATAGATTAAATGCAGTGGAAAATTACTTAAATATCTTAAAATCACTCCTGAGTGCCTTGCAAGTTGACACCCACTTAGGGAACCAAAGACTTATTCAGTCTCTAGGCGGGCTGAAGAGCAGGGAGGACATTCAGACACAGAGCTCTGCTCAACCACGACGTGCATTCTGTATTGTTCTTTGAACTTAAGGAACAAAGGCTTTTGATTGGCGCCACACTTTCCCTTCCAGGTTCTTCATCGCTTTCTCCTCTAGATGTCACTATTCTACAAGCAATGCGCCCTTGTAAGAGCAGCAAGTTAATGCTATAGAGAGATAAGATAAAAACGAACAACTGAATTGTAAGAGGTGACAGATTTCTAGCGAAGTCTTAAATATAATTCACTTTCAGTTTTTCCCCAGTTTTTTCCTTCCTGGATGCACACTGGCAGAAGTGACAATTCATAGGAATGACCCGAGTATGTAACTATTACCTTGGTCAAAAGAGCCAAAGCTCGCCTCATTTAAACAATATGAATATGTTGACACAATATTTGACAATAAAATCATAATGAGATCTATGTTTTCTCAAATGAATGTTGAAAAAGTCAGGATTGTGCTTCTTGAATGCGAATTGTCTCATTTTGGATGGAAACTTGATAATTGATAACTGAAAGGAAAACCCCGCTCCTTTTTTTTTTCTACTCAGCCTTCAGCCCTCAGACTGCCACTTAATTGTAAAACTATATACTATATTTCCATAGACCTCTGGTAAATAACCTAAATAAACCCACCAACTGAAGCAATTAGAAAACATAGGTACTTTAAGACTGTAAAATATGTTTCATGTAGGCATACGCTTAACGGCCTATAAATTACAATAACTTTGGTTTCAAGACAAAATCCATAAATCCGCTACACATACACTTCACAATTTCAGTATTGAATAAACCCGACACTTCCCCCTGGGTCCGGCCAGTCTACTGTTTAATGCTGTAGTCCATGAGGCTTGCTTGTTAGGCAGCACAGCAGTAGACCTATGTTTTAGAGGCCTTGGGGCAGATACTGTTATAGTTATCATCAGCCACACTCTTAGACCGGCTCGGCAGGTTTTTCTTTACACTGTGGAGTGGGTCCTGCGTCTGTGTTTGCCGTGGGCTGTGTGCACACAGAGTTGTTGACAATAGACACAGGTGGTTGGTTGTGGCCCAAGTTTCTCTCCTCCACTGGGATGTAGCGCCTAGTGAAGCATTTCCAAAGCCGCTTCCAGAGAATGTAGACAAACTCTATAACATTCAGAACTATACAAAGAATCGATGTGCTGCCCATAATGTAGAGGAAGATCTTTTTTTCTGTGGCTTTACCGATGTAACAGTCCACAGTGTTGGGGCATGGGCTCTCACTGCAGCGGATCAGGATGGGCACATCAAAGCCGTCATACACAAAATAAAAGGCCAACAGGAATCCAACCTGCAAAGAAAACAAATGTGGGTTTAACTATTTCAACCTAAACTCCTCAGATAAGCCGGCCTAATCGATAACATGGACTGTAGGGTAGATCGGAGACATTGGATGAGGTTCTAAACATGTCTTAGTCTTGGGTCAGTGTGGGGCAATAACTTTATTACAGATTTTCATATATTTGCATTGTAGAAGAGGATTTACACAGCATTTGATGGTAACATTTAGTAGACTAATTTGCACACAACATTGTGGGGATTAAATTGATTTTAATTTCCTGGAGAGGACCCCAACTTTACTAGCCTACTTTCCTAATTACTTCAACCTTATAGTATCCCATATCTTAAAGCATCTTTCTGATCTAATATGGAATGATTCACCCCATGGAGAATAATCAGATTATGCACCACCAGTTTTATTGTTTCAGCAATAACAAAGGCCAACGAAGAACATGCTTTAACTGTCTAACTGTTAAAACTTCCCAACATGTGTTACAAACCTCTTGACTATGGAGCAGGTGAGGGAAAAGGATGTTAACTAAAGATAACATAAAAAAATCTGAATTAATGTTTTAGGGTGTTATATTTTAGTTGACAACAATACATATTGATATAAATAAAGTAGAATTTTCCAAATTTTGTCACGTCACGATCACAAAATTATATTGGCATTTTTTGTGAAAAAGCAACACAATTGTGAAGTGAAGGAAAATTATACATGATTTCCAGATTTTAAAAAAGTGCATCATGCAAAAGTATTCATCCCCTTTTCCCTAAGTGCAACCAATTGTGTCAGAAGTTGCCTAATGATTGCTGAAAGATTTAATGTTAACCTCATGATTCAATATTGCTGTGGGAAAGCGTGCACGGTATAGGCAGAGGCCAAAGCCGTGGCTCGTCCTAAACCCGAGGCAGATGTGTGTGAGATCAGTTCACAGAGACGGTTCTGTCCTGCTCCGCCGCTGCTTTTTTTCTAGTGAATTGAGATTAACCCCTTGATGGTGTTGAGCGTTTGTTTCTTGCTGAAAACTTGTCCTTCGCGCATAAAGTGCGCTGTGCATATTTGCCCACTTCTCGCGCCCCCCTCAACAGCTGCACCCCCCACTTTGAGAAGCTCTGGTTTAAAATATATTCATTGTTAGAATGGCCCAGTCAAAGTTCAGGCCTAAATCCAATTGAGAATCTGATGCAAGATCTGAAAACTGCTGTTCACAAACGCTCTCCATCAAATCTGACTGAGCTTGAGCTGTGCAGGTGAGCAAAGCCGGTAGAGACAAACCACAAAAGACTTGCACCTGTAAGTGCAGAGAAAGGCGGTTCCAAAAATAATTTACACAAGGAGGCTGAATACTTTTGCCCACTGCACTTTTTATTTTTTTTCATCTGGAAATCATGTATAATTTTCCTTGCACTTCACAACTGTCTTTTGTTTTGTTTGTCTTGATGTAACAAAATGTGGAGAAGTTCCAGGGGTACGAACACTTTTGCAATCCATTGTATGCATGTATTGTGTGACACATAATTATGTTTTAATAAATCAGGTTCCGCTCTGTAGTCAGTGACTGGCACGCGTGACAAGGTGAGTTCGAATCCAGCTCCTATAATTTCTTGCATGTCCTTCCATTTTTCATCCTTATTTCACACTGCACTGTCCTGTCCAATAAAGCCAACGTGCCAAAGCATCCTTTAAAAAAAAATAAACATGTTTTGCACTATGAACCCTTCCATGACATAAAACAATGAAGATGCTGACTCTTTCACTGTATGGTAACTATAGTCTGTGGTTTCTGAACATGCACTGTGCTCTGACAGACTGGAGCTGGTTTTCATTTGCTTTTTTAATTCAAATAAAAAAAAACTAAAATTGGCACTTTTTGGAGACAAAACGTATCAAATATTAAGTACGTCCCACCTCAAAGGTAGTCTTGAAGAGCAGGCTGAGGGTGTAAGTACAGAACAAGCCTCCGTCAAGGCTGCTCTTGTCAGCATAAAGTTTGCGCTTGTGCCGGGCCTCGCGGTGCTCTCTGTAGGCCACATGCAGCGCCACCAGCAGGGATGGGGTGGAAACCATTATAAGCTGCAGCGCCCAGAGCCGCACCTGCGACACTGGGAAGGAGTGATCAAAGCAGGCGTTCTCACAGCCCGGCTGACGAGTGTTGCACACAAAATCCTTCTGCTCATCTTTCCAGACCTGTTCAGCTGCTGCCACGTACACCAGGATTCGAAACAAGAAGACCACCGACAGCCAGATACGTCCGATCACAGTGGAGTGCTTATTGACACCGCTCAGGATGTTCTCCAGAAAGCCCCAGTTCATCTTATCTGAACAAAAACAATCAGAATAAAGAAAAGGTTTATTGCCATTGTCAGTGAACAAAACTCACAGGCTAGGAACTTGCTTTGGTGATTCGGTGCAACATACAACAATGAACAATAATGAAGCAAAATGTATCAAATAAGGCATGCATTTAAAAAAAACGAATAAAATGTACTAATATGATAAAAAAAAATAGCCCACAGTTCGATGGTCTTGTTCAATGTTGTTTCCCGATGCAAAAAGCTCTGTAACCTACTCCACACATAGTAGGGGGGGGGGGGGGGGAGTCAGGAGAGCCTTCCCATCACCTCCAGCCACATGTGTTTGTGGCAGCCTTTTTAAGTATTCAACAAAAGCTTTGTCAATCCTCACAGACATCACAATACAACACAAAACGTGCACATTCCCTGTCCCACTAAACTATGTACACAATACTGTGTTACATACAGCCAAACAATATCTTTCATTAATTTGATAAAATACTGTACCAGTGTTTCCTGGGACGTCTCTCCTCCCAGCGTTCGTTCCGTGTAGTTGAGTTGTGTTTGCAGGTGACAGCTTAAGGGAACTGGATGCCACGCCTTGTTCCCCACATTGAAATATCACTGGATTGGACAGATCAAAAATCCAGACTGTGGGTTCATAACCAAATACTGTAGTTTTATTCATGTAGAATTATAATAGCAAATAGGCATTAATTAATTCATTACTAGCCAAGTTTAACCTCAACCTTAAAACATGTTCTTATTAAACATCCGTGCAGCCTTTTTTTTTTTTTTCTTTTCTGAGGAACAAACCGTTTTAGGCCTCAGATAATATTAGTCCTTAGAAATAACCCCCGAGTTAGTGTTGTTTGTTGCTGAAGCTATGATGACGTGGGGGTGTGCTCGTTGTCATGGACAACGCTAATGCAAATACACCTCTGAGTTGGTGTGGAGTTTCCCTGAGCAAAAGGCAGTATTACCATCAATAATGCATGCGTCAGCTCAGCTCTAACCCTCAACAGAACTGAGGATTCAGATTGACAAAAACTATATATAAGTTAAGTGCTGTCCTTACTTAAAGCAAACACATTACTACAAGACCTGCCAAACCCTAAGGTTTATTTTATATTCAGACTTTGAATTAACTGCACAGTGGGCTTAAGTTTTCACAATGATACTTTTCCTTGCACATCTTTTTCCTTATCATCCTGAAAAAAATATAGCTGAAAAGGTGCATTTACCGCCACCTACTGTAGTTGTACGTCTTCGAAGTATGTGCATGACATATAACTAACACAATTCTTTTTCCTTAAAGCCTTCTATTAAGACTCTGAGGTTTTGACAATATATATATTGTTGTTTTATTTTGTTGTTTTATTCTGCTGTTTTATTCTCTTGTACAGTGTCCTTGGGTGTTCTGAAAGGCGCTTTTAAATAAAATGTATTATTATTATTATTATTATTATTATTATTATATAGAAGTCAATGTAAAATATTCACTTTTGGACATTAAAAATAAACAAAAACACAGTAATGTCAAACAGCCCCCCCCCTATATTTTGCATCACCAACCGCCACTGTAAAAATAGTTATATTATTATTAATTTATTCTAACCAGCCATAGTTCCTCTTTCAGTGTAGCTAAACAATGCATTGTCCCTCCCTGCCTTTAGAGGCGCTGTTTTATTACTTATCCTATTCCACACGTTAACATCATGGCGTCGACCTGGCGATACAGTTATCCAAAGTCGCTTTAACATGTAAAAAACCTACGTAAATTGGGGCACCACTCGAAATAAACATCATGACGGATTCGGAGCCGCAGAAAGGACATGTTACTTCAGAGAAGGAGTATAGGACCCCGGGCCTCAGGGGCGCCAAGACCACCACACTGTTCCGGGCCGTGAATCCCGAGCTCTTCATCAAACCCGTAAGGACGCACTTTCACTTTGTCAGTCACTAGAGAGGCCCACACGAACAGCAAATCGCCGCAGGTTAAGCCAAATATTGGCCTAATCAAGAACTAGGGGCGTAAATCTCGACTAAACCTGTGCATCGCCTACTGTCTTGAAAAACAAACTTGCCTATGTATTTTCTTTATTCAAATGTACAGAATAAAAACCCGAGTAAAACATAGCAGTGATTCATACTACATTTATGTAACATGACAACTCCGTCTCCAATGTAACTGTCCATGGTACTGAAAACACAATTTATAGCTGACGAAGCCCACCGTATGAATTCCACACTGACTATATATTTAAAGAGAAGATGATCTGTTTGTTGTGCTCTGACTTGTGTTTGGCAGAATAAGACCGTGATGGGATTTGGTCTGCTCAGCATCACTCTGTGTGTGTGTTATTTGGGCTACATGCATGCCACGAAGGAGAATCAGCAACAGCTCTATGAGGCCATCGACAGCGAGGGGGAGCGGTACATGCGGAGGAAAACTTCAAAATGGGACTGAATATTTAAAGTACAAAGTGAGGTGTGCTGTTACCATACAGTTTCTCATGAAATGATATGTGCCATAACTGAAAAAGAGTTGAAAATGGCTGTTTTAACAAACTACATGATTGAGCTGAGTTTCTGGTGTGTTGCAAAGTACTTTATTTTCCTGGGTTATCAGAATACAAACTCTGAAGAAAGTTATACAACATTGATTCAATTTCCACCTGAGAAACCTTCAGAAGCTGATCCAGAGACTCATCACTTTGTCTTCTCCTCCTATGGACAGAATAACCAAAATGTGTAAAGATTACAAGGTACATTATTTTAATCTAAAAAAACATTGTAAATTCAATAATTAACATAATGATGAATAAACATTTCCTTTGAAGCGTGTACTGTACCTTGATGATTCCAGCCAGCTCTCTCAAAGCCTGTTCGTAATGCTGCTCCAGGCTTTTGAGAAGTTCTGGTTTAACCGTTTGTTTTTGGATTCCGGGACTGCCTGCCTCACTCACCATATGCAAGAATTTCTTCTCCTGCCCAAATTATATTATTCATATCGTCCTTATTGGTACATTTGAATTTTAGTGTTGGACATTTCAGACCTGGACTTGCAGCAGGAAGGTGAAGGCCAGCCCGGCTCTGCCTGCTCTCGCTGTCCGTCCGATTCTGGGCCAAAAGTTGTACAGGGTTAGAAATACGAGGATACAACCAAAAAGAGCAACGATGTTGCGAAAGGGTGTCCAAATTTTTCCACTGAGGGCCACATATTGAAACATAGCTGGGAATTACTGTTAGGTCTGTATCACATCAACATTTGTTTTTTAAGTCATGATATTTTCTTTTTCAAAATTTGCAGTATTTATATACTACAAAATATATATAGTACTTTTGGTATTTTGGGCCAATTCATGAGAACGCCTGAGAGCCGCATTTTGTCCCCGGGCCATACTTTGGACACCCCGAGTGCAGAGGGACAGACCTGTGAATGTATGTGCGGACAAACTGTGGTGCATCATAGTTGATCACACATTTCACAGCACTGATGTCGATGCCTCGCGCAGCAGCATCTGTGCTCACCAGCCTTCAGGAAAACACACATTATTTATACAGGGTTTCAACACATGTTAAATGTGTATTAATCCCGTCGCTCTTACTTTTCATGTTAATATACATGTAGGGTGGATGCACTTACAGTTGTATCTTGCCCTGCTTAAACTCCTTCAGTGTCCTCCTCCTCTCCCCTGGACTTAGTCTGGAGGAGAACTCCATCGCCTGGACACCCCCAAACAACTGCAACAGCAACACCAATCTAATAAAACAAAATGTCAAATGTCCTTGAATGTTTTTTGCACACTATATTCATTATTTAAATATGTGTGAACTCTAACCTGTGAGCTGCCTCTCTGGAGTTGGTAAAACACAGAATAGGGCTAAGCTTCATCCGAGTGACAAAGTGCAGCAGGACCAGCGGTTTCTTACTCATTGTACACGGGACATAGTACTCCTACACACACAAACACACAGTACACAGTACACAGTGAGGCAACGTCTGGTCTGTGCTCGGCTCTTATATGTGAGCTAGAACACTTACTGTTAGCCCTTGAGGGAAGTGGAAGCGCTCTGACGTTGGGGTGGGAGCTGAGGTGAGTTCAGATGTTGGGTGGGCCGAGGTAAAGAGGCGTGGATGGTACAGGCCCAGCTGTTGGAGCTTCTCCGGGTTGCGGGTGAGAGTCGCAGAGAATAACAGTTTCTGCAGTGGCATTTGAGAAGGGCAGAGACTAAAAACAGGACAGTGCCTATTAGAACACTTAACTCAAGGTAAAATACAGCAGCGGCTGTAAGAGCTTAAGGAAACAAAGTGCAAGTGGCTCACCTGGCAGCAGTGATGTGTGAATCTTCTCTCCTCCTGAAAAGACTGTTTGCTTCTGTTTTTGATTCATACACAGCTTTGACAGCCTGACTGAGCCAGGACTGGTGCATGCTGTCAATCATTCGGTCTGCTTCATCAATTATCTGTGAACAAGACAAAGTAAAGGAGGTGTCTCTACAATAGTAATACTTTGCAATTCGGAAGAAAAACGTACAAGAAACCGGAGATGTCCCAGATAGAAGCTGGAGTTTTTGTTGATGTGGTCAACAACTGGTGCATGCTGTCAATCATTCGGTCTGCTTCATCAATTATCTGTGAACAAGACAAAGTAAAGGAGGTGTCTCTACAATAGTAATACTTTGCAATTCGGAAGAAAAACGTACAAGAAACCGGAGATGTCCCAGATAGAAGCTGGAGTTTTTGTTGATGTGGTCAACAAGGCGCCCTGGAGTAGCCACAACAATATCTGCAAGACTACGCCTTTGACCACCCCTGTAATGAAGCCAAACGTTTTTTTTTTAAAAAAAGTCCAATACAGGGAAATATTTAAGCAATGCAAAGTGATTAAGAAACGTAGTAGGAGGGCTAGAGTTTATTAGATTAAGCAATGAGATGTTCTCATATTTAAGAGACCTCACCTGACTTCTGAGAGTGAGGCTTGCTCAGCTGCCAATGACTTGTGTCCTGCCACAATCACCACCCGGAGTTGCGTCCCTTCCGCATATGTTGAGAACACTTTCCACACCTGCTGGGCAAGCTCTTTGGTGGGCAGTACGGCCAAAGCTCTCACCTCACAGACCACCCTCTGCATCAGTACCTGGTCAACACAATTGGGACTACATTTACACATTTCTCCCCTCTGCATTGTCCAAGTTTGTACCACTATATCTCTGGTCTGGATTTGTACCTAATATGTTCTCTAGAAAGATTCCGTTTACAATGAAATATTTGGCTGCTTCATTGTCAGTAAATGTAGACTTACCTGAATAACAGGGAGGGCAAAAGCTAGTGTCTTGCCGCTGCCAGTGGGGGCTGACACACAAATGTCTCTGGGTCTTTGGCCCCCAGGACCAACCAACAGTCCATGCTGGGCACTATCAAGGATGGCTGGGATCACCTCTGCCTGCACTGAGGACAAATAAACATCCTGATTGACATTGGATCCGTTTTAGGCATGAGTCGTGTGCATGGCTGTCAGGAAATACCTGGGAAAAGGTGCTGAATGTGATTGTGCTGGAGCTTCTTGAGCAGGTGAACGCACAATTGTGGCACTTCAGCGAGTGGATGAAGATGGTCTTTGATGTTTTGATGAATAAGGTCAGGCTTAGCAAGCCACTGAGGCAACACTCTATTCACCTGTACAAACACAAAAGTTCATGTGAGGTTTTGCATAAAGGGCTCAGGAAATGACATTGTATAGACAAAAACAATAACATGTTAGACAAAAATATTATTGTATATTAATGTTAATGTCATATTTAGTTAGACTCAGGAGGCGTCGAAACATCAGCACTTGACATAAATGTAAACAGCCTTTAGCAATACTGTCAGAAGCAGCCAGAAGGGCTTTCCAGATTGTACGTAGACAATGGCCCTGGGTCACTGTGAATACCTTGAGTGACTTTTTTGGGGAATATCCTCCAAGAACAGGGAATGCCACTGCAGCAGGCTTCTCAGGAGTTTGTGGAGAATCTTTGACTTGCTCTTTCTTGATGTCCTCACCTCTAGTAGCTGATGTTTGTACTTCTGAAACACAATGATTTTGAGAGATAAAATAACCGTATAAAAAAAATAAAGCTTGCTAACAGTCTTCACTTGTCAGTATCAGAATGGGTTTATTGCCATTGCCAATGAACAAAATTCACAAACATAGGAACTTGTCTCGACATTAACGTGCAACATAAAACACTGATCAATAATAAAACAACATATTCAATCAAAAAGGCACGCATAAAGAAACAATTTTAAAATGACTATAGTATAAAATAAAAATAGGCATTACTATGTACACAAGATTACAGTTAAATTTAAAGTTGTAGTGCAGAAAGTGACAGTGCAGTGAGTGATGAATAAAGTGCAGTTAAAGTGGCAGGTGTTTAAGAAGTGTTCATGAGTCCAACGGCAGAGGGAAAGAAACTATTCTTGGGGGGGGGGGGGGAGGTTCTGGTCCGGATGGACCGCAGCCTCCTGCCTGAGGGGAGTGGTTCAAAATAGACCATGTCCAGGGTGAGAAGGGTCAGCTGTGATCCGAACTGCTCGTCCCAGAGTCCTGGAGACGTACAGGTCCTGCAGAGATGGAAGTCTGCAGCCAATCACCACCTCAGCAGAACGCACAATGCGCTGTAGTCTCTGTTTGTCCCTGGCTGTGGCTCCAGCGTACCACACGGTGATGGAGGAGGTGAGGACTCAATGATGGCCATGTAAAACTGCACCATCATCTGCACTGGCAGCTTGGCTTTCCTCAGCTGCCGCAGGAAGTACATCCTCTGCTGGGCCTTCTTGATGAGGGAGCTGATGGTGGGCTCCCACTTGAGGTCCTGAGTGATGATGGTGCCAAGGAAGCGGAAGGAGTCCATGGTGGTGATGGGGGAGTTTGTCATGACGAGGGGGGGCTGGGGGGCTGTGACTTTCCTGAAGTCCACGATCATCTCCACTGTCTTCTGGGCGTTGAACTCCAGGTTGTTACCGCGCTGCACCAGGACACCAGCCGGTCCACCTCCCTCCTGTAGACAGACTCATCCCCGTCCAAGATGAGCCCGATGAGGGTGGTGTCGTCCGCAAACTTGATTAGTTTTACGGAGTCGTGACTGGTGGTGCAGCAGTTTGTGTACAGGGAGAAGAGCAGAGGGGAAAGTACACAGCCCTGTGGAGCTCCTGTGCTGATAGTCCGAGTGTCTGAGACATTCTTCCCCAGCCGCACGCACTGCCTCCGATCCGTCAGGAAGTCAGTGATCCACCTGCAGGTGGAGTCAGGCACGTTGAGCTGGGAGAGCTTGTCCTGGAGCAGAGCAGGGAGGATGGTGTTGAATGCAGAGCTGAAGTCCACAAACAGGATCCTGGCGTAGGTTTTCCCGGGGAGTTCAGATGCTGCAGGATGAAGTGGAGTGCCAGGTTGATGGCGTCGTCTACAGACCTGTTGGCTCTGTAGGCTAAATGCAGGGGGTCCAGCAGGGGAGGAGGTGAAGGACTTGAGGTGGGGCAAGACCAGGCGTTCAAATGACTTCATGACTACAGACGTCAGTGCCACTGGCCTGTAGTCATTAAGTCCAGTGATCCGGGGCTTCTTGGGGACAGGGACAATGATGGCAGACTTGAAGCAGGCTGGGACATGGCATGACCCCAGGGAGGTGTAAACGTAAACAAAATATATAGAGTTCAACTCACCTGTCTGATGTTTCACTGCACACTTTTTCTTCTTCTGCTGCATCACATCTTCATCCAGGTCAAACTCTTTCACATTGTCTCTTCCATCTACCTCTTTAATTTTTCTTTTCCTCTTGGCTTTTATTGGTAAGGTGCTTTCTTCTGGCGGTGTAGGTTCAGAGCCACACTGTTTCTGTCGCTCTTTGGCTTTCTCTTTAAGTTTCGCCAGTAACGTGTGGGACCGACTGTCTTTACTGTCGTTATCATCTTCCTCGCCGAGATATCTGGAATAAGGATGCATATTTATGAACATGCCAGTAACTTTCACACAAACGTAAAACGGTCTTACCTGTTAACAAGAAATAACGACATTATTATCGAGTTATTTTATGTAACGTCGACGTGTGTACTATTGACGGTAATGAAAATAACTCCACGAAATGCTAAAAATCAACAAAAACACGTTTTATGTTCTGAGCGCAGATCGATGACGTCAATTTCAGTCGCCTTAGCAGACGCTGAGGATAAATAAATAAACAACTTTTAAAACGTTTTACATATACTCTGTATTTTTCAATTGAACATAATACGTGCTAAGACAATAATAATAATATAGTCATAATAGTTTGATAACGTCTGATATCACATGCTTATTACAAAACGTACACACGTGACCCACAGCCTGTGGTGATTTTTTTCTTTTTGCATACGTACACGTTATTATAATAGATCCATGACGTACACACGCACGTACGTAAGTTTCAGCAGTGGACATTCTGCGCGGGAGCTTTGGATCAGGTCTCAACAAGAGCCCCAGGTATAAGAAGTTCAAAATGTTTTATCAGCTTATTGTCGCAATCATTTTCGCTATGTCCTGATAAAGACTCTGCACGGGCACAGAGATTCCTGCGTGTTTTGTTTGCTTTCCTTGTGTATGCTTCTATAATCGTGTTTATTGAACTGCTCTGCTGTTAGCTAAGCTAACGTTAATGCTGTGGCTAAAAGCCATGTTATCAACACCCTGCGTGACTAGTCATTGCTCACTGGGGGTAAACATTGTACCCAAGGTAACGCAATGCTATGTTAAACTGAAGTGAAAGTGTATTTGTGTATTTTTCTTCTTGGAATAAAGCTGAGAAGTCCTACAGCAGGGGTCGCCAACCTTTGCCCCCCCCCCCCCCGGAGAAAAAGCCTTAAACTGAATAAAAATGTACTAATTAGTATTTTTATTTACAAACACCAACACATTAAAATGTCAATAAAATGACTGTGTAAATCAGCAGTTGGTCGGGTTTTTTTTTTTAAGGCACGTCCTTCGGGAGCATCTTGGAAGGGAGTGTAGAGTTATGGGTTTGAGACCCCTGTCCTACAGTGATTCAGTGTTTTGAAGGATCTTTCTCTTGTGAGGTATGGCTATGAGGAGTGACGCTCGGGTGGAGGCAGAGGTGGTGGAAGAGGAGAACTTTGGCCCTCAGCCTCTTGTCAGACTGGAGGTAAGAAAACCCACACAAACCGACCAGATCATGTAGGAAACTATACATGTTTCCTAGTAATAATTAGAATAGTTAATTCATTGCATTGTTATGTGAAAGATTCATATTATATTATAACATGAATCTGCAGTTATAAGCAAGTTAACTCTACCAGAATTACTGCTCTGCTACTGGCAGCGTGCTCGTCTTCTAGTCCAAAATTTGGCGGTTGGAATCGCACTCTCGACATAAACATTCTTGGTTAAGCAGTCAGAGCCACAGGTTGGTGGTGCGACTGCAGCTCAGGTGAATACTGCTGTTGTGTCCTTGTGCAGGACACTTAATCTGCCTCGTCCATAGTATTTGTATACATAGTGTGTGAATGTGTGTGTGGTTCCTTAATGTAAATCGCTTTGAGTGCCTTGAATGTATAAAAGTCCTATATAAATGTGACCATTTATTTGTCTTGATCACAACAGCTTAAGGCAGCATTATAAAAGGTGTTTGATTAAAAATTATGCATTGACATTGTTTATTATCTGTATTTGTCTCAGCAATGTGGGATCAGTGCCAGTGACATCAAGAAGCTAGAGGACGCTGGCTTCCACACCATTGAGGCTGTGGCCTATGCTCCAAAGAAGGAGCTGCTTAACATCAAGGGCATTAGTGAGGCCAAGGCTGACAAGATCCTAGTGAGTGAGGATGCATGTGTTGAAACAATAGATTAAATGTAATATCATGTATGTTTTAGTTTATGTTAATGTTATTTTCATAAATCCTTTCAGACAGAAGCAGCTAAACTGGTACCAATGGGTTTTACCACAGCTACGGAGTTCCATCAGCGGCGAGCAGAGATTATTCAGATTTCCACTGGCTCCAAGGAGCTGGACAAGTTGCTACAAGGTTAGTTTGAGAAGTGGGGATCTTGTTTGAACGTAACCTTAGCTATGTTTTGGATAATGCTTTAGAGTACTTTTTTCTTTTCTTTTTTTGGAGTATAACAAGTAATTTATAGTGTTAGTTTTGTTTTCCCCGGTGAACTAGTCTTATTTTTTTATATCAGTAACTCGTTACTTTTAATCTCAGGAGGTTAGAGGCTGTCCTGCTCCTGTCTCCAAAGTGTGGACAGGAGCTAGTACAGCAAGGCAGACTCTCCTCTGCCCATGCTCTCGCAGTCAGGAACCTGTGTGCACAACTTCCTTGCATCCTCTCTCCACAAGCACAAGGACCTGAGTCAAAGTTTATTTACAAACTCGTAAATCGGGAGAAAAAAACTAGCCACAGCTTGGTTGATGCACTCCCAAAGCCTCGCACAGGCAAAATGAAGCCACATGCTCTTTTTCTCAGACAGACAACACAGTGGCTGCTCCTTTACCCGTACTCCTGTTCGGCATATTAAAGGGAGACGTGAGCATTGCAGTAAAGATAGCCAATAACTGCAATACAGGCCATGAATAATTAATGAGTTACGCGTGAGTACTCTAACGCGCTACTTTTGTTGACAAAGTAGGGCAGTAACTTAAAGTATTAGTTTTCCAGTGCAGTAAAAAGTAACCTAAGCAACTCCTCCACTGGTTCAGTGTTTGGTAGCATTACTTAAGAGTAACTTATCAAGTTACTTTGTTACTTCCCATAGTCTTAAAAATGCTAGACAATGGGGAATTTTATGAAGCGAGACTACGCCAAAGCCTATTTTATTTTGGCAATTCAGGTTTTCCAATCCTTAGTTCTATTTCAATAACATGGTTAACCAAAGTTTGCTCTGAATTGCCCTGGTAACATGTACCCAGTTACAAACCTGAGGAGTGTACAACACAGTTTGTTGGACATTCAGGGAGCTGGCCTCTGACATAAGTGTCACAAAACCAGTTGGCTGCAAAATTTGTGAAGATACAGTTTGAGCTTCAGTCTCTTTCTCATGGGGAAAAGCGGTGTGCCACTAGGGATGTCAAGATAATGATTTTATTATCTCTTATAATTTTTTTTGTGTCGAATTTTCTTCACAGAAATGTCTATCTCATGCTGCGATGTTTTCTCCCATAGGTGGCATTGAGACAGGCTCTATTACTGAGATGTTTGGGGAATTTCGAACAGGCAAAACTCAGCTTTGTCACACACTTGCTGTAACATGCCAGGTAATAATGTCAACACAAAGCATTCAATGTTGAATTATTGTTATGAGTGAGAAGAACAGGCCCACTGATTATCTGTGTGTCTCAGCTACCTATTGACCAGGGCGGAGGAGAGGGTAAGGCCATGTACATTGACACTGAGGGTACCTTCAGACCAGAGAGGCTGCTTGCTGTTGCCGAGAGGTAAGTCAATGTTCTGAATGGGAAATTGTGTGGTTATCACTCACACTTTGTTAGAAAGTAACTTCACTGATCTTGATAAAGACCTCTTAAACCCATTTCATTTGGGCAGGTATGGCCTGGTTGGCAGTGACGTTTTAGATAATGTGGCCTATGCCCGAGCCTTTAACACAGACCACCAGACACAGCTGCTGTATCAGGCCTCTGCCATGATGGCCGAGTCGAGGTGAGCTTCTGAATTTATATAATTATGGACATTGTATGTCTCACCTTTTTATAACTGATAATAAAATACTCAAGTGCCCTGTGATATGCATGTCTGACTTTGTGCTTCAGGTACGCTCTGCTGATCGTGGACAGTGCCACGGCCCTGTACAGGACTGATTACTCTGGCCGTGGTGAGCTGTCGGCAAGACAGGGGCATTTGGGTCGCTTCTTGCGCATGTTGTTGCGATTGGCAGATGAGGTGAGGCTCACAAGGCAACTAACGGGCATCGTAAGGATACAAACAATCACTGCCAGATTTATACATTTGTGTATGTGCACTAAAACATTTCACAATGCAAATTAATTAAATAATCCTCTATTTAGATTCTCACTTAAGCAACCTCCAGTCAAACCAAACATGAATGATTCAACATGAAGAAAAAGTATCAAACAAATGTAAATCCTGGCCAGTGGTCACTTAAGCCTTGTTTATACTCCAGTGTCAAATCAATGTGGATGTGCTGTACAACTCGGCCGTACCCAACAGCCAATCAAAACCTTGCGTATGTATGTGTACCTCAGCCAAACACTAGGTGCGTTCGGGATAAGTAATACCTGTGCAGGTGCAATTGACGGAGTTTCTGGTCTAACCCTACAGATCTGCACAATGCTGCTTCGTGTTTTTTCTGTGCTTTAATTGGACACTTACATTTTCATCGGATCATCCAGACGAGGCGCAGCTAAACAAAAGCACCGGTTTACTTTTTATCTGGGCTGTGAATAGTTGATACACTAATATTATTTATGAAACTGATTGGATCTGCCAAAGTTTGGCACATTTATGTCTGGACATGAGCTTAACCCCCTGAAGTCGTCCCTATGTTTAATTGTATATTGTAAGTAATTAAACAAAGGCAAATTAATGTTTTTTTTAATTCCACTATGCGCTGGACCCTGATTAGCTCTGAAGAAACTGGAGTGGTTCAGGCCTGCGCCAGCTCTCCAATGAGAAGAGCAGGGAGTCTCTCCCAAGGTTATGAGCTGGTTCTTTAGTGCCTGGAAAATGATATCGATCTGAATAAAAGACAGGGATATCAGGTCACTTTTTAATCTCCTTGAGTTCAGATGGGTGTGACTGACGGGTGGATTAGCCAATTGGGGACATGCATAGTCGTATAAAATAACATGACTCCTCACTTGGATAAAAGAAAGGCAAAGACTGCAGAATCAGTGGGGGAAGTGTAAAACTCTTAATCTGATTGCACGGTATGTTTTGAGTTTGACCCGAGGCGACGCAGGGCGGGGTGACCAGACTCTTCATACAGTATTGAAGTGTGTATTCTGGATCTGGATACATTTTGAAAGAATACAACTAAACAGTACTAAACATAGTCATTCAATTGACCCGTCAACAAAGCCTCAACTGTAAATTAAAGGAAAGAAAAAACAAACAAAAGACCAAACAAATAAAAATAAAAAAAGTTCCAATATAATATTGAATTAATCTAGATATGTCATGTCATAATATTTATTTGTAAATAGCCTTACTTTATATAGGTGAGTAGCCTATAGCAGATCTTTAGCCTATATTAAAAACGGTAAATAATAGAACGGACAGAAAAATGGATCACGAAGAAGCTTTTTTGATTTCCAGTCAACCACAAACCCTAACAAGGCAGGTAAGTATAACCAATCTGTCCACCTCAGTTCAGTTCAAATGGTTTCCCTTTTGTGTAGGCACGGCTCTCCAAAGAGTCCTCTGCAAAGTAAACCTTGAGAGTCATATGGCCCATCCTTTGGTTATAGTTCCTGTGTGAGGTTTTTAGAGGGAAATTTTGAAGGAAAGTTAGACGGTGAAGACAGTTTTATTTAAGTTTTAAATCTGTATAATTGTCTCCATTGTCCATCCCATTCTCATCTGGACGAATTGTTTCGTCCATTTTTATTGCTTGTATTGCATTGATCCACTTCTTAACATTGGGTGGGTTACTTTTTTCCCACTCTTTAGTTATCCTTTTCAAGGCTGTTATTCTCAAGATTCGGAATAGGTTACTTTCATCTGATGATATATTTACTGGCAATTTCCATAGTAATATGTTTTCAGGTTTTATGTCCAATTTCTTTTTAAAGACATTTTCTAAAATTATTATTACTTCAATATGCTTGTACTGTTCTGCATGTGTAGAAAATATGCACATGATTGGCATTCTTCTCCCCACATTACCTCCAACATTGAGAATTGCCTTTATGTTTTTTCATACTTTCAGTGGTTAAGAAGTACTTTATGGCATTTTCCAAGCAAATTCCCTCCAAAATAAGGAACTAGTGGTTTTATGGATTCCAATGCACATCTGTTCCCACTCCTCTTCTGTTATTTGGATAAGCAGCAACTCCTCTAATTTTTGCTTAATATTAACTGTGTGAAATTTCAGTCAAAGAGAAAATAACAATTTGCTCAAAATGATGAACCTTATCAGTTGGTGTACTTTGCCTTTTTTATTCTTTATTTTACTTTTCAAATAACTTCTTACTTGTAAGAGTTGGTGTTGCTTATCCAAGTTATTGACTTAATCTGGGCAGCTTTGAAATATGTTTATAGGTCTGGCAATGCCAGTCCTCTTGATTTTGACAGTTTCAAATCCTTCATTTTAACGCAGGGTTTTTTCTCATCCCATATGAACTTCCTAAACAAGTTGTCCCACTCTCTAAAATACCTGGATGGTATATAGCTTGGTAAATTTTGAAACAAGAATCTGGGTAAGGTTATCATTTTAATTGATTATTTTTTTTCCCACATATTCTTGAAGTCAAAAGTTTCCACCAATTGAATTCCACCTTAACCTGGTCTATTAACTTGGTGTAATTTATGTCAAATGTGTTGCCCAAGCATTTTGGAATCCATTTTCACATCTAAAGTATTTTAGATGTTCACAATCCCATTTGAAGTCATATTTACTCTTAACTTTCTTATCCAGTTCTCCAATCATCATAGCTTCTGGGTACAAAATAAATGCACAAAATAAACTAGTATTTACTATACCGCTGTCTTTCCACCATCAGGTTTTCTAAAGATTTTTCAGAATTTGTCACTGTTATCAGTGTAATCATCTGCATGAAACGTAAACCATTTTGAGGTCAATTCCGAGATCTATTGTGTTGTGTTGATGTGAAAAAAGGGCATATGGATATATAAATCTTTAAAATTGCTTTGTTCTGACAGTTTGGTGTTGCCGTGGTCATATCCAATCAGGTGGTTGCCCAAGTGGACGGTGCTGCCATGTTCTCTGCAGATCCGAAAAAACCCATTGGTGGAAATATTCTGGCTCATGCTTCCACCACTCGGTGAGTGTGTTTTGAACTTTTCTATGGAAAGAGGAAAGAGCTGTGTACTTCATGCAAGAGGAACTATCTATCATAATCACTAAATATACAAGAAATGTAAAAATTACCCGAATGTAAAAATACACAAAGGAGCCTTTCTCTGACCGCTCACTTGATCGATTCCCAGCTCTGATTGGTCAAAAAGTAAACTTATTTGGGAACATGACCTGGTCTGGAGGAGGTTCCAGCTGCGTAGTACCAGTATACCAGGGTTAACCCCAAAGCTGCCTTGTTTACCCTCTATTGCAGCTTTGCAGAACAGGCCTCTGATGTTTGAGTGCACTGTGATTCTGAATGACTTGTAACTAAACTTGACCTCTTATATTTGCAGCCTTTATTTAAGAAAAGGTCGCGGAGAGACCCGAATTTGTAAAATCTATGACTCGCCCTGTCTACCTGAGGCTGAAGCAATGTTTGCCATTAATGCAGATGGAGTGGGAGACGCCAAAGATTAAAAGTAAGACCTTCACTCTTGGCCCACCTTGTGTGGGATGAGTGCACTGTGGAGATGCAAAGAGCATCTTAATGAACTGCTGAACACAAGAAAAAACAAACTGTCATAGACTGCACTTTTGGCTGTTTTGTTTAATTTACACTTTTTGTTTGACTTTCTAGTATGTCTATTTGTTTGTGTGAAGTCTGCATCTGAAGGTATTAGTACATTATAATCCAAGTATTTTCAAGAATGATATATTTTTCATTCAAGTTGTCTCTGGCATGCTTGGGCTCTGCTGTTGTCTTGCAGAACAGTGTGAATGTAAAAGATGCCTTCTGGTGTAATTGTATGGTTTATTTCTATGTACAGTATCCTATAAATTACATGTTTTATCAATACAACTATCTTCGGTCTGATTTCTTTATTCAGTTATGTTGACTGAGCAGTGCAGCGTTGCATTACAGAAGAGCAAGATTTACATAAAAAGCATTTGTCACATGAAAATAGTTGAAGGAAACCTTCCTTACATCATTAATAACAATATTGATCAATAATTTCAGCGGAAAAAGGGTACAAACAAGTCAAGGCATAAATTACTCACGAATGCAAAACATTAAAGTAGTCTGTTAATAAATACCATATTTCCTTTGTGACAACAGAACATTTATTACACAGTGAAGATGGTTTATTTTGCATGTGAAGACTTCAGTTCATGGTTTTAGTGAGAATTTTGAATTGAGATTCCAGAGTTTTTGATGTCCCCTCATCCTGAAATGTATTTAAAAAAAGATCATCAAACCATTCAAACTGATCATCACCGAACTGATTGACCCACCTGAAGGCTGGTAGTGGGGGTTATCTTTGCCAAGTCCATCCATTGTGATGACTCTGAGATGTTCCCCAGCTCCTGATGGCACTAGGAACACAAGTGCAGTCAGGATGGTAAATGTACTGTGTAGCCTGACTGTTTGCTGTGGTATGGAGACTGGTGATGAAAGTTACCTTGGCAATGTAAAGTCTGACAGTCTTTGAAAATCCTGGACTCAGCTCTTCTGCCTGTTCAACAAGAAGTGATGTTATGTCAATACTTTCAAAAGGAGCTTTTTTTGTTTGTCCCTATTGCTACTAGTAGGATGGAGAGGAAATCTTTTGTTGTTGTTTTACAACTACCTTTAATCCAATAGCTCAGTTATGATATGGCTGAAGAACCATGAAGTCTCACTTTAGTGGTATTTGTACTATTATTGAGCTTCTCAGACATCAAAGTCCAGGCCTACAATGACTTTGAGTTTCAATTGAGTTGAACTGGAACCATGGTGTGGACAATGCAGCTGAGCAGTACCTTCAGGAAGTTGTCAAGAGCCTGCTGCAGAGAGGCGCAGGGAGGGCTTTGATACAGGGCAGCCGCTGCTTTCTTTTCCAGCCAGTCTAAAGATGCAACCTGTCACGGACAGTCACATGGTATAATTTTAGTATTATTCCTTGTTTATAAAAACCAAACAAACCATTAAAGTCACATTGTGTGAATACATGTAGAACGCCTGACCTGGTAGCACCACTTGGCGAGCAGGTAGAAGCAGACGGGGTCCATGTTGGTGAGGGCCAGGGCCCGGTCCAGATGCTCCTGAGATGACACACAACAATGTCATTCTGAACACAAAAAGCTAATGATCTACGCTAGCTCAGTGGAGGCAAGGGTACCTTCATGATGCGGCTGCTTCTTAATTTGCTGTGCATGCTCCCTTGGTCTGTTGACACGTCTGCCAATATGGCAAACCTACACACAAAACAGAACTAACAGAATCTTGATCACAAGAAGTTTAGGACCTTGTATTGTTTCTTCTCACCATTTATGGCAGTCTTTGTTCAGTCCATTCTTTCGCAGGGCAAGCTCTGCCTCCTCCAAACCTGCACAAAACCAGCATATTAGAAGCGCACATATTTCTTGTTATGGTCATTCATATTTGGATGAAAAACTGCATCTCCTGGGGTGCACAGTTTTGGCCAGTGATTGTGAATTTGAGACCTCAGCATTGACAGTCTTCAAAGCCTACCAATAATAGACCTGATTGATGACTACATTTATTGAAAGTGTTGGGGATATTTTGAGTGACTCAAAATGTTGTTCGTGCCGAGTTGTTCACCCTCCGACCCAGAGGCCTAGGCCCTCTGTAAAATCTGGCCCTTGGGAAAATTAAGTTGAATAGCCCTGCTCAAGGGCCTAGAGACTGTGGTCAAATAATCTGAAGCAGCATTTGAAACATGTGCTTGAAAAAATATACATGCCTGTGCAAACATAACATAAGGTTTGGCATGCTTTATTCTACAATGTAGAAGAAAAAAAACTGTTGAAACATTTAGAATCTGTTTCAACTATTTTTTTTCTCATACATTTTTATCAATATTATCTAATAATCTTTATTGCTGCAAAAAGTCAAAGACTATTCAAGTTGTTATGTTTGTACAATTATGTTTTTTCTTGTCAAATGCCATGACTTCATGTTAAAACATTTTTTTACTTGCACACTCTCCGATAAAAACTTGTGAATTGAACTCACCTTGTTGTGCCAAGGCCCTTCTGCTCTGGGCGTCTGCTGCACACCAGTACATGTCGCTGTGGGCTCGAGCCAGACGCCAAACAAACTCCCGATTGTCTTCGTACTATGGACAAACAAGCAAGTTCCCGTGATGTCACTGCATGCAAACATTGTTTGCTTTCTTTGCATCTTGAACCTTTATTATGGCATTTTTCACTGTGAATTTTAAATTTTGATTTTAAAAAATGCATTAGCCTTTATTTAGAGTTAGAACCTATTGAGATTGAGACCTCTTTTTCAAGTTTAAAAAATATGACTTCACACGAATCATAAAAACATTCACACAATTAAGAGACATTTAAGAACAAATAAAAATATATTGTTGATCATTAACTGAGGTTCATGACTGGACCACGCCTCAACCTCCTCCTGCAACCACTCCTCCACTCTTTAACCACACCTCTAATTACCCATAAATCCTATTTATACAGGATTATCCCAGCACCTCTGGTTGTCTCTGCTCTCTCAAATCTATCATCGTCATCATCGTCAACCTCATCATCAATAAATATTTGCTCGTATTCCATTGTTGTGGCGTTGTCCTTGCTAGTGAAACAAACATTTAAATGGTTGAATTTGAGGGCCTGAAAATGTATGCACCACATATTTAAACCGTGAATTTTTCATGTTGAATTTTTAAACTGAGGAAAAACAGCTGACATTTTGTAGAAAAACAACTCAAGCATGTATTTTCAGGGTTGCAGGTGTGTTTGTCAGGCATTGGCAAGTTTACAACCAAGAGTCTTCGGGATGCAATGAACCCAAATACTATCACATTTGCATCGTAACCAATGCCCTATAACCTATTACATATTACTTAACAGTTAATGTAGACTAATGTAACACACGTAAATTGAGACTGCTCACCTCCATCCTGTTGTCCTGCAGCAACTTGTAGCCCTCCTCCTTTAGCCTGGAGTCTCCTGTGTGCAGAATGTCGCTCTGAGCCAGTAGCAGGGCCAGCTCTCCATTAGGGGCCTCGGTCACCAGCTGCAGGCCCCTCACACTCTCCGCCGCTGTATCTTGGCCTAAGGCGCCTGTGTCCTCCTCCAGGTCCTCATCCTGGGAGTCGCCCTGCTTTAGAGTGATGACGGTGGCACAGCTCTGGTCCTCCCCCTCTGAATCTTGTTCCGCACCTTGCTCAGGCTCCTCTCGATCAGTGTCCCGGTCTGTGTAGTCTGACTCTGCGTTTGCTGTGGAGTACCTGAGAGTGGAGATTGTGGAGTATATTTTGAGTCTGGATTTTACAGATATGACATTTTGTAAATCTTCTGTGTTCTGTTAAAACAGCCTTTTCAGCTTTTAACTGTAACAGACTTAACATTTTATTCAATACTCACTCTTCTTGTAATATATATATATATATATATATTATAGCTCTGTTTCTCTGTAACACTCATTTCCCAAGGTGGTAATGACTAGTCAGAGTAATTTGTCAGAGAAAGCAGAACACATAGTAGTATTGTACTACTATTGAACCTCATTGCTCTATACCACATCCCCCCAGCTGCCATGATGCTGGTCATTCATACCCTCCCTCACTGGTCTCGTAGGTGCTGGCCAGGCCCTGACTGGCCGTGAAGTAAACAGAGCTGGAGGTGTTGGAGTCTGTGCGCTCTCGCGGAATGTAATGCCGACGACGGCGAATGCGATGGCTGTCCTCCACTCCCTTCCTGAAATAGACAAAGATCTAGGGTTATTGTTGGGACAACGGAAAAGCATGCATTGCGCAGTTTATGAAAATGAAAGACAAAAGTTGTATTTCAGACATTAATGGCAGTAGATGTGACACAAGTTGCAGGTTAATAGGTCTCACTTGACATCCTGAATAATCTGCAGAGCAATGTCCTGGAGACCCCCCCTCAGCTCGGCCACTTCTGAACGCAGGGAGGTAACACAGGTTAAGACCTGGTCCAGTTGCTGCCGTAGTGCCACCTGCTGGTCAGGAGACAAGCCTTGGACCACAGCCTCCACAGCGGCTAAGGCCTGCTGCTGCGCCTCCATCTCTGCAACACACACGGACAGTGTTTTCATCATCACTGAGCTTTGCCATGTCCAAGATAGTAATGAATGATGTCCTTCGCTCAAGAATTTAGTCAAGTCAACATTATATTCAGGTGAGGATAATATATGGATTAACACTATATAGATCAAAATATTAGAGACGAAGGAACATAACAATTAAGGGGAAACACAAACAGAGTAAATAATGAGCCTGTACTGAAGCACTGAAAGGTTAGACGAGAGTGAGTGGATGACTGGTAGTGTAGGCCAATGGTTCCCAACCGAGGGTCGTGAAATTATTTAAGTTGTTGATTTCAATTGTAAACTGATAATATAGTATTAAACGAGGCTCGACACCCTTCAAATGCAGTGGTAAATGTAAATTATTATTTGTTGGCCGACCGAAGTCATTAATCTAGGTCTATATATTCACAATAAAATCAACATTGAGTAGCCCCGTGGGCATAATTCTATTATCTGTTTATTATTATTTTTATTCTAATTGTTGATCTGAATAAAAATTTACATAAGCAGCAGTAGTAGTGGTGGTAGTAGTTGTAGTGGTAATAGTAGTAGTAGTAGTGGTAATAGCAGTAGTAGGAGTGTGGAAGCAGTAGTAGGAGTGTGGAAGCAGTAGTAGGAGTGTGGAAGCAGTAGTAGGAGTGTGGAAGCAGTGGTAGGAGTGGTGGTAGGAGTGGTGGTAGGAGTGGTGGTAGGAGTGGTGGTAGGAGTGGTGGTAGGAGTATGGCAGCAGTAGTAGTATGGTAGTAGTAGTGGTGGTAGTAGTAGTAGTAGCAGCAGCAGCAGTAGTAGTAGTAGTAGTCATAGTATGGCAGCAATAGTAGTAGTGGTAATAGTAGTAGTGGTATGGAAGCAGTAGTAGTTGTGGTAATAGTAGTAGTCGTAGTATGGAAGCAGTAGTGGTGGTAGTAGTAGTCGTATGGCAGTGGTAGTAGTAGTATGGCAGCAGTGGTAGTAATAGTAGCAGTGGTATCAGTAGTTGTAGTATGGCGGCAGTAGTAGTATAGTAGTAGTAGTAGTAGTAGTAGTAGTAGTAGAGTACTTACCCTGATCCAGCGAGTCCCTCAGCATCAGTGCAGCTCCATCACCAGCGCCACAGTGCACTGATGTTAGCGCAGGTTCGACTGCCACAACCGGAACCGGAGACCTCCTCCTACTAACCTCCCGGTAAATGATGTAAGCTATAACGCCCAAACCAGCTGTAGCCCCCACTGCGAGCCCCACCAGCCCGTTTCTCCCGAGCGAAGGGTTCATGTGTCCAGCCCCTGAGCGCAGCCCTGTCACGCCACCGCTCTCATCACCTGCGTCCCCGTAAACGGCTGGTTTTAGTAAACGCTTTTAGAAGAAAAAGACAATTGTTTGTTTTGTTTCATCTGGACCGGGCTGAGTGAATGTGCGCAGTTCAGATGTGCATCATTAGCCTCTTGACGCTACATACAGCGGCTGCGGCTGTCACACGACGACTTCCGGTGGTCTTTTCCCCCAAACAGGAACATTTCGCTATTAACAAAAACCTGTAAACACATCTCCAACGTGAGATCAAATGTAACGATGTCCACGTGAGTGCTGACAGACCTGAATGGCGGAGTCACTCATATCCATGCTAATATCGCCAAGAAAGTAACAAAAGAACAGTATCCGGTTTCAAAATAAGAATTATTACAAGCAGAAGAAAAGAGTGGGCGCAACATCCAGCATCTGGCGAAACGATGTGTATAATCATATGTTACAAAACATCGCTTGATCAATCGTTTTACACGTGTAGACGATTATACAGCCTCTACTATTGTATTGCCAAAGTAAACAAATGTAAACAATCCAAAGGAAATAGTGCTCCCAAGTCTGTAATGTAATTAAATGCAATAAATGAAACTAGGCTTGCCTTGGCCTAGGGGGGTTTCCTAGTTATGGCCGAACTGAAACAGGCGTTTTGGCACAGATTCGCCCCGAAGCCCCGAAGCGCCTTCGAAACACTGTTTTAAAGCGTGATTCAAAGCACTGATCACGTGATCTAGATGCTTCATGAAGCTTGTCACGTGAATAAGACGGTCCACGAAGCACTGTTGTTTCACAGACGTGTCACTAGGGGGCTTTCGAGTTCATTGAGGGCTTTAAACGAACCACAGAGTCTCTCAAAGACTCAAAAACACATTTTTTACACTTTAGAGGTCTACCTACCTCTAAAGTGTAAAAAATGTGTTTGCTCGTCGGACCCATGTTAACTGTTTGTGAAAAGTGGGATAAGTAATACTTTGATGATAGTCACATCCTCGATTTCGTGGCCCGTGTGGTACAGGATTAGTTTTTGTGTCAAGAGCTGCCCTGTCTTTGTCGGATTATGCGGCTTTTCCAATGTAAGAGAATAAAAGCACAAATAACTTGAATAAGATATACTGCGGCCGTCCACAGAAGGAAAATGTAGGCCAGTTTTTAAATAAAATCTTATATGTCAATCAAATATAATTTTTATATTCATATTACTCTAGAAACACAGTTGCATCAACAATGAACACAACTAAAATGCAGTTATTTTATTTAGCAACCATAGCAATGTGGTTATAACTACTGTGGATGTGGTAGTACTACACAAATCCACAGTGGTTGAGGGGGTCTTACGGTTTGTATGTTTAGTACGTTTTAAAGTTAATTTGATTTAAAAACAATACAGATCCATGCTCTTATTTTTTATCCTCTAAAATGACCGTGGTGCATTAAGGGTAAGTTCACCAGTCCAAGGCAGTGAAGGCTACACTAATGTATCCTTGGTAAATTGGTCAGATGCTAATCAAACGAGGACATTGGAACATGATTTGGATGCCTAACCACGCCCAGATCAGACCACGACAAGATGTCACACATAAGCTACCTAAAACTCTATGGTGATTTCAATTAGAAAATACCATTTCGCTATAATTTGAAATACTTAATTAGGTTTGTGTATTTGCTATGTCCATATCAAATAAATTAATGCATTAACAACATTGACTTTTATGAATAAAAAAAGACAATAAATGTAGGAGCCGATTAAAATGGTTTCACCCTAATGTATCCTTATATTTATGCCCCATTGACTTCCATTATAATGACTTTTTAATGCTTTAATGCAATTGTATTGATTTGGCCAGAGGTAAAATTTGTGTTTTACTGTTTACGATGAAAATACTTTGTTTATGGTATATTGCTGTAATTACTGGGTCTATCCACGCGAAACAAAAACTGGCACATATTTCAGTGTTTTCTCTGTCACCATAAACAAAAGTGAAATTTGTAAATTTGTGTGATTGTTGTCAGTTGAAAGGATTCAAAGCCATAAGACTGATGTTGTAGGTTTGTGGAGCCAATCCCAAACAATATAAATAATGATAAGGTTCAAGCTTTGTGCTTTCTATTTGGAGTATTTCTTTCAAAAAGAGTAAATCTCCCATGAAGTTACACTGGCCCTTCCCCACCAATTTTTTTGTAGCCTACTTTTCCTTATTTTTCAAGTTTGTATTTCAATGCAGTTGTCTTTCTGCATGGTCAGGTTATTGGTGCAGAGGTGCACAGTGAAACTACAGACCCACATTAATCTGGCATATGCAGTCAGACTGGTCCATTGAAACATAATACAGTTTAGACAAATTCCTGTTCAACTTGATTTTCATGCAGCTAAAATCCGATCTTCCTGAAGCTGTGAGCCAAGCCTCTTCTCTGACAATGTTCAAATTTTGGCTAAAAACTGTTTTGTTTAGCTGTGCATATGACGGAAAGGATTTTATTTACACTCTTCTCTTTGATGTCTTGAACTGTTTTGTGATTTCTGTCATGTCTTTGTGATTTTAATGCATTTTTTTGTGTTGTTTTGTGTTTTAATTGCCTTGTGTATAAATTGTGCTCTACAAATAAACCTGCCTTACCTTGCCATCATCCACTGCCTCATTGCTGCCAAAAGAAATTCATGAATTACTAAAAGTAAAAGTCCAGTAGAATGGGGTAGTGGGTGGGCTTTAGGATATGAGGCTATGTCCTTAGAAGTGGCTTTATAAATAATTACTTTCAAAATAATTCTTAATTTGTCAATGTGGTTCAAAACAAAACAACAAAAGAAGGGGAAAAAATTAAGGACTCATATAGTGAAGTTGAAGTAGGCCTAGGCCAATGATTCTCAAAGCATGGTCCAGAGCCTCCGGGGGGCTTCAGAAGTATTGCAGGCCCCAAAGGTTGTCTTCATCAGGGGTTCTTAACCTTTTTGACCTCAAGGCCTGACATTTGTGTAATCTGGTGTCCTAACTGGTGCCCAATCTGGTGCACAATCTTATATCAAATACATTATTTTTGATAGCTCAAGAAGGTGCATGTCTACATCTTGATTCTTGTGCGTGTGGGGGACACGGACACCACCATAGACCTATAATATGAACTTTATTCTACTTCCATGGGCACCACAATTGAGTCTTCATGGAAACAATTATTTATTAAATATTTTTATTGTATAAAAGTCAGATGGCGCCACCTGCCTGCCGTGGAGATGGATAGCCTAATTTTACTGTCACAGTGGAACATTTCAGGCAAAGCAATAACATCACCATAGAGACACGCAGGTGGAGGGTTCGCGATCAGAAAAGTTACACAGTGCACCACTGAACCCACCATACTACGCCCACGTGCAGCTTTCCCCGCCCCTCGGAGCTGATAAACGGTCAGCGCGCGGCTCTCATCGTCTTCACGGAGCCGCTGCGGGACGAAAGATGGCGGAAGGAGGCGGTGGGACATCACCGCGTAATTATCAAGTTCTGGACTTGTTCTGCTTCATTTAACTGTACCGTTCTTGTGCCTGCGCGTCAGCCTTGTTTTTTTAGGAGTCTTTGAAAAGTTTTCTGGAAATGAACCGCAGCTGAAATCTACAATGAGCCTACGCTTTGAAGGTGATGAAGTGCTCACTATGGATCTACTTTCAACACAACACTCACCCAAGCTCTCGTCCTTTACATCACAATTCTGTACTTTGAATGAAACGTGGTTGGGGTCTGTGTGATTGTTAACTTGGGGTCTATACAATCTCTCATTTTAGTGTGACTCATAATTGTAGTTGTATTTCAGGCGTGTGGCCCCTGCAGGACTGCGAGCCCCACGCGCTCTTACCCGCGGACCACGTCCTCTTTTCGGGAGCCGTCTTATTCCCCGGTACGACCGCTACAGTTTGAGTTTCACCTGTGGAGTTTGATGCAATATCCAAGTAGAATGATGCATGGAACGTGAACAATGGTCAATGCCCAAAAGTTTGTGTAAAGCCAGGTGTTCATGTGATTATCGTGACTCCTCTGGCGCAGAACGGCTGCCATGCCTGTCTCAGGACGGTTTTGGTTAGGATTTACTTAAAGCTAATGCATGTGACTATGTTAATTCTCAAGTTTGCCTAAAAGAGGATGATGTTTTTAACGGGGCACTGTGCAACGTTTTCTTGTGAAGAGTCCTTCACCTGCTTGTCTGCATAGAGGTGTTTTGCCTGAAATTTTCCGCAGTATGGCATTTAAACTTGTTTATTTATCTTGAATTTGTATTGCAGTCGATTTTATTGTTCAAATACCTTGAAAAAGATGCATTCTTACCGCAGGCACAGCCCTTTCTCCACAGATCTCACCTGTAACTATCGGTTGTGGTGTCAGCTCATTGTCTCCATTGGGATGGAGAAGGTTTGTCATACTGTATTGAACCATGTGTGATTCCTTTGCTTCAGGGGCTTTCGATCAGCAGGGCTCTCCTCTGGTTGTGTTCCCAGTGGATGGACATGCTGGGCTCTCTACAGCACTCAGTAAGGCAGAGGTGGTGGACTTCATTAACTACTGCCTTTCCCATCACAAGTACGAGGCTGTTCTTTGTGTATTATTTTCAAAGATGTCTTGTCCTTTTTTTAAATATATGTTTTTTTGACAGCAAAACGCAGAAGAGTAGTTTGGTGTCAGTTGTGGCAGATCTCAGAGAAGCATCTGCTGCTTCAACACGATTCATTGCTGAGACCCTGCTCCTGCTCGAGGTACTGCCAAAGCTTCGGTTTGCTGTTTTATTTCACTAGTCAATGGCTATAGGCCATTTGTGAAAAATGTGGTTTGAGTGGATTAAAGAGGTGGGTGTGGGACCATCTGATTCCAGTGGCTACAGCGTTTGCCAAAAAGGGATTGTTTCTGTGTGCACACTGCAGAATCTGTATAGTGCGTTTAGTGTGTTTACCCTGAAGACAAAAATTTTCTTGCATAACAATTGTTCAATTCATAAAATGCTGTTTTTATAAATGCTGCTATTGAAGCCAGTGACTGTTCTCAGAATGGCTACGGGTGTCATGAGGATTGCTTATCAGATGGTTGGTTATTAGTTGAAAACATAATTACATTAAATGGGACAACATTTTGCCACTGCCATGAAATGCTTGTGAAGCATTCCTCCTTATAAACCAAAGTTGAGCGTAATATTACTGTTGGAAGGGCTAGATCAGCCATTTACCAAATATCATCATCCAAGAACCTTAGATTGGTTGCAATTGAATATGTTTACATTTATATTGTGTTATCAACCACTGTTGGTTGACACAAAGACTCTTGGTATGGTTTTATAAATGTTATTTCATGGTCTCCCTTTTGTTCTTGTCCCAGCAGCAGAAGAGAACAGTTCACAGTGCATATATAATCCAGCCAAAGAGAAAAGATGTGTGTCGGCTGTTGGGCAAACTGTGGGGCCAGTCCAAATCACAGCCTACTTTTAAGGTACATTTAGTCAATGAAATGTTATGTGAAATCCTACTGAATGATGGATTATCTTGTGATTTCCAGAAAGTTCTTCTCAAAGAGGTCTTTGAACTCTCAAACTACATCGACAGAAGTCAGCTGATGTCCTCGCTGGGAGGCTACTTTGTGTACTGTCACCAGAGCTGGGCAGTCTTCACAAAGGTCACGTTTTTACCTTGTTGTCCGTTACGCTGCCCGACCCAAAATCCTAACATTAAGGAACAAATGCATTTTATTTAGAGGAATGGTAAACATGAACGCAAGCGGTGGAGTGGTTGGGGGGCCCTGCACGTGTGTAGTCGCTACCGCCGCAGCAGCGTTTGTTTGTTTCCAGCGCTCGACCATTTCACACTACGACTGTCCTGTCAAATAAAGCCTTCGGGGCAGAAAAATGGTTAACGATCAGGACAGACAAACCATTGCTGCGGAGATGGGGTACAGTAAGAGTTTTAATTTGTTATGGAACAAAAAACATGCTATTTAAAAGTAAATGTTTCAAGTTTACATAGTCTAGTAAGAGTAAATGGAGAGTTGTAAATGTAGCTGTCTTATGACCACCCGCAAGCTGAGGGAGGCACTGACAGAGAATCGTCTGTGCTCAGCGTCTCCTCTTGCCACACTGCTCTGGCACAGTACCGTACACATCCTCTCCCTTTGTAGAATGGGCTCAGTTTTCATTGTCCCTCTGACCCCTTTTGTCCATGCATCTCTCGTGTGTGCCGCGCTCAGAAGACCGCATTTGTGATTGTTGTATCAGCCGTTTCCTTGGTGAGGCTTGCGCAAGTGCTGGCCTTTTATTAGCAAGAGAAAAGAGCCCTTCTGTCTCTGAGATTATACATTCAGTCACTGGTCCATGCTGCCACAACTCATTAACATACTATGGCTTCACAGAACTGCTGGCCTGCCACGTTGTAAACATGGCCGCATTACACTCAAAGCCCTCAAAAGAATTTCTGCATGCAGTGCACACATACCGTTGTGAGAGGTCAAGGACTTGTTGTACTCTGTGACTTGGATCAGTTTATCGCATCAGTTAAAAAAATAAAAGCAAGGTTACTTTTCTACATAACCATTTCTTGCTGTTTCAGTTGCTGTAGAATATTGCCCTTTTTGTCTTTTGTTTTGTTTTTTGTTTTTTATGCAAAGTGTGCTTTAAAATGGCAGACAAAGGCAAACACACACTGTTTGCTGGATTTATCATGTTTCTATTTTTCTACATATGATCTGGTCAGTAAAAAGTGAACGCCTCTGCAAAGAAATATTGCCATGTGATTTTTGTAATGACACATCTGCAGTTGACGGAGCGCCAGGCAATGTAGTAGCAATACCACTGTAACAATTAAGAACATTGTACAAGAACTTTTGTATATCATCATTTTCCACCGCTGGACCAAATGTGATCGAGGATGTACGCGTCACCCAGTCCATACAAGCAAATGTGGACCTGCCCAACTTACAAACTCTCTGCTATTCAAATTTGATCAAAAAGTTTCCATTATTTTATTCTGGACTCATCTAAGCGGCTATGGTGAACTAACTGCTGCTTTTATTCATCTTGGTCATGCAGGAGATTGCTTTATTTGAGGAGCACTTTGTGGCAGTTGCGCAGCGGTTGCCTGGCTTCCTCTCCTCTCTCCAGGCCTTGTCTAAACGGCCTCTGCCCAACTCCATCCCTGAACTCAAGCGCTACTGCTCCTCCAATGAAGCCTGCTTTCAAGAGCTCCAGAGGTCAGACTCCTTGACTTTCAGTTTAGTGGTCACCCTCTGAACACACACTTGTCTTTTGAAACTACAAAGCTGTTCACATTTTAATTTCATATTCTGAATATTTCTGAATTTGTCCTTTTTTGAAAAGAGTGTTTTTAAATAAATTGTACTTGTACCCTTTTTATGATACTGCAGTTGTAAATGAATGTAATAAGAATGATTCTGTAGATTTTAAATTTATTTAAAGGGACGATGCAATGGAAATATGCCAGAATTGGCTACTTTCCATTTGTCAGGACAAGAAACATGTTGCTGTACACACATTCAGTACAAATGACATTATGACAATCAGTGTTTGCATACCTGGTTCCTCTTGAACCAACATTTGAGGAAAAGCAGGTTTGCCAGATTCTGACTGTGTAGTCCTTTATTGCAGGGAGCTGGGCCTTGATGATTTACTCGGACACTGCAAACTTCATCTGGCGAAACTAAGGTCGCCTGATCTTGACCTGCACTTTCAGGCCATGGCTGGCACTACGCTTTTCACCCTACACTTCTCCAGCATGCTGCAGAACCACCACAGGTACAAAGGGGTTTGGGACACACAGCCTCAGTGCACTTTCCAGTCTGTCTTGTCTCACTGGTTTAGTCCTTTTCCTTGTTCTGTTGACCTGCCACCTTCATGGCTCTGGTATCATTTCATTACTAATGTTGACATGGTGCAGGACGATGTGGACAAAATGATGCCCAGTTATAGCATTTTCTATCATTATTATGGATGGAACTTACAGTATCACTATCACTATAGCGAGGCCTTTTATTTACCCAAATTTGAACATTGGCTTATTTCCAGATTCCATCCCAAACTAATTACTTGATTGATGGGACCAAACGATCAAGATTCCTATGGCAAGGCAAAAAAGAACCTGATGATAATCAGCTTCAAAACGATACAACCGTAAAAATTGGTTGGTTTGAGTTGAGAGCGTAGCTGTACTGGTGTGACCCAGAATATGAAGCTCAAAGGAAAGATTGAATGTAATGTGGCTTTACTTGCTGATGATAAACGTTTGGGTCAAATGGAGGAAATGTTTTGATTAGCTTTCTCCAGATGGCAAACTCTTAAGCTGGTTGGCTTATGATCAAAGTTTTCCCCAAATGGCATCGACCTAAGATTTAAAGCCTGGATAACAAAAGGTTTTTTTTGTTTTTTTTAACCCGGTTGTAAAAGAAAAACAAATTAAATGTTTGAATTCTTTGACTTGGTGAAACAGGACTTTTATAGGATCTTAAATTTTATAATATATCTAGAGATATCTATCTAGGTATAGATGTATAGATGGATGAATAAATAAATATAAACTCCAGGAAATATGATGCATATATTCCAAACCCTCCTGATCACTCAATGGCACAACCAACATCAAGGACTGTATTTTGCCCCTGGTCTTTGCTTTAACTTTGGTGCTGTGGAGCTCATTTCGTCACACATTGCACAAGTGTAATTGCTGACCTCACATTGTGTGGAATTCTATACAAGAGGTGTGATTATGTCAAAATATGAGGTGGCGTGAAGCAAACTGAGGCCGTTGTGTGGCGCATTCTGTGAAGGGCCAAAATCTAAACTAATTTACTTCGAAACTAGTGCACTGGAGTCGTGCTGTTATCCTCACATGGACCACACTCTGCTCTTAAAGCTCTTTGCTGGACTCCCCCCTCCTCCAACGTTGGACACCGGTTACTGCGCGGTCTGGACCAGACTGGACCGTGCAGACTTGCATGTGCTCAGCTTGGAGAGGAACATCTACTTGGGAAACTGCATAAATCCCCACGGTCACATCACATTCTCTCAATCTTCGTCGCAGTGGTCCCAAAAGTTGCACAGACTGACTGCATAAGAGCCGCATGTACGCTCAGACTGAGTTGACCACAGTATGTGCTCCGTTCTCTCCCCCTCCGTACCACGCAGCATCTCAGCATCCCACCGAGCATTCAGGTGTCCAGCTGTGCGTAATGGTGCGGCACTGCTTGTAACTCATGCAATCCTTGTTGTCATGGACCTGGTCTTGGTTTAGTCGGGTTAAATTGGCACAAGCCCATCTCGAGGACATGCGCTCCAATCACCTGGGGAAACTGGGACTGAGCTCACGGCAGGCCAAGTGCCACACGGTTATGCACAAGAAGTCCACGCACGCATCACTGCCTGTAAACTCTCCGCACTGTGTGAAAACCATCACCGGGGAATCAGACCTGGGACTAATGCTGGTCATCGCAGCAGTCTGGGGGGGGTGTGCGCTTGGGGATCCTCTGCTCCCGTGGCTCTGCTGCTGCTGCCTGCCCTCGTTTTATGGATCACAAGTCGGGTTTATAAGCGGAGATGTGCTGCGTGGACTGCGGCGCATTCTGTTCTCAGCATCTACGGGTTTTGGACCTGGTTCAGACTGTTTAGTCTGGGCTAAAAGGCAAGCTCTCCGCGTGCAAAATCAATTAAAGATGAATGAATTAAACGACGCTCAAAGGCTGCATTTCTATACGGATTGGTTTTTTTGGGAACAAATTGAAAAACGGAAAATAAAATGTTGTTGCTCACTTTCTTTGCCTGTAATGAGACCATTACTGCAAACATAAGTGTTTTTTAAATTATTATAAAACAATAAAATAAAAAGCACAAACATACATGGGCTTATGATTGAACCCTTGGGCCTCAGTGAAAAACCCATATGTCCACCTAGGAATACTATAGCAGCCCTTATGACAAAGTTTAAGGGATTGATTTGGATGCAAAATGATAGCGGTCAATCTTTTCATACTGATTCACCACCCACCCCTATTGTATTGTTGTCTTGCCTCTGACAGGATCACTACAGCCTTGCAGAAAGTGGACCTCTTGTGGGTGGAGGTTTTTTCAAAAGCTCAGCTCCAGTTACATATTCTGCAGATGAGAGAAGCTGCTCTCCAGGTAATTTACTGGAGGGCATGTGATCCAAACGGTGTGTGGGCTTTTAAAGTTTTAAGATTTATGTAATTAATACCTGTGTCAGATCACAGAACAGATTGAGAGCCTTCTTCAGCACAAGCTCCAGCCTTACAACATCCAGATGGCAGGAGATTCATTTGAGGCTGAGCGGCTGACCTCAGAGTTTCACTCCTCTGTCTACACTCCAGCCATGGTACTGTCTAGAGTTAGCCCACATTAGAAATTACTATCACACTCTTGGACTAAATGTGAACTTAAATATTCTTGTTTGTCCTTATATAATCACTTCGTGTATAAAGCTTGACTATACTTGCTGTTCTTATTGCAGTCTTTGGTGGTTGCTGCAGAGGAAGTAGTGCACACATTAACAGAACTGCTGAGTGACGCTCCTAGCAGGGAGCGCTGGCTGCTGGACCTGCGCAGGCTAAAGGACAAGCTTCACTCCACAGTCACTTTGACATTGCAGACGTTACAAGCTGTCTCCAAATACCATCGATTTTACAACAAGGTGCATCATTCCTTGCAATTTTCATTATTCAAAGTTTATATAGTGGTCTTCTGTTAACCTTGTCTAATCTGTTTATGTACTGGAGCAATGTTGGATATGTTTGGGTGTTTCAGGCTCACTGCTGGTACCAGTTGGTGCTGTCTCAGAACTTCTTACAGGACATGTTTTCTGAAGTGGACAGACCAAGGAGGAACTGGGGTACTCTCCCTGCTTTGAGGAAGAGGCTCTCAGCTTTCCTGAAAAATAGTCCCCCTCCAAACATGGAGGAACTGGTTCATCTGGTCCATCTTTCTCAAGTCATCCCTGACAAACAACTTGAGCAGGAAGGCAGGCAACTGTCTCAACGGTAACTCAATGAATCTGCAAAACACAAAATTATTTCAATTGCTTTCTGGTGGGTATACCATCAGTAAGGGGACAAGAAAGTAATTTTTTTTGTCTATTATGCACATTAAATGATAAAACATTTACATTGCAGGTGTATGACTTTGAGACAGATGATCATGTCGTCTGAACCACTGAGAGTAGCTCAACTCCAAGTGGCACTGCAGTGGCAGAATGAGCTGCTGCAGCGTTCACTGGTCAAACGGAGTGAACAGAAGTCTCCAACCGACACAAACTCCACCGAACGCACACAAGAAGCTAACCCTAGAATGACAGCGCCAAGAGGGGACCTCCTCAGACCTGGCACCATGGCAGAAGGCAAACTGACATCTCTCAGTTCATTTGACTCAGGATTTGAAGGAGCTGGAAGCAGCATGTTAGAAGTGCGGACTGTGACTCCGGACTTTGTAAAACAGACTTTGGTCCAGGAGGAGACTGCCTCAAACCTCTCATATTCTGGCGGGTTTGGATCACTTGGAAAGTCCTCTAGTGCAAGTGTCCATACTGTTCCTAAAGTAATCCCAAATTCCCTTGACTTTGAAATAAAAGTTAAAAGATCAGCTGCCCATCCCACCAACCCATGGCTTAGTTTACCAGATGATGACCTGGAGAACTTGTACACCGTTACCATCACGCCAAAGCCATCTTTAGAACAAAGAGACTCTAGCGCAATCCCTGACAGCCATGAGAAGGAAGACCTCTGTCCCGAGACTCCTGCGGCCCCTCCTACCACTTGGGCATTGCATTCCCACTGCAGCTTTGAGGACTCAGAGCTCAGCCCCATTACACATGTCCTGTCCAGCACTGTGACTGAGCCCAAGGACCAGTCCATAGGGGCGACATCCATGCTCTGGGACTCTTACGACCTCCACGAACAATACCTGGATGCATCAGAGTGGTAATAATTGATCTACTGTGGAATCGGTGTTATAAATTTATAATTAAGACGAGAATGAACTGAAGTTTTCCATGTGTCATTTTGCCCAGTGCAAGAGCTCCTTCTTTGAAGGATTGGGACATAAAAGAGGAGGAGAACCTGATCGAGGTAGAGAAGACCCTTAAGCGAGCAGACAAGATCCTAACGGTGAGTTTTAACTGGAAAGTCTAAGCTGGTGGTTGTGTTGAACTCTTAGTCTTTTGGGTTTTTTTAGGAGGAGGAATGTGTTCTGGCTCAAGAGGTACAGCTGAATGTTCTACTACAGACTGACGTTGATTTGCATCCCTGGAGGGCCTGGAACGACCAGGTAGAATATTGGCTGGATTTGATGTGAATTCTGTATAGTAAAAATAAAAATTTCATTGTAGATGTCCTTGGATGAACTGTCAAAAACAAATGTTGTGGACCATGACCAGTTTGGTGCTGAATCAACATTTGACACAAACTTTGTAACACAGCCTAGACCCTCGAGATCCAAAGATGATCTTCTCGCAGAGCTCAAAGAGGTTCATGCTCTGGATCAGAAGATCTTGGAGGAGAATTTGAAAATCGATCTGCTCAGGCAAGAAGAATGTCTAGGGGAAATTTTGCAGACAAACTCGGACAAGCTGAATGAGCAGAACGTGAGGCTGCAGGCTACAAAAAAAAAACTAGAGCAGGAAAACCTTGAGAGGAAGCCTATGAAAATGTGTCAAGTAAAGAAGCAAGCCACCAGAGTCATCAGATGCTCTATAATGTCCAGAACAGAAAGTGAAGAAGACGGCGCCATCTGTAATGAACCACTGGGAGATCAGAGCGTCTCAGAGGGGTCACACTCAAAAGAGGACCTCCGCCACTCTTCTGGTCCACCCCAGGCTAAGGCTGTGTGTTGGACCAGTTTCTATAATGAAACTGACATGAAATTACAAGACACTGCCTGCCATCCTCAAAGTCATCCTCCACTCTCCCTGAACACCATAGTCTCATCCAAAAATCCTGTCCAGCCCTCTTCTGATTTGCATGTCACTCCAGACAGTGCAGTGAGAGAGGCAGAGCACGGAACTGAAAGATCAATGTCATCAAACCCCCAGCCCATACCAAAGCCCAGAAAAAATGTAGCCTTTAAATTGATGGCGGCGGATGTGGCGGCGGAGTGCCCTCTGAGGACCCCGGGGGCGGCGGAGTGCCCTCTGAGGACCCCGGGGGCGGCGGAGTGCCCTCTGAGGACCCCGGGGGCGGCGGAGGCCCTCTGAGGACCCCGGGGGCGGCGGTGAGGACCCCGGGGCGGCGGAGCCCTCTGAGGACCCCGGGACGAGGGGCACGAGTGGCAGATGCCCACTGAGGACCCGGACGCGGCGGAGTGCCCTCACTTGGTGAGGACCCCGGGGGCGGCGGAGTGCTCTCTGAGGACTTGTGTGAATCAGTGTTAAAAATCTGAGAGGGATCCATTCCAATGTAGAACTGCACACTAATAATAATAATAACAACAGGCTGCAGTCTGCGTGCGACACCATCAGAAAAAAGGAGAGACTCACTCTGATGGGGACCCTAATCAGGTTATGACATTATTTCCATTACATGAATATAAACTAACTTTAAAGTCTGTCGCCCATTCCCTTACGGTTAGTCTTTACTTAATTCAAACTTTCATTGAGTAAGTTCATTCAGTTTTGTCAGTGGGTTAGCCAGGACCCTGTTCCCCCTTTATTGCTATAGTGGTATAATTAAACAAAGCAGCCACTACACAAGGCTTTATCTACACAGAATGATTACAGAGCGCCCCTGTATCTTCAGTTTAAAGCCACAAGCTATTTTTTTGAAGACCCAAGAGGTGAAGATTCTAAGCACGAGAAGAGATGGTTTGAAAGAGGAGTTAAGGAGCCCTTTTTTGTTGAAAGAATAAAGGTTTAAGGTTCAATCTACCGGTAATAGAGAGAGCAGTATTTTGAAGCCGTGGGGTGGCATCAGCCCTGGCCATTCAGCTAATGCTAATCACACTCATCAGTGGCGAGGGAGTGGCAGCCAACTAAAAATAGGATTTTCTATGGCCATTACAGGGCTGTTAGGAGAACAGAGAAGATTCATTTCAGGTGAAACTGTAAAAAGGACAGGCTATTAACTGGAAGTTCCGTTTGGTGGGCGAGATATGTTGGCGTACTCAGAGTAGGATAAACACTTGAGTTCTCAGAACTCACCGAGAAATCCGTAGATTGAAAATGACTCTTGGATGAGTTGAAACGTCTTTTTCTAGAAGAGTCCAGATGCCTACAACTGAATATTTTTTCTAAAACTATAGTCTAAGTGACAATTTCGCTTCATGTGAGAAAAGGTTTAATCTGGGTATGTATTGTAGGGAGTTAAATTTTCCTTAAATATGTTTTGGAAGTTGCTCAGTCTTTCTGCATTCAAGCAGTAGCACAGTGCGCTGAGTCTTCAGACAGCTTGATGTCTTACCAATCCAACTCTGCTCCAAGTTGCCACGCTTGGGCACTGGCCAAAAACAGAGGGCTATTCTATGGTCACACACTCTAAAGACCTGTTATACAGGCAAACCTTGCATTATTCATTATTCATTTTGATAAACTGAACATTTCCTAAACAGCAGACTGAGGACTTCAGCCCAATGCCTCCTACCTCTACTCCGTCATACAACCTCGGAAAAGGGGGAGATGTGAAGTGGTCAGATGGTTCAAAGATGTCTTCGCTCATGATACAGGACCAGCTCAACATCAACACCACTCTGGTATTGTGCTGCACATTTGTGACATTGTTGCAATATTTCAGTATAAAGCCTTCATAAAAGCATAGGCTGAATTGAAGTTATGTGCATAATCGGACTTGTAATAGTTATACTTGTGATGATAAATTACTTAAATTTCTTATTGTATAGCATTCATTGGTGTACAGCTAGTTTGCTAAAGTCAGACTCAATACATTGTGTGAGGCATCAGGCATAAAACCTGCCCTGCCCCCCACACACCTGACAAGACTGCAAAAATGGCAGGGACTGAATACTTGCCCTCGTGGTTTATTTTCTGGTTGCTGTGTAGTTTCAGCCTTCAGACTTCGGCACCTCCATTGTCCTTGACACCGGATCTGGTTTGATGAAGGCTGGATTTGCAGATGAGAACCTTCCAAGAGTCTTATTTCCAACAATAATTGGTGTGCCAAAATATGAGGTACAGACTGACCTTGCATAGCTTTTTATATTGTTTGTCATAAACGTGTGCACTGTTTCCTCAACAGGAAATCATGAATAGCACTTCAGAAAAGGAAACTTATGTGGGACACGAGGCCCAGCACATGAGGGGGGTCCTGGCCCTGAGACATCCCATCAAACACGGCATCATCTGCAATTGGGACGACATGGAGAGGGTGTGGCTCAAAAATTTAACAGTCTGGTTCATCCATTTTATATTCTGTGTTTTATTGTCAGTTTAGGTCGGGGCTATTTAACTTTTCTATTTTTTAAATTGGGAAAAGTCAAATTTCCTGAGGTCCAGATACATTATTTGTGATTTCAGCTACTTTGTTACCTTTTTAACAATTAATATAGGCTTATATTGCATAATTTGTTTGGCTAAAACGTAGTAAATACTTTCTAATAGGCTCATTATACAGTGAAACTATATTTTCTGCACAGCATGATAAGCAGTTCAAAATGTTGTGCAGCCTACTGTGCATTAGGCCTATTCAACTATCAAGTTTTAACCATCCCTTTTGATGAAACACATTTTGGGTTCGGTTCTGAGCTGACTGAGCTGAAGTCCCTGCTTTTTCCTCACATTTTCCCCTTGGTGTAGTTTGATCCTTATATCGCACTCACCTCAAAATGCCCAGACTTAAGTGATTTCTCATGATCACTTTTAATGGTGAATCCACAATGACTGAGGCAAGTACAGTGCCTTAAAACAGGGATACAGTTTCTGCTGTAGTATGGCCATCAAAGGCAGATGCAGATGTCCGCGGCAGGCACTGACTGTGGACTGGTGAGCTGCCCCAGAGAAAGTGGTCCCTGGGGCAAGGGGCGCGTCGAAGCGGTGTCTTCTCATCCTTAAAGCCACTGCATGTGTCAGGCCATCAATAAAACGGTCACAGGCCATATAAGATTTCAGAAGGGACAGATTTGCGTGTGGGCTGCCAGTTGAATAGATTGATTTACATTTATTTAAATCACCTAAACCGATGTCCAAAGTACCAGCACAGAGACTTCCCTGGTTTCGACTTTGGTTTTAGCATAAAGTTAAAAATGGAAAAAAAGATCTTTACCAGAACTGTTTATATTTTTCAGATTTGGCAGCACACGTTTGATCTTTTGCGCGTGGACCCAGGGGAGCACCCTGTCCTGCTGACTGAAGCTCCTATGAACCCTCTGGAGAACAGACAACGTGCGATGGAGCTCATGTTCGAGTTCTTCGGCGTTCCCTACAGTTACATCGCAATGCAGGCAGTGCTGGCACTGTATGCTGGGGGCAAGACGACAGGTGAGTGTCAGAAGCACCCCCTGTGGGAGCATGGGGGTTCTGGGGAAGACTAATGTGTATACTGGTTTCTAAATGCACTAGCTTTGCTGTGTGCTGCAGGAGTGGTGCTGGACTCTGGGGATGGAGTAACCCACAGCGTACCGGTGTATGATGGGTATGTTCTGCTGCATGCTGTGCAGCGCTTCCCTCTGGCTGGAGCAGATGTAACTGCGCAGCTCACAAAGGTACTCGTTTAGCTTACCTGTTTTTTTGCCTTGTGCATCGCTGCACCCAGTTGCTGACTTTGCATGTTGGTCATCAGTTGCTGCAGGAGCAGGGCGTGTGTATGAGGACCACAGCAGAGCAGGAGATAGTCCGTGAAATGAAGGAGAAGTGCTGCTGTGTGGCTCTTAATTATAAATTGGAGCTCCATGAGGGCGAATCCTGTCGGGAGGCGAGCTACACAATGCCTGATGGCAAGATCGTGACACTGGGCTCAGAGCGAATCAGGTAAATATTTAGATCCAGATCTGAGGCACTGGTGCTCATTACCTAAAATTTCTGTGTTTAAGATATCCATGGATTTCAGACAGAAGAATGAGCACCTTTGCCTATATAGTCTAATTTAAGTCAATTAACTTTGAACCATTGAAATTATAAATTGGAAGTTGAAACCAGTGAATGGGAACATGCTGACACATTACGTACGTAGTACCTTCTTCAGGGCATTAATCAAATCACTTTTTTATTTAATGAAAGTGCCTCAGATCACCCCTTGCCACTACTGTAAACACTACTGCATAATTGTGATGGGACACATTCTCACTGCGTATCAACTGACCTAACGGCAGCATGTAGAGGTTGTAGAGGTGCCAGGATTGACCCTTGGGGACCCCCACAGGTCAGGGACATCTGGTCTGAGACAGTTACCAATTTCAACAAAGAACTTCCTGTCTTCCAGATAGGACTTTAACCAGTTTAGGGCAGTGCCAGTGATGCCCACCCAGTCCTCTAGTCTCTGTAAGAGGGAGGGTCATGATCGAAGTGTCAAAAGCAGCGCTCAGATCTAACAGAATTAAGACTGAGGCTTTGCCCGCGTCAGTGTTCAGGTGGATGTCATTTGTCACCTTGACAAGAGCGGTCTCAGTGCTGTGATGAGGTCTAAAACCTGACTGGAAAACACTTTTTTTTTTCTTTTTTTCTTTTTTTTTTAAAGACATTTCAACTTCCAAAAGTAGTTTTCAATCTGCGGGATTGGTCTAAGAAACCCTTCCTGTGCTAAACTGCCTAAACCCTGCCTCCTTTTTTATAGCTTCTAGTTGCAAAATGCATGTTTAGCTTGATGGTTGTGGATGATGGACTTTAAAGTTCACACATACATTGTGGTGTTCCTCAGAGCTCCAGAGATCCTGTTCAAACCAGAGTTAATTGGCCGAGATCACTTTGGCCTCCATGAGAGCGTGTACAAATCCATCCTGAGCTCTGACTTGGACCTGCGACGGGACTTCTTGGGAAACATTCTCCTGTCAGGTATGTGCTGCCTCAAACCACCCATCCCCTATAGCCTTGGAGGCAGTGGCTCAGTGGTACGGACAGTCATCCTTGGGCAAGACACTTCACCCACCCAGCTTCTGTACGAATGTGGCATTTGTAACCTTATACACGTGAACTTCCCTTGTAACGTACTTATGTTTTCTTGAAGGGGGTAACACGCTTCTGCCTGGCCTCCCTGAGCGTTTGGCGGCCGAGCTGAGCGCCCTCGTGCCCTGTGAGCCACGCTCCTGTGTGCAGGTCAGCAGCCCCTCTGATAGGGACTTCTCTGTGTGGTGTGGAGGCGCGGTCCTGGCCAACCTGCCATCGTTCTACGGGTTATGGATCAGCCAAAGCGAGTATGAGGAATACGGGCCACAGATCGTCCACAGAAAGTGTTTCTGAGCTGGATGCTTAAGTATCCTCAAATGTAATATGTGATGCCCAGCCTGTGGTAATGTATGTATAAATATATCTGTGAATATTTAATGTTTCTCTGTATATGGTCCTGTTTTTGGATGTCCTAAATATTTATATTTTTCTTATGGGAGATCGTTTGAAGCTGGCCTTTTTAGTGGATACTGACCTTTTTTTACATAATTTAAAATCGAGATTAAAATCTCTAAATCATAAATAATGTGCTAATATGAAGGATCAATGACGTGGGGTTTAGAGATCACTGTATGTGGAATTGGTGGAGCTGAACGGTGCAGCTGTGTGGCACACAGCACTTTTTGTGATACATGGTTTTTTGAATGACTCAACTGCCACTCTACTGACGCCTAGAGGCAGAGTCTACAGGCTCCAGGGTCAGTTATGGAAAATGATGGATGTGAGTGCGTACATTTTCGGTCAACAGTTGTGCGTGCTGCTTGTCTGCCTCCATTTGGAATGAGTTAAGTGTGGTGTTTTGGTTTTTCATTAATAGATGAGGCATGATGCATAGCAGTAATCGACTGTTTTGCCAAAGTATTTAACTGAAACTTTTTATTGTCCCTGTGTTCTCATTGACACTGTATATATGTATATAACTTTATTTTAAATATTGATGCATGTTTTGGTTTGCTGAATTGTATTGCTTTTGTTGGTGTGTCTTTATCTTTATGTATTATAATGAAACACAGGGTTGAATGTTAAGTCATGATCAGCACTGAGCCTTTTCTGCCTTTGGACCTCATATCTAAATGTACTGTACCAGTTTGCACCGGCAGCAATTTGTTACCACCTTCTGTTTCATAATAAATATAATTTAGTCCCCGCTGGTTTGGTTGCCCTTGTGTTGTGGTCTCTTCAGAGCACTGAAACGTGAATTTGTAATATCATTTGCGTCAATGCACTAAAAACTAACCTCACAGTAGTATATAGTTTAGATTTTTAGATTAAAACTAAAACATCTCAATGTTTTAAATTTAATTTCATAAACTGACCCATCTGGAGGCATACAATTTACTTTGAAGTTTCAGTGGTGGAAGGAGTACTGCAAATTTGTTCTAAAGTAAGTTACATGGCTAAAAGTTCTGCTGGCAAAATTGTACTCAAGTAAAAGGTACGTGTGAAAAATAAGAGTACTACCGGTAGTTACTTTTTAATGTTATTTTGGTAGCAATTTGGATTAATGAAAATTGAAAAATTGTTTAAACTGAATAAAGTTGTTTTAAATCACAACTGACATTCTCTGGGCCCTGTCCAATCAGCAGGTGATCAGTGCCGCAGTGAGACAGCTGTGCTTTGGGACCATTGGGACTACTCAGTACTTGCATGATTTTGAAATGTAACTAATTATAATTACATGTTAAATATTTCTAGAGTACAAAGTACATGCATATATCTACTAAAAAGTACAATTACTCAAAAAATGTAATCAATTGCACTAACTGAAGTATTTGCAGTTGCTTAAGTTTAACCTCTGATTAATTGTGCATTTAGTGTGTGTGTGTGTGTGTTCTCAAGCCAAAAAGCAGACATTCCAGAGCAAAATTCCTCAAGCATACAGTGAGGAAAATAAGTATTTGAACACCAGGCAATTTTGCAAGTTCTCCTTCTTAGAAATTACGGAGGGGTCTAAAATGTTCATCGTAGGTGCATTTCCACTGTGAGAGACAGAATCTAGAAATAAAAAATGGGAGAACTTGCAAAATCGCAGGGTGTTCAAATTCTCACTATTTGTAGTCCAGGTGGGCATGTGGTGTTTGTCAGTCAACCAAGGCTCTGGTCAGCTCCACTCTGACAACAGGCCCACCCCTCTGCCCCTGCAGTCCAGACAGGTACACCAGTGGCCTAGGCATGTTGCTCGCCCCATCCTCTGTGGTCTGTCCCCCAGCGTCTTTGGGGGGGTAAGTCTGGGAGCAGCTGTCTCTCCTCAGGTGGCTCGAGTTGGTCTGGGTTGAGTGAGTCTGTTTGGTTCGAAGATCGGCCTAATGAGAAAGTTTTTGTTGTTGTTTAACTTTTATTCTATACATCTGTTTTAATATCAATGTTTTAAATAGATTTTAGTCTAAAAAAAATGTGTTGTGTGGATTACCAGTTTAAGTGCCTTCCTTCGCAGTGCCCACTCGTTCCATTCGTATTCCCGATCTATGGAGCGCCCCACCGGGTGAGTGTCGGTCTGACTGCTGCTGGATCTCTGGGTGATGGATGGCCTCAGATGCTCTCCTGACTGAAACTGTACATAAACCAGTAAGTGCATGGTCTTAAAGGTCCAGTACTATGTAAAATTGACTTTTAAAGGCTTTTAACAAGGTATAACTGAAAACAATGTTGCTTTTTGGGTCATGTATTGTTTCACTAGTGCTGCCTGCAGGCTGTGTTCACCTCCTGAAACCCAATATTCCTTACTGTTGAGATAAAAATGTATTTATTTATAGGTATGCTCTGATTTAAGAAATAAATCAGTCTTTGTGTTAATGCATGTGATTCTGTCAGAGAAACATATGTGGAGAAGTCAGGACACCCTTTGCTTATGTGTACCACTATGTGTACCACTGGTGGTTCGTGAGGTCCATTAGGTGGTACACGGACACCATCTTGTTTCCCCACATTTGTGCTCTTCCTTGTGTCATTTCTTAATTAAAACTATTGAGACCTGAGAGTAATTTTTATAGACCTGATTTAGATCTGGTGGTATTCGGAAAGGTAAAATTTGGGTGATACTTGGTGTAGACAAGTTTGAGAACCACTGTTGTAGAGCAATGCCTCACGTCAACACAATTCCATTTAATTATTTTAGTTTAATTCAGGCGTAATGTTAGTTATGTAGAATGGTGCCAACACTGTGACATTGTTCTGATTCCCATGCAGAAAATTGTGTGTCTCCAGAACCGTATCAGTCAAACTTTACGTTGTAAATCCTGCATTATCAGGAAATGTGAGTTTAACATTTTGGCCTTGTGCCAAACATTTTTTTTTTGTTTTTTTCAGTTTGTTTTGCCACATTGCGGCAAAAAGTTTAATTGCATACATGTTCTTAAAGAAAGTCCAGCTGGCACCAGAAACCCTCCTCAATTTTATTTTGGAAGGAAAAATACCAGTTCTCCCAGGAATTCTTTATGATGATATGCGCTTTCTTAAAAACAAAATGAAAGCCTTCTCAACCCTCACTCTGGGAATGAAGGCAAAGGCAACCACAATAAACCAACCACAGTGGCTGAATGCCCAAAACCAGGCGATAACTCTCGACCTGGATCAGACCAAAAGCACACTCCTGAGCAGGAGGACACATGATCTTCTCCTGCACAAGACCAGACCTGCGTCATTAAAATCATCTTGTAAGAGCCTTATTGAAGCTTTCTGTACCAGCCTCTGTGTGGAACTGTACCTTCTGGTCTTGTCTAGCTGTGGGGAAAGTATGCCTATTTAAGGCCTGATTATGATGGCCTCAGTGCTACAGAGTAGAGGCATACGGTTTTTGACCATGGTTGGTATATTTGTGTAGAAAATGACACGTGCCAATAAAAGGATTCTTCACTAAACATATGAGCATTGGGCTCTTAATCCACACGTTCTAACACCTTTTAACTCTGCCAGTCTATTAGCTGGTGGCACAGGGCCACAATATATAATATAATATACAATAGCCTCTGGAAAAGCACAGATTTGGCGCTTCACTGCTGTAAATATGGCATTTCATGGAGAAGACGCACTCACGTTACTTCTCCTCAATGTGGATCACTTTTACCAGCGCTGGTCTACGACCGTCACACACATTGTTTTTTCCCAGTGCTGTTGTTATTGTTGTGCTGTTGTTATTGTTGTGTTACTTTTAATGGCGGTTGGCAGCCAACTGAAAAGGTACATTTACTCCCACCTACTGGACTGAGTCTGGACAGGAGATCAACGGAAACCATAATACCAAAAGGGGATTGTAGTGTAACACTACAACGACAATCTTAACTCTATAATCTTCTAATTAATCCTGTGCTATATTTGTAAGCATGATGATTGATTGATTTTGACTTGATTGTAACAAGATTCAGCAAATTGAATTCTTGTTAATTATTTTGAAACCATAAAACTAATTCAGTTCTCTCTCTTTCATATGCTGTACAATGAATCAGCACATGCTCAATAAATTAATCTGGTTCTTGACAGTGATTACATAAACCGGTAGGATGTTTGCCTATCCTATTCAGTGACCTATTGAGTCCAGTGTGGCCTATTCTCATGCATTCTTTCTGCCCATGGATCTGCATGGACCAACACTACTTTGTATCTGATACAGATGTCGTCCAGTATAACAACGATTCCAATAGTCCTGCCAAAGTTTATACACATGACTCTTAATAATGGGCTTGATTTCAGGTTTGCTTATTTCAACCATCACACCAATTGATGGCTGCCTAAGGGAATTTTTAGCCAGTGAATCTGCCATTTCATTACCATCCACCCCAATATATGCAGGAACCTAAATGAAGGAGACCCTCACATCCTTCCTGGACAGAGAGAGTATCAGATAGAAGAGGCTATATAGAATATCCTGTCTGCAATCAGATTTTCCAGATTTAATGCTTTGCAGTGCAGAGAGGCTGTCAGAAGCTATCACAATGTTGTGACACTGTAGGGTAGACTCAGCCCATTCCATCGCTAATTGTATCACTATGAGTTCCATGTAGAAGACGATAGAAGATGATCTGTTAACCTGAAAACAGCAGTCTTTAACCTCCAGATCCACAGTGGCATTTCTCTCAATTCAACCTGCATCGCAGAGACAGGGGAAGTCTTAAAAGCCCTACAACAGATACGCAAGGGTGGGGCTTGTTCTACATCAAGTTTCTTTGAGTTACATGAAGACATGTAAGCAATACAGCCACAATCAATAGTTACTCTCATAATAGCCCAGTAAATAATCAGGAGCGACCTTCCGCAAGCTCCCCAGACCTGGCAAGATAGACAACGCAGCAGATTATTCACCTTTTTGCATTTATCTCTAACCTTAGCAATGTGCTGTCGCCAATTAAGCTTTTCGTCAAAGATGACTCCTTAGAATCTCACTTCCCTGACCTGTTCAAGTACTTGCCCATGCAGTTTAAGAGAGACATCCCTATGCCCATTAAAGAAACAAACCACTTGAGATTTCTGTACGGACAACTTAGATCCCCAAGAGTCCACTGCTCCACCTGCTGTATTGGTTTGCATTTTCTTCATAATAAATTGGAGATTTCTGCCTCTCACCCATAATGCGCCATCGTCAGCATAAAGGCTTCTTCCAACAGAGTGACATCTTTAATAATTAAGGCCATTCTGAATAAACATAGCTACACCTCCACCGCTACCCTGCTCCTTGTCATTCCTTACACTCGTATATCCTTGTATTATCCCATATCCCATCTAGATTGTAACCAAGTCTCCTGTACACAAATAACATCAGGTTTGTCTTGTAATGTAGAAACAAAATGCTTAAATTTTTGGCCATTAGCAAGAAGGCTTCGCGCATTCCATTGCAGCACAGCTGGCGAACCACCAGAACATGCCTGCGAGTGGGGAATTTCTTTACGCTGATTCTCCGAATGGAGAAATCTTAAAAAATTAACTTTACAGGGAAGGAGATGAGCACAAAGGGAACCAGAAGAGAAGCGCATGTGGCGGGACAGTGGAGGGACAAAGGAGAGACAGAGTTACAGAGGAGGGACAGAGGAGGGAACGAGGAGACGGAGGAGGGACAGAGGAGAGACAGAGGAGGGACAGAGGAGAGACAGAGGAGGGACAGAGGAGAGACAGAGGAGGGACAGAGGAGAGACAGAGGAACAGAGCAGAGACAGAGGAGGGACAGAGGAGAGACAGAGAGGAGGGACAGAGGAGAGACAGAGAGAGAGAACAGAGAAGAGACAGAGAGAGAGAGATAGAGGAGGTACAGAGGAGGGACAGAAGACAGAGGCAAACGTGTGAGGGGCGCAGAGGCAGGTTGACCCACTCCTCTGCTGCTCTCTGTATTCAGAGATTAACCCCGTGTTGGCACTGGACTCAAAATACGTCCGTCACGCGTAGTGTGCGCACATTTCTCTAAATGTCTCGCGCTCCCCTTGGCCCAGCTCTGCGCCAAATTAAGGTTTTGTGATTTCTGTCTTGTCTTTGTTATTTTAATGCTTTTTTTTTCCTATTGTGTGAAGCACTTTGAATTGCCTTTGTGTATGAATTGTGCTCTACAAATAAACTTGCCTCTTCTCTTTCGAAGCTGATTTGATTGTGATGATGTGCTTACGTGTCAGTTTATATCACTGCCTTTAAAAAGATGTGTATTGTCATTGTTCTGGAGGAAGAGGGACAGATACATTTGTTAGGGAGAGTGATTATTTACTGTGTACGAGTAAATAAAGATCCACCTTTTGAGAAAGACAAACTCTGTTTAATTTAACTGACATCCTTTGTCCGGATGTCAGTCTTCCATTGGCCGTGTGAGGCAGCGTTTGGCTAGCCTCATTCCTCCACTATTTGAGACGTGAGGGCTGCCTGGGGGCCTGGGAGGACAACAGCGATGCTAGGACTCAAAACGAACACATTGGGGTGAGTTGTTTTTTTCAATTGTGTCGAGAAATAGGTTTGTTTTTGTTTTTTTCTTTTGTCCGGACAGAAATTAAAAAGAAAAAAGAAAAAACAATTAAAAAAGGGGGGGGCTATCCTAAGCTCCTAGGTTTTAATTAAAAAGGAACAAAAACAAAACAAAGAAACACTAATTGCAATTGGAAATACAGACCAAATATTTTTGCGAGTTTAGCTGGTGTCTGAGGAGGGTTTAGTCTGTTTTGACAGCACACTCGTGGATTGTCAGTAGGCAAGAGGCCACTGCGAAGACCAGGAGAGCCTGGCCCACTCACCCACTAACTAAAAGCAAAATTTAAAAGTTAGCTTTAGTTGAGTTTTGTCTGGGGCAATCAGTTTAGCGAGTTGTGTACTCTAAACAGGAGGAGTGGAAGGTACGTTTGCGTTGAGTGTCTGACCTCGGTGTACGGGGTGATGCAGGAGAACTGTCTGTGTAGGCAGAGCAGCTGGATAAGTTCTGGGTTGCGTTTGGCTCTCTCTGCCACCTCTGAGATGTAGTGTTCTGGAGCTGAGACGAACTGTAGCGCAGAGTCTCTGGAGCTAAACGCGTACAACTTCTCTTTGTATTTCAAAAGGCCCAGTTGTGGGTTACCTGTAAATGACCAATGCATCAACATACATCCCCATAGCGAGTAGAGAGATGGGTTATTACCTGGCAGAAGAAGCCCGTCTCGACAGACCAGTGTATGACCACAGAAGCCGCTGTACTGCAAACTCTGAGGCTCTAGGTGGCTGCAGTGGTCAGGCACTAACCATTCAGTGTCCAAACCTCTCACGTCCACCTGGTCTATGGGCATTTCTGTGAGTAGTAATAGAGGTAATAATACTCGAGCAACTTAAAAACATAAGGTAACTATTGGGCAACTATAAGGTCAAGTTTCAAATTGACACCTATTTCTCTGCAATTCTGAATGTCTTGCTTCAAAAGTGTTCCTCACCTTCACAAAGACGCTTCCTTTCTGCATCACTCTTGATTTCTGAACCCTGCAGGAGTCCATCTAAAGTCTTTTCAGAGAAGATCTGGGCCTGGGACAAAACAAATGGCTGGAGACGCAACGCAAGGTTCCTAAAGATGTGGAGCAGCTCCGCTTCGTCCTGCAGACCACTCCAGTGACGTGAAACAGATCTGAACATTGGCTGGACACAGGTCAAAGGTCAGTGATCAGGGAAAAGAAAGCATTCCTGAAAAACGATAATGAGGCATGCTTACAAAGACTTGCGCAGCAGGTACAGCTCTCTTGGACTTCACTGTATCCCTAAGCACCTGCAACTGTGCCGTGAGCTCGCTCTGCAGAAGCTCCACCCTCTGGACGCTCGCTCTCACATCAGCCTGAACATATGTACGCAACACATGGGGTTGTGAGTAGCCCAAATTTGTACTCAGTGTAAATGTTTACTTCAAAATAATATTACTTAAGTAAAAGTACAAAATAGTGGTTCAAGACGTAACATCAGATTTATAGTTTAAAATTGATTAATTGGAAGGATAAAACATTCCATAATGCATAAAACATTTTATTTTCAAAGCATAGACACAAAAATGAGAAGAAAAAAACAAAATCATATCTGAGGGCGCAGCACAAAAACACAAACTTTCAAATAATTTAATATTGTCAACACCAAGCTTTTGTCAGTTATAGACTTACTCACGGTGGAAGGAGGAATCAAAACATTTCCTCAAGTAAATTGAATAAACGTAACTGAGCCCTTGGAGTGAGAGGCCTAGCTCACGAGACGATGATTGAGCACATTACAGTCACCTCCAGAGTCTCGCTCTAAAACCTACAAATCAAGTTAGAAATCTGGGGGTAATAATGGACTCAGATTTGAATTTTAACAGCCACGTCAGATCAATAACATCAGCAGCTTTTTACCATCTAAAAAACATAGCCAAAATCAAAAGTATAGTGTCTAAATCAGACCTGGAGAGACTTATCCATGCGTTTGTCTCTAGTAGATTAGACTACTGTAACGGCCTGCTAACTGGCCTCTCCAAACGAGCTGTAAAACAGCTGCAGTACATCCAGAACGCCGCTGCTCGGGTCCTGACTAGAACCAGGAAGTACGATCACATTAGTCCTGTGCTCAGGTCTCTGCACTGGCTCCCTGTGGCTCAGAGAATAGACTTCAAAAGCAGCTCTGCTTGTATACAAGTCTCTCCATGGCCTAGCACCAAAGTACATCTCGGACATGTTAGTGCCATATGAACCATCTCGGACTCTGACGACCTCAGGGACCGGCCTCCTGCTGGTGCCCAGAGTCAGGACTAAACATGGGGAATGTGCGTTTCAGTTTTATGCAGCTAAAATCTGGGACAGTCTTCCTGAGGATGTGAGACAGGCCTCTACTCTGGCAATGTTCAAATCTAAACTAAAAACTGTTTTGTTTGGCTGTGCATATGACTGAAATGCTTTTCTTTGCACTCTTCTCTTTTATGTCTTGAACAATTATTTTGTGATTTCTGCCATGTCTTTGTGATTTTAATGCATTTTTTCCTGTTGTGTGAAGCACTTTGAATTGCCTTTGTGTACGAATTGTGCTCTACAAATAAACTTGCCTTGCCTACTAAGCGGGCAGAAACAGTGTCACGATGGCTCTGGTTTAAGAGGAATGAGCAACAGCGTAATCCAGCTGGCAGATGAGAGAAAATCTGAGGGACTGAGGAGGTGGTTCCAGGACGCCAGTTCCGCTGTCAAGACATTCGGAGGTGTCATGTGCTAATTGACAAAATACAGGTGAAAGGGGGTGCCCACCCAGGGACCAATGAAGTCCAAAAGATCCAAACTACTCTGCTTTGAGCCAAGAAGTCACCCACAAGGAAGTGTAAGGACTACGTCTTGCCAGGTGTGGTGGCTGTGATATACCATCGGTTGTTATATGCAAAAAAATTCACATAGCCTATTTCTAACCTTTTACATGTGGGCAGTGGGGTGGGGGGTTCACAAATTTGGCCACTAAATGTTGTGGCTTAAAGTTGTAAAGAAATAAAAGCAATGATACCAGTGAATTTGAATAATACCACCACTTCTGTGGGGGGAAAAAAATAATTCCTTTTTTATTTTTTATGGTATGGTTAATACAGGGACAGCACAATGTTACATTGAGGAGTATTTTTTTTTTGCATGATGTGACTAGGCATATCTGCATTTTGACAATCAAAGGACAAATCACTTCGTATTTGGACCTCGCCTGCACTCTAATTTAAACTATTGGTTTACTATAATATTCCAATGTCACATGAACGCAATCTCATATGTTGTGCGTCTGTGTCACTCATACCATTAGCATGTTGAGGAAAGCTTGGTGCTGGCGGACATTGTAGAGCGCTTGTCGGAGGAGGTCCACAGAGACCCCCCTCTCTGCTGGTGCAGTGGTCCCAGGCTCAGTGAGGGTCTCCAGAGCAGACGTGTATCTCCACACTAGTCTCTCACAGTCCCCCAGCTCCCGTTCCAGGCCTGTGGGGCTCGCAGGGAGGACCTCCCTCAGCACCTCCGGCACTAGTGAGGTATTATCACAGTCATAAGCAGATGTAACACTTGTCTTTGTCTATAGCTAAACTACACAAGGATCATTTGGGTATTCAAATGTCACCAAAAACAAATGGCCCGGAAGCTAAATACTAAAGCTTGATTTTGAATAAAACAAATGGTCATCATGGCCCTACAAACTGAAAGGCAATGCTCACCTAGGTCCTGGACACTGAGCTCCACCTCGTCCTTGGTCATGGTGGCGCGGTTGAAGAGGCGGATCCCCGTCACAAGCATGCTCAAATCTTTCAGCTGCTGCTCTTTGTCTCTTTTGAGCAGGGCCATGAAAGAGCCCAGTTCTGTTTGAGGGAAGACGCTCTGAAGGGCCGCTGTGCTCAAGGATAACAACATCATCAGCAATTTACTCAAAAAGGCCTCAAACCAAACTTACAATTTCTACTTAAGGCTGGTTCAGACAATCCTGTTATATCAACCTGGAATCATGACAGCCCCTGAGTTTGGTGTTGTAGCTGTACCTGTGGTCTGGTTTAGGGCGTCAGAGTCACTGGGTGAGCCCATGCCGGAGCACGACAGCATGTAGTGGGTAATTTTTTGGTACAATGTCTCGACCTGGTCTCGTGTCTTCACTCGGCTGTCTGTGATTTCTCGGCTCAGTGGGTTCAGTTTGGACTCCATCGCGTCATGGATCTCCGCCAAAAGCTGCCCTGCAGAACACAATCCACACCCTCATTTTGATTATTTTCTATCATAATATAGAGCCAAGTACTGGTATTCTTGAGGGAGCATGTGCCATGATTCCTACAGAGAAAATAAGGAGGAAGAGATGTCTCTGAAAGCAATGCAAAAGTTGTGAAGCTCCATTTCCGTCTTTCTGGATTACTTTAAACATTTTATTCATTTAGTTCATTTTCAATAAAATATCAGCTGTCACTGAACAGCACATGCTCTATGCTGCAGTAAAAGAATAATATATTTAAAAGAAAGTAGAAGCTGAATGTGTTTTTTAAAAATAATGTGATTCCAATGAAAAAATATGTGAATGTAACATGATATGATTTAACAGCATAAATACTTACGGCGTGTGGTGTAGTTGAGATCAAAATAGACCTGCATCTTGACAGTGTCCAGGAATGGGCTGCACCTTTCTGTGAGTCTCTGCAGACAGATCTATAGAGCACATTAACGACCATCATCTGCACTTTTACAACCACAAGAGACATCAGGAATAACATGAACTCACCTCAGTGAGCTTCAGTATGTCCTGGGGCGCCAGTGTGCGGTCAATGTCAAAACCATTTTTTGGATCAAGTACAACTGCTTTAATCTGGGGGGAAAAAATACTTGTAACAAGTGTGGGCCACATCCTTGACCCATGCATGAATGCGTGTATTTATTATAAACTCTCCATTGGTTTAAAGGCTCACTTTCTATGAGGTGTGACGTCACAACCCCGAGCACAAATCTCTTTAGTTTACGAACCTTAAAGTTCGGTTTATCAAAGGGCGACTATATCCCACATGGTGCATGGGCCCACTTGGCTCCCGAACCACAATTCTTTTCCATGAGCTCTGGTAGACATAAACCGGAGTGGACTCGAGCTAACACTTTCTGGAGAAACTCACCATGAAAGCCGCGAGCGTCTCTGTCACGTCACATCCGCGTGAGGCACACCGCTGAACAAGCTCGGAAATTATATTTCTAATCACGCTTTCGGCCTGAGCTTGAGACATTTTGGTTTTTTGTCAATCTCACTGACGCAAGACGTTTTCGTTGATGTGCTGTAGTCATGGCAACAGTCTCCGCCCCATTGTGAGGCGCTGATAAGTGGCATGAATACTTCCACGGTGAGCGGAGGAAATCCTCAAGAAAGATTATTAATTGGCCGCAAAGTTAAACAAGAACGTAAGTTGTTTTTTGCTACTATCTTCTGCAACCAGAAAGGCTGGAAAAAACAAAACAAAAAATAAAACAAAAAACAATAACAGAGAGGAAGAACATGAGTTCTATGCATGGATGTAACTAAGTCTAGTTAGGTCTAGTGACAACTGTATTCCAGTTTAGAATGAAATAAAATACTTTTGAATAACTATTGACATAGTTTAATAGTTTAGTTTAAAATATACAAATGTTAAAATTATAATGGTGAAAATAAATAAATAAATAGTTGTTTACCAAGAAATATTTCAATATTTGGTAGCATTGTTTTGACAAAAATAAAAAGTATTTCGAGATCAATGTATCCAGCATATTCTTTAGCTGTACCTAACAGTTGCATGAAAATAAATCAATATGGAACATTATTCAATTCAATTTAAATGAAATTCCATTTATTTGTGTAACACCCAAAATCACAACAGCAGTTGCCTTGAAGGGCGATAGTAAAACAGATTAAATAATGTTCATAGGGAAATTAGCAAATGTCCCAGCATGTCCTGTCCGTAGACCCTCCTTCTCGGCAAGGGAAAACAACAAAACCCTTTGGGAAAAGTAGAAACCTCGGCGAGAACCACAGTGAAGGAGAGATCCTTCTCCCACGGATGGACACGTTGACGCGCTTCAATTTGCAGATAGACTGTGGAGCAGAACCACTCAGGAGGAGAGAGGGAGGTTCATCTAACAAGACAGTTCATTCAGGCAGATGAAGAGCCGTTCATCTACAGTAGAGAGCGTTCTTACAGGCAGTTAAGGAGCATCCGAATTTACAGGTCAGCATCAGTAGTGTCTGAAACAGTAGGACTCCCTGAGAGAAGTGGAAGAACTAAGGGGAGAAACACGTGAACAGCAATGAACAGACACATTGTACTAAAATATTAACTATTGTTGATAGGAAAAGCAGGAAGAAGCAGAGGACAGTGCTCAAGCTGCCATACGTTCCCCAGCATAGTTGAACCTAGGGCAGCGTAGCGGGAAAACTGTAGGTTTTTATTCGTTCCTAACTGGCCTGACCATAAGCAATTTAAAAAAGGAACATTTTTAACCTGGTCTTAACTGTGTCGGCTTCTTTAACATAGACAGGAGCTGATTTCACAACACAGGAGCTTTCTCTCTCTCTCTCTCTCTCTCTCTTTTTTCTCTCTCTCCTTTTTTTCTTTTTCGTTTCTTTTTTTACAGTATAGCGTAAAACACATCCTTTGAAGACGTGCAACTACAGTAGGTGGCGGTAAATGCACCTTTTCAGTTGACCGCCAACCGCCAATAACAAGTAACAACAACAACAACAACAGGAGCTTGGTAGCTAAACACTCTACCTGCTACTGTGCTTTTAGAGACTCGTAGGACCACCTATGATGGGGCCATGTCATTTATGGCTATAAAGTCAGGAGAATTTAAAATTGAATTCTTATATCTATATATATATATATATATATATATTATATATATATATATATATATATATATATATATATATATATATATATATATATATATATATATATATATATATATATATATATATATATATATATATATATATATATATATAAAGAATATATATATATATATGATAGATAGATATATATATCTATCTATATATATAGATATAGATATATATAGATATATAGATATATAGATATAGATATAGATATATAGATATAATTATTATTTTTTTACAAAGTTACAGCATACCAGGTCCAGCATAAACATCCCATCTCGCCCAAAGTTTTCATATTTGTCAGTTTTCATGTCAAGTCTGAAAGTAATTTTTTCCACAGGACTAATGTCTGTTATAATGTCCTGCTGCCAATATTATATTCCACAGATATACATTTTTTGTGTCCACGGCAGGGGTTTTGAGGCCCTAGTACATAATTCTGAAATCTATTGGGATGGCACCTTCAAAAACAGTCTGTATCTCCTTGTTGATTTCAGTCCAATATTTTTGAGCAACCGGACAGTCCCAAAACACGTGGTGGTGATTTGCCTCCTGGTGGTCACATTTTCTCCAACAGGCAGCATTTCCCTGTGAGTAATTGGCACCTTGACATGGTGTTTTGAAATAGTGTGAGACATTTTTCCAACAAAATTCCCTCCAGATATGGGGGAATAAAATTAATAAAATTGAATTCTAAACTCAACAGGAGCTAGTGAAGAGACTCGAGCACCGATATAATGTGCTCTCTTGTGCTCTCCTGTTAGTAATTGTTGATGCGTTTTGAACCCGTTCAAAGCTTTTTATGGAGCTTTCAGGACACGCCCCGAGCAGGGAGTTACAGTAGTCTAATCTAGATGTAACAAATGCATGGATAAATCAGCATCACTTTTAGGCAAGATGTTTCTGATTTTAGCTCTATTACCCAGATGAAAGTTGTTGAATAAAAAACACCTAATCAGAAGAAGTAACATGGTAAAACCTGTTGAAGAAGGAGGTATGAATGTAATAGATTTTGAGGTAATGATCGGTGCTCTAAAATTAAAATGGTTGCGACATTTTACTAAATTCCAAAAATCATTATGGTTTAATATACCCTCTTATCTTTTTGGTTAAAGTTGGGGGCAAAAAAAGATCCACCTTTTGAGAAAGACAACTCTGTTCTATTTTGCCTTATTTCTTGGTCATTGTTTGCAGAAATTCCTAAACAGATTAAATTCATTATTTTCCTCAAAATTCCATATATATATATATATATATATATATAATATATATATATATATATATATATATATACCACACATAAAAAATTATTGGACATGATTTGGAAAAGCACACACCTGTCTATATAAGGTCCCCCATGAAGTCCAAGGAATTGTCTGTAGGACAGGATTAAGAAACAGGATTGTATCAAGGCACAGATCTAGGGAAGGATGCAGAAACATTTCTGCAGCATTGAAGGTTCCTCTGAGCACAGTGGTCTCCATCATTTGTTTGGAACCATCAAGACTCTTCCTAGAGCTGGCCGCCTGGCCAAACTGAGCAATCAGAGAAGGGCCTTAGTCAGGGAAGGGACCAAGAACCCGATGGACAGATCTCCAGTGTGTCTCTGTGTAGAGAGGAGAATCTTCCAAAAGAACAACCATCCCTGCAGCACTCCACCAATCAGGCCTATATGGTAGAGTGGCCAGATTAAAGCCACTCCTCAGTAAAAGGTACATGACAGCTCGCCTGGAGTTAGCAAAAAGGCACATAAAGGACTTTCAGACCATGAGGAACACCATTCTCTGGTCTGAGGAATGATTGAACCCGTTGGTTTGAATAGCAGGCGTCTAGAGGAAACCAGGCACTGCTCATCACCTGGTCAGTACCATCCCTTCAGTGAAGCATGGTGGTGGCAGCATCATGCTGTGGGGATTTTTCAGTGGCAGGACCTGGGAGATTAGTCAGGATCAACAGAAAGATGAATGCACCAGTGTACAGAGACATCCTTGATGAAAACCTGTTCCAGAGCGCTCTGTACCTAAGACTAGGTCGAAGGTTCATCTTCCAACAAGACAACAACCCTAAACCTGCAGCCAAAATAACACAAGAGTGGCTACAGAACAACTCTGTGAATGTCCCTTAATGGCCCAGAGCCCATATTTGAACCTAATTGAACATCTCAAGAGAGATCTGAAAATGGCTGGAACAGAAGCTCACCATCCAACCTAAGGGAGCTTGAGAGGTTCTACAAAGAAGAATGGGAGAAACTGACCATAAATAGATATAACAAGTTTGTAGCATTATACTCAAAAACACCAAAGGCTGTAATTAGTGCCAAAGGTAAACACTAATTACAGTGAATAATGTCAATGTGCACATGCACATACAAGCACATGCATGTATGTGCATGTATGTGCATGTATGTGCATATTGTTATTTTTTTTATATTATATTTTGTTCATTTTTAATACACTTGCAAATAATTCATACATCCTTCTTCCACATTGTCATTATGGGGTTTTGGTTGTATTAAATAATTATTTTAATTTATTTTGGAATAAGGCCGTAACATGGCAAAATGTGGAAAAATACTTTCAATATGCACTACAAATCTATTTTGTAAAATACACAGCAAAATCAAATCTGAACATTACACTAGAGCAGTTTACAGTGCCGAATTAGATTAGAATCATCTGATTCATGGGATTGTGGTTGAGCTCAGTGTTCTTTCTTAGGTCTTGTTTTGTCAAAATCAGGAGACAAAGGGATTTGAATAAAACATTAAGCTCCATTGTCTCTTGTTTTTCCATGGTTCTGTTGAGGATTTGACAGATTCTGAAGATACTAATCCTGGTTTATTTACAAGGTTTTGTTTGCAGTGACATGTTGGCCCTCTGAGCCTAGTTTTTGTCTACTGGTACATCCAAATTTGACAGAAGCCACAGCAGATGTCACAGCAACATTACATAAGAATAATAGCCTGTACGGAAGTATCACCAGCCCCTGACTGCTGTAAATATTATACTAAATTGGGCATATAAATCAGAACTTTCAAGTGGAATACTATCTAAACTATACAAGTGATTCAAAATAAGTGGGAAAGAGAGGGTAATTTTATTCTGACAGCCAAACAATGGGAACATATATATATTTCTCAATTGAAGATAAAAAAATTAGGAAATGTTAGTAGGAAATTCTGCTGGAAAACATGTGAAAGTGCTCACTACTCACAGGGTAATACTAGGTGTTGGAGAAACTGTTTGCCAAGTGGCCCAACATTACCATGTGTTTTGGGACTGTTCTACAGTTCTGGCTGCCAGGAAAAAGGTCATCACAAACAAATGGATTACTCAAATTCAACCAACAATCAAGGACTGGACCAACATTATAATTTACATTAAAACATTTTAGAAAATTACATTCGGACTAAAAATGTATTACACCGGATTCTGTTTTCCTATTGTGATTGAGTGGATAACGCATATGCCTGCCATCGCGAAATCGAATCTGGCTCCTCATTTCGTGCTGCATTGTCCTGACAAATGAAGCCTACGGGCGAAAAAATCCTTAAAAAATATATAAAATGATATCTTCATCCCCAAAGTTAATTAATACCACAGATTTATAAAAAAATAAACTATTTAATAAAAACATTTTAAAGATATCTTTCATGTACATTTGAATAATCCCAAACCACAAACAAAAAGCAATCCACAAGTCTTATGCACACTAAGCCTGTGCATTTGGCCATAGCCCTCAATGCAATTTTGGCTGAAAACCTATTTTGCAAAAGCCTATTGACGAAAAAGTATGTAAACATGATAAATTGAAGGTTTCAAATACATATTTTGGATGACCTAGTGAGCATTTGTGACTACTTATTATATTTACTTATATATTACTGATGTGTATTTATTGCAAAAGTTACATTAAATTAATATTTTATGTGTTAAAAAAACATGTACACATTTCATCGCTAAACAAAAGACAAAGTTGGTGAAGACAAGGTGAGATCGAGACGTCACCAGAAGTGTTCCTTCACTTGAGGAAACATGAGGAATTGGTGAGGAGGACTGCTGGACTGAAGAACTCTTACTCCACTGTGCAAGACCAAAATCATCATTAGAGTTTATCTTCCCAGTGCAAGTCCGTTTTTTGATCAGCCAAAAACAAACAATCCCACTATTGAGAACAATGCCTACTAAATCTGTGAGAAAAGGTCTCCAGTCATTGAAAAGTAGTAATGATTTAGCAAAAATCAACAACTCTACAGATGCAGAATTCAAAGACACAGTTGTATCTATTTTTTTAATCTATTCATCTCTATTTCCTTATTTTAGAGACATAATTGTTTTTAGTTCCATGTACACTTGGGTCTGCTTTGTCACTCATTTTTATCAAGTTTGGTGTCCCGGTCTTGGCAGACGTTTGTAAGGAGTATTGTCTCCTGTCCTGGCTGTCACATATAGATGGACCAGTAGACCACGTTGAAGAAGATGTAGGATGCGGGGAAAACCATCCGTGAGTATTTGTCAATGGCGTGCGTATCAATCCACATGGAGTTGTAAGCACTGGAACCCACATGCCCTGTCACCTGGTCATTTTCCATTGCCAGCTGCACCAGCATTCTCTCCCGCTTTAATCCATTCTCCTCTGGCAGTCCATAGTGCCCAGTGGTGTTGGCGTCTACCTCGCTGTAGCTGGACGACAGCATGCCGGGATGAGCCAGTCCACACGTACACGGCAGCTGAAGTCACACAGCAGACGCAAATGCAGTTCACCATTTGGTAACAGATCATGGCTCTACTTCCAATTTGTATACATGCCAATTCATTGTTGAAATTAGCAAATTATGAAAGCAGTATTTATATCCATGGGTTTCAGAGCAATTTTTTGAACCATTGTCGTAGAAATTAACAATTTAATTTAAATTAGATCTTTTGAAGGCACAAAAGCCTCCAAAAAGTGCCTCAAAACAGGAAGATGCTATGTGACTGAAAGCCATGAATAGGAGATCAAGAATAATGTCAAATAATTAAATTATGTATTTAGGGCTATGAAACTTGTAATGTAGTTTCAACCATATATGTATGATATGTATGTGTCAGGCTAGCACAGGGTGTCCAAACTTTCAAACACAAACAAAGTGGAGGGCCCGCCGAGGGCAATAGAAAGATGGAATATACAGTGAATAATTTACACGGGTGCATTTAGCCCAGGTTGAACCGCACAATCAGATCATTCTTAGTACCTCAAAAACAACAAAAAGTTTGCTATTGACTTTCTACCACCATATATTTTTTTAGCTGGTGGTAATATCTAACTTCTAATTCAGCAGGAAGCCAGAGGGCCAAAAAAAAAAAGGTCTGAAGCTCGCAATTGCCCCCCTGGCCACAGTTTGGCCTTGTCTAGCATTTACTTTTTCTACCTAGTTTTAGATATTATTGCTTTTGGATGTAAGCAAAACTTATCTAATAGCAATACCTGTTTTCAAGTACAGTATATTCAATAATGACTCCTGTCTTTAAAGAACACATAGTGTCCTTATTGGCCATCAGTTTAACAGAACAAGATTTTCTTGGATTTCTTTCAAAATTCCTGATGATACTCACACGTTCACGTAGCTTTCTCTCTTTGCGCTCTTGTAGGGTGGACAAGTAGTTAACAGCTGCATACTCAATCACAGACAGGAAGACAAAGACAAAGCTGATCCACAGGTAGATGTCCACAGCTTTGATGTAGGACACTCTGGGCATAGAGGCGTTGACTCCGGTGATGATAGTGGACATGGTCAGGACCGTGGTGATTCCTGCACACATAAGAATACACCACCTGAAGTAGAAGTACCAGCGTAGCCCATAAACAGACTATTGACTGTTTATGCAACTGCCTCACCCAGAGGCACCCTGGCAGGGACAGCCCGGCGGTCGATCCAGAAGGACACCCAGGACAGCATGACCATGAGCGTGGCAGGGAAGTAGGTCTGCAGCAGGAAGAAGAAGATGTGGCGCCGCAGAGTAAAGTTGATGTACAGACGGTTGTACCAGCCTGGACACAGCAAGGTGAGCACTTATCTAAATCTTCTTTGTGGAGCAATGTGTGGTTGTGGCAGAGGAGCATGTTTTGTTCATGTGTGTGTGCTCAGACCTGTGCTGCTGTAAAAGGCCAGTTTGGTGGTGGTGTGGAACTCCTGGATGAGAAACTGGGACAGAGAGATCTTCTCATCAGTGTTCAGAGAGCGGTTCCCTTCTTTCCAGTACAACATCAGGTCATCATCGGTGTACGCATCTGAGCACAAACATGTGAGATTTCACCAGGACTTAATACACATGTGGATAAAGTGTCTATGTCTATGTTTGTGTGTAAAGTGTAAAGTATGTGTATGTCTTTATACTGCATGTGCCTGTACATTGTGAGTATGTGGGAGCATACGCACAGCTCTCAATCTCCAGGGAGCAGGTCTGCGTGTCCAGGGGAAAACGACTTAGATCCATGCTGCACATGGCGGTCACTGTTACCCTGTTAAACAATTAAGGTTACTGCTTGTGTGTGTCTACACATTCCAACAATTATAAAAAATTACGGATCGTTTCAGGGCCAGTCAACCTGAGCTACTGTTGCCTCAGGGCAGGTCCACCTGAAGGGCTGTCTGAGGGCTGTAGTGCAGAGTTTAGTTTGCAGCAGAGATGATAAATGAAAATACATAATCCTGCTCACAGGATCAGCACGGCCGCCTGTGGGAGTCTGCAGCCCCCTCTCCAACTCCCACCCACCCCCAGTGGAGTGTCACTGTTCAATCCGCCCCCCAGATTAACCCAGCCATGTGATCAGCGCCTTATCTACTAGTTACTATCCAACTCTGCTGTTCCATATGCAGAGCATGTCAATGTCTGATGGAGTGAGCATGTGGTGCTGAAGTGTATGTGTCATACTGAAGATTAGACTGGGGATTTTATCCTGATTATTAGCCACCTGCTTTCACTCATATGTCTCTGTCTTATTATCAATAATAATAATATTAAAAGGGGACAGTAGGCTGTGGCCGCTGCCATGTGATGTGCCTAGTGCCAATTGGGCGAATGTGCTCTGAGTGGAGCGCTGGGCGGTGGGCCAGCTGTTCCTCTGAACGTGGATTACTGACTGCACTGCAGACCCGGATGACTCTCCAAAATTAAAAAAGGTCAGCTGCGTAGCATTTGCACTATTAATTGGCACAGCCTTATCATGAACACACATCTTGTGGAGCAGCAGCTGGTGAGCGTTTGTCTTGGAGGGCCAACGCACCACTAACATCCTAACCTGCCCCAGTGAGCTCTCCCCCTCTTCTCACTGTTCCTGGTGAGAACCAAAATATGTATTCAAGATGGACAGATTATTAATAGTGAAGAAGGCACTGCCACTACTGAAATTTGATGATAATATAATAACTGGACAATGTCAGGAATACATCATGCACCCGACTCGCTTTGACTGTCCCGACATGCTCTATACTTCTGTGGCTTGACAAATATATGAGCATATTTTCATCTGCAAGTATTCTTGTGTCTCTTGTATCTCTTATGTTGCTTGTGCCTGAGGAAGGGGTGACTGACCTGAGGCTGTAGAGCACTTTGCCATCAGGATACACCCGTAGCATCACGTTGTCAGTGGTGGTGTCATGTGTGAAGGACTTTTTGGAGTGGACAAAGAACATATCTGGGACCCAGATCTTCTTGACCAGCCGCCCATCAAATGTCATGCTCTGGTTGTGGTTGCTGTGAAATGACAGGCGCTCATCCTTCCAGTAGTGCCGCAGGTACAGTGTCATGGTGAAGTCCTTCAGAAAACAAGATCATGTTAGATATATTTTCAAGGACACAATTAAATATAGAGGTGTAGTGAAAAACGTTGGAGTAAATAAACTTGGTGTTCTGCTACAGTAAGCAGCAGAAATCTAATTTCTTATCTTTATGAATATTGAATTCAGTTTGACCGCAGCAACATTTTCCAGCCACTGTGGCATACTTCCACCCTTAAAGTGCATATGACAGGTGAGATTCATTTTCTCTCGTTGAAATGTTTCAAAAAATCATTCTGCATTCAAGTCCTGAGGTTGTGGTCCTTGCTAGTGAAAGAGTAAAAAAGTATTTCGTACTATTACTTGAGTTTACGTTGGACGTAAATTGCATACACTTTAACTTTGTTTTTCCATTTTTCTCTATTGTTTGGAAATACCAGTATATGTGCAATATTAAATGTTTTGTGGGATTACATTGACTCATCATAAATAAGATTTCTTTAATGCATTTTATGTCCACTGTAAACGAAGGATATTCCTTCAAACCGTCGTTTGAAGTTATTTTTCGTTCGAGGGCCATATTGGCGAGTGGCGGAGGGCCGACACTTTTCTGTAAAATGCTGGCTACTGAATCTATTATTCATTCATTTCATGTCATCTTTATTAAGGACACAAGTGCAGACACAAGTTACAGCACCAAGACAGTTAAAAATAAAAGAAACTAAAAATAAAACACATATGATCCCTGGGGGAAGGAGGGCCGGATTAAAACAGGCAGAGGGCCTGATCCGGCCCCTGGGGCCGCAAATGCCCAGGTGTGGTCTAGAAGTTCTTTGCGATATATCCCCATATCAATATTTTGATTAATAATTTTTCACACACTTCCACTTGACTGGTTTCAAATTCTGGTTTATATTTACCTCAGGTATTATCCCACAAAAGTGAATCATACTTACTATAGAAAGCATGAAAACCTGTCTTATGGACTTCATGACTGCTATAGAAGGAAAACTGAACCACTCCACAGAAACTAATTTAGAATGCCAACACCACTATAGTCAAGTGTAAAAAATTAACATCATATTTTACCATGTCAACTTCAGATATGGCGTCGAGACTTTCTACCTGGACATCCACTCCAACTGGAACTGCAGGGCCTGAAACAACGCAAAAGCAGTGTTATGTAATGAAAGAACAAAAGCAGAGGGGAGACAGATGTGGCCCAGGTAATTCTCAAACCCACAGATTATCTCCAGCTCAAGGTCATGACCCCTTTTTCCAACCCTTTTTGTTTTAACTGTAACTTGAGCTCATTTTGATCCAAATCCTATAAAAGCTGTGATACAGATTGCCTAAAAAAGCCACGGAGCAGAACGATAATCCTGGATGATATCATGGAGTTAATGTCCGAAAACAAATCTTTAAATGTGAAGTAATTATGAGTATTGTTCGTTGTGAATTGGTGAGTTTGTATGTGGCAGGGCAGTTCTCAGTCCTGTGTCTTATAACATAGAGTGAAAATGCTTGGTGCATTGGAACAGTCAGACAAGATGAAATGTTTCTAGTAACTCACCTCCAAAGCCTGGTCTCATGGTGAAGTCGTGGTCATTGATCCTCAGCAGATGTTCTGATTTGGTGCCCCATGCTTTGGTTATGTCTGGACTTCGCTTATTGACCGGGCTGGAATGAACAACAATACATTTACTATCAGTCACTAAAAAACAGTGAAAATTCTAAAATGTATGAAAATGTCCTTCTTCTTCTTCCCTGAATCAAACAGACTGACTCACTGGCTAAAACTAAAGACTGTGGGCACGATTGTGTAAAAGTTCTGAGAACTCCTTTGAACTCCCAAAAACAGTAGACACCTCCGGAAAACTCCTGACCTGGGAACACCTGAGCCTTCACTAACAGTACTCTGCTGTCACTGTGTTTGTGGATCACAGGAAAATAATCTTATGAATTTCCTAATTCTGAAGGATAAGAATGGATTATATTCGGCTTAGTCAAATACATGGAAGAAGCTCGCCTCACACTGCACACAATGGTCTGATTAAAATGTTGACTGCGGCTCTAACTCCAGTTTAATCTGAGGAAGATGGCTCTAATTGGACAAAAAACTCTGTTCCTACCTGCCAACCTTCCCGTCGGACTCCTCAGATGACGCCATCTCCCTCTTTGACCTTAAACAAAGACCAAATTGCACAATTCAGTTGTGTAATGTCCAAGTCTCCTGGGTTAACTTAGACCATAAACTTAGATCTATAAGAATATGGCCATGTAAAACATTAAAATATATATCCCATTCTGTGGACATTGACACAACAGTAGAAAATCAGGACATCACAGGGCTGTTTCATTGTGCATTTTTTATTTGTGGATGTTCATGTCCTAGATACAAAAAGTAAAGCTTATCGTCTGATACTTGCACAGGGATTTGTCACATTTTTACTTCAGATGCCCCTCATAGAATAATAACCATGGCACTAAATGAGACGTCAAGACTCCAGTAGATACATTATGCACTGTGCCGAGTAGAAGCCAAACCAACAGTGGTGCGACTGTTCTCCCAGTTTTATAGATGTAACTGCACAACTTTCTGCTCACAGCCGCAGCTCATGACATTTGAAGGACCAATTGCTAAAGGCTTGATAGCACAGAGGTCAAAGGGCAGGATCACTCAGAGCTTGTGCCACTGGTGGACTTTTAGAAAACTTTAGGACACTCAAATGACTCACTGTGTTTAGCTTCTAGTGAGAACTCATTGGCATTCGTTTGTGGTGAAAATGGAACTGCACGCCCCTGGACTGACAATATACCCTTTTCACGCTCAAAATGTGCTTTATGTTGCTGATTGACTGTTATGAGTGGATTGCTGAAAAAACATCCAATATTGAAGAACGTGTGTCTACATCCAGACTATTGCCACAGAAACCAGCATCTGCTCTCGCGTCCTCCAAAACTACTCTTCAAACATATCTAGTGGACAACAAACATAACTGATGCTTATGGATATTGTGTATCGTGATCACAACATTCAGAAAATATTTTGCAATGCATCAAAAAACTTGCATGAACATGTCATGTGTTGAGGATCAGATATTGAAAAAAAGGTGCAAAAATATCACTTTAGTTGGAACTTTATTTAAACTTTAACCAGTTTTCTTGTGTCCTTTTATTTTAATTTGCGCCGACATCAACAGCTCAACACATCCTACTTATCTCCAAAACAACAACTGTAATACAACCAGTAATTCTTCTATCCCTCCTCCCCAGATTGTACAACTGTGGTCTATTCCACGCTGCAGTATAAATTGGTTGGAACTGGTGGATCGCATACAGTTCTTGAGCTGTCGAAGAGAGGATCAAAGTGTCAGTCACAGGGGACAGATGGTAGCGACTTGTATCCAGGTATTTGAAGTGATGTGTATATAACTGATGGTTTCCTTTCATTTTAATTTTAAAAAGCTTCAAAGTAGCCATTATTTTCCAGTTCTAAAAGTCCTGTAATATCCCTCAGTGAAGTTTTACAGCGCACACACACACACACACACACACACACACACACACACACACAATCCTCTTTATTTAAACAACATCTCATCATAATGGAGTTGTGAACAATAAAAGTACAGCAGATGAAAACTGGCTGGCAGTCGTAAACAGCTCTGAGTGAGTCGTCAGATGGCCTAAGCTTCTCAAATTTAATTTTGTCGACAGATGCCTAGTCTAAAGACAAACACTACAGGATTAAAGCAGTTCCAGCATATTTCACCTTTGTGCTTCCCCAAAATGCCTTTAATTGCTGTTTTTCCTTTTTCCAGGATCAACTCCACCACAACAACAATAGCAATAATTCAGAAAGCACATTAACGCAGTCAGATTAGATTACATCATCAGAATAAGTGATTTTCAAACAGGCACATGTCACCTTTTTACTGTTGCTCGGATTGCACGTTCACCAGTGCATTGTAAAAAAGTGATGCTAACAAATGTTGGTCTATTGAATTGGAGCATAATATGTTCACAGAGAAAACTAGTGATGTGAATTGAAATATAATTGTCTATGTCTGCAATTGGAGAATTAACTTCAAATTTCAATGAAAGTCAGACCTGTCTTTTAACAGGTTAACTAACCTCAGAGAAATGTAGAAATTCATTTTCATGAATGAAACACAGTCTTGTCCAACCTGAACAGACTCAACACATGCCTTCAAAATGATCTTAAAAGATGAAATGCCAATAGAGGAACAATATGATCACAAAGCATGATGTATGTATACAACAAAAGACAGAAGAAAACTGTGACTCACGAAGTCTCTAAGGAAGCAGATATGTCGATCAGCATCATCATCATCATCATCATCATCATCATCATCATCATCATCATCATCATCATCAGGAGTTGATGAATAATGAGTCTACTACTCTTTGAGTGGATAAATTTGAGCCTAATGCAACAGGTATGGCCGTGCACAATTGTTTATAGCAATGTACACAGGAATAATTAAATATGTTTTTTATTCCTTGTCTCCTGTTACAACAACAGAGATTTTGACGAATTGAGGCTATTTTACAGGCACACGCAAAAACTTGCATATTGCGCCCCCTATCACTCTGATTCTTAGCCTACAATATGCTTTTAATCCTGGCTTCATTTGAGGTCTCACCTGACATGTCTGTAGGGCTGCAGCGGGGCTCCTGCGCGCTTCTGGCCACTGGCCCCGAGTCCCAACAGGAGCAGGAGAAGTACGAGCACATCCGTGTGCATGGCCGTACTGAGCTCCACACACCTGCCAAAGCGCTCACAGGGGCCGCTCAGTCCGGGCCCGCGTCCCACTCTGCTCTCGCGGACATAGCCAACAGTGTGCACGGACTGTGGCTTTAATCTATGAGAGGGAGAGTTTCACATAAATCCTTCGCGTCAGAGAGCGCTCATCCTGACGCACGGAGGGCGGAATTAGTGCGCGCACTCACAATATACCAGAGTACTCTGACTTCAAAATCAGGAGGGTACAGAGCTTCTGGTATGAGGTTTTGAGCACCTTGCGGTCCCGAGCCTGCATGGCTTGATTGAGGGCTTCCCATGATTAGCCATTGCTCATTCATCAACGTAAATAAAACAGCAGAACAAGCCTTGTGTATATTTGCAACTTATGAGTTCATATTTTAGCTACACATTATAGGCGTATTGCAGTCTGAGGTACTCAGCCTGATGCTCCGACATTGAGCACTACAATGATAAAAGTGCCTCAGAGATCTCATCCACAGAGACCCTCAAGGAGAGCACCTCCATTCGTAGCACCCCATAACTCCACACAAAGCCAGCACGTCAAAGGAGTGGGATGCCACGTCTGAGGGAGGAGGAGCGCACTGTAGCACGAATAGGCCTATTCTCCCTCCATGCACCATATTTTCATTTTTATTTATACAGGGAAAACCCAATGAAATGTCTCTTTTTCATGGGTACCCAGTTAAAACACAGCACAGACACCAATACATAAAAACACATACAATATGAGATCAAATTATATAAAACAAGTGCATCGGAACAGCGGGTAGTCCTTGACCAGTGCTTTAAAATCATTAAAAGGCATAAAATGTTTGAATTTAAAAAGTCTCTGGGTTTTTCCCACAGGGAGGGTGCAGAGTTGCTGAAAGCCTTTTTTCCGGTCTCTGTGTTACAACGATGGGCTTGTAAGATAAAAATGTCCTGAGACCTCAAACTGTGAATACCTGATCTGATGTGCAATAAACTTAATAATCAGGCAAAATGCCATCTAGAGCTTTACACACAAACAAAAGGCAGTGCTGTTCTCTTCGTGCATCCAATGGTCTCCTGGACTAAACATGGGGAATCTGCGTTTCAGTTTTATGCAGCTAAAATCTGGAACAGTCTTCCTGAGGATGTGAGGCAGGCCGCTACTCTGGCAATGTTCAGATCTAAACTAAAAGCTATTTTGTTTAACTGTGCATATGACTGAAATTATTTTATTTGCATTCTTCTCTTTTATTTCTTCAACAATTCTGTCATGTCTTGGTGATTTTATTGCATTTTTTTCCCTGTTGTGTGAAGGACTTTGAATTGCCTTTGTGTACGAATTGTGCTCACAGATAAACTTGCCTTGAATTTTCTTGCCAATGATTGCCATTCTACTTTAGAATATAATTCACACATATGATTGGGTTATTCAAATTGAACATAAGCTACATGTGTATCTGGCCTTACTTATAAAGCATTTTAATGCATGATCCATTTACACAGAACCCCGAGACCTCACACCACCGGGAAGCTGCCAGCCACAGTGAACCACCGTCAACAAAAAAGTTTGAAGTTTACATTTTTGGTCCGCATTTAATTTGGGCTTTTGCGCCACCTACTGTACAGTCTTTGCTAGTACAGAACATGGCCTTACTGCGCTGAGGAGACACACCGTTATAGATCCATGAGACACACGAAGAGACCAGACACAGCACTACGTGAATATGATCTGATCAGGATTTATGAAATACATTAGTGTGTGATTTTTTTATTTCAATTTTAAATCAGATTTTTTTTTTTAACCTACAATTTACCCAATACCAGGAAAATGGCCACTTCTGGTTAAAATGAGCCATTGACTGAATGCTTAATTAAATAACCGTAAAAACAAACAAAACAAAAACTAATTGGTGCTATATGCTGGCTCTTTAGTTTTGGCAGTGGAGCTTGGTTCTAAATGTTGTCACTGGAACTCAATGGGCTCTTAAATGGCACAAAAAATATGAAAACCCAGAGAAATGGTTCCCAGCCCACAGAGATGCATGTAGAATTTGTATTCATCTGGATTTGATGAAGATAGTCTTGTGTCATCTAGATGTGTCCGAACATCACAATTGGCAGTTTTAATAACTGTGCAAAATGCTGTAGAACAGACAAAGGTTATTCTCTGTTTGAGTTTCTTAATTATACAGACTTATTAAAGGCTTTGTGAAATAAAATGGACCTCTCTGCCCTATAAAAGTATGAGGAGTTGGAAAACCAGACTGCTACGCCAAAAAAAACATCTAATATCCTGGCCACATTGTTATGATGGAGTGGAATGAGTACTATAAAACATCCTGGTGGGCCCACTATTGTCGTCTGATAAATTTACATTATAGACTTTTGATGGGTCCCTTTCCTGCATTGTGCCTTGGAAGTACCCTTTGCCCCCCCAATCCAACGCCCATAGGAGAAAAAGGTGCAGACAATCTGCGATTTAAAATAGGCAATTTCATCATAAACTTCAGCACAATGTTCTTTTTTTCCTGTTGTCAAATGGGAAACTGTTAAATGTTGTAAGAGTAAAGGATGATTCCTATTTAAATACTTTTATAACAAGGATGTTTTCTATTAAGAAAGCAGTATGAAAGTCACACTTTGGGTTGCCAGACAGACCTACAAATCAGCAACTCTGCCAATACATATATATTTTTTTCTATTTATGGTTTTGATTTAAACAGAACATATTATCGACAAACATGATACAACATGAATGTAAATCCACCTGAGCTGAATGATAATTTCCATCTGTTGTCCCAAGGTGCTGGGGTCCCAAAAACCCCAACAATAGAAAAAATACAACCATCAGATGGCATCCTCGCCACCAGGCCATGTCACGAGTCAGGCCTGTGGAGAGGTGAATCCCAGTCACAAAATGCTTTTCAAGGTATTTTTGAATAATAAAAATACCAGTAATTATATGGGCTTTTATTTCCGATTTTCTATTGGCTGAAATGGCGCTTCAATAGTTGTGGCGCTTCAATGATGTCACATGTTCATGTGACATCATAATATTCTAGAGTATAGTTTAAGATGGAGACACATCAGAATTCTGTGATGTATAATAACTCTCAGATTGCAGATTTGTTGACCTGGTTTATGGTTAATATATTTGAAATGACTGGGCCTATCCACATGAAGCAAAAACTGGCCAACATCTTATCTGTGAAATAACAAAGTAACTTTATTAGAATGTTGTGTCCGAGGCCCGGCACTGGTGGGCCCTCCTCATCTTTGACAAGGTTTTGCAATACCTGACATAAAATGACATGGTTCAATATTTCTAGTAAATCTTCCCTAGACCCCTGTGCTCTGAAATCATGCCATCCTCAAATTCTAGAAGGTGAAAACAAGCTGAGACAATACAATCATGTAAAATGAGAATATGTGTTGACGTTTTGGTACTTGCACAATGATAAGGACATGGAAGATTAATCTGTGATATGTACAAAGCACTATTGTTGTGTTGGTCACTTTTGGGGTGCCCTTTTTGTTAAAAACATAAAGGTAAAACACTGGCTAAATTTACAGGAGAGCCTCAGTCACACATTTGTTGATGAATAATCACTGATAATTATGATTCAGAGCAATAAGGCACTGTAGGTCCGATTACAACAAGCTGGTGTGGTTAATGAGCTCTTTGTATATTAATGTCAGTTTGTTTATCTGCAGTTAATATGACGCACCATTGTATTATGACTATTTACTTACTTTCTTTAAAAATATATATATATATTTTAAATCTGTCTATCATGGCTTAGTATTTCTTTCCTGTGTGGGATACCCTTGTACATTTTCTCTTTTGGTTTGACCTTACATTGGTGAGCATTTTTAAATAGTTTTCATAGTGATAATTTGATAGAATAAAGTAAAGTCATAAAGTCAATAAAATGCATAATTGGTATAGACTTTGGGCAATCAATGTATATTGATCATAAAATTCTATTCAATTTTAGACAAGATTTAGTTAAATTATTCTTGAGTCTTGTAGGCTTGGGGTTCCATTACTTTTCAGGCTGGGACCCCTAAAATAACCATCCAACCAACTCAGGACCCCCACAGTAAAATAAAATAGATGTCTGTAATAATGTATCTCATTTATTTGTATACATTTTTGCAGTTTATTATGTTATCTAATGCAATTTCACTAAAACACACTGTTATAGATGTAATACAGTGTCAGAATTTTAAAATGATTAGTCTCGAATTAATCTTGCGACCCAAAAATCATGCTTCACGACCCAGAGGGGTGCCGACACCCACTTTGGAAACCACTATTGTAGGCAAGCAAAAAAGAAAAAAAAAAAGTAAGATGTTTATTTTGCACTGTTTCATGTACCATAATCTGCACATAATACCACCCCCCAATAATTTTGGACTGCTCTATACACGCAAAGCTGTGACTATGCCCTGACTCAGTGATGCACAAGTGATGCATGTGTCCTCCAAAGTGCACAATTTGTAAGTTTGAAATGAGCAATTGTAAAGTAGCTTTAAGCAAAGACATTGTGTCCTTTTAGGCTCACATTTAGCATACCACTTTTATTATGTTGACCCTTTGTGGTCTTTTGCTGTTACATTTGTAACTGTTTGAGGCTGAAAGGGGCCTTTTTGCTCATGTCTGTTGTAAACTTCTCAAATTTAAAACTCGCTTTCTCTTGTATCTTATAGGTATGTATGTTGTCTGTTGTTTATTCCCTTTCATCTATTCCTGCAGGCACCTGCAGAGTTAGGCTCCAACAATGCTACATCCTCCATAATAAATTGAAAACATGTTATGCCTTTTTTCTTGGTATTTAGATTTAAACTATAACATATGATGATTGTTTACTGTAAACTAAACTGCAATATTGTTAATAGACACTGATAGTCCACACCATCTTCATAGTAGCATTTCATTGTAGCAAGCAGCAGCTTTGTGTGTTTTTCTTGTTAAAAATGTCTACATAACATGTTGAACTTTACATGTATGGTATGTAAGAAAATACAGAGCCGTGGGCGGGGATAGGGGGTAGGTAAAAACAGACACATTTCTGGACACTCAAGGCTTGAATGCAGGGCAATGCAAGATTACTCAAACGTCCAGGAACAAATTGGAATACAAGTTATATTGTCCCTTTTAAGCTATCCATGGGTTTCAGCGTGATGAAAATATAGCACTGTTTCCACAACAATTAACAGCTCAAAACAAAATGTAAACATACAATAGACAGCTAAACGCGAACGAACGTGCCTACTGCTGAAAAGATTAGGGGGCGGGGCATTGGCATGACATTTGGCATTTTAGGCTACATTTAACATTTATAACATAATTGATACAAAATAATAACCACAAACCATTAGAGTATGGCCAAATTGCGTCAATAAAAAAAAAACAAAAAAAACCCCAACAACAACAAAAAAAAATAAAAAAGGATTTTATTATGAAAAGACATCATCATCTTCCTGTTTACGTTTCTCTAATTTACGTCAGGCTCTGTAGTTTCGGGAGAATATATCGACCATAAGTAAAATCGGGTTAGAATTATTGTCCTGCAGGGAGACTGAGGACAGTGGAGCCGTGTGTTCGGCTCAGCCACGGAGGCGGAGGGCGTTAAGATTCCCTTCATCGCATTAGGACATTAAGACCAAAACACAGGCTAGCTCTGCTAACTGCAGACGACTACCGCTAGCTAGCTCGCTAGCACCATCCCAAAGATCACCTGCAGCCGGGGAAATGGCCTCTAACATGGAGCGTAAATACAACCTCAAGAGTCCAGGTGAGCTGTTTTAAACCGTACAGGATTCTTCATTTTGCTGTCAACTGACCTCACAACACTTTAGTTTGAAACATCGAGTTAGTTAGAGATATCTAAGAGTTACAAACAAATACGCTCGTACTTGTAATTACAACATGGGACCTTAGCAGTTATGATAACAGTTAATGATGAGCTTCAGATGGAGTGTTTGAGATGGACTTCTGAGGTCTATGAGTTTATGTTTGCCTCCTTAGCACTAAACATAGATTTGAGATTGAGGTTATGCCACGTCTCATTTAGGTGAGCAGGTGTTTGCACCTCCCACAGTCTCAGTTCTCATTCTCACTTTCACTTCTTCATTCTGTTGCTGTTGACCCTCAGAGAACACAAGGATTTGAATAGTCCATGGGTTTCAGAGTGATGAAAATCCAGCACTAGCTGTGTATATTAATATTATAATTATTATTATTTTTTAATTATTATATGTAGGGATTCACGAAAATGGAATTTTCAACTGATACTGATAAACGATAAAGAAAAAATGATAATACATTTTAATGTATTATTATTATTATTATTATTTTGTTTATAGGTCTAAATGTGGCCAAACCAGGCTCTATGAGCCCAGATATACCATATAAAGCCAAATAAATGATTAAAAGTCTATAGAGCAACATATGCCTGCTTTTAAATTCACTAATCTAATATATATGGCCTATTTTTTTAAATGAAAAAAAAAAGCAAATAACAAACAAACACAGAACAAACAAAAACAAACAGGGCAGGACCAAAGAATAAATAAAAACAAAATGGATACATTTGAAACTAAGGTTTCATAAAGGCTGGACCTACATTCATTTCGCTTGCCGCATGTTAAGGTCACAGCAAGAGTGAATGTTTTTCAAGTTATTTCAGGTCTATAAAAACACCTGTAATTAGGTAATTGTATTTATTTAGCTTCTATATTTTGGCTGAAATCTTTCACGGTTTAGATTTAATTTCGTTTTATCTTGTCATAGTTCTTATTATTAAAACGACAGGTTTATGTGGGGGTTTGCATTGCGCTGTGTTCAGACCGCGGCGTCCAAATTGGTGCCGGACGCCCCAGTTTCATCAGTGCATTTGAAGGCAGACGCGTCCAACGCACATGTGCCGTGGAGGAGTTGTTGTGTTTCCTGGTGTGGCTTTTCTCTTGGTGTGATGGCAGACCAGGTTGAGAAAGTGGCTTTGATGTTGGGCTGCAGCTATTGATTATTTTAGTAATTGAGTAATCTATTGGTTCTTTTTTTCGATTTATCTGTATATATATTTTTTTTTTACATTCTGTAAACCATTTAAAAGCATGTTAAATCATTTTTTAAATAAACGTTATAATTCATTGTAATAAACAAATGACAAATAAGGAGTTTCTGCTTAAAATAACATATTTTAATTTCACATAAGTATGTCCCCAAAACAGCAACATTTCACTTCATTCCAAACTGTTCTGTTTGTATATAAAGAATATAAAGGACTAATTAACTTGTCACCAGGGTAAACAGTTACAGTAGCTATGAATTAATTTGCGTTTATATCACGTCACTTAAAATAATACATTTTTTGTAAAACTTTGTTGGGGGGGACCAGTGATGCCTGGTGCTTTGAGCTGTGGCTCTGCATTTTGCATTTTGTCGTTTTGTGGCATTGGCTCTGTGTGCCATTAACTTTGGCCTTGCATACTTTGTTTCACAACAGATTATTATAACATGGTCGCGAGGTCCTCTGTGGTGTTTCCATGGATGTTTTGGGCTGTTTCAAGGTGCAACAGAGGGGAGAGGGCGATGTGTTTTAAACGTACGAGTGTGACTGGGAAGCAGAATTGTTGTGTGGGGGAGCGCGGGGGTCCGCGGTGGCGGGGTGAGGATGCAGGGACTGGGGTGGGCGGTGCAGAGCTAGTTGTGGTGGTTAGTGTTACAGCTCGGGACACCAGCTCTTTTCACACAACAAAAATCTTCTCGGTCGCACTTCTTAGTTTAAAATACGCCGCTCTCTCCTAATGTTGAGCTGTAGTTTCTGCAGGTAAAAACTGTTATGTTTGGCTGTGCATATGACTGAAATGATTTTATTTGCACTCTTCTCTTTTATGACTTAAACTATTCTGTCTTTGTGATTTTAATGCATTTTTTTCCTGTTGTGTGAAGCACTTTGAATTGCCTTTGTGTACGAATTTTGCTCTACAAATAAACTTGCCCTGCCAGGTCTGAACGGAACAAGCTCCGTGTTGAAACAAATACACCCCAAGTTGTTCCATGCGCTCCGCACGCCACAGATTCCCTTGTTTTTAATTAAATATGTAAATTAAACAAATCATCGAGGCAAGAAAATAATAATCAAAGTTTTTTGTAATCGAATTACTCAAATTACACAAGTAATATTTGCAGCCTCGACGGCTTGTCTGGGTCCACCAGACACTTCAGAGGTGATCCGAGTTTGGTGAATATTCTAATTTGCTCCAAGAGCTGCATCTGGATGATTTTGAAAGATGCAGGGTTTGTGTTGGCCCGTCTTGTGAAATCATAAAATGTGTAGTTCAGCATTTTTCAACTTCTGCGTCGTCTGATGCTTAACACTACACTCACCCCAAGAGCTACAGACCCCCTCTCCTGAGCCCTGTTCGCTCCGGTGTTGTCGCCAGCCCTCTACAAGAAGTTATCAAAGGGAGGAGGTGATCAGGAGCGCGTTTAGTGCCTCAACCAATCCTTTGCGTGTCTGTCAAAAGATGTTCACTGAGTGGCTGTCTCGGCGATATCATTCCGAATTTGCATAAAGTTGACTTCAGTTGCAACTCTGCTGCTGGTGTGAGTGTTGTGTAAACAGTCAAATCGCTCGATTCGCACCACTCGGATATTTTGGATGTGCCCAAAAATGCTAGATGCCCTGGATGCGTATCCACATAGACTTTGAATATACTCGATGCATTGATAGTGCGGTGTGAATTTACCTTTGGGCTAATAACAACAATATGTGTGTGTTCGCGGTGCAGAAAGAAGACATTTCTGCGGTATACCCCACGGATACCCGAATATTTCGTTTGGAATTGTTTATTGATAAGGCAACGGTGCTATATTTACATAGAGCTCAGGGTTTTGATGCTGTACCTCCATTGAATTTTCATATAGCCTAATGTTAAACCAATGTAGATTTTATGGTGCTCAATACTAAACTTCGTGTTTATTCAAAAGAATTCTAACACTAGAGTGATAAAGGTTTTTAACAGTACCAACCCTGCAGTTTATCGGGTTGTTCCACAGCTCTTTTGATCTTTGGTACACATTTTGCTTGTAACTGTTTTTTATTTTATTTACATTTGCTGCCTATGTTACTTTTTGGGAGATTATACAATTTTGAGAAATTTCCAAGCATAAAGTCCGCAAACGTTTAATCAGTTTATCATTTGAGAACCTTTTAAACTGACATCGATCACATCTTTGTGGTTGAAAAATGGCACCACATTCTAAACTATTGTGAAACGTTGTTTATTTATGCTGACACTTTAACACTTTAAACTTTGTACCAGTTTCTGTTTCATATGGATGGGCCCAGTACTGTAATTCGAGAATATAAACCATAAACCAGGTCAATAAATCTACAATCTGACATTTAAACTGCAGAAATGTCTCCAGCTCAGTTTAAACCATTCATGGGTTTCCTTCCTGTTTTAAAGGCTTTTGAGAGGACCATTTCCCAGTTCAAAGGATATAATATTTTCAGAATCAGAATCAGAAAAGGTTTATTGCCATTGTCAACGAACAAAATTCACAAACATAGGAACTTGTTTTGGCATTAAGGTGCAACATAAAGCACAAAAGCAATAATAAAAACAACATATATGAAATCAAAAGGGCATGCATTAAGAAACAATAAAAAATTACTATAGCATAAGATAATAATAGCCTTACTATGTACACAAGAATTTACAGTTCAAAATCTTATATTGTTTGACTGGGGAAATGTCTTCTTCTCCTTCAATTCAAGTAGAAACCCATTAAACATTGCATTAAAAATACTACGGTATGTATATTTTTTACTAGCCTTGAAATTCCAGATTGTTTTTTTCTGAATATGCTTGGGGGTTTACTTATTATTTGAGAAGAGCCAGAGAAACCACAAGGTCCCTTCTCCCTGTTTACACCGTGGATAACCTCTGGTGGCTCACTCCACATGTTACATAATGTGATGTGAGAGCCGGATTATGACTCTGCTCAGAGTGGACCTCCAAACACTTTCAGCCGACGGGCCTCTTCTGATTTTTCTGACTCTTAAAACATTTTTTTTTTTTTAACAAAGTCACGGCCTGACGTTATTAGTTTGGTAAATGCCCGCTGTTGGCTGAATCCACTTACGCCAGCAGCTCGCCTCCAAATCTGGAGATGAACCATGGCCTCTGACTTGAAGGCACTAATTATAAGCCCAACCAACTCTATACACGCTGAAGGTCTGGCTGGATGTTTGTTTGCCTGGACACGTAATTAATGCCACCAGATGTTTCTTGATTTGTTTCACCAAACCACAGGCAACGGTTGACCCCTGGACGCTGCGTGTGTACGTCACTGCCCCATAATGTGTGTACTGTTATCTTCAGGTAACTACACTCATACGTAAAAAGGGGTACTCTTTAGTGTTTCCATTTTTGTGTTTGCATCTACACGTTAAATATTCTCTCTTGTTGTATGATGAACTAACTGTAATTGTTTGTTTGTGACTGCAGCGGTGAAGAGGCTGATGAAGGAGGCCGCGGAGTTGAGAGAGCCCACGGAGCACTACCACGCTCAGCCACTTGAGGTCTGATCAGCTTTCCCAGTCAAAGAAAGCACTATAAACGCTCACAATAAACAAAAGTAACTAAGGCAATTAATGATTAATCAATTAATTTAGCAATTATTCTTTTTTTTAATCAATTAACTGTTTAGATTGCAAAAGACATTTTTATCAAATTTGATCCGGATGAACCTAAAGTGATGTAAAGTGAGTAATATTACAGACCAAGCTGTTTCTTCAGAAAATAAATAAATAAAAACACTAAGTGTAGATGTTTCCTGTGTCATTTGGGGTAATTCTTGCTTTTTCTGAGTCATAAAACTCAGTTTGTTTTGGGCATTTTGTCATATTGAACGCAAAAAATATTCATCTGTTAATTAGAATAACTATTTTCTTTTTCGCAGTAGAGTAGCCAAAAATCTCACTCAAGTAAGAGTAAAATTACTTCAGAAAGAAAATTACAAAGTAGTGGTCCAAAAGATTACTCAAGTAGGAGTAACTTTTGATTTGAATTTTAAGTTAATATAACCGGAAGGAAAAAACATTTAAATAATGCAGGCAACCTAATATTTTCAAAGCATAAACAAAAACATGAGAAAAAATGTGTCATATCTGAAAGTGCAAGAAACACAAATGTTCAAATAATTTAATACTGTCAACATAAAGCGTTTGCCACTTCTTGACTTGCGCACAATGGGAAGAGGGACATTTACTTGATTTACTGGTACTTCACACAAAATATTACTCAAGTAAGAGTAAAACGGCAACTACTCTAAAACGTAAAACTTCTTTAAAAAATGACTCAAGTAAATGTGAGTACTACCAACCTCTGACTATAATGAGGTAATGTCTGGTGTTAAAAGGTCTAGTGTTAAAAGGCAATATCTAGGAGTAACTTGTTGGTTTGTGTAATTGGTCGAGTCTGTGACAAACCGCTGGTGGTTGTTGCAGTTAGTTCCTGGAAGCCCCGTGGCTCATGTACACAATGTCCCACCACAGACCCCCTGCCCTCAGGACTACAAAGTGACGGATGTGATGTGACTTGTGCTTCTCCACTAGGACAACCTGTTCGAGTGGCACTTCTCCGTACGTGGCCCCCCGGACTCGGACTTTGATGGGGGAGTGTACCACGGCCGGATCGTGCTGCCTCCCGAGTACCCCATGAAGCCCCCCAGCATCATCCTCCTCACTGTAAGAGCCCCCGATGCGTGCGCGAGTGTGTGCTTGTCACATTGCATCAGCGGCGAAACACGTGCATGTCCATATTCATCACACACAGGGACGTTGTAAGCGCCTGCAGCCGTCAGAATCCCTTCAGTTTCTCTGCCTATGACACCCCCGCTTTTTCCTTCATACAGGCCTTAGAAAAACATAGTTCACAGCATGTACTACCTTTCTCCTACAGCCTTCAGCCTGTTGTGAACATTAATCTGAGTGCATGTTGTATTGCTCTCCTGCAGCCGAATGGGAGATTTGAAGTTGGGAAGAAAATTTGTCTGAGCATTTCTGGCCACCACCCGGAGACGTGGCAGCCGTCGTGGAGCAGTGAGTGTGCTAAATGGACTCAACTCTCCCACACCTTTACCTCTACATTCAATATTAAATAAAGGAAATTCAACAAAATAATGTTTTGTTTTAGTGGACCAAAAAGTCCTGTGATCTGCATTAGTATTGGTATTAGTGGTGATAGTTTTACACAATGTTAAATAAGTTATTAATTGCACCAAGAAGACTTTGGATTCTGCCTGGTCCCACAGACTGCTTGAGGTCTGCTCCAAGCACACTGTGAAGCTTGTCTGATCATAAACACACTAAAACCCCGTTCACACATAATTTGCAGTAAAGTGTGGAGCCTCCTTCTGGATAACTGCTGCAACATGGTATTTAAACCCAACTGATGCAGTGAGTGGCTTCTCATTTCTGAAACAACCATGTGGAAAGACAAATCCCGTGGTCATGGAAAAGATGTCACCATGTTTGAGAAGTTTAAAATCATTGACATCGAGCAGAGAAAATATCTAAGGAGAAGCAGAAACTAATCTACTCCAGATCTGAACCCCAGTGACCGTGTTTGGAATGAGCAGTGACTTTTTTCCCCTATGGCAACTTTTTTGGGGACAAATATTTACTTATAACTGCATTTTTTTTTCTCCAGTCCGAACAGCCTTGTTGGCCATTATCGGATTCATGCCGACAAAGGGAGAAGGGGCAATTGGATCTCTGGATTATACTCCCGAGGAGAGACGAGCTCTGGCCAAAAAGTAAGATTGACCTTTGTAATGTTTGTTCTGATAAGAGCGTGGTTGGTTTTTCATCTACTGCTGTGGCACAACTCATTGTTGTCAATGTCAGTTGTTTTCTGAACCATGTTCTGTTGAAATAACTTGATATCTTATAACAAATGAATAGTTGTCAAAAAGTGATTTGCACACACAATATATTTTCTTAATGATGAGGTTTCTTGTCAAACTGCAATACAGCTTTGTATATTCTCAGTGCTACAGCTCTACTCTTCAATTTGGTTTCATGAACAATGTGTCCAAAACTTCAGTTACACCCTTCTAAATAAGAGCAAGCACTATAACTCTGCTTCAAAGACATGGCTGTCTTCAGACAAACCCCGTCATCCTCTTCTGATGTTAGCACCACTGAAATCCTATGGAATGTTGTTGACTGCTGCTGTTATAGGTCTACTAAAAGACATGTTTGTGAGAGTGAAATAAACTCAAGCACTTACGTGTGCTGTGTGGCTGCTTCATTTGCAGTGCTTTAGCACAGCGGTTAGCTCTCTCGCTTCACAGCAAGAAGATCCTCCCCTGTGTCTGCGTAGGTTTCCTCCATGTACAGTATGCTGGTGTATGAATGAGAGTGTGTCGTGAGAGGGAATGCAGGAAAACGGATGGAAATTAGCCTATGGCTATAATCCGGCATCTTTACAGCATGTATATCATGTATGTTCATTAACATGCGCTGTTGCGACCAAAAATGAATAAATAAATATTCAGAAAGGAGAGCCAAAAGGTGTTGATCATCTTTGGTTGGGGGAGCACAGGGAGTAAATGGTCGTCAAGGAGCCACTCACCTGCACACAATCGTACTGCAGTGTAAGCATACACTGGCGTGAGGCGGGTTAAGTGTCTTGCCTGCGGACACAGCTACAGTATTCAACTGAGACTGCCAACAAGAGTGCAGTTGTTCTTAACTAGTACTGTCTCTGTTGACTTTGTTTCAGAGACCATTAGGTCTAATAAGTATTTGGTTAAATATTTCAGTATACTGCACCTGTATAACTGTTATGTTTAGCATTACTAAACGTACATAGTAGGTAATTAGTGTTGTGCAGAATCAAACTTGTACTACACTACAATGGAGTCCATTCCATGATCTCCCAAAAGCTTCTGGACAGGCTCCAATACATCCAAAACTCCCCCTGCCAGGGATCACTCTAGCGCCCATCTACACTTGCTTTCCATTAAACACCAGATCCAGTACAAGAATCTTCTCCTCGCCCTGGCCGCCTAACTGTTTGCTTTATGGCAGTCATAATGTAATGATAAAAAGATTTTCTGTCCCAAAGGCTTTATTTGACAAGACAGCTGTAATGTGAAAGCGAAATAGAGGGTAGAAACCTTCAGCAAATGTTCGAGGCCGGGAAGTAAACCCACGGCACAGAGGTGGTAACAACCACAACCACACCACTAGTTTATTTGAATGAAATGACATGTAGTGTAGAGATGTATGGTAGCATAAAAATAATCATTTGTTTTTGTCATTCTGAAGCCTACAATGTATCAAAATTGTCTTGATATTGTAACTCATGTATGGAGATACATTGAAATAGTAAAAAAGTATTTTGCACTCTTGTCTGTGCTATTGTGTGCTGTAGATCCCAGGACTTCTGCTGTGAGACATGCGGCTGCTCCATGCGCTCTGTCCTCCTGACTGTCTCTCCCAATAGCAGCCAGAGTCCCGAGGTCCAAAAGGCTCAAGAACTGGCTCAGCAAATCAGCTTCAAGGTAGCCTATTGCTTATTGAAAAGATGACATGATTTCCTTTGACATCGTCAGTAACTAATATACATTCTATGAGCTTGGTAGCAAAGAGTGTAACGTGTTTCTCTCTGATGATCATACCATTGGCAAAACCTGAAGATGTTCTTTGTATGACATGTTCCCCAGGCTGAGGCCAGTGTGTCCAGACAGTCCAGTGAGGATAACTCACCTGCTCCAGCCGTAATGGACCCCCCTGAACCTGTGGCCCCCCCGGCTGCGCCTGAAGAACCTGCAGCCGAGCCTATGACCCTGGCTCCTGAGCCTGAGGTGCCCCCCCCAGAGCAGGTAATGTCTAATTATCACTGCAAGTGTTGTTTCAGTGTACTGTAAAATCATTTCTTTTATTCATTCATACATGGGGGAAATTAATGAGAGTGCACTATCAAATACAAATCAGAATCTGAAAAGGTTTTATGGCCATTGTCAATGAACAAAAGTCAGAAACTAGGACCTTGCTTTGGCATTAAGGTGCAACATACAACAATGAAGAATAATAATTAAAAAAAATTGTCTAATAAGGCATGCATAAAAGTAAAAATGTACTAATAAAATAAAAATAGATTGAGTGTATACACAAAATGTTCAGTTTAAATTTACATAAGTAATGAACAGTGCAATGAATAGTTGTTGTTTTAAGTAAGTGGCAGGTGCTAAGTGTTCATGAGTCCAATGGCAGAGGGAAAGAAACTATTCTTGTGAGGTTCTGGTCCGGATGGACCGGAGCCTCCTGCCTGAAGGGAGTGGTTCAAATAATCCAAGTCCAGGGTGAGAAGGGTCAGCTGTGATCCGACCTGCTCGTCCCAGAACACTGGAGACGTACAGGTCCTGCAGAGATGGAATTCTGCAGCCGATCACCTTCCCAGCAGAACGCACAATGCACTGTAGTCTCTGTTTGTCCCTGGCTGTGGCTCCAGCGTACCACACGGTGATGGAGGAGGTGAGGATGGACTCAATGATGGCTGTGTAAAACTGCACCATCATCTGCGCTGGCAGCTCGGCTTTCCTCAGCTGCCACATGAAGTACATCCTCTGCTGTCTAGCTAATGTCAATAATCAATAAGTTAACAAATACATATAGTAAACACAAACTTAGACATACAATGGAATAAAACCATGCAAAGCAAGAGCACTGGCATTGTAGGTAATCTCAAAGTGCTTTTGAATTCATAAGATTAAAATGGGCGACAATTAGGCATTTGACAATGCAAACCTAACGTTGAATTGAATATCCATCTATCCTAATGTTTTATGGGTAGTTCATGGATTCTCTGGTGTGTTCTCCAAAGGTGGAGCCCCCAACAGTGGCTCCAGGGAGGCCTCTGAGCCCCCGGCAGCGGCGCCAGCAGCAGAGTCGTCAGGCCCAGAGAGAGCCCAGCCGCGCAGCCTTCACTGCCCCCCGCCAAGCTCCAGACAGCCACACGGGCTCTGCTGTGCTCATTGTGCTGCTCACTTTGGCCCTGGCCACACTCATCTTCCGCAGGATCTACCTGGCTCAGGACTACAGGCTGGATTTGGACCTGTGACAATACTCCTTTGACTCAATTGGGTCAATATTAATTTTATGAACTTGGTCAAATTTATATGAACTGAAGCTCTATACAGCTCTTTTAATACAGTGCTCTTCTTTTGTTCTTTAGTTAATTAAAAATGATGGATCAACAGCTGGTGAAATGGTTCTGTGGGACTTTTTAGCTTCTTTTATGCACCTGTCATTCTCTCTTGCTGTTGCATTGAGTCTGTATGTTACAAAGAAATGTACCATTCATCATTTTAAATTTAACCAAATGAACATTAGTTTTGAAGTAATCCCTGCGCAACTAAAAAAAAAAAGATTTTCTGTCTCAAAGTCATTATTTGACAGGACAGAGTATTTGGCTAATGGTCGAGGTCGGGAGGCAAACCAACGGCACAGTGGCGATAGCAACCACATGAGTGCAACGCCTTAAACCACTGCACCACAGGCACATGAGGAACAGAATGTGGGGATCAGCTCGAGTGATCAGCTGCTCTGTGTACAAACCCTCACTTTGTCACTGTGAGAACCTCAAACTCGCTGTGCTGTGGAGCTCCAAAGGTTCTGCTCACAAAAACAAGGTTCATTTCAATGTTCTCTTATAATAAATGATACAACCTGTTTCATTCTTAATTGTGGTCCTGTACACATGGTTGTTTATAGTAAATGTTGCAGACACAAAATATTATTTCACAACAGAATTCAAAATTATACATGTTTCAGTTAGAGATTTTCTGATTTGCCCTCGTTGTTTTTGGTAAAAAAAAAAAAAAAAAAAAGACTCTTGCCATATTTTCTGTTTTTTGTTCTTCTATTATTCTGAGACCTTTCATCAAATCCTCCCCATCACAACAAATATCATGCAGAGTATTAGGAAACAGTTCTCTGCTATTGGTTGTTTTCAGGTTCTTGAATGTGATGATACTCTCAGATGGGCAGGAAACTGTTTTCTATTGATTACATTGTACTTTGCCATGAAAAATCTAAAAGACAATTCACAAATGTTTATTCTAATGATTTCTATTAGAGACTAGGCTCATTCATTTCTTGTATTACTACAAAAAAACTGCCTTTAAACAATAGTTAATAGTTGCCCCCACATCTGTGTTAAATATGATTGGCCTAGAATGTTGTGATGTCATCTGAAAACCAGCAGTTGGCCTTGTAAAACAATAGATGGACGCATCGGTCTTGTAGTTTTCACTCATTGACCCTTGACCTTGTGTTGATGTTCTAGGAATGAAATAGATTTTTGAGCTACTGTATCTTTCTCCTGAAGGAGGGACTCTTGGATTATTGATTTGGATTTTGTTCTAGTCTATTCTAGTCCCTATATTTTAGTTAGAACCTGTAGTGTTTCTAGCCGTCTAGAACACTGGTTCTCATGAGTTACAAAATTATTTCAGGGGTCCCCAGATGATGTGAAGGAAAATGTTTAAAAATTATTATATGGTGGCCGACCAAAGTCATTTATCTTTGTCTATATGTCTTCAAAATAAAATCAAACATTAGACATGATGCTGCATTATCACTTCGGGGTAGCCTACTTTTCATGTTAGGGGTTGTGAATGCCAAAGGTTGTTAATTTGGGGGTCGCAGCTGGACAAGGTCGAGAACCACTGATCTAGAGTACTAAATACATTAACAAATCATGGTTATAATATGTGGCGATTACTTTCATGCACTATGGACAATAATGAGTTATATATGAATATATATATATAAATTATATGTTAAAAAACATATAAATATTTAAATATATGTATGTATATATATATGTATAGGTATATGGTGGTGTATATGTGTATATGTGTGTATATATGTTTATATGTGTGTGTATATGTATGTGTAGTATATTATGTATATATATATATATGGTTGTATGTGTGTATATATATATATGTATGTGTGTATATATATACACATACACACATATATATTATGTGTATATATACATATATATAATATAAATAATGTGATATTATATATAATATGATATATATATATATATAAATGTATATATGTGTGTGTGTGTATATATATATGTATATATATATATATATATATGTATATATATATATATGTATATATATATATTATATATATATATATATATATATATATATATATATATAATATATATAACAAATAATAAAATAAAATAAAATACATTTGGGGGCAAACTATTGAGACACCAAGGACTATTTTGCTGCCTAATTTCCCAAGGGTGTAGCAGTGAAGGGCACTGCTCAGTGCACACTCATTACCTCACGCTTGTGTTCCGACTTAACTCCCGGGTCAGAGCCCGCGCCGCACTCACTGTGGCCTTTAGTCAATCCCGTACGTTCCAGCTGTCGCGGTTGTCAAGTGTTGGTGCTGATGCTGCTCACGAGGAGGAGTCATGAGACCAATCAGAGCTCTTCTCCTCTGCGTGCAGTGCGTCTTAGCGATGCTGGCGCACACTTCTGCTGCAGGAACATGTCTCGTGTGGCCGCACGCTGTTCTCGCTACAGGATTTGGACTTTGTGATGTCGCCCTACGTCGCCCTCGTCCCGCTGGCTCTGCTGGCTCTGGTCGCTCTGGTGCTGGTCCAGGCTGCGGATGGAAGTAAAGACCGGGGGAGAAACAAGCGTTGGTCTGCCTCCTCTGAAAGCCTCAAAGTCGGCTCGTAAGTATTATTACACTTATAGTCCATGTTTCATTTTAAGGTGCCTGCAATACATGCGAGCAACAATAAAAAGTTGATGAGTTTGAGCTGAGTCGTGAATGAAGATCCAGTGAATGCGCGCAGCTGCTCGACGCGCGCTTCTCTACAAAACTAAAACGCGTCAACACATGGTGGTCATGACCAGCAACAGTCCATTGATTTTAATTTTAACATGCTCATTTATTTTCATGGCAGAAAGTGGCAAATTGTTTATATTATTTATGAAGTAAACAATTGAATTTAGACATAACAATTAAATTGATTAAATTATCTTTGATATTTACTGCTCTGCACCTTCTAGACAGAGACTCCTCCACCAGTCAATATATTTCATGATTCTTATAGGGTTTGTTTTAGCTGTAGATTTTCTTTTAGTTTCTAATATATACAAACTGTGATGTGAAAGTGTTTTTAAGTAATTTAAATTGCTTAAAGGAGAATTAGGAGTTATCACTAATCTGTAATCTGATTACTTTTCCAATACTTCATGCATAATGTACAGTATATATCATCTGAAAGATGTGCATTGTCTCTGCCCTTCAGACCTCTGTCCAAGAAAGTGTTGGACGGGACAAAAATGCACAGTGAGAAGAGCAGCCACCTTCTGAGCATCGATGAGCATGACTTCACCCTCAGACCGGCCTTTGCAGGTGCTTAGGCAGAATCCATCCACATCACTTTCTTATTTGGTTACCCGCTAGTAATATATAGGCCTATTGTGCTCCTATTGTTTATAATATGTTCATACATTGCCAAAGCAAATTCCTTGTTTAGGAGAATGTTTCACTTACAATGGCAATAACCCTTCAAAGCCATACTCCTTTGGGATTCTAGGTGCGGCTAAAACCAAACTAACAAAATGCAGCAGCTCCAGCTCTGAGCCACCTGCAGTGCTCTGGAGGAGCCAACCTGCCGACTAAACCTCTATGGTGCAGCTCCACAGTCACAGATGGATGCAGCCAAGAGCTGCTTTGTTTTTTGTTCGTCATTAGTTTGAGACGTCCTAGTGGAATGTCTCAGAACCTGCTGTGCTGTGGAGGGACAGAAGCCAACAATATGAAATCCAGTCTGTATTGAAACTAAATGTCAGCTCAAAGAATCCGTATAGCCTCTGGACACTGATTTTCCATAGTTTTCTGAAACTCAAAAGGTTGTTTGTTGTCGGAAATGTAACAAAGGATGCAGGGAGGTGCAATGATGAGTGTCTACGTCACATGTGTCAAACTCAAGGCCCGCGTTTTAATCCGGCCAGGCGAACATATTAACCCCTTCCGCTTAATGCTCAAGGTTGGCGCTGGACTTTTTCTTTATTCCATTTTGGCCACTATTTTATAAAAAAACCCCCCTCTTATTTCCAGTCAAGTCAATCATTCTGAGGAGCATCAGGGTCAGTTTGTACTCCAAACCCACAAGTAAAAAATTACCCTAAAATGAAGTGAAAAATGAATAAGACTTTTGTTCCGACTTGTTATTCCGACCTAGACATGTTTGCTTTATTACGTCCCTAAAACTCATTTTTAGCTAATTTACCTTCAGCTTTTAAAAGTGTCCACAAATAACTATTACTAGGCTATATAAAGCTGTTTATTTGTTATATTTTTTTAATTAAAAAAAAAAAATGTAATATTGGCCCACGACCCAGCCTGAGCTTCGAAATTCTGTCCGTGGCCCTAAATGAGTTTGACACCCCTGGCCTACGTAATAGAATAGTGCAGGGAAACTGGAAGTGAATCAGCAGGTGGATAATAATATGTGCATGTTAGTGTTCAGATGTCCAAATACAGAGTGGCATAGACTGAGTGGTCGGAGGTTCTGATCCTGTTGACTGTTGCCTTCTTGAGGGGAATTGGTCAAAGAACACATGTCCATGGTGTTAGTGCCATGTGCATGACCATATGTGCCGGAGAGATGGCAGAACGAAACACCTCAGCAGATGCTGTGTCTGGCCCTGGCAGTGTCCCCAGAGTATCACAAGTTAAATGAGGAAGTAAGGATCTTGCTGGACATTCATCCGGCAGCTTCGGGCTTCTAGTTTGACCACATCCTTCCTAGATGTGCAAATAAGAAATGGCTCAAGAATTTCTTGTGTGAAACCAAAACTTTTCTTCCTCTGCCATATACCTTCTCCAGCAGATTGACATACAGCAATTTCAGTTGGCATAATTCGCAAAGGCTGTAATTATATAAATTATAGAATTTCCTCTTCAAAGAAAAAAATATGATGTCTTTTTAAAGAAAATGTCATATTTCAGTTTTTTCTCAAATGTTAATGCTCCTGGAGTTTATATTTAACAGGAAAATGTAATCACAAAAGCAAACTCTGAAATGTTTGTCTGCATCATCGCCTGCTTCAGATATGTCTGTGATTTTGGTTAGTACTTTTCAGGCTTTATATTCACACAGTGTTTGTATTCTGTGAGTGCAGGGTCATCTAGCGACGCAGGCACTGTGCTCTTGCAGCATGCTCCATTTGCAGCCGCCCACACAAGTGTCACTGTGGAGCATAGTGCCAGCGGCCATTGTATTTTGAGCCATGGTGCAGAATCAGTGATAGAATATATCTGAGCCATATTCAACTTACACTACACTTTGTAGTACTTTTCAGTCAGGAGCTGACGGGAACTATGGGCCAAAATTGCAATGCTCTTAGGAGTCAGGGCAGGGCCAATGTACCATGATGGAAATAAAGAAAAAAAACAACAACAACGTATAATCAACTTGAATTGATTTTACAAAGCGGTAAGCGGTAAATACGCAGCAACCACATGAATAGAGGAATATTGCATGTCTTTGGTACCTTTGTGTGTACATTGTGTCCTGGACGTGAGTGCAGGTCCTGCGGTCCCGGTGGGAGTGGATGTCCAAGTGGAGAGCTTAGACAGCATCTCTGAGGTCGACATGGTGAGTGTGTGTGCTAATTTGTCTTTTAAGTATATGTAGCGGGCTGTTATTATCTCTGAATTTTTTTTTTGAGGACTTCACCATGACGCTGTATCTGAGACACTATTGGAGGGATGAGCGCTTGTCTTTTCCGAGCTCTATGAATAAAAGCATGACATTTGATGGGCGACTGGTTAAGAAGATCTGGGTTCCAGACGTCTTCTTTGTGCACTCAAAGCGGTCCTTCATCCATGACACCACGACTGACAACATTATGCTGCGGGTGTATCCGGACGGACAGGTGCTCTACAGCCTCCGGTCAGAACATGTGCCACGATTCTTTTTCATGTGTTCCTCACATTGCCCATGTATATATAAATGTAACCACACATCCATTTATTTACCTCTAGCTGCAAAGCATTTATAGGTATGCGCTGGGTTTAAATAGTAGTTCATTTCAGATGGGAACTATTTGCTGCAAAATCTCAAAATGCATTAAAGAAGGTATGCAATAACTGCCTGTGTGCTGTCCCTCAGGGTGACTGTGACTGCTGCCTGCAACATGGACCTGAGTCGCTTCCCCCTGGACTCGCAGACGTGTACACTGGAACTGGAGAGCTGTAAGTGTGCTATTGTACTCACTTTAAACATGAAAGAACTATGCACAACACATATGTTAGTCATTTGTGAAGCGTCACTGCTTCCAAAGCTTTCCTTTCATTGGCAAAGTTCAAGTATTAATGGTAATGTTCAACTGAAGTTTTGAAAATCACCCCACAAGTTTAATTGGTGACAGTGTTGTGTTGAGAGGTGTGTTAGACTTTACTGTACCTGATGGCTCTGTAATGAGGACGTGATGTTGCAGATGCATATACAGACGAGGACCTGATGCTCTATTGGAAAAGTGGTGATGAGTCTCTGAGCACAGACGAGCGCATCTCACTGTCCCAGTTCCTCATTCAGAAGTTCCACACAACGTCACGATTGGCCTTTTACAGCAGCACAGGTACAGGCACATACTCTACTCCACCTGGCTTAGATCAGCTTCCTGCTTTCGGATTCCTACCTTGTACTGTATTGTACCTTTTGAATCTCACTTTTGTCCAAATTAATTTTGTTAATCATGTGACAGATTTGAGAACCTGTACAAGGTTAATAACAAATGTGTGTCTGTGTCCAGGCTGGTACAACCGTCTGTTCATCAACTTTACTCTGCGACGCCACATCTTCTTCTTCCTGCTGCAGACCTACTTCCCCGCCACGCTCATGGTCATGCTGTCCTGGGTGTCCTTCTGGATTGACCGCCGGGCTGTCCCCGCAAGGGTCTCTTTAGGTCAGCATGCAAATGTGCTCACAGTGAATCACACGCAACAGAGATGTCTCCACTCTCTGACATATGTGACCGTAGGAGTGTTTCTGTGAACACATCAGTTGGAGTGAGCCAGTCTAAACTTGTGTGCAGGAATCACCACGGTCCTGACCATGTCCACCATCATCACCGGAGTCAACGCCTCTATGCCCAGAGTGTCCTACATCAAAGCTGTGGACATCTATCTTTGGACCAGCTTTGTCTTTGTCTTCCTGTCTGTCCTGGAATATGCTGCTGTCAACTATCTGACCACAGTGAGGGACGGCAGGGACCGACAGCTCCGCAAGCAGGTACCAGTTATTATTGACATGCCTGAATTGTCCACGCGCATAATACATAACACTTTCCATGACACTCGAAGACGCTCCACAGTTCAGGTCAGACAAAAACACAAATAACAAGATGGGACAGTGGGTAAAAAAGAAGATGCAGTTTTTTCAAGGCAACTTTGAACAGGTGAGTTTTCAAGGATTTTTTTAAAAGAAGGAGAGTGTGGATGAGTCCCTCCTTTAAGGTCTTGTGTTTAGTTTGTGGAGGGAGACGGGAGGTTAATGTCAGATAACTGGAGGGCTCGGGTGGAGGTGTGGTGATCTGAGAGGTAGGTGGGGCCATCATATAGAGGCGCTGTGGAACAGGGAGCCAGTGGAGGTCTCTGAGGACAGGAGTGATGTGTTCACGGGAGGAAGTGTGGTGAGGAGTCGGGCAGCAGAGTTATGGATGTACTTGCGTCTATTGAGCAGTTTGATTAGTACTTGGATGGGAGACCACTGGAAATACCAGGTGCTGTAATGGGGCAGCAGTGGCTCTATTGCAAACTGTTGTTGTGTCCTTAGGCAAGACACTTCACCCACCTTGCCTATGTGTGTATGTGGTGTGTGAATGAGGGATAGGAGGTGGTTGGACCACCATTGCAAAGCTATGTGGGTTACTTGAAGAGAACTGTATAAATCCAAGGAATTATTATGCCCAGATTGCAAATCTGACCCCCCAAGTAATCTTCCTATAAAATGTATATTCTTTTTCATTTTTAGGTTTAGTTCTGGTGTATTGCATGGGGAGTGCTGAGTGTCACACTCTTTGGTCCTGTTTCCTGATTTCAAATAATACCTTTCCCCCATTGCTCATGACTTGTGTGAAAGTTTCTATGAAAAACCACAAACATTTCATATAGCTTTGGATTGAAGAGTTGAAACATTTGACATTTCCCTCCCTGCCTCCCTTTCTCTGCTTGTCCTGCTGCCCTTCACCTCAGTCGCAGAGCACCCCCTGCTCTTGCGGTCTGCCCCAGATCAGACCCATGATGATGGATGGGAGCTACAGTGAAGCAGAGACAAACAGTTTGGCTGGCTACACAAGGGCTGTGGCTCCAGAGGACTCCTCACAGAAGCAGGAGCAGATGGTAGTGCACTTGGCCCTGAATCACCTTCCTGCTGAGGAGGCCAACAGGCCCTCCAGAGGCTTCAGGATTCTTCAGAATACTCACACCATTGATACATACTCACGCATGATCTTCCCTGGAGCATACATCCTCTTCAACCTCATCTACTGGTGTGTCTACTGCTAGTGCAAGACTGTGACGGAATGCTACTAAATGAGCCATCTTCTGCAACATTATTTTCTAGCAGATATTTGCTTTCAGAAAGTATCATGGCTAAGGTTAAAGCAGAACTTTCCTGTCATGATTTATTATTGGCCTCCAAACAATTTTGTGAAATGTATGCCCTCAAAAGAACCTTTTGGGATGTGACTCAACACAAACCTGACGGATTGGGAACTTCTCTATAGGTTATTTATTCAAATGTAACGTAATACTTACTTTAGGTTTTTTGTTTTTTTGTTTTTTATGTGTTTTAATATGCCTTTTTATTTCGCAAGAGCGGGAACGGCAAACAAATTTGACTATACTACTTTCTTATCTAGTTTGTAGTAAAACTGGGTTGTGGATGAGTTTAGTAGTACATTTAAATTGGGGGAAAATAAACAAAACTGGCCCTACAAAATATGAGCAGAGCTTACTGGCCATCAGTTTATCTAGAATCTAAACAATCGGTGTATACATCGGCCACAGAAAAATAAAAATAAAAGACATATAAGTTAATTTATATTCATCATAAGGTATTCCAAATGACTTGTGAAAAAACCAAAATGTCAAAGTGTACATTTTCCTTTTTGTAAGGTTGAAATGCCTTAAGTCAAAACTTGACCTGCTAGTTATTGATGCTGTCCTGTGGAGTTTTTAGTTTCCATGTCACATTTCATGAGCAATACAAACGAGTTAAACATGCAAGTGACACAGTAGCAAAAGCTTTAAGCAATTAAAATAATAATTTAGATGACAAACATGTCTTTTCAGTTGTCCTGGTATACACAAGGCACAAACAATCGTGAAAAAATCTAGAGCTTTACTTATTGCACCACAAGATGGCGTTGTAGTGCTACGATGGTCACAAATACGACTCAAAAGTTTTGTTTTGTTTTGAAACTGGGTAAGGGTTATGAAACTGTATTGATCCGCAAAGGAAATGACTTGGACACAGTAGCTAAAAAATACACGAGAAAAAATATTCTTAATAACAAAGCGCAAAAAGAGTGTCAATTCTCATTCAAAATTGTTCAGTGTTTCATTATCCAACCATTCTGTTAATTTAACCTATTTTGTGTATGGTTTACAGTGCTCAAATAAAGTTGGAGAAAATAAACATTTGATTACCACACCATTAAAAGAAACACACATTAAATGCTAATTTTGAAGCCAGTTAAACCCACCTCTTTTATCAGTACACAGATCCACCACATTTACCTATGATGAAATTGTTGTTTTGTGAAAGAGCAAAGAGGGAAACAGCTGGATAAAAATACAACGACAACAAGTATAAGTATTTAGTTCAGTAGAAAGAATTACTATGACCTGGAATCTAAAGTAAAATGTAGAGGCTAATTTTGAAAAAGGGCTACTTTGTAAATCCTGCCAGCTCTTATTTCCTCTTGAATGGGACACAAAAGCCTACTGCATGCTCTCATCTGTAAACCTGCCCCTATGACTCATGGGAAACGCAGTCCGTGTTCAAAGGCTCAAAACTTGCCCGAGGGCCCCAGCCGGACTCACCCAGACTCAGTGGACAGTTCTGTCTCAGTGAACCTGCATCAGAAGACCCCAGGGCAAGGATTACGCGAGTGTTTAGGACCCTAAACTGCCATAGGCCTAACAAAAGATAAACTCCAGTTTACCTCCAGTTTACACGCAATTATTTATGTACCAAACTGCCAGAACAAGTGGAGGTGTCAATGTTTTCTTATTTGACTTTATAGTCCTTTATAGTTCATTCCAGAGATAATATTGTTGTCATAAAGGAATTAAACCAATAGTTGTTAAAAGCTGTTTTACTTATCATTATCATTATTATCATTATTATCATTATTATTATTATTATTATTATTATAGTTATTATCATTATCATTATTATTATTATTATTATTATTATTATTATTATTATTATTATTATTATTATTATTATTATTATTATTATTATTATTAGGCTATTTGAATTGTCCATCTGCCTCGATTCGCATGAGGAATTCACCGTCCAGTTGATGACATAATTGGTCTCTTCTACCATTCAGAAATGCCTATTAAGATGAGCGTGTCCAGTTGTAAGTGTTTGTGATTTCGATAAGGACACGGCCCAGCAGACGCTAGACGCGCAGCTGCAGTCGGAGCGCAGACTGTGAAGCCCGAGCGCGCAGACGGAGGCGGGTCTGCTGAGAGTTCACTGCCCACAGCTGAACACGGACACTTCACGGGACACTACACGGGACACTTCACGGGACACTTCACGGGACAGGGGGGGGGACGTGCATTGGCTCAGATCCGCCAGAACCAGTCCCAGGCTAAGGCAGAACCACTGTGAATGTGGAGGTTAGTGGTCATTTCATTTGGCACGCGGGTTTGATTTCTACATACTCAGTTCGCTAACTTAAGGCTATAGTTGTGACTTTATTGATGATGATGATGATGATGATGAGATGTTGTCATAAATCTGACCTGTAAAAGTGTTCTTTTAGTCCAATAATGTTGGCGTGTATTGGATTTGTCTGGTTCAGAAAGGCCGTGGTCTCGTGTGTCCCAGTGTGTTCAGCCACGGACGGCAAACTAGCTTCGTGCTAATGTTGTTTGGTATGAAATCCGTCCAAAACACTGTCAAAGCGCGTTGTTTCTTTGCAACAACGTGGGCTTTTTGCTCCCGCGCCTGGGAAAGTGAAGTGCGTGCTTTACGAAGCGCAGGCCCACGTAACAAACGCCTCGAATCCGAGCAACAGGAAATGTGGGTTTGGGTGAGATTCAGTTGGAATTTCTGAGATTTCCAACTTGTCTCGCTTCGTCACAGCCGTGTTTACAGGACTTTATTCCACCGAAATGCGGACAGAAAGCTTGGACTCTCACGGCCTACTCAGAACCGAAAGTGTTCAGACTCATCATGTCACAATTTTTCAACTAAACTAGCAATATACGGTAATTAAAAAAAAGTTTTGTATTTTTATTTAAGCTATTATTGTATTATTCTACCATAGATGATTAAATGATTAAATAAAATTAGATAATCCCAACAAATTAACACAAGGGTTAACAGTGTTTTCCATTGAACCCCTGCCACTAAGTCGTTTTCCCTTAATCTATGCTCATGTTATAATAAAGTGATAGTATTGTGCTACTTCTGCCCAAGGTAACCAAAGATCTCATTTGTTCATCTTTGGGGCATAACTGCAGACATTAAATAGACCCAAAGATGTTCCTGCCCCCGGAGTGTGTGAAATGCAGAAGTGTAATTGTCATAAGGCCTGATGTCATGTTCAGCGCGCAGACTGAGGTCAGAGGTCAGAGGTCAGGCCTAAAGGCGTCTGTAGACACGAGGAAACAGATGTGACTATGCTCTTGAGTGCAGATGCGAAGATGGGGCTCACACCTGTCTTGTGTAGTCAAGTGAATTCCTAATTAATACTGGGTTGGCGTCTTGGCGAGGGAGTTGGTCCTCTTCTTCCGCCTCACAGCTGACCCTCTGCTTCATCAGCTGGACATGTTTGTTATGCAGTGTAAATAATGCATGCCTAAATACACACTACCAGCCTTCATCAAAACGCAGGATTTGTTTTTAATATTTCATACACATGACCATCTGTCCCAAGATATGAAGCTAACATGTTCAAATGAAAGATTGATTTTACAGAAGACAAATGTAATTAGAGGAGGGAGATACATTTTAAAAACCTATACTATTTCGATTCAGATTTTGTGATACTTGGAACAAATACATTTAAAGGTACATTTTAGTACATTCCTGATGCATTGTTAAGATATCATCTGAATATTGTTATTGAGATAATTCTAAAAAATAAGATGCTGGACACTGCCTGTCAAAAAAGTCACCACCTGGATTCAACTAAGCAAATGATACGGGCTTCCTCCTGGATAACTGCTGCAGGTGATGATCTATTCAGCTGCACCCCCCTATTTAAACCCAACTGATGCAGTGAGAGGCTCATTTCTGAAACAACCATGTGGAAAGACAAATACCGTATTTATGGAAAAGATGTTGGTGTGTTTGAGAAGGGTTCAATCATTGGCATCAAGCAGAGAAAACATCTAAGGAGAAGCAGAAACTAATCTACTGCAGATCTGTACCCCAGTGAGTGTTTGATCAACTGGTGAAAAATAATGCAACACTGGATGGAAATAGATATTTTGACATGGCAGAAACGTATTGAAACAATGCAACAGAAAATGCGTGTGGTATTCATCTAATGATGGCCAAATGTGTCCCTTTTTTAGTTTGAAGCTTACTGCATAATCATCTTGAGAATCCAGAGATCGCTTATTTTTGGGTTGCCAAATCCTAAAACTAAAAATCAGCGATACCCACTACCAAAACCCCAGCACTTTTCACCGAACATTAACAGTTCTTGTGCAACCACCTGTAGTTTAAGATCAGAGATTATGCTGGAGCTTTCAAATGAGACATTCGGTCCATATGCACTAAGAGGTAAAACTTCTTACCTTTTTCAAACCAGTAAGGGCACCGACGACATACCCTTCATTTAACACTATCATAGGGCAAAAGTAAAAAAATTGAAATCTAGAAGCTAGAAACTAAATATTTCACAATGAGTAATTGTTGGCCTAAGTTTACAATTACAGTTTCATTTTATGATTTCAATCCATTTGTACTAGACTTACTTAAACTTACTTAAAATGTTTAATTGTTGCATTATTTTTCCTTTATTTTTCTAGTTGAACTTAAATCATTCCTTCTGTGGCTCTTCTGAGTAGCCTCAGGGAAGCAGTGTGTGCCATCAGCCTGTAGCTGCCAGTGGGCAGGCCTTTCTTGTAAACACCAGGGTGTTTTCTGCTCACTGCACCGGGACAAAAGGAGCGCACCATGATGGGACTCACAGGGGCCGGGCCTGGCTGTTAAGAGCCTGCCTTCTCACACGCTAATAAAAAACAAAACTCCTGCTTTCACCTGATCAGAGCTGCTAATACATGAAATATAATCATGTGATACTAATACAAAGGACTGGAGTTTTGTTTTATTTTGTCACAGGTTAAGACATTCTTGTGTCTACAGTACACAAGTGCTTATTTGACCCCTTTTCTAGGGTGACCCTGTTTACCCGGGACAGTCAGAGTCCTGTGTCCCATGCCCCAGCAGATGTATCCAAAACCATTGAGTTGTCCCAGTTAGAGGGTTTCAAAGCGGTCAAAAACCTAGACAAAATTAAAGAAGAGAATATATAGTTTCTTTAGCCAAAATAGAGAAAACCTGTCTTTAGAATAACCAGATAACCAGGTGTTGATGAGCTATGGACCGAGGGCATCAAAATATACTAAATTACTTATGCTTCATACAATTTTACTATTACCCCCCATCCCAACCCGTGTGTGTCCCAGTTTTTAATTTCGAAAATTTGGTCACCCTACCCTATCCCCTTATCATTCTCACAACTTTTCTTCTTTTCCCTCATATTATTAGCCTTAATAACTTAAAGAGGTAGTCTTCCTGACAGGGTCAGCAGCAGGACTGAATGTAGTGTAATGTGACCTATTTGTTTTGGTTCAAAAGAGAGGAGTGATAAAGGAACAATTCCCATAATATCAGCATTCCTCACCTGAGGCTAATGACCCCTGTGACCCCTGTGTGACTGTTAGAGGCAGAACTGGGCGTGGACAGGTCAGTGAAAACATGTGTGGAATCCTCTGTTCTTGGTTTGTTGGTATTCTGAGTAGCACTTGCTGCTTCTGGAGGAGTGCAGAGTTCTTAAGCGTTGGCACAAAAGCCGTTGCCTAGCTGCAGTGAGAAGCCCAGCGGCTGCTGTCAGAAAGCTTTGTGTGGACACGGTCCCACCCCCTTCTGTAGGACAGACTCTGTTTTGGCCCACAGGAGGGATGGAATCTGTGCATTCACCTCTTCAGTCTCTCAGAGATATCGAATCCAAAGCTGAGAGTTTGTCACTCTCATTCAGTGGAATTGTGCCTCCTTCTTCAACCACAAGAGTGCGGACATTCTAATACGCACAAACAGGGATCTACGCTGCGATCCTTGATTTAGCTTTTGGTGCTTTTGATTTTAGTGTCCAGTTTAACCCACACTGACTATAGAATGAACTTGGAAAAATAGTATCCATCTGTGCTAATAATTAGAGAAGCATTGACCCAGTTTTGCATATAGAAAACCAATACTTCAGTATTTGAAACCAAAGAACAGCAGCATACAGACTCAACACTGTCCCGCAAAGCATAAGCTGAGCAAATCTGAACATTCTGACACTGGTCAGGTTCATGAGACACTGGAGCAGACGTCAGTAGATTTGTTGGTGTCAGAATGCCGGCCACCTACAGGGGACAGTGCGCTAATGTATTGGAGCACAGATCGCAATTCTCTTGTTGGGACATGCTCTGCCGCGTCCTCGATGTGTCTAATTTGCCCTCGTAAATAGTCTACAACAAATCCATGTCTGCTGCAAAAACAATGACTTTTCAATGCTGATATTGATGCAACCACAAGTCACTTGCTATTTGGACCAAGTATGAGTCAATAAGGCTGTGGAGATTATCTTTTTGAACAGACTGCAGCGTTCAACTCTTCCAAACCTGAATAGAAATTGCCTTAATGCTGCTTTTGGAGTTTATTTGTGAAGTGAACTGAAAGTGCGAGGGAGGCCAGTGGTCTTATAACAGGTAATAGCTGGTAAATGCCAATTCCGGCAGGAATGTTTCTAATAGCATATCTGAATGCCTCTAAATCACAGGTGGAATGAACAGGACTCTTTCCACGTAGCTACATTATGGTTTATATCATGGAATTCAAAATTCTTCTCTCTTTGTGGACATGTCAAGGGTTTCCAAACTGGTTTTAATTGAAGTATTCTTAAACACCATAATACAGATATTTATCACAAAAAATAAAGAACAATTGTGTAAAAAGGAGCATTCCTCTGTGTATCAGTGTAACTATATATATATATTTCTAATGCTTGAGTGGAAGCCCCAAAGCAGGTTGAGCCATTTGTCAGGTCCTTCTGAGTGGAAATGATTATGAAGAGCACCACAGATGTTTTGCGAGGTCTGTTTCCTGTTTGCTGTGAACTGTACCGTCCATTCACTCCATGTGTTTCCTGCCTCAGCACTAGGATCTGCACCTGCCCAGGTCTAAACAGGACAGCATGAGCTAGCGCGCCCTCTGCAGCCCATCACCACACCTTCATGAGCCCACAGAATGAGGTGCACGCCCTTTCGGAGCGCCTCCTTGTAGCCTCACACAAGGGGCAGCTCCAAAATGTGGTTCAGCTCATCAACAAGGGAGCGGAGGTGGCAGTGACCAGGGTGAGTGCACAACTTCTAAGAATGTCCAAAAACATGATTTCAAACACGGCCTGTGCATTACCCACTTTGACCTTTGAATTTTTAAGGATTTTTTTGGCCCGTAGGCTTCATTAGACAGAACATTTTAGCATGCAATGGAGATTAGAGGGAAGGAAGGACATGCAGTAAATTGTCGGAGCCGGGATCTGAACACACAAAACTTGACCACAGGGCAGCACTCATGAATAGAATATCTACTAATAATATACTGACAGGATACTTGGTCCATATGCACTACAAGTGTGTAGTAGTCTGTGTTATTGATATGTCATGACTGTCTCTCATGTTTCTTTCAGTTCGGCCGGAGCCCTCTGCACTTGGCAGCTCACAAAGGACACATTGAGGTTGTACATGTCCTGCTTAGCGCTGGCTGTGACCTGGACATCCAGGATGATGTGAGTACACCCTCCACACAGAGATCAGACTGACACCCAGAGCCTACTGTTGGTTCAACCTCCTCAAATCGCACACTTTCTGAATCTGCTACGCAACTTTGAGCTCTGTGGCCCTATGACTTCCCTTGGGCTGGAGTGGGACCCTCTGGAGTGTCCTCTCGTGGGCCTTCCCCCTGGCTGCAGGACCCCCTCCCCGACTGAACAGTCGCTTGTGGACTGGGTGTGGTCTGAAAACAGTGCTACGGAGCAGCAGCAGCAGCAGCAGCAGCAGCGGAGGAGGAGCTCTGAGCCCTGGGGGGCACTGAAGGTTAGCTCAATGTGTTTGTGCCAGTCCTCCTCCACTGCTGCTGCTCTGCACCAGGCCGCTGACCTCTGGCCTTGTCCTCTGACCTCTGGCCTTGTCCTCTGACCTCTGGCCTTGTCCTCTGACCTCTGGCCTTGTCCTCTGGCCTTGTCCTCTGACCTTGTCCTCTGTTTCTTGCTCTGTATCTATACCTTTTGGACCACAGCTGTTTTTGTCCACTCTTCTTCATACTTGGCAGTAACATGTTTCTATGTTGGCTTGGCTAATACACAGCACATCTCACTTGACTTGAGAATGACACAAATGCGAGGAGCTATAACATGTGGCTCATGCCAGGTCTGAATATCCTCCTTTGGCTCATCTTCTTGCCACTAGGACGCAGTACGTTTCATGGCTGCAGGGCTGTTCTACTGGGACTTGGTGCTTTTCCTTCAGAACTTGTGATGTGAAAGAAACACAGAAAATGCTTCAAAATGTTCATTGTATTTTGGATTGTGATGTGATGATGGAAGGATTGTGGTTTGCGTTGCAGGGTGGGCAGACTGCACTGCACCGAGCTGCTATGCACGGGAACACTGCGGTCATCAGTGCTCTGCTCCAAGAGTTGGGCTGCGCTCTAGACCGACAGGACAAGGTGCTCCACTTGTCAGAAGTTATCACCATCACTAAGACGAGGCATATAAATGGATTGTTTCCAATTAATCTGCATTTTCATTCATAGGATGGAAACACTGCTCTCCACGAAGTGTCCTGGCACGGCTTCAGTCAGTCCGTCAAACTGCTGGTCAAGGCTGGAGCTAATGTTCACGCCAAAAACAAGGTCTAATGATCATACATGTGTGGTACTAGAAGCCCTCTGTGGAAATGCTGTATTCATGTGATCTCAGAAGAACCGACCTCCGAGTTGGAAAAACTGTCTAGAACACAGCTCTGGTCGGAATTTCAACCGAACTCTAAATTCCTGAGTTTACGTCATAGTGATAGACCCCCGTTTGGGATTGGGATGACAGCATGGATACAAACTGAGAGAGATTTAGTTTTATATTACACACTGGTTTTACTTTGCAAATAAAACACATTCAAGCCACATTCATCTTTAATATTAGTTGATGAAGTTCCATAAGCAATACAACTTTGCAAAACTATTTGAAACACTGTTTTTCTCTCTACTCTTTCTTACTCTATTTTAACTTTATCATAAATTTGCCAACAAGAAACACCACATCTCATAATTCAATCACAATAGTGATTCTAATGAATCTACAAGACAATCAATTTGTTATTGTCGCTATTGCACCTGTGTTTCGGGACCTGTGCTCATGAATGCTGCTGGTTTTTGGAAGTCGGATCGGATGACGTAGTTATCTCAGTTTCCGAGATCACGTGAATCCAGCATGACACTTGTGTGTACTGTATGTCACAGGCAGGGAACACCGCGCTGCATTTGGCCTGTCAGAATGGACACACTCAGAGCACTAAGGTTCCTACTGCTGGCGGGCTCCCAGCCCGACACACGAAATCATGTGAGTGAGCCACACACAAAGCCAAAAGTATTCGTACCCCTGGAACTTATCCACATTTTGTCGAATCACATCCAGGATAAATGCAATATCTCCTAAAATAAATTGTATTGCCATTCTTTTGGATTAAAGCAACACAAAGCGGTACACAATTGTGAAGCGGAAGGAAAATTTTACATGATAAAAAAAATATAAAAATTAACAACTGTTAAGTGCAGCGTGAAAAGTATTCAGCCCCTTTTCCCTGAATGCAACCAGTCAGATGATTGCTGAAAGAAAGGAGAGGTTAAAGCACGGTTAGGTTATAAAAAGATTTCCGAAGATTAGAACATCTCACGGAGCACTGTTCAAAACGCTATGTGAGGTGGAAAACAAACATGGCACATGACTCTGAACACACCATCTCCACTGTCAAACATGGTGCTGCAGCATCGTGCTGTAGAAGTGCTTGTCTTCAGCAAAGACAGGGAAGCTGCTCAGATGGAAGATGGATGGAGCCAAATACAGGCAATCTTGAAAGTAAAACTGTTAGCGTCTGCAAAAGATTTGAGACTGGGACAGAGGTTCACCTTCAGCAGGACAACGACCCTAAACATAAAGCCAGAGCTACAATGGAATGTTTTAAAACAAAACAAAAATTCATGTTTTAGAATGCCCCAGTCAAAGTCCAGACCTAAAATCCAACTGAGAATCTGAAAACTGCTGTTCACAAACGCTCTCGATCAAATCTGACGGAGCTTGAGCTGTTTTGCAAAGAGGAATAGGCAAAACTATCAGTCTGTTGGTGAACAAAGCAGCTTGCAGCTGTAATTGTAGAGAAAGGTGTTTCACAAAGTATTTTTTAATCTGAAAATCATGTGTTATTTTCCTTCCACTTCACAATTATTTGTTGCTTTGTGTGGCTCTTTCACAAAAAAATGGCAATACAATTTATTTAAGTTTGTGGTTGTGACTTTGGGCGTTTTCCAGGGGTACTTTTGAAAGCAACTTTATGTGTCAAAAAAAGGAAAGGAGAAAGGGAAATGTACCTTAATGTAAAGCAAATAACATTACAGAAAGGCAGATAATGTATCCTATGATATTTTCACTTTCACTCATCTTCACTTATTATATGTAGAACAAATGCATTAGCTTGTATTGGCCTCTATACATAACTCTTATGGTTTATATGAAAGTCTTACTGTCTTTACTGGTACAAAAACATGTTGATTTGTCATTTGCCCTTTGCAGACGGGGGACACAAGTCTTCATGTAGCAGCGCGTTACAACCACCTGTCCCTCATCCGCAATCCTGCTGGGGTGCCTTTTGCTCTGTGTCACACAAAATCTTATCTGGTGTGTGTGTATGTTTGACCTGTCCATCACAAAACTGAGTGAGAGAAAACGTAAGACATTGTATTCACTTTGTGCAGGCTGGAGACACGCCACTCCATGTGGCGGGCTGCTCTCAATCATAAAGAAAAACAGTTGGTCTTCTGTTGGAGGCTGGAGCCGACAGTCGCATCTGCAAAACAATGTGAGCCTCTACTTTTCTCTCATCAAAGCGATCACATATTGTCTCCTAATGCACTCTAATGTGTGCATGCAGGTGGGCCATACTGCGCTGGACCTGGCTAGAGAGACACAACAACCCCCAGGTGGCGCTCCCTCCTCACTAAAGCACCACAGGTACCATAATGTCCCGGTCTCAGTGAAATTAAGACAGAATGTTTCAGAAGAGCTCTCATGTTTCCCTGGGGGCAGAGCTTTGTTCGCTGGCAGACGTGCGAGGAAGAGGAGAGAGAAGCTGAAAGGCCGAGGGCAGAGCTCAGTCAGTGCCCAGAGATGAGATGCTGCCCTCGAAGGTACACACGCATACACAACAAACTTCTTTCCTTGACTTTGTCAGACAAGATATTAAAATGCATTAGTGATGGTTTCACATTGGTTTTATGGCAGGTTGGACAGACTTTGAAACAGACTTTGACAGACTTGGACAGACTTGGACAGACTTGGACAGACTTGGACAGACTTGGACAGACTTGGACAGACTTGGACAGACTCTGGCATGTCATACCACATTCCAGCACATCTGAGCAAGCCCATCCAACCAAATGTAGTGAAACAAAACTTGATGTTTGTGCTTTAACTCCAGGAAAGTGGTTCTGCCTGCAAATGACACACCGAGCAGCGAATTGGCATCCAAAAAAAACTGATGAGACCAAACAAGCCAACATTAAACTGGCTGAAGACAGGAAAGGACATGGCAAAGGTATCTCTTTCTGTTAAAACATGGATACAGCACGTGAGTAATGCGGAAACTGAGGAGTTTGTCCTTCTACAGCATTCACTGTCTAGCCCCCCTGCGACGTAAAGAGGCCAGACACAGCAGCGCCCTCCACAGGCGAAAAAGGAAAACTACGAGGAGTGTCCCCTCACATTTCCTTACCTCCTCACAACTACAAGGCCTACCAGTTGTATACTTTGTACCGTGCCAAAGATGGCAGAATTATGCAGGTTTGTCTCCACTCTGGCAGCTCTGCGTCAAGTTTGACTATTGACTTATCCAGGATTTCTTTGCTGCAGGCACCACTGAGTGGCTGCCGATGTGAACCTCTCATCAGCAAACTGGAGAACCAGCTGGAAGCCACCAAAGAGGAGATGAAAACTGATATCCACGCTGTCCAGGACCTAATCAACTCAAAGTTGGGCCAGCTGGACTGCAGCAACAAGCACCAGGTATGAGCCCTTCTCAAAGTGTCTTAAGTGCTCCTGGTTGATGGGTAAGGCATCAAGGTTTACTTTTCATTAGTTACATTACATCACTGTTTTTGAGTTGAGCTGATTGTTTAATAATGTGTTTTAACATTTTTATTAATAGAGATTTTGTGTTTAAATACATTTTATTGCACTTCAGCCATTCTGTTGGGCTGCTTAGGTTGTAAATGTGATATTAAAATATTATTTAAGTTGTAAACCTTTACCTTAAGTGTCTTAAGCTGAAATTTGGTTTATTCCAGATGCGAGCTCTTGAAAAAAGCTAACCCTGGAGAGAATGTGTGCCGAGAGAAGCCAGTGTCAGCAGAGGATTGACCATAGGGTTCTCCAGGAGCGACAGGAGAGTCACAAGCGGCAGGTAAGCCAGCAACTAGGACCACTGCATTATCTCCAGAAGGAGCAGCATATAGTTTTTTGTGGACGTATCTCTTGACCATTACTTTGACACGTTCTTGTCAAAGCAGGTGTCTCTGGTGAATGAGCTGAAGAGCTGGTGTCTGTCCAAGCTCCAGAACGTGGACACCGGCTCCTGTGGCACTGATGTTCTGAGTGAAGCAGCTGTGCTCACCATGATGCCTGACGCAACTAAGACTGAGGTCTCACAGGCGGGAGATGGAGGGACGGGGGCCCAGCAGGCCGAGGCAGGAGCAACCTCAACTAACTACTTTGTGGTCCATGTGGACACCTCTGCAGGTAAAGCTCTTCTGAGTTAACATTAAAATGTATAGAAAATAATAGAAAACAGTGCTACTGCTCCCATTACACACACAGCGCGCAGTTCGTAGGGCATCAGCCAATTTGACCAGGCAGTTTGGCATGTATGACATAATAGGCTATTTGTGCAGCAGCTGCAGTGTTCCTTTTGCAACTAAACAGCGATTCTATGGTAGGCGTAGTCTGTCTTTAGTTTTTCATCAAATCAAACTAGGACTCAAGTGTCGACTCTCGCTCCAGCGAGTTTGAAATGCAAAGGGCAGGTACACAAGCCAGAGTTTACACAGACGGATCAGGCGCAGCTGGGAAACAGTTCTGCTCCACATACGTATTCTACAGACCACAAGAAGCAAAACAGTCTTTAGATGATGAATATTGGCCTCATGTGCTGCCAGGTGGTCGAGCGGTTATGGCACAGCACACGTACGCCAGACTCTTAAGAGCAGCTGGTCGCAGTATCGTTAGTTTGATTCCTAACTCTGACATTTACTACATGTCCTTCTCTTACTCATCCCCCATTTCACACTGCTGTCCTGTCAATAAAGCCTACAGGCAAAAATCTTTAAAAAAAAACAAAAAATCAAATTGGCCTCACATTCAATTAGAAACCGAGAAAATGAGATAAAATGTTCGGCGCTGATAGCAAAAACTGGTTCAACTTCTTACAAATGTCTAAATCATGTTTTTATAAATGCAACAGAAAGCATCAATAGTTTGCAGCCTGTAGTGCAGGGGTGTCCAAACTTTTTTTGACAGCGGGCCGCATTGTGAAACTTATACGGAGCAGAGGGCCACAGACAATTAAGTGAATCCTTTTCCTCCATTTGACATTGTTTAGATGAGCCACCACATCTTTAATAAGACTTGGAACATTAATAATATTAGGTTATTATTCGGTTACAACATCAAAATGCTTGAATTTTTCCAATTTTACGGTAAAAAAGTACTACCTTTTGTGGTTTGGATAAATTTATTGGGGGGGGGGGTTAGATGCACTCTAATAAGATTGCATCTAAAACGCACCAGAATACAGAAAATGTAATTCACTTCTTGGTTGAGGGCCCCAGATCCCATTTAGGACTTCAGAAAGTCACCTCCTTAAGGATTTATGACATCAAACCCCTACGCATTTTGTTACATCTTCTAAGTGGGTTGGGGGCAGGGGGGCACCATAGAGATTTTTTTTGCAGAATAGCACTCTGAAGAATATCTTGCGGATGAATGTGTTGAAATGAATACATGTCTCTGATTCATCCTTCATGTTGTGATTATTGTACAGAGGGAGTAGATGTAGCCTCTGATCCAGTGGTGCGGCCCAAGCAGCGAGCTGTGCTCTCCCCAGACTTGAGAAAGGACAAGGACCATGCAGGCTCTGGTCTGGACAGCCCCAGACACAAAAGCACCGCGCCAGCAGCCTCGACAAGGCCAAGAGCCACCGGAGGCACTCCCAGGGAAGGACTAAGAGTAGAGGAGGGGTGGAGGTATTCAGGGAGCAGCCTGAGCCCTCATTGTATCGGGAAAAGGACAGGCATGCTGTGGAGGTGACACAGCACTTGTTTGAGAGTGTGTCCACGCAGATGGAGCGCTGGTATGAAAGGAAGCTGCAAGAGGCGAGACGGCAGGCTGAGCAGAAGGCCCAGGCTGACCGCGCCGCTCTCCCTGGACAAAATAACACACCTGGAGGACGAGCTGCGTGTGCTTCGGGCTCAGCAGCATTGCAGCTAATACGCATGTGTTGGCCCACCTTGGACTCACAGTAGACCCCTGTGCCTGACCCTTCTGGAAAAAGTAGAGGAAGACGCAGAAGAAAAATGGCTGTAAAGTTTTATTTCAGAATCTGTACAGTAATGTTATGCGCCAGCCCACAAGTGAACACATGTATAACCCTCAGAAGCAGAGGTGTTTTAAGCTCTGCTTTAGATCACGAGACTACTTCAGTTTTTATTTCCAATTGTTTATTGAGATGAATGTGAAATTGTTTTGGGTTTAGAAGTGACTGTGTTTCGATGAAAAGTTCAGTAGAATAAGCTTAAAGTGCAAAGTCTGACTGAGCCCTGCTGCACAGCTGAAGGGTTATGTCATCTGTTTACTCAAATGAATTGAAAGTTTCGGCTTTGTAATATAATACAAGTTGAGAAAACATGTTTGTTAATAAAGAATCTGTGTAGACTTTTTTCAATGTTATTACATAGAACATTGTTTGGGAAATTATATCGGTCAAACCCATCCCCTCACCACGGATCTGCTGTCAGACTCACATCTGAGCAGCTGATTCAGTGACCATTTAACAAGGCTGCAAACGGTTTCCGTTTCAGTCTCAATGATGATATACTTCCAACAGCGGGCACTGCTCAAAGACAGTCCAGAGAGTCACATGGCCAAATGCTATGTGGCCAAGGATAAAGATCTCTGCAGTTCTTCAAGGTGATTATTTGCTTGTGTGATCATCATTCGAACGGCATCCTAAAGAGAAAACAAGAATCGTTCAGGTGAATCCAAGAGGTGGTTTAGAATGGTGTACTAATATTTAACAGTCTTAAAGGACCCATATGTATCCATAATGCTCTCACTGCTTTAAAACAGGTATTAAAACAATTACAACTGAACCTTTGTTGCCAGAGCACAGACGTTTCACAGGCTGCAGGTGCTGGGCTTTGGACTGGATGAAATGTAGGAACTGGCAATCCAAATAAGGCTTATTCTGCTTTCTGATTGGAGAATTGACTTCGAATCAAAAACACCAACTTACAACATAAACAATGTGGACATTTCAGTCTAATGTTATGTAATTAATAGGCATTACAATTGTTACCAGGCTGTATCTGATTTGGACATGTTTACCTCGACACAGATTGGTCGGGTTTATGAAAGTGGAAATCAAAATCTTACATGCGGTTCCTTTGAGACTAAATGAGTTTGTGTGTAAACTTCTAAGGTTATGACTGGACAATGCGCTTTTACAGGATCAGTGGCGTTCTTGTTCCTCTTGAACTCGTCTCTGGCCCAGTCTCTGAGGTACTTCTGGTCACCTGGATCTGGGACTTGCCGAATGGTCCTTAACATGTTTCTGTAGATCCCCAAAACCCTTTGTCGCTGTAGGAACTACAAACAACCAACGGTGTCATTATTTTGTTCCCCTCTCCCTTGCATTTCCCTAAGGGTTTGGTCTTCTAACCCTCAGGGCATGCAGCACGTGTGAAAAAATAAAGTCAAAGGCTTATAGCTGTTTAAATGTTTTTCTTTTACCTGTTTGAGAGAAAGAGCTGCTGCCGGTAACCTTGTGACTGCCATGTTTATCCAGCCGGATGTTTTTCATATAGTAAAAATGTGTAAAAGATAAATGCTGCCACCTACTGTGGCGGAGCGGTACTGCTGTCACAATCACCAAAATCCCAATAAACCACTTTTGTTACAAAAAGGTAAACACTGCAGTAAAAACTACACAGACGGGTGTTTATTGCTAAAGCAGCAGCATACACATGATTTACAGTTCATTTACATATGTCTGAGTAGATGTCACTGGGACATTTCCAAGTCCTTATGAACATTGTTTATTTTGTTTTCCACTGTAGCCCCTCGAGGCAACTACTGTTGTGATTTTGGCCGTTACAAAAATAAATTGAATTGAATTGAAGATGTTGCTCTGAATCCATTTGTCCTGTGTTAACTGATCTGTCCTAAAAACATTTGAGGTCAAGGTCAAATTTATTTATACAGCACATTTATAAACATTCGCTGCACCTTTGAGTGCATTTTAGATGAATCAGAACTGAGATTATTTCAGGCACTTTTGTGACAGCCCACAATGTGTGTACACACGAGAGGATTCTGTAGAACATGGACACTATTCTCAGACTTACAGTATAATACATCAAGTCAAGTATAGTCCAGATAATTGTGGACAAAGGGAACACTAGGAAATGTAAATTAAATCGTCACTGACGTGCTGCCGTGACCAGCTCAAACCACTGCCTTAGAGCATCGCTCAGAGTTTCGGGCAGCACATTCACATCTCGGAGAACCACGTAGAACGGGAATGGGAACTCATCCATGTAAGAGCGGATCTCTGGCATCTCTCCCACCTCGCCAAAAATAGGCACCTTGATGTCCAGAATAGAGTCCTGTCACCAACACAAGGAACAGTCAACAAGGCTACAAATGCGTAGTAAATGCTTATTAAAAGAGTAATATTTTGTTGTTGCATACTCTAGAGTTGGGATTGTCCAGAACCACAAAGATGATGAAGATGTTGGCACTGCGAGCAGCTCTCACTGCAGCTCTCACTCTCTCCTTCCCCTCAAGAAACAACCCACGGCCATCGGACACCACCAGCAGCAGCTGGGCAGTATCTGTGGACACATGAAGATCAATACAATACAAACACAGCTAATCCAATACAGACGTTTCTGTGGTAACAAAACAAGAATACAATTTTGTTAAGTAATGGTTACGTTACTCCTCCAGGATTTAGGTATTCAAACGAACAAACATTTAGGTAAGAAGCATGTACCCAATTTTGTGGATGCTGGAGAATGGGGTCTTGATGCCAGGAATATTTTGGTCACAGTCTCCAAAAACTGGACACATGAAAAAGTAAATGCTTGTAATAAATGTATTACATGGATAAAGCATCACACCTGAAGTGTTACCTGAGCAATCCTCGTCTTTTTCTGTTGAAACTGGCAAATTCTGAGGATACGAGCTCCAGATTCGTCATTGAACTGCTGCTGGAAAGGGTGAAGAAGCTGCACCTCTTCACCAAAACTGGACACAACACATTTCACATACAAACGGTCTCTTCAGCTCATTACAAAAAGGACAGACTGGACGCTTACCTGCAGACAGCCACCTGCCCCGCCTCCAGCAGTGTCAGGGCATTGACGATGACCGACAGGGACTCAAAAGCCATCTGACGCATGGCACAGGGGAAACAAAACAGCATTTAAAATGTAGGCATCTGGTCTCTATTCAGGGAGGTTTTGCTTGGACAAAGTCAGTGGTTCAGACCTGTTTGGAGTGGTTGTCCACCATGCTCGAGGAGTCGTCCAGAGCAAGACAGATCTGGTACTCCCGTTTGCTGGGCTTGGTCCTGCGCAGCCAGATTTTGTCTTTGCGGAACTGGCTGGCGATGTACGGGATGACCTTTCTCATGTTGAGGCGCTTCCCAGTACGGTAGTCCCCCCTGCAAACACAGCTCAGTTAACAGACAGAACCCCTAGAATAATTTTAGGGAATGAGTAGGGTTTCCCATGGCAAACGGGTCCTGGGTGACGGGTCAGACAAAGATCGGTTCACAAGCTCCCTATGAATAGATTGGCATTACCGTGGTCCCATCCTGGAGCCAGGCCTGGGGGACGGCGAGCGTCTGGTGGCCTTTCCCCACGGGGCCCGTCCGGGCACAGCCCGAACGAGTGACGTGGGGCCGTCCTCCCATGGACCCACCACCTGCAGGAGGATCCGTAAGGGGCGGGTGCAGAGAGATCTGGGCGGCAGTCGGCGGCAGGGGCCTCGACGACCGGATCTCCAGACATAGAAACTAACTCTGGGCACATGGAACGTCAGCTCGCTGGGGGGGGAAGAGCCTGAGCTTGTGCGGGAGATTGAACGGTACCAACTAGATATAGTCAGCCTCACCTGCACGCACAGTTCGGGCTCTGGAACCCATCTCCTCAAGAGGGGCTGGACGCTCCACTTTTCGGGTGTTGCCCTCGGGGAGAGGTGGCGGGCTGGTGTGGGTTTGCTTATAGCCGCACAGCTCAGCTGTCACGTGTTGGAGTTTCCCCCGGGGAACGAGAGGGTCGCGTCCCTACGCCTTCGGGTTGGGGACGGGTCTCTCACTGTTGTGTCGGCCTACGGGCCGAACAGCAGTGTAGAGTCCCCGGCCTTCTTAGGAGTCCCTGGGAGTGGTACTGGACAGTACACCGACCGGGGACTCTTGTTGTTCTACTGGGGGACTTCAACACCCACATGGGCAACGACAGTGACACCTGGAGAGGAGTTATCGGGAAGAACGGCCTCCCTGATCTGAACCTGAGCGGTGTTCAGTTATTGGACTTCTGTGCTAGCCACGGAGTGTCCATAACGAACACCATGTTCAAGCACAAGGGTGTCCACCAGGGCACGTGGCACCAGGACACCTTAGGCCAGGGATCAATGATCGACTTTGTTGTCGTGTCATCTGACCTCTGGCTGCGTGTCTTGGACACTCGGGTAGAGAGAGGGGCGGAGCTGTCAACCGATCACCTGGTAGTGAGTTGGATCCGTTGGCGGCGGAGGAAGCTGGACAGACTTGGCAGGCCCAAGCGTCGTGTTTTACGCCAGGGCTGCCCTTTGTCACCGGTTCTGTTCATTGTTTTAATAGACAGAATTTCTAGGCGCAGTCAGGGGTCGGAGGGTGTCCGGTTTGGGGACCAAAGGCTCTCATCTCTGCTGTTTGCAGATGATGTTGTCCTGATGGCTCCATCAAACCGTGATGCAGTCGCTGCATCAGTCTGTTGTGGTGAAGAAGGAGCTGAGTCGAAAGACAAAGCTCTCGATTTAACGGTCAATCTACGTTCCTCCCCTCACCTATGGTCATGAGCTTTGGGTAGTGACCGAAAGGACAAGATACAAGCGGTCGAAATGAGTTTCCTCCGCAGGGTGCCTGGGCGCTCCCTTAGAGATAGGGTGAGGAGCTCAGTCACACGGGAGGAGCTCGGAGTAGAGCCGTTGCTCCTCCACGTCGAGAGGAGCCAGCTGAGGTGGCTCATGCATCTGTTCCGGATGCCTCCTGGGCGCCTCCCTGGGGAGGTGTTTCGGGCATGTCCCATAGGGAAGAGGCCCCGGGGAAGACACAGGACACGCTGGAGTGACTATGTCTCTCGGCTGGCCTGGGAACGCCTCGGGATCCCCAAGAGGAGTTGTAAGAAGTGTCTGGGGAGTGGGAAGTCTTGGAGTCCCGTCTTGGAGTCCCATCTTAGACTGCTACCCCCGCGACCCGGCCCTGGATAAGCGGAAGAAGATGGATGGATGGATGGAGTAGACATACCTGAGTTTAGCAGCCTGGGTAGGCTCCAATATAAGACGGAGCTGCTCACTGAGCTGCTGGGACAAGCCCGAGGTTACACTCTGATATTGTTGCCACAGACACGCTGCTGCCGTCACCTGGAGAACACAAACACTACAGCACTTGGCTACAAAGTACATTTAATTGGACTGCAATTATTCAACTAACTCACCTCCTCAGGGCTTCCTGGAGGAAGCTTGTGGCAGACTTCAAGCAGCTGCTCCATTTCTCTTCTCATCTCCTCTGGATCTTGATCTGCTCTCTGCAAACAGACATTTTGAGATGAGATCATTCACCGGTTTGATGTAGCTTGTGTAGTTATAGCTATAACATACTTCAGCAGACTCCAACAATAACTCCGGGACAGTGTGGATAGAGGACTCTGTATTTCTTTCTTTTGAATCATCTCTGTCGAGTAACTGTCTGTCATTCCAGTTGTCCTGGTCCTCCTTACACTCTCCCAGTGTCTGGACCTCCATGTCTTCACTGTCTCCTCCTTCACAGAGAACAGAACAGTCAGGAAGATGCTTATACTGGTCTAGGACTCAAATGGTCTGTTACCTTTTTGTTGTTTATTGTTAGTGGTGTCCTGCTTGTCAGGGTTCAGAGTTGGGACTTCAGCGCTCTGAAGCTCCTCCTCTTCCATTTCCATGGCAACCCCATCATCCTGGTCCTTGTCCATTTGTGGACCTGCTGCCTTTTGCTGCTCTGCGCTGGCAGCATCTGAGAAGCAGAGGTACACCGCTTATTGTCCATTGCCCTTCTACAGTGACAAGCTGAAGACCAAGTAAACCATGTACGGTCTTTTGCACATGTGCAGTACTGACCAAATGTCTGTGTATCATAGGAGCTTTCTCCCTGCCTGATATGCTCATACAGATCAGACTCCTGTTGTGCCTGATTTTCACCCTCAGCCTGGGCATCTCTCTGCTCTGTGGACCTGTCCATGGTTCTCAGACGTTTGTTGACGCGTTCGTTGTAGTCTCCAGTGGTGCGCTCGTTGTCAGCCTGACCGGGCTTCCTCTTGAAGCTCTAGAAAACGAACATAGTGTTAGGGCTGATCAATTGTAGAAAATATAATAATCACAATCATTTTTCTCACAATTGTAATCAAGATTATTCAGACGATTTGTTTTTTTCTTCAAACAACCCAAATAAATGTTTTCTGCCCCCATTGGCTATAACATAAAAAGGGAATTTGTTTATTAAAACAAAATAAAGTCTCATATTTCCTGGAAAAATAGTTCCCGCGGGTCAATGATGTGTACAGATTTAGTCCAGAGAACAGGCAGGACAGCAGCAGCAGCAGACTGTCCTGCAGCTCGTCCCCTCTGCAGAGGAGGGTCTCTAAGTGTGCGCAGTAAATATGTTATTGCTGTCATTCATTATTAATAGTCACCTCTCGATTACGCATTTTTTGTTATCGCCAAGCATATATAAGCGTAATTGTGATTTGATTAATTGCACAGCCCTACAGTGTGTTTATGGACACCAAACAGAATGGATAAAATCCAACTCTAGCAACAAACAGCCAAACACTGTACCTGAGTTTGTTTTTCTGTCTGACGCTGTGAGGCCATTTGTGCTGTACGTTGAGACTGGTGGCCTTCAGACTGGTTGGCGTCAGCGGCTCCACTTCCATGTTCCTGAGGATGACAAACCGGTTAGGACTTCCATCAGGGACAGTTAGTGATGGCCAAAGAAGTCCCATTAAAGCGTTTGACTCAAATGTTTAGAAACACTTCTCCATAGTGACATCCAGTGGTATGTTTTAGTACTATAAATCCACAGTGGTTCGAACCACATCCTGTGTGCTATGGTTGCCAATGAAATAATTTCACATTTTAGTTGTGTGTATTATTGATGCATTTGTGGTTCTAGAATATGAATAATTTTTTTAATAGAAGTGAGGAAATGTTTTACATTTTAGCTTTTATTTAAAAATTGGCCTGCATTTCCCTTCTGTGGAGGGATGCAGTCTATTTTATTTGTGCTTTTTATTAGGACAGGGACAGGGTGACTTGATATAAACGGGTCTCAAACTCTGTCACATTGGTGCAGCGGTTAGTATTCTGGTCTTGCAGACATGAGCATCAGTGTGTCACATGTTCATCATCTTGTACCGTGGAGTGTCAGTGTGACGATAGTCCTGAGGTTGTGAATATCATTAAATTATTACTTATCTCATTTTTACCGAACCCTCAACATGGGTCCAACGAGCAAACACATTTTTTAAACTTTGTGAGAGCAGGTTGTACGTTTGAGACTCACTCTTCTATGGTTTGTTTGAAGCCCTGTCAATGAACTCAGGTTCGAGATTAAAGACCCTTAGTCAAACACCCGTGAAACAACCGTGGTTCATGAGTCGTGGTTCTGAGTCATGTGACAAGATTCCTGAACCATCTAGGTCACATGATCAGCTCTTTGAATCAATTTTCAGAGCAGTGTTTCGAAATGCATGCGCTTGGTGGCTTTGACATTGTGCCAAAAGGCCTGTTTCAACATGGCCATCACTAGTGACAGTACGACTCAACAGGAGAAAACTCACCTCTTTGGCCTGGTCCCTCTCAGATGCCTCTCCTCCCAGCTCCACGGCTGTGTCACTCTGAACGTTCTGCTCTCCAGTCTGCCCATCTGCATTATGCTCGTTCCTCTCCGTTGACTCTAGATGCTCCTCATCGCCCTCTTGTTCCTCTTGGTCCTAAGAGACAACATACATAAACATTACTTAATTAGCTTTAACTAATGTTGAAGTATAAATAATTGCAAAGTGGGTGTACCTTTGGTTCTTGTCCTTGGTAGTTTGGAACAGTGCAGTCTTCCTCTTTAGTTGGGTCATTCCCCTCTTTCTCGTCTTTGTGTTTCTCAGCAGATTCCTGGTCATCTCCCTCTTCTACCTCCTTTCCCTCTTCTCCCTCCTTCCCCTCCTTTTCCTCTGGCCCATCACTTTGCTCTCCCAGATGTTCATCCTGGTTTTCATCCTCTGCCTGTTGTTCAGCCAGCTCGTCCATGTTCTCTGCACCTCTGTTTTCCTCATCTTGACCCTCACCTGCCTCATCCGGGCCCAAGTTTCTGTCGTCAATGTCAAATGGATTTTCCGCTGTCCAAAAAACAGACAAACATTTTTCAGATCATCGAACAAACGTGAACCACATTTTAGACAGAAAGAAAACTATGAGTGCAAGATTTTGTAAAGAAATGTTGCAGATATTTTATATATACTGTGTGGGACACAAGAGGGAAAAGCTGGATCTTGTGTGACTACAATAGAACTACCAGGTGTTATTTGCACATTTTATCAATTATCAAATATAAGCACCGCCATTTCCACCTTTAGTATTTGTTTTGCTATATCTCACCATCCCCTTCATTGTTATCTCCACCCTCTTCCTCCCGGTCCAGGTTCAGATCTTCAGGTAAATCCATAGCTTCAGGTTCTTGCTGTTTGTCTTGTTGTCCGTGATATGGATCCACTTCATTCTCATCAAACTCCCTCTGAGCAGACAGACAGACATGTGTGACTCCACCGTGCTGTCAAACTAAAGCAGGGTCTGCTATTGAAATTGTCCTACCTGATCCCCCTGCTCATGGATTGTCTCCTTTTCTTCCTCCTCACCGGGCTCCTCCCTGTTCTGATTTTTTCTGTCCTTGTTCGGCTCAGCAGCATCCAAGTTGTCATCTTTGGCCACAAGTTCAGAATCACCCTGGAAAATACAAACACAAGAATAAATTAACACTGGGAGTCTTCTCCTTTGAACTGAGAATGGCTGTGTACTGCACCTGGTCCATGCCCTGCCCATACTCTTCCTCCTTCTCACTGCCTTCCTCTGCATCGCTGTCTTCATCTCCCCACAGCCTCTCATCCAAGGTGTCCGTTTGCCCTTCACCCAAGTCGCCCATCTTTTTGTCCAGCTCTTCCTGCTCTTCTTCATCCGACACATCATCCTCACCTACAAATGATCACAGATGGTTATATTAAAAATTATACACGTCTTATAACTTAATTGAACTAAAAGTCATTTTGCATTAAGTAAATATCTAGTTGTGTAAAATACCGGTTTCTTTTGGATCCCCATCATGCATCTGACCATCAAAGTCCTCAGACATTTCTATAGCATTGTCTTCAGATTTAATGTTTCCTTGGTCTTGCTGTTCTTCCTTTTCCTCCCCATCCTTAAAGGTGTCTTCCACCTGCAAAAAAATAGTTACATTAAAAAAAGTGTCGGTTTCATTTTCTACAGTAATTTAGTTTTTATTTGATACTACACTAATAATATTCTCCGCATCCAGTTACAGTAATTTTTTTCTATTTCCATTTCATTACTTCATTTGGAATACTCTTCAACCCCAATTCTCTGCATCGTTACATATCATACAACCCTTATAGCATATTTCTTACCTGATCTTCATTTTCAATCTTGTCACTGACATCCTTGTTGCCCTCCCCATCTCCAATTCCGCCGCCTTCATAGTCATGAAAATCTGTGGCACCTTCCCCATCTCCTCCAGCAATCAGTTCCTGAGGTAGGCAGAAACCCTGTGGATAAACAAATTTCAAATTTGGTTACACTGATTCATCACTAATATTTCTCTCAGGAAAATTCCTATGATTGCATTGCTGGTAAGCTTTGAGCTGGCTGGACACTACTTAAAATAATGTACAGTATATAGGGCTGCATTATGTGACAAAATTATGTGTAACGCATTATTGAAATTTAAATTAAAAGACTAAAACACATTATTTTGATGTTGTTTAATATAGGCCAGTAAAAATGCATCATTATGATTAAATCACATTTAAAGCAAATGTCATAAAGGCTTAAATAGGACAAGATAAAGACAAAACCTTCACGACAATTATAAATTCTAATGCTCAGTTAAGGCAACATAACAATTCAGTATTTCCAACCTTTAAGGTGAAGTGCACACAGACACGCAACACAAACATGGATAAATCACACAAAATCAGGCCTATGCACAAATGGGCTTTTAAACAGCCACTGATAACATTGTATGTGGGCTATGGGCTACAGATAGGCCTAGTATTATTGAGTGACTGTGTAATGCATTACAGTCACTATTAGTTCTCCAAGTTCTTTATTATGGTTTTCTTTTCCCCGTTATTTGGCACACTACAGTCACATTTCTATTCAGATTTTTGTAATTTAAAGTTTGTTTGGTATATGTTGTTTGATTCTTGGCATTGCTTTTGGTATTCCTCTGCATTATCGTTTCTGCGGGATCCGTCGTCAAAGTTGGGATTTTCCCTATCTCTATGAGTTGCGGAATGATGGTGCGTTGTGACATCATCGTAGAATTATAGTAACCTTGCAGTCTATTCAGTATTTCAGTCTTATGTTGTAGAACTTGTTGTAGTGCAACGTTTTATGTTGTAGAACTTGCTGTAGTACTACGTTGCAATACTACGTATATCTGTGACTTACAGCCCAGGTGAAAACTATAGCTCATTTACAATTATTTTCAGCGCGGAAAACGTGGACATTTGGTAGTTGCCATAGTTTGAAACCCCGTGTTAATGTCGTTTGAGAGAAAAGTCTGTAAATGTTAGGCCTTGGAGCTCCCCTCAGACGGGTCAGCGGAGTTTCCCAGTTTTCCGCTAGGTATTTGGGGGCTGCGGTGCGGCGAGGACTGTTATTCTGTCTGAACGTTAACGTGACGTGCCTGCATGTCAGCCTATATGCCATAACAATGTTATTACAGATTTATAATGAGTGAGTGCAAAATACACGACACTCAGTTAGCGTTTTCTAACATCGTGTTGGAAGGGGTAAAACCACGATGCATGTTTATCAACTTGCTTTAACTCATGTGTTGATGTTTTGATTCGACAAACCCTCTGGAAGCGTCCATTCAATGCTGTAATGTACCCGAGCTTTATTTTGAGGTTAATCTGGATAATCCAACACACTACATGCGTGTTGTACAGTTTTATTGTAGGTACTTACTCTAGCAGAACAGAACGTATATTTAGTTGATTCTCCTTTTGTTTAGAAAAACACATTTTGTAGTGGTTTCGTCCGATGACGTCATATTTGGGCGCTATCGGAGCAAAACTAGAGGCAGAATCTGAATGCGCTGAAAACAATTGATGAATGGTTCCCACAAATTCAAGGTTTAAACAATATCATGCTATTAGCATTACTATAACTTCAGGTAACGTTTTAAAATAGGCGTAATTCAAAGCGCTATAGCAAACAAGCCATGGCTCCTTCCGCATGTCGAGCCTGCGGAGGATCAGACATCGACATCGACCAGGCCCGGGGCAGCGCAGTGTGCACATCATGCGGCTCTGTGCTTGAAGACAACATCATCGTCTCAGAAGTGACTTTCGTCGAGGGGAGCGGGGGCGTCTCCTCTGCAGTTGGCCAGTTTGTCTCGTCCCAGGGGCCCGCCAAGACACCTCTGTTGGGCTCCGGGTTTCACTCGGGACTGGGCAAAGAATCCAGGGCTCAGACGCTGCAGAATGGGAGGCGTCAGATTCAGTCTTTAGGGAGCCAGCTACAACTGAATCAACACTGCTTGGACACGGCTTTTAACTTCTTTAAAATGGCTGTCAGTAAGCAGTTAACCCGGGGCCGAAAGACTCAGCACCTCATCGCTGCGTGTCTGTACCTGGTGTGCCGTACTGAAGGGACGCCACACATGTTGCTGGACCTTAGTGACCTACTCCAAGTCAACGTGTACATTCTGGGTAAAACCTTCTTACTTTTGGCTAGAGAACTGTGCATCAATGCCCCAGCCATTGACCCTTGCCTGTATGTCCCACGTTTTGCTCACATGCTGGACTTTGGGGAGCACACCCACCAGGTGTCTATGACAGCCCTGCGCCTGGTGCAGAGGATGAAGAGGGACTGGATGCATACAGGTCGTCGGCCATCCGGTCTGTGTGGAGCAGCACTGTTGGTGGCCGCACGCATGCACAAGTTCCACCGCACTGTGAAGGATGTGATCAGCGTGGTAAAAGTGTGCCAGGCTACACTACGCAAGAGGCTGACTGAGTTTGAAGACACACCCACCAGCCAGTTGACTATTGACGAGTTCATGAAAGTTGACTTGGAGCAGGAGTGTGACCCGCCATCGTTCACGGCCGGGCAGAACAAGAACAAGATGCAACAGCTGGAACAGGAGCTGGCAAAAAAACTGGATGAAGTGGTGGAGGGAGAAATAAGCTGTTACAAGAATGAAATTGAGACTGAGCTAGAGAAGAGCCAGCCAAAACTCAGAGGCATCTATGTAGCTTATACTAAGCACATCGACCCAGAAGACAATGAGTCTGTAATCTCTGACCCAGAAGAGCCTGATGCTGACGTCACAGCCCAGCATATCGCTGAGGACTTTCTTTGCAAAGTTATCCAGGCAGAGACTGGACAGGGTGCAGACCCGGAAGGGCTGGTTACAGTTCCGGAGGAGGCTGTGGGGCCTGTGAGACCAACAGCCCCAATAGCATCCATCCTTGGGAAACTGAGCAGTGCGCTCACTGAGACCAGTAAGAAAGCAACAGAAGATGAGGAGTCTGAAGGAGAACTGGACCTGAATGGCATTGATGACCAAGAAATAGACAAGTACATCCTGAATGACAGAGAGGTGGAGGTGAAGACAGCGCTCTGGATTAAACAGAATGAGGAGTATCTTCGTGAGCAGAAAGAAAAGGAGGAGAGAATCCAGAAGGAAAAAGAACAGGGCACATACAAAGAAAAGCCGAAGAAGCCTCGACGGCGGCCAGCTCAGATTGAGGCACAAACAGCCAATGAGGCCATTGAGAGGATGTTGGAGAAGAAAAAGATTTCTAGTAAAATTAATTATGATGTGCTGCGGGACTTAAACCGTAGTGACACAGGAAGTCCCGTCCCTGAAACGGGAAACTGTGCCCTCAACACTCCTACTAATCCTGAAAAGAAATGTCTCAAACGACAGAGAAGCCATAAAAATAAAGACCGCAGCAAAGGATTAGCTGCTACAGCTAGCAATATGGGCAAAAAGCTTCGCCCACTTATTCCTGCCTCCACCAAAAAGAAAAAGGAAGCTTCCTTGGTAGCTGAACATACAGCTACCCCAACAACTGCCCAATCAGAGACAACACAATGTGCTGCCAGTGATCCCAGTCTGCCTGTAGAGCCCTCTCCTGCTCAGCCTCCTGAAAACATTCCCCCGGAGGTCCCACATGCAGAGGACCCCCACACTGAAGAGGAGGAAGAAGAGGAGGACGAGCCGTGTGTGAGTGCACTTAAACTCATTGGAAACTATGGCTGTGAGGACGAAGAGATCGATTAGCTCTCACTCAACTCCATGAACTAATCAAATAAAAACACTCAAAGAGGCACTTTTGTATGATATAAATGTCTGCCTTTACTGAATTTGTCTTCATGTTTATGTATATGCATCTACTTATATTATGTAATAATAGGCTATGAAAGTTTGTTATCTTTCCTCTGACCACTTTATAAACCTTTTATAAGAATATTTTTTACCTTTTAAAGACAATGTTGGTAGCCAATGTACTGGTAATGTTATTTGATAAAGACCTTTTACAATTTACAAACATGTTTTTTTTTAGCTTTATATTCATAGGTGGTCATGATTTTAGAAAGTCTTTGTACATATGTAAAATGTTTTGTTGTCCCCTGAAGTTCTAACTATTAAATATTATGGTATGTACAAGTACAAATAAAATGCCGTATCTCTTAATGTGTTAAAAGCAAGACAATTTCCACAATATGAGAAGCCAAATTGGGTCCAAGAGAACAAGATTTTTGACATAATTTGCAAGAAATAAATAGTTTGGTTAAAATAATATTTTGATATTAGGATTTCTGCTTGAACACTGATGAGCTGGCCCCTGTCCATGGTGAACCCGTCTAAGGCCCAAAGTCAATGGGATTGGCTCAAGTCACCTCAACAGGAACAAATTGTAGAAAATGAATGAAAAATGAATGATTTCTGCTTTATTAATTCATTCATTCTCTACTGCTTGTTCCCGTTTGGGATTGTCTCAATCACTGGCAACCCCTGTGACTTTGGGCGTTAGGCGGGGTTCACCCTGGACAGGTTTATCACAGAGACATAGAAACACAGACAACCATTCACTCTCATATTAATTCACTAGGGGAAATTGCATGTGTTTGGATGGTGGGAGGAAGCCAGTGAATCTGGAGAACCTTAACAAGCCCTTTCCAGCCTTGTGGAGGTCTACAACTTTGTTTCTGGAGTCTTTTGACAGTTCTTTGGTCTTGCCCATGGTTGTGGATGGAGTCTGACTGATTTGGGGGGGTGGACAGGTGTCTTTATGCAGCTAACGAGCTCAAACAGTGGCTACTAATTTAGATTAATAAGTGGAGTTGAGGTGGACTTTTTGAAGCCAGACAAACAGGTCTTTGAGAGCCAGAATTCTTCCTGAGATTATTAATCTCTTTTGCAAGGGAGTCCTGGCCAAGACAGCAGCACAGATAATTTACACATTTGGACAGTCACTAAAATATGTTCCCTAAAAACTGTTACAAACCATAGATCCAGACCATGGGCAATGACAAATCATCATGGGCAATGACAAACCATGCAGCCTTAAAACGAATTGAATCGTTATACAAAAGAGCCTCAAAAATATGAGATAAAATACCTTAATCATATCATCATTGCCTAATACTTCAAAAATATAACCAAGTTTTGACTATTTAAAAACATTTAAATTTGCTTGTTCAATTTATAAAAGTTTACATGGCCTTTCGCCGCCACCCCTGAATAAATGTATTAAATTCAGATCTGGAACAAGTGACAGAGTAACCAGAGCTTCTACTCGAGGTGATTGTGCAGTTCCTTCAGTCAACAAGTGCTGTCAGTCAAAGGCACAGAGACTTGGAACAGCAGAGACAGTCTGACATTAAGCGCTTTTAAGACAAACCTCAAATGTTGGCTCAAGAGGAACAAGGTCTGTAATAATTGATTCTGAAGTGTTGTTTAACTCTAATGTTGTCATTTGAATTGAACGTGTGTGCTGTGTATGTGTTATATGTTGTTTTCTGTCCTGACTTGCCAGGGACTACAGATGGAAAGTAGCCAATAGGGTAATTCCGGCATATTTATATTGTATGTGCACACAGCCTTGTGGAAATTTAATCTTGTTATTAGTACTTGCATTTACTTGAAACGTGGAGACATGGTAGACATACATGTATATGTGCAATTGTGTATGAACGTGTGCATATGTATGTTAGTAGGGGTATGCAGACGATACGTATGTACCTATAGCAAAGTCAAACACTTTGCCATAAGCTCGAGATCAATCAATCAAACTCGCAAGATCACCTATCCCTAACCAACAGCAACACATGTTAAAATTGTTTAACTGTAACACACTGGCAATATTTTAATACTGAGACAAATTTATAAAATGGTAAGTGGTCCCATTTAGCGCGTTTCTACTGTCAAGGCACTCAAAGTGCTTAATAATGTCAATGAACCACTCACTCATTCACAATGACAGTATTTACCTGTAGGAAATGAGATCAAACTGCCAACCTGTGGGTCAGTGGATGTGACAACTCAACCAACAAAGTTTATGGTGGAAGAAAAATTTTAACCACCAACCTTTGGATTAGAGTACAAAAACTCTACAAACTGCGCCACAGTCACACAGTACCTCAAGGTAAGGTAGAGTTCAAAACAATGGGCATATTAAATTGTACTTACATTTGTTTTTAGATTTGACATGAGTATTTATAATGTTGAGTGGTAATGACTTGAGCATGCTTGGTGCGGATGTAGTGACTGACCTTCTGTGCGAGCTCTGTGAAGATGCTGCTCAACACAGACAGTAGTTTGCCAGTGCTTCTGTGGACTCCCACCGACACAGCCAAAAAAAAGCGCACCAGGTCTGAAAACGTGTCCAACACTGGCTCCAGACGCACTAGCATCCTACATGCGCGGTTCAACTCCTGCAAAAGACCATCATCACACATCACTCAATGGTCAGAGCCTGTATAAACCTCTCTGGGTGGACAGAATGAACATGCAATAAACGTGTAGAATTTGCATATAAAATAAATAAATAATTTTGCATTAACAGGATAATAACGCAAGCGCCACTTATTTTTTTTCTTTCCATGAAACTATCAACTTATACAACTTATAAAATATGCAATATACTTTTGGAAGGAAACAACTTTCCTGGTTATTGTAACTTGTTCTATGCATCTAGAACTACAGCACTCGTAGGCAGATGTTCTCCTGGCCACGTACCTGAATATGCGCGGGTAGGCAAGAGTCTCTGTATCTCCTCAGCAAGAGGAAGAGCCTCTCCAGACCCGAATTCACTTCCCCCACACGCAATGCCTCCACCTTGGCCTCCAGCTCCTCCTGCAGCAAAGGACTCAGGTGACCTGGTTTTAACAGCTCCTCCACAGCTTCTCCCACCTCTTCTTCCCCAAGCTCTGTAGAACAATATTTCTATTTCAAATCTGTACAAAAGCTTTCCACAATTTTGATTATTGATGATACCTCTCTCTGTGCCCTGCGGAGTTTCCTTTCCACATCTCTTCACAAGTGTCTGCACCGCACACAGCACAATGTTGATGTGTGTTTCTAATTCGACAGAGAACTCAGAGCAGAACACAGACTCCCCCACTGTAGAACATGGACAAGTATTAGAGTATTAGTACTTATAGTAGTACTTGCATAATTTAAAAGATCAGTTAATTCACATATAGACCTGAGTGTATACGTACCTGTGTTCTGTGCTCCCAGGGTTAGATGCTGGGTTTTCCATGTGGTGAAGTCTGTCATAGCTGCCTGCACCTCCTCTCTGAGCATCCGCAGGGTCTGGATGAAGAATGGTTGACTTTTGCCTCTGCCTGGGGTCTTTGAGGGCAGAAAGAGCTCCTCCACATGGGAGAGTTCACTCATCACAGAGTTTAGACACTCAAAAGCAGAGCAACATGAGTCAAGGTGTGTCCTGTGGAGATAAACGTCTCGAGCTAATTCTCTGCAAGTCATTCTGTCCGTGGATTGATTATTATTCAAATATTCTCAAACATAAAATAAATAAATACGTGACTCCCAAAATCGGTGGACGAGTAAATTATGTTCTTTGGGATAACCCTAACCCTAACTGGGGTTGTTTTAAACCGTGTGCTCTCACCATGTGTGTAGCACCCCTTCAGAGGCTTGCTGGGCTACATTGTTAAGATCAGATTTGAGCTTCTCAGTTTGGTTCCAAAGGTGAGTTACGCGTTGATTATGCTGGCTCCATTCAGCAGATCCCCGGCTCCTCAGGCATCTGTCAGGCTGCCTCTGCTCAGTCAGAGGGGAAGGACAACTCAGACCACCTTCCAGCCTCTGGAGCTCTTCTGGACAGGACTGCAGCAGCCATGACAGCTGCTGAAGAACCACAGAGCATTTCACACTCAGGGCTTGGGCTCTGCTCACCCAGCCCTGCAGAGAGGCCTGTGGGGGCAAAGGGCAACCTGGATCCACATCAGAGTTCAGGGCATAGGCCTTCAGATTCTTGAGACTGGTCTTGAAACGCCTGGTCAAAGAAGAGAAAGTGCTTGTTAATACTTACATTATTCATACTGTATGCTGAATAATATATATACTTAATATATAAGTTTGCTGAGAGACCACTAAGGGAGAGCTGACCTAAGGTGAAGCCAGTTCTCTGTGAGTCTGGCAAGTCGCTGTCTCTGTTGTAGCAGCAGATGGAACAGGTGTGAGGAGAAACCCTTACAGCGCTCCAGGTTTCCCAGGCCCAGCTCCTGTAACACCACAAAATCTGTAGAAACACGTTTGTCCACTTAGGAGGCGCCAGAGAGCCGTCAAACTGAAGGGACTGACCTTAGCCGCATGTTGGAGTGCAGTCTGTAGAGCAGTTCTTCTGGCCCAGGACCGATAGAAGTACTTCTGGCTGGCCTCCCAGGATGACAACAATAAAGGAAATAATCTGATGAAGGGGGAAAAAACCCCAAAAAACAACATTTAGAGTTTTTTCTAGATTTTTCCTTCTTTAATCATCAATCGAGTGTGAAGTTCTTTAACAAAGGCACTCTTTAAATCCAAGTTCAAACCAGACTTGTACCTGCGCTCAGATTCCTCCTGGTTTACGACAGCAGACAGAGCCGTAGACATCTCCAGAGGAGGTACACAGAGCACCTGCTCAGGCTGCATTGTCCGGCTCCAGGTCAGGCCTCTGCGATAAGACAGCCCTACAGAGAGTCCACAAATGATTCAGATACAGTACCAAAAAAACTGGGTCCATAGTTACGGATTGTCGCTATATATCGGAGCTAATAATTGCGCTTGTGATATCGGAGGTGATTTTCCAATGATTTTGGTCTTGTCCACCTTCAATGGTTGACAAAACTTTTGCTGACGCTTGGTACAGATATCTTTTGTAAACGCTTCCCCAATCTTTATTTACCTTTGTGTGCATCAGATTTGTCTTTTTAAAACAAGCTACTAAGTTAAAATGGCAAGTATATATTTTTTATATTTGTTATCAGCCACAACAAGAAGACAAATATTGGTATTGGTCTGTGGAACCTTGCAGCACTCACCTATTTCAGACAGCATTTTGAACAGGTCAGACAGCGCTCTCTGCTTCTGCTGCAGGATGTGCTTGACTTCTGACTTTTGACGGTCTTTGTCGGCAGTGGGGTTAAAGGTGAGGGCCTGGAGTTCGTGCATATTACGGATAATCTCACCTTAGCGAGTACAGAAAAGTTAGACCTGTTAAACCCATCTTATTGTTGGATCCAGTGTTTATTAACTGTGTTTACCTGTGAACTGGTCCAGATCTTCTGCTAGCTCTGGGGCAGGGTTTCTTTTCAGTAACTCACCACACATTTTCTTCATCTTTCTGCTTAGAACGGGCAAACGTTGTTGGAGAGAGGAGGCACACAGCACTTCCTCTGAGCTCTAAAATAAAATATGCATGTATAACAAAAACTGTTACAGTGTGGTGCATGTGAAGCAAGTGGCATAAAGGCATGACTTCACAAATACACAGCAACAGTTTAGTAATTAGTATTTGAACAAATATCCCAGCTCCAGTAACCTGCGACCCCTTACGGAAACTGTAAATGAATGAAATGAACAAAAATCCCAGTAACTACCTGAATGTCAGAGGCTTTCTGTGGGCTGCTCCTTCTCAGCTCCTGATGAAGTCTGTGGATGGGCGTCTCCTCTGGATCAGTGTCCACATCCCTTCCCTGCTCCACGAGAGATTGGATGCTAGGGCCATTCAAGGCCTCTTCTAATTTCCTTATAAATCTGAAGAGAGTTCTGTGGATCACATGCATATTTGTGTGTGCAGCTCATGGGGGCGACAAACCGTGAGCAATAACAATATGATTAGAATTTACCGATGTGTCTTATCCACCGACTGTTTGATGGACCAAAAACTGACATCATTCCACTTTGAGATTTTGACAAAGTCCTGACGATGACAATTCATATGAATGAGAAAAGACCTTTGGCATGATGGGAAAATGTCATATGAAGTGCATTATTTGTACCTTCAGTTCCTTTTCAATGGGTTGCCGGAGCTTGCTGATGCTGGTCTGAACGGTTTCAGAGAACTGTGCGTAATAACAAGTCAAGTTCCACAGCAAACTGCACAAATCCTCTGAAACCAACAAAACACAAACACTAAAACTCTTGTGATAATATAAGTTTCATACAGTTATTAATAGCATTCTTGGTGTCATAGCAGTCATGATTATTGCCCGATTTGGATTATTAGCTTTAGGTCAGAGGTGAGATCCATCAGATGCCCTTAGTGATGTGGTAATGATCCAGTCTGCACTCAGTGACACTGTCTGTGCCTCCATGAGACTGTGGTAGGAGGTCAAAAGGTCAGAGCAGTGCCAACAGCCAAACCAACCAGGTCACCGGATCTATGTGATTGTCAATAATGTGATAACTACATTCACTACTTTACACTACAATAATAGGGAACAATAGAGTGTCTAAGGCCCAAAAACACTGCACGCCACAGTGTTTACATGCGTAAGCTCGCAAAACAGCAGCAGCACTTCAACAAGAGGACGGCCACACCGGCAGCTCCAGCTGACCGTGTGCTGGAGCAGGACGTCTACATGCGGCTCTGGCTCAGTGTTTCTCTATAGACAATCAAACGCTTAGACACTTGTAACAGGTCTACTGTGAAAATAACAACATGAATAAGCTTCAACAACTCCTCAGCTGCGCATGTGCGTTGGACACCTTGGATGCGCGTCTGCTGGTTTATCTTTATTTATTGTAACGGCGTCCAACAAGGGGCATCCAGGTCGAGGCAGTCTTAACGCACCATTAAGGGACAACAACTCAGACATACAGTAAAGTGTTTTTGATTGAGCCTTGTGCATGGGTTAAACACACTTTCTTTTTCTACTATTTATTTTTTAAACAACAAAAACAAAAACACACAAACAAAAAACAAACACTTTTTCATGTGTTGGAGGGAGGGGGGAGGTGTTCTACTACAGATGACCGTGGGTCATCCAGACCCAAAGATAGCATGAGCTATAGACTATCAAAATGCATTATATTCATTCACACTGAACCTTTTTCCCAGATTTCTTCCAGATTTACAAATTGTTGCACACAGTGCAGTGTGTTCACACAGCCACTAGTTAGGTTGATGTAAAAGAGCTTTCGATCCGGGAGAGGTGCGAGTTTGGGCACTACAGTTGCACTCTGGAGAACATTAAACGGCCGCTGGAGTGGGACGAGAGTGGCAAGGCAAGGCAAGGCAAGTTCATTTGTAGAGCACAATTCGTACACAAGGCAATTCAAAGTGCTTCACACAACAGGAAAAAAGTGCATTAAAATCACAAAGAAGATACAGAAATCACAAAACCTTAATTTAAGGAAATTCAAAAGGTGCCATTTTCAGGCTATCCGTCAAATAGTTTAAGACATAAAATAATAGTGCAAAGAAAATCTGTTCAGTCATATGCACAGCTAAACAAAACAGTTTTTAGTGTGGTGTGAAACCAGATGATCTTCAACCGGCATCTGATGGGGCCATTTGGACCAACTTATAGGAGACCTATTATGTTAAATCAACTTTTAGGAGCTTTTAACCATATTGTAATTGTTTTATTTTCTCATTTAACTATTCATAGTTTTATTTAGAGTGATTCATGAATATTGGAGACAAGACGCCATTGCTCCCCATGTTCACCGCTCCCCATGTTCACCGCTCCCCATGTTCACCGCTCCCCATGTTCACCGCTCCCCATGTTCACCGCTCCCCATGTTCACCGCTCCCCATGTCACACCTTCTGCTCCTTCCTTCAGCAATTTTATTTTCTCAAACAGTGACGCATGTAAGATTTGGCAGCATTGCGTAGCCATTTTGGCACAAAAACAGGGGACTCCAATCAACCTGGCCATTTTCAACACGAAAGTAAGCAGACTTATTTTTTAAACTTGTATTTTGGACATCTTAAATAGCAATACTGATATAAAATTACAACATAATGATCAGAACTACATGGAAGCACAAAAAAAAAGCACAATCTTCTTTAATATCAACAAGGCATTTTTCCTGCCTCTATCGGCCCAGCAAAGCCTTGGTCTGTCCGTGTGTTGTTCAGAGCTTTTTATCTGCGCAGTGTAACACCAGTGAAGTGAGCGTGTGCCTATCCACAGCGCTCCGTTTGCGTGAAACAGAACTACGTTCGGTGGTCAGCTGATGCCTCCCACGTTGCTCATTGTGGCATTTTGGGTGAATGATAAACGATGCATATGAACAGGACCGACCCAAAAGTGAAGTAAATATAACTATATCTAGTGGGCACTGGGACCGCTCCATGGAGCGCTCAAACGTGTGAAAACACCCTAAAATGTCCAACATTATATATTATAATTAGTATTAGTTAATTAAATGAGTTTGAAAGTATTATTAGATGAAGACTGACCTTGTCCTTGCTGCTCTGGGACTACCAAAATGTGGCAGTGGAAGCTCTGTAGCATAGTCAGCCGTGTGTGGAACTCTCCCAAAGTGGATCCCTCCATGAATGCCTGGAGCGTGGACCCCACAGAGGACAGTGTCAGCTGCTCTATTGCTTCCTCACCTTGTAACAGAAATATACATACAAATCTACATACAGAAAAATCTGGAGTAATCAGATAATCCAATCTTTAGATCTGATTATTTGTGTGTTATACATAAAATAAATCTGATAATCCAAACATCTGGTGACGTGTGCCAGTTAATTGATAGATTAATCAGAGTAACAGGGGCAATTGGAAGTGAAAGTAGAATACATATTAAAATAGCAGTTTTAAGATTTAACATTTTATCTTAGTAACACATTTGCCATTTTTTGTATTATCCTCGTTATCGCATGCACGGATGTGAACAATCACAAAGAAATCAGATTACACCATTGTGACACAAATGACAAGTAAACTGCTAAATTTACACAGACAGATTTTTTATACGCTTGCAAATAGCCAGTCTGCTACTGGATGAAACATTACCTTGATGGGGTTCCTCCCTCTGCTCTTGTAGATATCTTTCAATCAGCTGATAGATAGAGAACCAGTGTTTGGTCGACTTCTCAGTGTGGCGTTTTGCGGCATTATCCAAACTACTTGACCAGCAACTGTACCAAAGCCCAAATCGGACACAGTCAGAGCAGACATATGCAAACTGTAGAATTTTCCATCTAGACTAGAGCATAGTCTTAACAAGGACACCTGCAGTTCCATCATTGTTGGCATTTCTATATGATTCGCTCTACCTACGATGTCATCCAACTGTTACAGAGATCCGTTTCCTGGGTCAACTCGTCTCACAGAATCGGTAGTATACCATTTACTTCTCATTATACACTGCATGTCCAAGAAAAAAGTCTCCACTTTGATTCAACTAAGCAAATCCAGTAGGTACGAGTCTCCTACTGGATAACTGTTTGAGCTGCAACACGGTATTTAATCCCAACTGATGCAGTGAGTGGCTTCTCATTTCTGAAACAACCATGTGGAAAGACAAATCCCGTGGTCATGGTAAAGCTGTCAGTATGTTTGAGAAGGATCAAATCATTGGCATCAAGCAGAGAAAACGTCTAAGGAGAAGCAGAAACGAATCTACTACAGAACTGAACCCCAGTGAGATTGTTTGGGATGAGCTGGAGAAGGCTTTGTGCAGTGGTCTCACACTCATTATTTCTTCACCAGTTGATCTTGTATTGATGATGGATCAATGCAAGATCAACTGGTGAAGGAATAATGCAAGACTAGATGGAAATCAATAATTGAAACTATGCCACAGTGAATGTGTGCTGTAATCAAAGCTAAAGGCGATACTACGAAATATCAGAGCGTGTGAGCCTTTTTGTCTGTGGCAACTTGTTTTTGTGGACAGGCAGTGTATCTTGGCCATCTTCACTACCATTTAAACCTCCTCGTGTGGAAGCATAGTCCAGCTTGAATAGCCAATACTAGAGCAATCTGTGGCCGGGTCAAGGGACTGAAGCAAAATAACTTCTGCTGCCTCAGACATACAGAGCTCCATGCTTCTTGCTTCTCCCCTATTTTCCCTATATACTGATCAATATAAAAAAATACACATAACACATAGTTACATAATTATGATGGCAAAAAATGACAAACTAGTTAACATTAATTACATGTCAATATATTCTACATGGATGGTAGATGTAGTTGAGGTTGTTTTTTTAAGGGAAGACATCCCTTAAAAGGAAAATAATCTGAATGAACTCTTATAACACGTGACATACTACCATCCTACCTGAGTTCAAGTTTGCGCCACTGGATGATGAGCTGAGTTACAGGCTCCAGATCCTTTCTCAGAGAAACAGAGCGGCTGGCATTGTTTTCCCAGTCCTGAAAAAGAATCACACGGCGTCACTACCAACATGCCAGAACAAGTGTGGCACCACTCATTTTTAGGAATGATTAAAAGAACAGACCTGGGCTTTACTGAGGAGGAGCTCCAGGCCATTCAGAAACTTGGCCAGAGGACTTGCCAGGCTAAAGGCCAAAATTCTCTCGATCACAACTGTGAGCTGAACACATCGCACACATCGCACACATTACACACTTGTACCTTCTTGGACGTGTTAAGTAAAGTTTTCATCAGTACCACACCTGGACCAGAGCTGGGTGATCAGGCCAATCCTCCAGCCTCTGCTTCACAGCCAGGCTGAGCTGTTGCAACACAGGCAGACAGAGCCGCGCCTCACTCATGTTTGGCTGCTGGTAGAAGTCATAAGGCCCCTCTGAGCACAGCACCAGTGCACCTGGGCCGCCAACACCCTGCACTGTGTTTTGCAGAAGAGCAGACAGAAGCAACTCACTGCCAGACAGCTGCTGGTCCAGTTCTGAGTCTGGGAAAAGCCGTGAAAATATGTCAGTAGAAGACCAACTAACACCTAATAACTATGACTATATGGACTGACCTATAAAATGGTAGAGGTGGACTATCACTGGAGCAGCCATCTGATAGGAAGAGACTAGGGCATGTATGTGTTCTCTGATCTGATTGGCTGGAGGCTTGCTGCAATACCACAAAGACCGAGCATATCCTAGGCAGAGGCGCTGGTGTACTTGGATCACCATGTTCAGGGCACTCTGGGACAAAATGCTGTTTTCATTTGACTCATCCTTGTCCGGGTCTGATGTGGACGATTCAGGGCCTTCCAAACTTGGCTGGACCACAATGTCTGCAAAGTCCTGCATGCCAGATATGAACAAGTGGACTTAATGTAATAGTTATTTTACGATGGACACGGTCTACTAGGCGTATTTATTAATTTTGTTTGCTTAAAGAGGAACCCAACATTTGTCTGTAACTTTTAAAACCATTTTCAACTTGACGTGCAGTATGCCAGTTGTTCGTTTCCACAAACATTGTATACACTACAGAGCATGGTATTAATACCTGGTGGAAGTGCGGGAATTGTTTGTTGAATTCCCGTTCGTCCTGTTCATCTTCGGTCAGTTCAGGGCCATGCTGTCTGCTGCGGTACAGACTAGACTCCTGCTGCTCTCTCTCTCTGCATCTCCGCTCCTGCTCGTCCCACTCGTTCACCAAAGCCTGCAGAGTCAGGCCTCAGTCAGTGCACTTAACAGCCCAATGATAGCTAATGGCAGAGGTCACAAATAAACTTCCACAAGGTCCAGTTTGAGAACATTTCCACAAGCCAAGGTCCAGAACATCACAGCGTTTCTGCCAATTTGCCACTATGCTACTTGTATATCATAAGAATTATTAGACTATAACAAACATAAAGAATATTATAATAGGCTTAGTTATTTTTCATAATAAATTATATTTTATATCAAATAGTGTAATGATGGATTTAAAATAAATTGAAAGGTTTTATTTCTCTTTTAAAAGTTGATTTGAGGTGGAATATAAGCCTAAAACTGACATGAGCTGTGGAGCAGAATTCTGCTTTTGTTCTGATCAGAACATCACACACTGGACTGGTTCACACTGGTTCAACATATAATTAAAAAAATGAAAATCAACTAAATGATTACCTGACAGATGTGTCTGAAGAGGCTGCTGGCCTCAGTGCTCAGCTCTCCGGTGGTCAGGGTGTGGCATTGCACATACAATAGGGCAGTCAGAAGTAGATCTGACGTCTGAGGAGCCACACACAAATCTTCCTGATGAGGACGGAGCTTCAGTAACGACTGCACAACCTCCATACATGGTCTAGAGCACAGGAAGTCGGCCCGTGTTAAATGGGTAGGGAGGTCAGGGGTCAGCGATGGGAAGGCGAGCAGGCAGGACAAGAACCGAGACAATCCTGGAATGGAGGTGAGGGAGGAAGCCACCTGAGCGGATACCAGCCTCATACCGTAGCGCAGCTGTAGGATCCCAGTGTGCATAGGATCAACCACGTCCGGGAACAAAGGAAAGTTCTCCTGCAGCCTGACACAGAAGCGCTGCTGAGAGTTTTGCCACACTTCCTCCTCCTTTAGCAGGCTCTGCACTGTGGCCCGGGAGCCAGGACTTTGTAGCGCCCCTTGCAGGTCTGAGAGAAGCTTCTGGACTGTGGAGAACTGGCCGATGCTATTGAGGTAGTGTTGGAGCTCCTGGAAAAGACGACCATACTGAGCTTCATCTGGGCGGTAGGCTTGTTTCCTGGAAAGCTCTGCAATCAGTTCTTTCAGCTGCTGCATGCGGACCCATAGGTATCTGGACAGAACGTAGGCAAATTAGAGAAAAAGTGGAACATTTGTTGAGCATCACAGATTAAGCACACCAGTCAGACCAGTAATGACACTCTGGATTCTGGATTTTGTTTCTTCTGACCTGATACGGGGATGCTGAAACCCATCCGTTACGCTGTTTTCCTCAAGCTCAACTCCAGTCGTAAGGTGAGACAAAAGGCTTCGACCCCTCCACTCTTCTAGCACCTGCATCAACTTTAAACGACAGAGTTTTATGCTAATGCTTATGTATACATTAAAAACTATATAGATGGAAAAGATTACAACGTTTACCTCCTGTTGTGCGTACTTCAGCTTGTAGGCTCTCTTCACTGCAGGGTCAAAGATGGTCTGTGGGGTCCAAACTGTAATCTGAAGCAGACCCATGTGAACCCAAAAGACTCCTGAGCGGACCAGGTTGGGCCCAAGGACCTTGCTTTGAACATATTGCTGCACACAAGCGCTACATGCATCTAGCAAACCATCTGGAAGCAATTTTGGAGGAACAAAGTCCCTGAAAAGGGTGTTAATCTCCTGCCTGTGCTGGGATGCGAGGGTCTGGGGCTTCAATCAGACTTTCACAGCTCTCCATGTATCCTCTTGCAGGCCATGGGGCAGCAGATCCGCCATCTTTGGAGCTGTCGCCGTAATACTGCCCCCTGCAAGCTTAGGTCTGTCCACCTGTCAACACAAGACAATGGCAATCAAACTTTTACACAGTTTTGTGCCCCTCACTCCTATTCCAGTAACCTTTATCTTGCCATATACACTAGAAAACATTTTTAAAAGAAAAACAAGAAATACAGTGTGGAATCGACTGTTGTGCAACAAGCTAGAGGGAATCAATGCCATACCTGAAATCAGCCAGGATGGAAAGACAAAGTTGTTCAAAACCACAGATGACACATCCTGAAGCTGCTGGACTCTCTCCTTCCACTCCCCCAGTCGTAGAGGCGATGAGGTCATGAGGCTTAAACCAGATGGATCCCACCGGATCCCAGTGCCACTGCCGCTCAACACTCCCAGCATGCAACGGACCAAACAGCTTTACTTAACAATGCAGGACCCTGAAATATTCAGTTGTTATTTAATGAGCTAACCTTTACCTGTAACAAACCAAACCAAACTAGTTACCATTGCATGAGTTCCTTGTGACGGCTTGTGTGGCAGGGGACCCTCAGTGCTCAGGCTTTCCAGGTAAACCAGCCATCGGGATCAGAAGTGATACTGCTTGACCAAAGAACTTCAAGAGCCTCGGACAATAGCTCACACCACACCTGCTGCAGTGCCTCTGCAGGCTGGGCATAGAACATACAGAATGTACAGCAGATTTATAGTATATACATTTACTGGATCTACGTTTTTATCCTCTTCCTTAGATTCAATTTGGGACAAGTTTTGTCAAGTGAACAATTCTAGAAAATAATAGGTAAAAGGATGCTGGTTAAGTGGCAGGAAGCCTAGCACAGGGTGCCTACATTTTTTGCTTGCAAGCTACTTTTATAGTCAGCAAAGCCAGAAGGTCTACCCATATATTTCTATCATTATTCATATTTGTATTTAGGAGCATTTAAGTGTGTAGTGTGTTCACGGTTTTATCTCCCCAAGATCAGACAGGCATGATTGACAGGTGGATTAGCCAATCAGGGGCACGTATCAAAACAAATATGGCTGCAGTGCTTACAAGGAAAAAAAAAAACAAACACATAACAGTGGACTGAAAACATTGTTGACTTCTGCAGAATAAATGAGCAGCACAAATGCTGTTAATCTGAGGTAAGAGAAATTCAGTTTGGTCTAAATGATAGATCAGGAGCTCCTCCACAGAGCACTACAGCCAAACTCAATTCACATTGCCCCAAAACAGACCACTCTTGCCCCAGTCTACAGCAGGTCAAGGAACCGTTTAGGTGCGCAGCAGGGGTTGAGGGATTTTAGTGTTAACTATGTCGGTGTAATCATTCCCCATTACAGGAGTGTTCCATTGTAGAAAAGATTCAGTTGTAGTCATCTGGACTCTGTTTTTAGAAAAACAAAACGTTTCGACTCTCATCCAAGAGTCATTCTCAATCTGTGAAACAAGTCTGAGAACTCAGGTCTTTAACCTACTCTGTGTAAGCCCTGCCCACAGGGCAAGACCTTCTGATAAAGGGAGTTATTGGTTTCACTTGAAACTAACTGGGATGGGCCAACAATAGGATGTAAATTGGCAGTTTTGTCTCTCAAGACAAAATACATCTTGTGCAATTGGCGGCATACGTCTTGTAAAAGGATCGCTCTGATTGGCCATGATTTCTCATTCGGGAACATACATATCAGCACATTTCCTTTAAGTCTATAAACAGTCTATATAAATCTGTACACACATTTTGTCCGTTCTGAATCCAAAGCAAACACACCTGCGTTGCAGTACAGCTCCCGTCTAAACTTTTAAAACGTGTTAAACGCAAAGAAGAGAAAAGAGCAAAAGAGGCGCTAGGAGGTGAGGAGCGCACCCCCTCACACACAAAGGTGAGAGAGAGCGAGGGAGGAGAGGCGAATTAAGAGTTAAGAGACCCTGTTAGGTGGTGGAGGGCGGATTGGTCCATTCTGGGCTCTGGTCTGCGGCTAGTCTTTATCAGACTGCCCTGTTACATGCAGCAGGAATAGGATTACACATGGATTTCACCTGATGTGTTATTGGGATATCTGAGATTTAAATTAAGACACTTCAATTGTAGTTCTTGGGTTTACAAGCATTATGAAAAATGTATTGAATTGCCATTTATCCAGTTTTTGGCATTGTAAAATGCTATCATGCTATAAAAGAACATTTGTATTAGTGATTTCATTGACAAGACAAAATACTTACAGCGGCATCTTTGATATTTATAATAACCTTTATAAGATATTTTAGTCATAGCTGTAAGTTTGGCTTCCACACCTCAAAGCCATTTTCTGTCATTTATAGTGTTTTAGGTTCGGCAGAGCTCAACTGGTGTGTTGTCTTTCGGCATTAAATGTTTGCAATGTTGGCATGCAAATATTTGTCTGTTTCTCTTTGCAACTGTGAGGAAAATCAGCTGCAGTGTACACTGAAATAGATTGTAAAAATCAAAGCAAATGACGATATATTATGAACTATATGATATGACCAGCCTTAATATGGAGAGTTAGCTCATTAATGAGTGTGGTGTGTGTGTGTGTGTAAGACTGACCCGATCCGACCTGAATATAAACCACAGTGGCTGGAAGTGGCTGGCATTCAGAGCAGTAGAGCGAAGACAGAAGTCCAGGTGTGTGGATATTTCTGCACGCAGAGCCTCCTCGGTGTCTGAGTCACTATCAAGGACAAAATGCCAGCTTTTTAAAGAAAGTTCAAGTTCAAGTACAATAACAATAAAAGACGCATTTTAAGTACCGGTAGGTGTACTAAGACCTTGACCCCAAAAAGACAAATATTGAATATATGGTCTGTGTGTGAGTATGGGAGCATACCTGGGTGCCAGGGCCATGTGCAGCAGAGCAGTGCTGAGCCGGACTTGGTTGAGGATGGCGAGATACTCCGTAAGGGGCCACAGGAGGGCCCTGTGGCAAAGCTGCTGCAGCTGGTCTCTCCTCAGAGGCACATCATTAGCCTGGTCTTCTGTCAAGAGAGCCTTGGCCTCAAGAAGCCCACAGGAAATCATGTGATGCAGCTGCTCCTCAACTATTAGCTCCAGTTTTTCTAACACTCCTGGCAAGCACAAAGTAAAGATTTATTGTACATTGTAACATGTACGATAACATTATTCACAACATAGCCCTAAACAGTCCAAACAAAATAAGCAATTGAATGTCTACCAAACCCCCAGAATATGGGAGCACCTTACCAGACCGTTGCGGATCAAGCTGATTTTTGGCCATCAAAACAAGACCCCAGGCTTTAAGAAGGCCCTTTTTTAGATCTAGCCCCAGCCCTGCTTCATGAAGACGCAGGAGTTCAGATCTCCAGCTCTGAGAGGCTCCATCAAGACTGAGGTGACTGACATCCAGAACTTTGGAGAGAGATCTGAGCTGAGAGGCACACTTCGCTACACGCTCCAGCTGCAGATCCGAAAACACAGGTCAAGTCATACTTTTGTGCATTCCTCCTACATTACATTGATTACATTCAACCACATGAAGCAAATTGTTAAATCATGTTCTCAATTGCTACTTAAAATTTCCGTTAATTTGAAAAACTGGATCAATAGTTCAAACAGTAGAAGTTCATTATCGTGACTATACAATGTTGTGTTTAAGTTCTGGTCATGAAGCAGAACGATTGTATCGACTTACCTTAAACGGCAGAGCTTTCCCTAGACCCTTATGGATGCTTTTGAGGACAGTGGTCATAGACGCTGAGGAGGATAAAAGGCTCTGGATGGCAGCTGACACTGACTGGAGCTCTGCACTACTACCAGTTCTAGTGACAAAACAGAAAAGTCAGACCTTTTGTTGCTTATCACCAAGCTACATTTGAGCGTTCAAGAACGTAAAATAAATAAATAAATACGGGATACGCTCAACACAAAAGAAAGAAGAATTTTGAATAGCAGAGTAATTGCTTACTCATAAGTTGCCTCAGTCTCTCCAGTGAGCAGCCGGGGAAGCCTAAGAAGAACGTGTTTGTGAACCCACTGCCAGTGCAGTGCCAGCACAGCCACACCGTGGCAATCTGGAGACACCAAACCAGACACATCCCAGAAACGGTCTGCCCACTGCAGCAACTGAAGGACCTACAAAATGGGAAACTATTAGGACTAATATTTTCTACAATAATAATATGCAGGTGAACAAAGCTGAAAGCCTAAAAGCTGAATTCTGACCTCAAACATAACATGGTCTGAGATGTGAGGCTGTCCCGTCTGAATGGCCTCCATGATGTAAGAGTTCCACAGGTCAAAAAAGGGTTGAAGGTGCATTAGCACAGGGTGAGCCAGATGGCCTATATCCACACTCCCTAAAACAAAACATGAATGTGATCGTAATATAAAAACATTTAAAAAGTAAATAACCGTAATATTATTTTTTTCTTGTATTTATGTTTTTTAGACAGTACAGCGTGAAATGGGGATGAATAAAGAAAAGACATGCAGCAAATTGTCAGAGCCAGATTCGAACTCACAAAGCTGCAGTCTGCTCACATGGAGCAGACGTGTGCTATTCACCCGGCCACCAAGCGGCACGTCATCTATTTCATACCTTTGCTGAAGGCTATGGCTCCTCGGAGAGCACTGGCCTGAGAACAAGCTTTAGCTGTACAGGAGCAAATGATATTCCGCTCGTGACGGTCCATCAGCAGAACCATCCTATGTCACAGAGAGACAGCATTAATTTCAGATTTACCTTCGATCAAATCATCCAAATTGTTATCATTAAATCTATGTAAATCTATATGACACTAGAAAGTTCTAATTTGACACAAACCTGTTGGCAGCAGCATTGAGAGCCTCTAAAAACTCAACATATCTCGCCTTGTCCTCAAAGTTGCACTTATTGACCAACATCTCCAGATACTGCTTGTTCCAGCGCATGTCCGCTTGAATTAGAAATTCATCTGGCGGATAAACAGAAACCGTATGTGTTGATAGCAAAGATTACATTATTACTATCGTAATAGTATATATTTTTTGTATATTTTAAGAATTTGCTATGGTCTCACATTAGGTTTGGTGCTGGATAAGATGGTTTATTTCAGATTTAGGTTAGTTAAGATTGAGACTTACTTTGTATTAAGCATAAAATAAAATAAAGGGAACGGTCTCACAGAAGATCTTACCAATGCTATGCGGCTGGAGCAGCCTAGTGAGAGACTTGCCCTTCACGCAGAGCTGACTTCTGAATACAGCATCCAGAGCTTTGCTTGCTGCCTGCATTTGTATCAGGACTGAATCTGTGACAGAAAACGAAAGTATCTCCAGCAAATTGTCAAGCTGCATCTGAAACGGTGTGACAAGGTGAGGAAGGACTCACCAGTAACATGCTTGTATCTGTTAGCAAGATGAGTTAAGAAGCTGCAGCGGAGGGGCCAGTCACCATGAGAGGTCCTCTCAGTGAGCAGTCGGACAGCCGTGGGGACAAGGGTGAGGGGGCTCCATTCTGAATCCGGTGCTTCACCAGAGAACAGCAGACCATCCCCAGCACCGCTCTGTAAGGTGTGCTTCAGATCTTGCAGACTAAGCGGACGATTTCTTAAAAAAAATGATCAAAAAGGTAGTTTAACTCCTCTGAAAATGATATGCCATATTAATTAGATTTGGAAGATTTACTGCTCACCTGTTGCCCTGCAGGCTTAATGCATTCAGACAGAACAATAGGACTTGTCCATCTCGTAGGACAGAGGCAAAGTAGGAGTCTTCGGTGGAGAGGAGGGCAGAGGGCAGGCTATCGGGCCACACTCCAGCGCACATCAATGCCTGTCCCCAGCATTCCGAGCTAAGGGAGGACACATGCTGCTCTATCAGTTGCTGGGTTTGCTGGAAAACAAGTACATAGAAAAATAGAAATATTACTACCAATCAAAACTAAGAGTCGGAGGATGGAGTTACCTTTTGGTTGACAGTGGTGTGTTGGCTCAGAGAGTAAGCCTCTACACAGGCCTGTAACATGGCAGAGGGCAGGTCCACACCTCTCTGGAGCTGAGTGGACAGGAGACATGCAGTGTGGAGCAGGGAGGAAAGTGAAGAGGCTGTGGAATCTGAGTGGAGAAACGCATCAAGCTTAGGCGAGAAGTCTCTTTGATGTTCACAGAAAATAAAGCACACACTTGACACAAGGACAAAATGCAAGCCTTAGGGGTAATGGGGGGAAAAAAATGGTAGGAAGATTTATATACTGATCTTATGTGGAGGAAAGAAGTTATATTTTAATGATACTGTTTTCACATGTACAAGGCTATTGGGTCTCTTGTACTTTCAAAGATAAGCATGTATAGTGTGCAACAAAGAGAATAAGTACAAGGATAAGCCTCACCCCATATGTTTTCTTTGATGCTGTTATGTATTTGAATGAGCAGATTACACACGCTGTCTCCCGTCACTCCTGCCGTGTTCAGCAAAGTTTTTATGTCCTGAACATTCCAGCATTGGCCCTCATGCTCCCCTGGAATGTACACCTCCACCCCACGGTTCCTCATGGCACGGGACAGCTCCCCGTGTGCAGGGTCCATGGTGAGGAACAATCTGAGAACACCATACATTCAGCGCATAGTGGTTGGATAGCGTGAAAACAGAGAAATGTAAGGACTTACCTGAAATTGGGATGTGGAGTAATTTGGGGTGTGTTCCCGTCTATGGTTCCACGTTCATTTATGGAGAGAGATCCGTTAGGTTCAAGAAGAGCATTGAGACGATCCAGAACTGATGCACTGGGGGGAGAAAAAAATAAATAAATCAGTCCCGACTTGTATGAACGAGTTGATTATTGAAGAGTACCAGAGCTTGAGTAGCTACAACCTTTGGAGAGGTTATTAGTGCAATGCAATGGGTTAGTGTTAGGATTGTATTTCTATACAAAAATAATAATAATAATAATAATCGGTAATAATAATAATAATACAATATTTTCTATTTTAGATAAGTCTAGTTTGGCCCATTAACAGACCGCAGTGGTATTTAGTTTAATATCAATAGTCAAACACATTTAAATGATCTGTATAATAATAATAATAAACATATTATAACAGGATAAAATCAGTGTTTGTCTCACCTGCAAAAGTTGACATTGTCCATAAGCAGCCAGTCACCAGTTTGGAGAGCCTGAACCAACATCCCGTCGTGCCACTCAAATCCTCCATTAGCGCAGCCATCCTCCAGCTGTGCCAACCGCTCCTTCAGCTGGGCAAAGTCTGTCTGCAACTTGGACATGTCTGAGAACCAAAACATGAGAAGAAATAAAGACGTAGTTAAAGAACCTATATTGTGCTATTTTTCCCGTTTCCTAGTTGACCCTAAGGGCATAGTTGATAATACTAAGTGTTGTGCAACACCCATAACATAATAGTTGGACCCGTTTACAAACCCGGAAGTGCAGATGACTTAGTATGACATTCGCCCCCACCCTCGTGAAGAGCGATCCGCCTCCCCCGCCCAACCCGTGACGAAGTCTCAGCGTGAGCGTCCGTTCCCAGCCCACCCTGTGATGTAGCCTAGAGCGGAGGCCGAGGCATGCACCGGTCAGCACCGGTACACAGCGGCAAATGTCAGCGGCAGCAGCGTTGGAACAAAAAACATTAGTGTTTGAAGCTAACTGTGCCTATATAGTCGCGGTTTCTCTCGAGCGCGGGGAGGGGGTGTGTTACAGGTAGAGAGTGCTTCCTGGAGGATGGGCTGAAACAGGGAAGCATGCCACGGCACTCCCCAGGATGACTCATCCTGGTGAGTAGCCCCCGTTCATCTGCTCATCCGAGGGAAAGGATAAGAGACTATTCTCTTGCTAAAGACTGCAGGAATAAATCAAAAAAACACTTTGGGCACATATACGAGGTACCAATAGCACTGTAAGAAGGTTAAAAGCTCTGAAAAGTCGATTTTGCATGATATAGGACCTTTAAACAGTGTGTATATGCACACAAGTATTACCTGTGAAAACCTTAAGTTTGGTGTTGAGTTTCTGAAGAAGAAGGATGATGGTCTCCAGTTTGTTGACTGCATCAAAGGTGACCGTATTCCCCGGCCTCTGCGGACCGTCTGCCTTTATCCAATCACAGAACAGCCCCCAGGTCTGAAGCAAGAACTCTGTATCCTGCATCGCCACATCCAGAGACATCAGCCCCCGTCTTGTGACCATAGCAACTGTATAGTCCACAATTTCCAGCACTTGTTGCCATGGTCTCATGATGTCCATCTTAAAAAAATTAAATAAAAATGTAAAAATTTGAGAATCAGATAATCAGAAGAAGCATGTAATGGTACAACGAAGCTACACCCAAATCAAAATAGAGGAGCAGTCTTTAATAATATTTCAAATAAACATATAAAATTAATATTATGAAATAATATTTTAGCAAATAAATATAATATATTTAGCAAAGTGACCTGTTCAAAGCCCCCCAACAGTTCTGTGGTGTCCATGGAGCTGTTCATGGGCATGACCCTCAGTCTGTGACCACTTAGCAGTGCCAGCAGTCGCACAAGGCTGGTCTTCCCACTTGTGGTGGGGCCAACCAGAATTGTCATCCAGCCCATCTCCACACACTTCATTAGGGACTCGAGGGGTTTCAGTGCCTGGTGGGTGATTGACAGAGGCGAGGGCAGGGAGACTGGGGCTGCACCGCCACGCTGGAGGATAGAGAATCCCACCTGTCCAAGACAGAAATTGCATTAAACTGTTGTGGGAGAAGGTTGTGAAGAGAATGGATGTTACAATATCAAACCTGTAGGTTCAGTGGAGTCATGTGTAATTGTCTGGAGCTGGTGTAAGGTTCAGAGTCCTCTCCAAACACATTTCTAAATGCAGACAACACCTGAAACAAGTACAAAATTTTAGACCAAGCCTAGTTAAGGCTTCAGGGCAGCACAATTACTGTTATTTTGCGCACCCCCCCACCCCACCACCCAAATTATGCAGCGCAAATCAATAATCTTCAAAACTTGCATCTTTACTAAATCCATTCTGCTACTCCATAAAATAGAACTGCTCTCAGCTTCACCTGCTTATTTAGTCCGTGACTCACACTGGTTCATGTTTTGCATCTCCGTGGCTCCAACATGCTTTTACAAGCAGCGGCTGCTTCTTGCAAACACGACAGGGAGATCCATGGGACAGATGCTCAAACTTTCCTAGCTCAACAGTAAGTTCTATTTTAGAGAGTGGATGATAAACTTATTGGCAATTTGTAGATGACAAAATGCATGTGAAACCAAGCATTATAGATAAATTGTTAGTAGTCAAGACCGCACTAATCAAGATCAAGACCGACCCGAGACCGATCTTTAAAACACACCAAAATAGGTTTATTCTTGGGAAATATCTAGTCCTGGGAACAGTCTTAGAGTGTACAGAGAAGACTATTGCCATTCATGCACAAACCAAAGAAAGACTGTCACAAACTCTTTCTGATTCTGATTCTGATGAAGCTATGAAGAAATGGCAAAACACAGAGCATGAGTGCTCTCCACTCCGTCCCTTCTCCTGAGGCAGGTCAGTCACCGGTCTGCAGTGGGACAGCGCAGAATTGCCACTTCATTGCGGTGAATGAGGCGTTTCAAAGAGACGACACACTCACGTTACTTCTTGTCATTGTGGATCACTTTTACCACTGCAGGTCCACGACGTCACACACTGACTGCTTTCTGCACAGTGCTGACTCATGTTTCACATTTCACACGAAAAGCACATGGGATTGAAGCGGAAAAGAAGCAAATGCACACGCATTCTCTTTTCAGATATGTTTAGATTGCCAAATGAGCGGTCAGGAGCGGAGCAAGTTTAAAAGGTAGACTCAAAAAGGGAAAGGAGAAGACGAGCACAAAGGGAACCAGGACAGAGGAGCGCGATGGAACAGAGGAGGAACAGAGGAGGGACAGAAGCGCACAGAGAAACAGAGGGGGGATCGCGCATACAGCGGCCAAAGTCATTCTAAATCCGGGGCAAACAGGTGTGAGGGGCACAGAGGCAGACATGTGTGAAGGGCACAGAGGCAGGCTGACCCACTCCTCCGCTGCGCTCTCGTATTTAGAGATTAAACCAGTGTTGGTACTGGGCGATTTTCTGTTGCTCAAAACACGGCTGTCACGCGTAGTGTGCACACATTTCCACAAACGTCTCGCGCCCCCCTTGGCACGGCCCTGCGCCCCCCCAAACAGGTACATCAAAAATTATAAATGTAATATGTATTATGTATACAGTGTTTCTCAAAAGTTTTCTGGTGCGCCCACTTATGGGATAAAAATTCACCTGAAATAATAGTAAAAGATAAACGTGTGATACAAGTGCAATTTATTTTTAGTGTCATTGTCATTAGCTTTAACAATGGTTTGTGCATGAAGCCTTGGGCAGGCATAACAGAGCCTCATTGCTCTGCAAATATAAGTCTCTGAGAGCCCTTCATCTTCTCCCTCTGTACCTCCTCTGTCCCCTCCCCCTCTTTCTGTTTTCCCTTCTCCTCGCTCTCTTTCCCTCATCCTCCTTTCCCTTTGATAGGAACCAATAAAAATGTACACCCAACATATTCTTCATGCAGGCTTTACATCGCCAAATGAGCGATCAGTTTGTAGAGTAGTTTTACAAGTTAATCTCTGAGACAAAGGAGACCAGTGTGGCAAGGGTGGGACAGATACATGAACATTTGAAGCTACGAGGAGGGAGAAAAAGTGCATAGTGCAGGCAGTGACCAGACAAGAGTCCAAGAGCTCTCAGGACCAAGACCAAAATGTGTTTGGACCGGTCTCACGTATTACAACACTACAACACTAGTTGTTAGCATTGTTTGTTTGACAGATGAATTGAGTTGTGCATGGGTTAATGATAATTACATATTTAATGAATCAGTGGTGGGCGGAGTGCACGGAACGACTTCTGGTGCACATAGAGCTTGTTCTGCGCGGAGAGAGCGGCGCGTTCCAAGCTCACGAGTGCGACCGGGAAGTTTTGTTGTGTGAAAGAGCCATGGATCTAAGAGCACGGTGTCTCGAGCTGTAACTCTAACCACCGTAACTAGCGCCACTAGCCCTTTATATATATTCTTTGTATATTAACAGAACTGTTTGGACGTGAAGTGAAATGTTGCTATTTTGACATATTTATGTGAAATTAAGAATAAAATGTGTTATTTTAAGCAAAAACTCCTTATTTGTTATTTGTTTATTACAATGAACTATAACGTTTATTAAAAAAAATATTTAATGCGCTTTTAAATGGCTTACGGCATGTACTACAAAATTTACCGATTACTCGATCAATTGAAGAAAATAAACGATAGATACTAAAATAATCGATAGCTGCAGCCCTACATATGTTTAAGGCTTTTATAGACATTTAATCATTTTAAATAGCATAAAATATAAATAACATGGAAATGTAAACATAACAATACAAATATTACTATTATTAACAATTACAAACCTATAGGCCTCTATTGTATGGTCTACCGCGTGCATGTACGCGGCCAAACTGATTGATTTACAGTGTCTGTAGTAAGTACACAAGAGTAGTCACACAAGTAGTGACAGAAAATAGTAAAATGTTTTGTTATAGTGGTTTGACACTAAATCTATCACACATAATAAGAGTTACCTGTGCCTTATCGGCCTCTGTCCTCATTCGATCGGCATATACCAGTGACACATGCTGCCCTGGGTTAAAGAAACCAGGAGACTGGTCATTCTCCATGAGCTGGCACCAGCGGAACATGTCCCGCAGGTTGAACTCCCAGGGACTGCCTTTGTGCCCCCAGCGCCTCTCCACACAAACCTCCTGCACCAGCTGAACCGGGAAGGAAAAAACAATAGGTTAACTCGACATGTACAATAAACCCAATTACAACACAACTGTAGGTCATACTGACCCCGTTACTGAATTCAACCATCTTTACAATCATGTCCTTATCAATGTTTGGGAAAATCGAACTGGAAATAAACTCCATATCTTTGCTTGTCAGCTGGTCCACAAACACCTGCAAATATAAAAGAATGTACTCAGTGAACAATCAAAGTATGTGATTATGTTCTCAGGTTTCAGTACAGTACAAACCTGTGTGAATCGATTTAGAAAGGACTTGGGAAGTCCTTTGCGGCCGCCTCCCTGAGTGAACGGGTTCTGACAGCCAAAGATCTTGGTTTGGTGGTGCTGAACTCGGAAGCTCATGGCTAATTCAGGGATGTAGATCTCTGCTCTGTGGTCAAAGCAGGCATTAAGACCTTCAAGCACCGACTGAGAAGCCAAGTTCAGCTACAGACAAAAGAAACAAGACATGATTTTATAAGACAGAAAATAGTGTCGGCAACTTATGATGAGTAGATGACCGTGATAACATTAGCACTGCAATAGTATACTTGACAGTGTATACTATGCCGATCGTGTGTCCCATTGTGAAACATCTTAATTTGGCTAAATTACTATTTTGGTAACCTAAGGCATATTCAGAAAGAGACTCCTTAACCAAATGTGATTTATTTTCACCTCATCCAGGACAATCCAGTGACCCTTCTTCAGTGCTGACAAAAGGGGACCATCCCGCCAAGCAAACTCACCACCTCGTCCTCCCTCCACTGGCAGATCAGTTCCAAACAAATCTGTCACATCCTTTAAGAAACAGAAAAAATACATAAGAGTTTAATATAAACAGTTTAAGTTTCATGCCCATGATTTTTAAAAATAAGAAATTCATCTAAAAATTGCAGACCGTTTGCTCTGACAGGTTGATTCGAACCAGTTGGTTTCCAGATGCTTTAGCCAGTGCTGCCACCAGGCTTGTTTTGCCAACTCCAGGGGAGCCCTCCAGAAGCACCGGCCTTTGGAGTTTGAGTGCGCGTAGAAGTCTCTGAGCATTGACCGCGGTGGTACCAGCTCCAATGGTGTAGTCTGTCAGGTTGCAGCTGTTGCTCTGAGGACCTGTCCAAAGATACACAGCTCACAACCAAGGGAGATATACCCTCATAATTGTCTTTGTGGTTGATGATCCAGGTTACTTTCACATCAAATTAAAATATGAGACCTCGACCTCTAATTCAATCTTTCAATCCTATCTTACAACAACTATGCTTTTTCTCTTCAAAAGAAGCCTTCCATATGCATCTCTTTAGATTTAGTATGCGGTTATATTCATCTGTGAAATATTTTGTACAAACCTAGTGCAATGTAAAATGGGTGGATGCCAAAAAAGTGGTCCCCCCACTGTGGCTCACGGGGCAGGCTCGTGTCATACACCATCAAAGCCTCCATCACTTCCTGGTCACCTTTGATCATGTGACCCAGACGTTGCTGAAGGAAGCCCAAGCACAGTCTGCGGGCCATAAGGGCATTGTCCACACTCGACACAGTGGTCCCTGCAATAAAAAGTCAAAAGTACACATCATTTAGTTTTAGTTTAACGTAATTTAATAAGGCAGCAGAAATTAACAACCATTTGGCAAGCTTCATGGTACTACATATAGTATTGTAATATCATATAGGTTATATCTGACCTGAGCCGAGACCGTCGATGTAGACTAGGCAGGCAGCATGGATGAAGGCTGTGACAGTGTTAAGTTTTAGCTCCCTTCCCTCCTGAGCTGTGTCTAGGGTCCAGCTGTTCTTTTGTCCACACGCCGCATTCAGGAAAGTGACCCAGGACAGTATGTCTCTGACACTTAGGATACAGCGGCGGCCAAAGTCCTGTCGGGTCAGCCACTTGATAAAGTCCAGCATCAACTCAGCTATGTCCCCCTCTAAGAAAAAAGTTTCTGCTTTAGTTTTAGGTGTAAAAGTAATTTGGATGCTTGGTTGTTGGACAGTTACCCTCCAGTGCTATGCCCGGGTGAAGGTTGTGATGGATGATTTGAAGCAGATCACTGCGGCTGTTGTTTTGTGGACACCAGATCTCAGTGAAACGATTCCTTAGAGCAGGAGACAGCTGTTCAAAACATGAACACAAAATTGCAAATCATAAAAGGTGCTTTAAGTTGTCAACATCTAAAACAGATCCACTGCAAAAAGACCACATGATGGATCAGAATTGCTGTGCGGTAGTAAAAACCATCAACTGGATTTAATGAATATGATACTCTTTACTGCCACATTATCTGCATACACCTGGTTTTATCTACATACAGTACAACCAACTAATGCTACATTTCTATACAAAAGTGTTATTATTATTATTTTTTTAAAGAATGTTCTACCTCTTTTTTCCCAAAGTCTCCCCCTGGATTCATGGTGGCCACCAAACGGAAATTTGGTGCAGCATGTAGCAACTCCACATTCTCATTGTCACCACTGCCTTTCTCCGCCAGCACCAGGGTCTTCTCAGTCTCAAGGACACTACAAGATCAAAGGTAGTTGAAATTATTTGAGTGAACAATCATTAGAGTGTGGTATATTGTGTGTACGGTGTAACTGTATGTGGACCTGTTGAGTCTCTCCAGGACAGAGTCGTCAGCCAGAGAAATCTCATCCATCAGAAAGACGCCGCCTTCTTTCAGCGCAAGGACAAGGGGCCCATCATGCCACTCAAACAGGCGGCCGTTCTCTTCTTCGGTCTGCACACACAAAAAACCACATGGCACATAATGTTAATGATTCCATTGGCCCCTGTTTAATACAGTGCAGACAATTGATACACAACAGAAACATAACAGTGTGTGGGACTACAGGTATGTCTATGGGGGAAAGCTCCACAGATACCATGGTGATACAACAGTTACCATGGAAACACAGCCTAATACAGTCGGACAATTCCAGGAAAAAATACAAAATGGATTTAAACAACACCTTTTCAGGAACTGTGATAAATGCAAGTGTGATATGGTATGGTGGTATGTCAGTACCTCATTGGAGCGTCGTACAGGCCGCAGTCCTCCCAGGAAGTCTGAAGTCTCCATGTGCATATGGCAGTTTACAGCAAAGAATTTCAAATCAGACAAAGCGGCAAAGAGCTGGCAGATAGTAGTCTTTCCACACCTGGAGGAAAATACATTTATTAAAATGTTCAGGTTCAATTAAAAAAGAAAAAAGGGTTTCCATTTAAAAGTTGATTTGAAATGACATTTTACCCAGTGTCTCCAACTAACAGCACAGACTCTCCAAAGTGAAGCGCTCGCCCCACTAACACTGCTAGTCTCCTCATGCTTTGTGTCCACACAACATGGCGAAACTCCTCTGGAACTTCTCCTATGCAATCTACTAATTCACCTAAACAAGGTCAAAGATCAAATCCAACCGATCAGTTCTGAATTCTGTACACCAAGTGCAGAAGGGACAAAAACCACTTACTAAACTGAGAGGTGAGCTGTTCGTGAGAATACAGACTCTCTGGCTGAATGCGCCGTTTAAAGTGCCTCTCCAGGATGGACCGGATAGTGGTCTCCTCTTCAGGCTTCCGTACACGTCCTGCGAGTAGCATGTACCCTGCGGAGAACAAACAATCATACAGTATATGTCTAACTCTTTGTCAAATGATAAGAAACCACAGTGACACATGTTCAGATCAACTTTAAGATATTGGCATCAAACAAGTGCTTTTGGATTATGTACATCAAGTACAGCATTGATACTTAGGGGTCGGGACACACACCATGGCTGCATTTCATAAAAGCATACCACAGTAGTTGCTTCGATAAAGTATTTTAAGATAATTACTCTTTTATAACCTTTGTAACTATAATGCAAACATTTCCTTATTTTGCAAAGTAGAAAAAGGATGTTTGAGTGAAATAGGGAGCGTCGCTGACAGAAAAAAGTTAGGACAGAAAAAAGTGAAAAAACCTCCCAAAGTCAAATTCCAACCTTGTTATTTCTTGTAAAACTAGGCATGAACTTTGTACCATTATCAGCCAGCTGCTGGAGCCAGTCCTGAGAGGCTTGGCTCTGCTCCTCCAGTCTGTAGCGGTCAGCCCAGCGGAACAGGTCTCTCAGTGTGATGAAGCCATGTTTCCCCGCAAACACAGAGGAGCCCCTGCGGGAAGACTGAGATGACACCAAATTAACGCCATGTTGGCTTCAAGTTAAAGGACAAATATTATGCATTATTTGTATTGTTATTGACCTTTAAACAAGCTCTTGAAAACCTTTACTTTGACATCTCAATTAAAAAAACAACAACAACAAAGCACTGTGGCTTTTCCCATGCCAGGAACTTACATAGGAGAGAGAAACAAAGGCCAACTTTCCTCCAACATGCTAATGTTGCAGTTGTAATGATTGTGAGTTGACGACAGAAATACTCAGAACTTCTGAGTAATTTATGGACAGATGTCATAACACGTTTCGAGATCAGCCACCACACATCTGGGAAATTCAGAATGGAGTATTTTTGATGCTCAGAGGGGAGAAAACGTTCTAAACAGAGGCTTGTTTAATAAAACTTTTTTATTTTCTAAGCTAGACTCAAATGGCCAAGGGTGACTTATTTTCTGATCATTTGGGTTTCATAAAACACTCACTCGAAGGGCCGTATTTTGCCCCCAGTCTTGGCGTTAACTTGGGTGTTGCAGAGCTAATTTCCTGACATATTCCGATGGCGCAATTGGTGTCAACACAGGGCGTGGAATTCTGAACAAGAGATGTGATTATACCAAAATATGAGGCAGAGTGAAGACAATTGAGGCTGTGAATGGCCAGAATCGTAACTAATAAACTTCAAAACTAGTGCACTGGAGTCATGTTACTATCCCATAGACAGATAATCATAATAAAACCCTCATGTGCATAAATAATGCAAATTAACACCAAGGTCGTGAAGGTAAAATGGATAATGGTGACGAAGAAACAAAAGCAAGAAAAACTAAACAATTTACAAAACAAATTAAAACTTTTGGAAGCTAAACATACAGAAAACAGGAACCCTCCTGCTACAGGAAATTCAAAAGATAAGAGTCAAAATGAATGACCTGGCCTCACAAAAGCAAAAAAATAAAAGCACCTCAACAAAGATGTTACGAAAGTGGTTCAAAACACAAACAGCGCATCACTACTGAGTACTACATGTGTAAATATCTCATGTTACAACATGGGCACCCGTCTTATTGGCGGTACAATTTTTTTTTTTTCCTTTGTAAATTTTGTTGGCGCAGCTTTTAGTCAGGCGCGCTCTATAGCACTCGCACTCTCTCACTCTCTCGCACGCACTCGCTCTCACTCTCTCGCACGCCCACTTCGCCTCATCCATTCTCTCTCCGCGCACTTCTTCCGCGCACTCGCTCTCCACTCTCTACGCTACGCTCACTCGCATCTCACTCTCTCGCACGCAACTCGCTCTCACTCTCTCGCACCGCACCTCGCTCTCACTCTCTCGCACGCACGCCTCACTCTCTCGCACTCCACACGTCACTCTCTCGCCACTCACTCACTCTCCTCGCACTCCACTCCACTCTCTCGCACTCACTCACTCTCTCGCCACTCACTCACTCTCTCGCACTCACTCACTCATCTCGCACTCACTCACACATTCTCGCACTCACTCACACATTCTCCACTCCACTCACACATCTCGCACTCACTCACACACTCTCCTCTCACACACTCTCTCTCTCACACACTCTCTCTCTCACACACTCTCTTCTTCACACACTCTCTCTCTCTCACACACACTCTCTCTCACACACTCTCTCTCTCATCTCACACACTCTCTCTCTCTCTCACACACTCTCTCTCTCTCTCTCCACCACTCTCTCTCTCTCTCACACACTCTCTCTCTCTCTCACACACTCTCTCTCTCCCTCTCACACACTCTCTCTCTCTACTCACCACACTCTCTCTCTCACACACTCTCTCTCTCTCACACACTCTCTCTCTCACACACTCTCTCTCTCACACACTCTCTCTCTCACACACTCTCTCTCTCTCACACACTCCTCTCTCAGTACTAAGGCAATGTGGTCAAAAAGTCTTGCCTAAGGACACAAGGACATTTCTTCTAGCTCCCCACTGTGGTAACAGGTACAAACATAATTTAACAGAGGCCGAAGTATTACCTGCAGGTCGAGCATGACTTTGACCAGCTTGCAGCAGTAGGATGGAGGCAGACTGCAGCGCTGGTGGAGGATAGTCTCCAGCTCTGCACTGGGCAGTTCATCAAAGTGTAGCTCAACAAAGCGGTTTCTGAAAGCCCTGGACAAGACCTGGGTTTAAAATCAGAGCACATGGTTTTCTATTACTCCCTGTGTTCCCCAACATGCATTTTTTTTTAATCAAAGTAAATTCCTCAGACAATTAACATGGCGAACTTATTCTTACACTCTTAACTCAGCTTTAGTACAGAGCAGTGATCTTTATATATCAATTCAGAGGCCGACATATATTAAGGAAATTATAGATGGTCCTTTAATTTTCTATTTCTCATGGAATGGCAGTGAATAGTAGACTACAGTGTGGCAGATATTACCTTCCTCCCACCATACACTCCAGGTGGGTTCTGAGTGGCAAACAGCATGAATCTGGGGTGGGCCTTGACGACTTCTTGGGTCTCTGCCACAAACAGTTCCCTGTTGTCATCCAGGAGTCTGTTCAGAGCTTCTAGCACATCTGTGGGGGCCAGATTCAGCTCATCAAGGATGACCCAGTATCCTTTCCTCATGGCGTCAATTAGCACACCTGCACAGAAGTTAAGACGGGGCATTTGTAACGTGGCAAGATATGTTTAGAAAACTATTTAAAGGAATAGAACTTTCTCAAATCTGCATTTAAAGCTTCATCTGAGCTAATCATGTAAATATGACAAATGATGGTTACTAATGTATTTTAATCTAACATCCATTACCTAAAGATATAAATACAGAATGAACCAGCTATCAAGGACTGGGCTCAAATAACAATGGACATTTTTTTAAATGGAAAAAGTAACCTTCTTTGTACATTTTAAACTGAACATAAAACATTCAAATGAACATCTGTAATGCTTCTGACACTCCCATAGTTCGCACCTTTTGAACATACAGTATCTGTGGTAAAACATGTTGCTCTTTATTCCTAATTGACAATGACGCAGTTTCTTACCTTGGCTTGAAAAGCATTAACTCAGAAATAGGAATGTCAACATTAACCGTTTTTTCAATTACCATGAATATCTATGGCTACGATAGGTTATTCGTGGGGTTTTGGGTACAAAGGAAAGTGACTTTCTCAAAGTCTCAAGCCCCGCCCCCGAGTGTTACCATGGAGCTCATCCCACTAATAACTGATATAAAATGCTTAAAAGGGCTAAAATGAGTTACAAGTTGAAACATAAAAGTACAGTATCAATGTTTCCTTTTTTTCCCCCAATAATTGTGATTAATCGTAATTTCCCCCACACACATTTACATAGATAAAGACGTCTTGTTTGGTCCGGAAAAAGTAACCTATAGTTACTAGGGCTGGTAACTATAATCTAATTCCTAAATGTTTAATTATAATACATTAGATGACTGTGTTACTAGAAATGTAATCTGATTACAGTAAGGCGTTACTAAGTAACCTAGATACTGTCCAACACAGGACTGATGTTTTCAACAGAAACTTAGATATTTGAATTGTTTATGCACTACATACCCTCTTTGAAGACTAGCTTGCCCCTGTGGTCGGAGGAGTAACAGCCGATGTACTCCTGGATGTCCGTGTGCTCGTGGTTGTTGATCCTCACACACCTATTTCCTGTGGCTGTAGCAAGCCAGCGGATCAGACTGGTCTTTCCCACAGATGTCTCTCCCTGGATCAGCACCGGGTGAGTCCTGACAAGAATCAGTAAATATGTTTAAGCTACACTAGATGCACATGTTGATAAACGCACAGAGATACAACGTTCTTACCCTGCAGACACTACTCGGGCCAGGTCTCGCAGGTTGAGTTTGACCGAGGCAGTGAGAATATAGCTGGGGTCCTGTGTGGGCTCCATGTCCCCCTGAGACACCCAGTACCCCTCCACTGCCACACAGCAGCGATCCGAAGGACAAGGGATGGGCTGTGGTGACAGTGTGAAAAGCCTTTTTAGAATTTAAGGAAATAATATTTTTGGCAATAGAGGATGAGCCATAAGCTGGCCCTTCCCCAGCCCAGAAGTGACACAGACTTGAGCCACTTTTGCCACTATCTCGAGCACCTTCATAGTTGTAATGAATTTCAAATGTTGTCGTCTTCAGTGTTGTGGTAAATGTAGCACGGACTCAAAGACCAGATTTCCTTATTGGACAATTACATTTATTCGATTCTATTCCCCTATTCTAGTCTAGCTATATTTTAGAATAAAAGAGCAATTTGGTACCTGTTTGAGACACTTGGTGTTACCCATCAGAATGTGCTGACAAACCAGTTTTTGCACCACAGGGTGAGAACTTCTGTCCAGTTGGGTCAAGAAGCTCAGGCAGAATCCCTGTGGTCAGAGAGACATGTGTAAATCCACCAAGAGGTCTGCATGTGAAAAGGTAGTGAATGTTCGGCGTTGTACCTCATAAAGGGAACGATGGAGGCTGTAGCAGGGGTTAGCCCGCACATATCTGAGAGCTCTGCACAGAGTCCGCAGGCTGTAGTGAGGTCTGTGGCCTGTGCCGTCCACAAGATGAGCACTGGCCTCCTTCCTCACAGCCAGGTAAAAACTGCATTAAAGAAAAAATAGGCATGTCAAGTACTGTAGAAGACATGACAGTATAATGTGAACTGGGGAGAGACCGAGAAGGACAAGCGGTAAATGGTCGGAGCTGGATTTTAAATATTGACGCTGCTCACATGGAGCGCACACGTGCTATCCACTCGGCCACCAAGCTGCTCTTATGCAGGCTATATTTATTCAGTGAGGAAGTGCTCAAAAACACAACAGCAGCACTACCTTATAATGCCACTGATGACATTTCTGTTTGGGTTGAGACATCTGAGGTAGTCAGACACTAAAATGCGGAGGTCAGCCTCGTTCTCCAGCTCATTTACGAAGAGCTCAGTGAATCTGCACAAACGTCATTTACAGTTAGATTTTTGGACATTTTACCAAACAAACAAAATCCACATAAATTCCATTCACCTGTTTCTGAGGCCAAGAGGCAGGTTTCTTTTGCCGACATCCGTAGCAGGATTCATGCAGGCAAACAAGCGGAAGTCTGGATGGCGAACCAAGGGCTCTGTAATTGACAAATATAGGTAAATATATTAAAAACCAATGCCATGTAAAACAAAACAACCCTTAATAAAATCTTAGTCCTGCTGTGATAGCCCTCACCTGCATCCCCACGGTCCAGCAGCACCAGTGATCCAGTTCTGCTCTCCAACAGTCCGCTCAGGCACTCCAGAGTCTCGGCCGCCGCAAGGTTGATCTCATCCAGAAGAATCCAGTGGCCCATCCTTACAGCCTGGGCCAACGTTCCCTATAGACAAACAGGAAAAGCTCGCAATTCAGATTTTCTCCCAGCAAGCACTTCTCTTTATTTATTTAAAGCAGAAACATTTTGTTCCGAATTGTGTGAACACTGTACATTAATTGTACCGGAAAGATTACTCAAATCTTCAAATTTGTCCAGTATTCTTTTCATTGTTTACCTCGACAAATGCAAAGACCATGGCCGTCTCACAAGCCTGAATCTGCTCCTGAATGTGTTGGAGCTTGGTGGACATGGCTTCCCACTGCTGGCGCACATCTGAAACTAAACAGACAATCATTACAGATAACAAAGCCACCTCCAGATCATTTTGTTTCAAATCCTTACCATTTGTTTTGTCCTTCAGTTCTTCTGTGAGCGCAGACTTGCAGACATGCTCCATGAGGCGGAGGAGGTCCTGCCATCGCTTCTCCCTGTAGCACGTCTGCATATGGCCCAAGAACGTCAGGTTCTGCTTCCTGGAGTAGGTCTGAGAGAAGAGTTCCTCAAACACCTCACGCAAAGGTAGCAGGATCTGCCTATGATCCACAGGCTTATACCTGGGCGAAAAAAAACCCACAATATTGATATTTCTGAGAAGTGTAGTAATGGGAAAGGCACCAGTTAGGACTGCATGATTTGGGAAACATATCTGATAGCAATTTTTCTGACCAGTCTAGCAATTGTGATTCAATTTGCGATTCTTTTTTAAAATAATACGATTCTGTTCCTATTTTAATCGCATCATAAGAATTGAAAGAAAGACTGAAATAGACTTTTGAACAGACAACCTATACCCTTGCAGTTTGCCAATTGCGTCCATTCAAATGCATTTTTGATTGAATTTCTAAATACCGTATTTTCCGGACCTTTTAGCCGCTCCCCTATATAAGCCGCAATTTGCTCTATTTTTTCAAAAAACGATAATAAACAATAATAGGCGCATCCTTTTGTATAGGCGCAGAACTCTTTCCTTGACTTTTGGGCATCGCATGAGCTCGTCCCGCTGTCCCCCCCTGCCAGCGTGCTCTTCCCTCCAGGCGTCTCACCGTACATTCATTGATGTTTAAGCTGCGTGGCAGCCGCGCGGTTCGCCTAGCAGATCGATGGCCTTCCAGCTTAAAACTTGCTTCATATACGAACTTCTTCGTTTGGGTTCCATAATGATCGCGGCAAGAATTTGAAAATAATTTATAAGTTCGGTATTTTGTCGTCCGTGTTCTATTTGCTGCTGATAAAAAAGCACATCTTGGCCTTTCTTTGCTTAACTTTCTGTAGTTTTGATTCCAATTCCGGTTAGTTTCGCACCCTAGCGGTGAAAGAAAAACACCCACAGAAAAAGCCGCAGCCTCTAAATAAGCCGCATGGCTCAAAACATTGACAAAAGTAGGCGGCTTTTTAATTGCCGCAAAATACGGTAATTGTCAGCCTGGCACCACTCCTCATTTTCAAAACCTGTCTTTTCATGAAAATATGCATAATCAAGAGAGCATTGCTCACCCTCCGAGCAGGTCTGCAGTATCACTCTGCTGGTTCATGTTTATGACTCGCAGCCTGTGGCCTATTCAGTAAAAACAGTAAGATGTTGAATAACAATATGTTACTTTGAGAGCATGTTGTAAAATATCAAGAATCCTCTTCTGTTGGTGGTCTGACCTGTGAGTTGGGCCAGATGCTGAACTGTGGATGTTTTCCCGGTGCCCGTCTCTCCCACCAATAAAACAGGCTCTACTTTGGCCACACACACTGCTAACTGCTCCAGGAGAACCGCCGAGGGCCGCGTGGCTGCAAAAGTCTGCTGATTACTGGAAAAGAAAGTCAATATGACTTCAGCAATAATAGACATGTGATGATAACTGTTATCACCAAAAGGTTATTTTCATTTTTTAAGGTATTGTTAAAAATGCAAGACCAGGGAATATGTAAATGAAGGAGAAAAGATTTCAATGCCAATGTCAAAGTGTAAGCATTGAATTAATCATGCCTACAAATCTAATACGTTGGACTTAACTTGAGGCCCTTTCAAAGTAATAATGCCATCCTTCGGTTTCATGTGATGGAGTTGTGATAGTCACACTTGTTGTCATGGTTACATTTAACAGTTGTCCCAGGATAGAGTCACGTTTGTCCTCTAGTGTGTCCCTGTCTATAGTCCTATTGGTTTTGGAAACATTCGATATGAATATTTGGGGTATGTTGTAGTGAATACCATTAGATAAGCTTACTTTCCATAATGTGTCATTAAAAATCAATTCTCAGGATCACAGTGGAGTGATTTTCCACAGGGGAGTGTAGGCCAAATATGCATTAGCCAGCCAACGCGGCTGGCTAATGCATATTTGGTGTAAAGTAAGGTCAAAAGGAGGTGTTGCAGCCGGATGGCCCACTTACACATTCAGCTGAACAACTTCAGTCGGCTTTCGAGCCAGAGCCACTCTGCCCACTGTGGTCTCCAGCTCACTCAGAGACAGGGCAGGCTGGTACATCTCACAGAAGTGTTGGGCCTGGAGCAAAAACAACAAATATAATATATGCTTTTTGTTGTTCACATAGAAGGGTGTGGGTTTAAAGGTGACTATTACGCGTTACCTTTTCTTTGGAAATGTTTAGTTTACTGCCAATAATCTCAGCCATCTGCAGGCGACTCTCAGAACAAGACAACATAGATGTGAAGCAGTCAAGAGCCTGGAGAAGTTAAACAGCTGTTAACAGTGACAGGGAATATTTTGAAATTCACAAGTCCAAAACTCCTATCCACAAACCTCTTGAAAGACATTTTGAGCTGTAGCTGCAGATGTGCTGTTGAAGTTGACACTGATGCGTTCACACCATTTCAATAAGTCTCTGTAAAAAAAAAAAATCAAAAAGTTTGCAGAATACAAATTCTATTAAAGTAATTTCAAATCTGACTAAATTAATTGCAGATTCGCATTTAAATCACAATTGAACACATAATTTTTATATTGATTATAATGCACCAAAAAGAAATAGGTAACTCAAGAGATAATCATAACTCTTGATTTTGTTGGTCTTTGATGAGGTGTACACATATGGTGTCGAAATAAACTATTAGGAGTGTAACGATGCGTTGCAATTCTTAAACGTCACGATACGCATTGTACAAGTGTCTCGATCCATCTCAATGCGAAATTGACAGATACACACTGGAAAACAACACTAAAACAACGCTGAAAAACAACACTAAAACAACATTAAAACTGCACCACAGCCTCATCCTGGCAGCCTGATGAGCGAGCTGTGCATCTGCGCTGCATCTCCGACATACTAATGTCATCCGGACAAATACGAGCATCAAATTACCCTCTCCTCTCAAACATGCTTGTGCCCGACAACGTGCACGACACGCAGAGTCGGAAATGATTCTCCACGCTTCAAACTTCCTCCGAGTTTGTGAGAGAAGCAATAAGTGAGCGAGAGGCAGGGCAGAGCACTGCACACACAGGATAGAGAACTTCACCATGACAGAGCATGTTCACGGACAAAGCAGACAGTGGTCAACAGCGTGTAACTGTCTCCAAGTAAATCTGACTAATATTAGACCCAATATTAAATCAAAACAAATGGCATAAACTAAATTAGGCTACAGTTGTGCTATTTACAATCATTTACAATAACAATAATAAAAAAACATTATTCATTATTTTGCGATATAGTGACAGAATCGTGATGAATCAAATCATGATTCGTTACATCACCCTATAAACTATAGTTCATTTAACCGGCGCTGCTCTGACTGTCAGTCATAAACTACAGTCCCAGGGGATCTTTCACAGTGGAGGCCAGCCAAAATGATGGACTAGCTTCTGTTTTATAATTGACTGACTCAGAGAACTTGTTGATAAGCAAAGGAGATTGTACAACATAGACTAACTACTTGGGAAAGTTTTACAATCTGCTTTGAAATTGACTTCAGTAAAACAGTGAGCAGGTGGACATCCTGGAACTACCACAGAAACTATTGAGGCCATGCTTGAAGTGGCACCTGTGTTTCCAAAAGGAGGAAATAGAGGGGTCAAGAATGCTCATGCAGCAGGCACCGTGTTGCACACACACACGCAGGAGGAAAGAGAGGAAAAAGGTCACATGAATCAATGTGTAATTCAACACAAACAGAAAAAATAATTGCAATGCATTATCCCGCTACTTTTCCCATCCCTAATAATTAACAGTAGTTAGGTTTGAAGATGACAGGAATGAATGCTGTTGATGTGCTACATTAGTGTTAATTTACAGAATAACTAACCAGTGCGACAGATCATTCATTACACCAATGATTTAGTTAAGTCTTATTAACTAAAAAGAGCACTGGCCGTCCTGGCAGAGCCAGCAGCTGAACCCAGAGTGTAGTGCATTTCAAAACAGACCACTGCCTAGAGATGACCTGTAAAAGGGCAGAGTGGGGCACTGCGTTTAATCTATAATGGACTGGACAAGGCAGCAGCTTGTGGAAAACACAAACATTCCAGTTTGAAGAGTCAGACAATGGTGAGGAGGACTCAAAGTACAAATGAAGAAAGCAGAGAGTATTGAAATGTATGTGTGGTGCAATATTTTATGAAATATTAAGATATTGCAGTTGGCTAATATAACACAGAGCATCTCAAAGTGTGTGGTGCGCCTGTTTGGGGAGGCGCAGAGCCGTGCTGGGGGGGGGGGGCGCGAGACGTTTATTACATATTTTGCATGATGGACGTGTTTTCAGCATTAGACAGCCAGCAGTGAGAGAGTTCGTCTCTCTGTGCCCTTGGTCCCACAACAGCCGTTTGCCCCGGGTTTAGGACGAGCCAAGGCTTTGACCACTGTCTGTACTTTGTGTTCTGTCCCCCTGCGCTTGTCTCCTTCCTTTCAGAGTCTAACTCCTCAAACTGACCGCTTGTTGGCGTTATAAAGCCTGTCCTTATGGCATTTTTGAAACATCAGTCAGCCATTTGTACAAAGAACCTACAATAAAGAGTGGCACAAAAGCCCACCTGAGAGACAGCGCCCGCCCCTCTAAAAGGCTTGTTCGCTCCTCCTCAGGTCCAGGGGAAGACTTGGTCTGGAAGGGGTCTGGCTCAGAGTGTTTATCCCCAGTCAGCTGACAGTAAATGTCCAAAAGCCGGTCTGATACCACCAACAGTTGTGGGTATCTAGTGATGAGCACCTGTACAAAAGGTCAAAACAGGCAAAGTTGAGTGGCTCAGCTGTTGTTATTTGTTTATCCAGCAGTTGTTAGTTTTGAGTTTGCGTTAACCACAGCTGCAAGATGAAAAGACTGACCTTCTTGAGCTCCCCTCGCATCATGTTTTTCATTTGGAGCTTTGTCCAGTATTTATCCAACAGTGTAGCATGAGAATTGTGAGGTTTGTGCCAGCTCCCACTGCTGTAATACATTCTGCGATATACAAAAAGTTACCAACAGTTACTAATATATAGCTAAACTGGAATAAAGCGGGGGAAATAACAATGGGTCTCCAAATCAGCTATGAATCCATGTCTGATATTGAGGTTATGCAGATGCAGTGCATTTTTGAATTTTGCTTTTCCTGCGATTTTGCTTAGAAATAATGGAGGGGTCTGACATTTTCACCGTAGGTGCATTTCCACTATGAGAGACATAATCTTTGTTTTTAAACCCAGACATTGTATGATTTTTAAATAATTTATTTGTACGTTCAGTCATTCATTAATTTTCTACCGCTTGTTCCCGTGGGTGACTATCCCAGTGCCTTTGGGCCTTAGGCGGGGTACACCCTGGACAATGGCCAACTTGTCGCAGGGTTAACACAGAGACATAGACACACTCTCATTAGGGCCAATTTACAGTTGCCAATTTACCTAACACATGGACGGTGGGAGGAAGCCGGAGAACCGGGAGAGAACCCACGGTAACACCAGGGAGGACCTACAGACTCCACCTAGAGAAATCATGTGATGTAATGTTCGCCCAGGAATCGAACCCATGATTTCCTTCTTGGGAGGCGAGAGCGCTCTCCGCTCTGCCACCGTGCAGATGCAAATATGTATTTAAACAGTTGAGAAAATAAACATTACGTTTTGTTTTTTTTAAGATTCTGTCTCTCACAGTGGAAATCCAACTATGCCCCGCCATAATTTCTAAGTGGGAGAACTTGCAAATTACGTGTTTAAATACTTCACTGTAACATCAGAGTATTCTGAATTTCAGCAAGAACGCATCAGAGTAAATGGTGAGAAATTACATTTTCTCCTGTAAGAGCACAAAACACAATTTAGATGTGAAAGAGCTGCTAGAATCTAATAATAAATGTAATAGTCATATTACTAAAAAATTAAAGCAAACCGGAACACTGAAGCTACGCTCACATTTATCACTGATATAGACTTTGTGATCAAACATTGGTTGAACTTATTACCTTTCTCTCCTTAAATTAGATGTATTTGAGTGTCTTAACTCTCCAACTGTCGTTAACAAACAAGCTAGCAGCTCTGTACAATCGCAGCAACGGAGAAACTTCTTTCATTTTATATTTTGCCTTGCAAAGTTAATCTGAGCGAAAAGAAGCTTTGCGGACAAAAATTAGGCTGAAAAAAGCATCTGCACTAATTTATCAGTGGCGCTGACAATAATCCTGCCATTGATAAACCACTGCTGCACATGAACATTTAATTTCAAAGTCAAGTCATGAATCTTGTACCTTCTAGTTGCAAAAAATTGAAATCCAGTTGCAACCTCGATACAATCCTCACGCCCCGGGATCATCAACTTTTTATTCTCCATCAGAGGAAGCAAAACCGAGATCTATATAGCAAAAGGAGACATGTGTAATATTACAGTCTTCCTAAAACACCTTTTATGATGAATAACACGTACCACATCCAGAGGAGCGTGGTCGATGTCCTCCAGAAGGATCCACTGGCCTTTGGCGACGGCTTGTGTTAAAGTTCCTGGCTGCCATACAAACTTTCCTGGAACATCTGTGCAGCGGTACAAGCCTAGCAGCATCTGAGGCACAAAACAACTGGATCAGGATATGAGGCTATGGCAGGTCAGAGCTAAAAGAACTTCAACAATTAAGATATAAATTGAAAAACTTGTTATTTTGTTGCTACACTGTAATTAAGTTTATGTTCAGCATTGGAGTATCGCACTACAAAAGTAATGAGTTAGTAATGTATTGCAGTAACGCAGTAATGTAATGCATTACTGATCTCCAGGTGGGAGAAGCCCCCGAGTTGGGCTCGTCCCGTCTGAGCGCCGCGTGACTCGTCATTCAAACCCAAACCAGAGCGTCTGCTCCTTTGCTCCTTACTATGCTCTTTAAGTGCGCACTTCCTATCTCACATCGTCCTGCGAACAATTCCTCACTTTGCTGTCGGTCTGATCTCCTAGTTGGACCTTCATGATCTCTGTGGCTTTGCTGTGTCCAGTGACAGCAGCCAGGAACTCCACCAGAGAGGTTTTTCCACACCCAATGGGCCCCTCCAACAACACTGGTCTCTGTGAAGCTACGGCTAACGCAAGCCTTCTCAGGTTCTGACAGGTTGAGTCCACCATCACCAGCTCTTTTTGGTTCGTCTGTTTGAACAAATAATATTTAGAATTGCAATAGATGAAGAAAATAAATATCTGAATGCATTTTCCTGTACCGGCGCTTGTTGGATCAGTTGTTGAGTGATTGTGGGCAGGATCACTCCACATACAGCCACCACGCTGGAGCAGAGATCCTCAGAGACCACTTGACCTCTGGTGAAGCGATTGGTCTTGTCTTTGTGCCACTTTGCACAACTTTGATTGGCCAGGACCAAAGACTTCTCCGTCTGAAGCTCCTGACTTTCCTCAAGGCTTCTAATGGGAGTTAAGTATTATAATTAGGACAATACCTTAGCATATGAGAATAGTCATGAACATGGTAGATCATTCTGAACACCCCATTAGAGTAAAACCTTACTTCATTTTTATGTGCAGGATTTCTTCACTGGTCAACACCTTTCTGAGGAAAATTACCTTCTGATTATCTGTCATGAGAGAGACCATTGCTAAGCAGTGTGCTGTGTACCTGAAACAAAAAGGATACATTATTTGAAAGACTTGACAGCAACTCTCAGAGGAGAAGTGAGGCTGGATTCAGCTCAAGGGTTACATCTTTGTATGATACAGCGAGAATGACAATCTGAAGATTTGCCCAACTCACTGACAGCTCATTAAAAAGCATTATAAATGCCGATGCACTTTGCATAAATGAGAATATATCAAATGTTTTGTCCAGTCTGGAGTTATACATACCCTCGCACCATGAGGTCACTGGTGAGTAGTTGGGATACACAGGGACTCCAGTCCCACAGAGATCTGTAATTTGCACAGTCACTCTGAAGGAAACGAAGAGTAGCTCCCATTAGGTCACGGAGCTTCATCCGCCGGGGCCCATACTGTACCGCTCCTGCCTCTTCACTGGAAAAGAACAGCCTCTGGAACACTGGAGGGGCGCTTTTGAAGTACCTGGCAGCAAAGCTTGAGAGACATATTTTTGAGTAAATATTGTGTAAGTGGATGAAAAGTATGTGTTCAATACTCAAAGTTAGATTTGATCGGCTAATTTGCACTAAACCCAGCCCATCCACAGTCACCAACTAAAGTTACCTACTAAACTACTGCCACTTAATGATTTTTACGTATACATTGTTTATTTTGTTTGAGAGGACTTACGCTGGTGCATCAGGACAGATGTTGAGGACTTTGCTGAGAGCCACACACAGACGTTCATGAAGGTCATGGTTTAACATCTGACTAGCTTTGACTCTCTGCACATTTCTTTCCAACAAGTCCAAAATAAGGGGCCTCAAGTGTCGCGTTATCAACAAAGTGTAGTCCTTTTCCAACAGCAGCAGACCCAAACAGTCCAGAATACACTGTCGGTCCTGCTGACTCCATATCTGAGGCACAAAAACAAAACATCAGTGGTTTTAACACACGATTCATCCCATTAATCAAGCCCACTGCAGTTGTTCTACAGACTAGTTTACGATTAAGCATTCCACACAGTAACTGTTCACTCTTGACACATGGGTTTGGAATAAGATATGAATGTCATTAGCTGTCACAGAATATTTATAATACAAGAAACATGATGTTTGTTTTTAATAACTTACCTGCTTTGACAAATACTGACTAAGTTGGTTACGTCTTGAATCAACATGTTTGGAAATAGTTCCCAGTGATATTAGGCTGAGCTCTAAATTTTCCATTGCAACATGTGTCTAACCCAAGTCACAAAACACTTATATACTTAACACACGATCGAGTGACATTTCTCCATATAAGAGCCCAATGGTATTACTATCGGTTCTGTATTAACTCCTATAAACAGTCTATGATCACAACATGAGTGCTGGAAAGCAGCTTGGCCACATGTGAGAGAGAAACAACTACTTCCGGTGACGTCGCGTGATGATGACGTCCCCCATCGGCGACAACGGAGTTCAGCGACTGCTCCGTGCTACAACTTTCCTCCTTTCTAGCTGCAGGAATGTTGTATAGATCGCTTCATATTGTATGGAAGTCAGTCTAAACCACCCAAAAGTTGACGCGATCGTGCGTTTGTAGTTGCTTTTCGACGTTGCCCGTTTCCAACTCGGATCTGAGACAACGCGGAGTGAACAAGAATACATGCAGCTGCTGGACTGTGACAGACCGCGGGAAAATGTCCTTACTTCCTGTGCAATGAAGGCTTGGCGCGGCACAACGCTTGTAAACAACAGGCCGACTATTCAAGAGCAAGTAAGGCTGCAATGGAACTATTTTTCACAGCTGAACTATCAAATGTGTATTATAATATCATTTTTATAGTTAATGTGGCTCCTAAAAGACGTGATCGTTAGCTCTTGAATTGACACGACATACAAGTAAAACCGATACAGAGTATGCAAGGTGCAAACCTCTTTGTGTGGGAGAGAAACAGTGCTGCTACTATTAGTACAATGAATCGTTAGCAATATCGTCCATTTTCGTGTTGCACGATACTATTTGTCAATATTGTAACGGTAACAAACAAACAAACAAGTTATTGCTAACATAAATAGACTAAAGTTTCCCTCAAAATGTAAATGCAAGATTAACGAGAAAATGGTAGAGCCAGGGAATACTATATTATTGATGTTGATGACTACAATGCTTTTGAAGGAGGAAAATTTTAAATCAACTGGAATTTTTTTCTCAAACTGTTTTCCCCTCGTATTAGATCTGCTTTAGGTGACCAGCTCTGCAGAAATATGGATTCCAATGATGCTCCAGCTTGTAAGATTAAACACATTGTCAATATAAATGATCTGCCTGTTTATTGCTGCATGTAGCGCATTTTTCAGAGCATGTTTTTGTTTTTTTTACACAGTGTTTTTACCTGAGGGTAATGAAGATTCTGTAGATATATACGAAGGCCTGGATTTCAGTTCCAGCTGCAAAAATGGTACATTCTTACATTACAGTATAAACATACTAGGATTATACTTATGTTTTACCCTTTTCGTGTTTAGTAACGCCAGTAAAATCAGTGCCATCCGGGCTTAAGGAGGCCATGGATCTATTTGAAGAAATTGTCACAGAGGAACAACAGAGCAAAGATGCATCCTACACTGAGGTAAAATGGGAGTATATGTATTTAAAGTATTCATGATAATCTGATTATTTTACTTAACTACTTTTGGAATTTCTACAGTTAAAGTCAAGATTTCAGGCAGCTCAAAGCCAAATTACAGAGTTGCACAGACGACTTGAACAATTAGAATTGCAGGTTTGTCTTCTGATTATTTGGTTGGTAATTGTGCAGTTTTGCACATTTGAATGATGTTCAGTACTACTAATATGTAGTACTTCTACATATTTCAAAACTCTTTGGCAAGAGAATACATTTTTGTGTTACAGAATACTGGTTTGTCCAAAGAGAATTGTCGACTAAAGATGAACATCTCGATTCTTCTCCAAACTGCCCGGCAGGAGGTCACAAGGAAGGATGCAGAGATTCAGAGACTCAACCAACAGTAAGTTAATCATGCCTTTCCTTTGTAGCACTCGATCTGCCGCTACCCCTTCAAAAGTGGGGAAGTGATTCCCATCTTTTATATTCACCTTAGTTGAATGAATTACTTTTTTTTTTTTAATGGGTGCTGGGCAGTAAACGCTATAATGTGTTAACGCATCAAGGGCTTTGATTTTTTTCTTCTTCAGTTTAATTACCGGTAGTTTATTTGAGCAACTTGCAACATGTTTTGTTACATTATGCTGCATTAGTGTTGTATTAATGCTGAAGAGTAGGAAGAAGTATACAGTAATATACTCCTACCCTTGTTCTATTTTACGTAGTGACAGCATTACTGGTAATAGCTTTGAAACATTTAGCAGCCTTCCTGTAGGACATTACATTGTGACAGGACAGTTTAGTGTTATATACAGGCTACAGAATATACCAATTGACACTTGTTTCACAAAGTTAGTTTTAGTTTGACACTTGTTTCACAAAAGTTAGTTTCACAGTTGTACAGTTGTTTGAAGTGGTATATATTTGAACAGTTCTTTAGCACTTCTTACTTGTATAATGGCAGTTAATTATTTTGTAACACGTTAAGGCAGGCCACATGTATCAGTCAAAAAACCTAAATGAAGCCTGCGTAAATTCAGCCTGGAAGACCTAACTCGTCCACTGCTACAACAGGGCTGACACAGACTTTTTAAATCCCCCTCTCCAGGAAACAGGAATCATGGAGAAAGGGCCCACTAAAGACTTCAAAAAGGGAGTGAGGCTTTACATCAATAAATAGCGCACAGGGAATTGGCAATCAATCCATGCGTGGAGTTTCCTGCACATGTCATTATTTGGTCGCTGATACAATGAGGATCATATTCAAGTCAAAATAACACTACACTGGGTAAACTCTATTATTACATATTTAGGCCTAATATTTAAAATAAAAATCAATTTACGTACCAAAAAAGGCCTTTAATAAACAGTAATGTTTGTTTACCTTTTCGTGCAACATGCGATTTAATGAAAACTTTTAATCACTGCCCACCCCTAATTTTTATATTTCGGTTTGAGATGGCAACACACATAGAACACATAAGCACACTCACTTGCACACTTGTGCCAAACACACATCATTGGCTCCAAATCAGTTGGGTTATACAGTATATACACTTTGTTTGCAATTTCGAACCCTTGTTAATAAAAACAAAACCGTTACCATTACTAATCTTGTAATTACAGATCAAGAAAAGGTCACTACCTTCAGTCTCCGAAACCAGCAAGATCCTGGCTGCTCCAGTCAGAACCAGCGACTTGCTCCACCTCCATCTGTGGTCCCTCCAGCTTCATCTGCCTCACAGCCCTCACCACGACCCAGACTCTTGCCTTCAAAAGAAGCTGCAGCCCCTCCACCTCCACATTCTACTCCAACTGTTGCCTCGGAGCCTCTTCGACACACAGGTGTATCACAGATTCACCCACCTTTAGAAATTGCTGTACCCCCTCATAAAAAGACCCCAAGTCTGCCTGACATGCCACCCCTCCCACCGGCTCCGCTAAGGCCGCATCCCCCACCTCTACCAGTATCACCACTCAGAGAGGATGTCCCGTTTCCACTCAGAAGAGACACTGAAAAGCTCACAAAGCCCAGATTGAGCTCAGAGAAGTTTTCATGTGATATCGTAACAAGAGCCCCACGAAAGGACAGCCACACATCTGAGAAGCACAGTTATCAGACTAATAAACATAAAGAACGCAGACGTGATTTTGAGAGAAGAAACTGTTCATCAAATTTTGGTACTGACAGACATGAGAGAAGACATTCGCACAAAGACGAGACATCAAATTTAGGGGATTCCAAAAGTGGAGGGAAAAAATCAAAAGTTTTCACATCAGAATCTGCTGGAGGTAAAGGTTATGTTTCAAAACGAGGCCAAATCGGAAAAGAGAGAAGAGACCGGTCTAGGGACAGATGGAACAGAGGGTCAGACTCTAAAGAACATGTTCGCCAAAGAGACTCCTCTCGTATAGAACATAGACCCTCCAAAGAACAGCAAAGTAAAGAGGGTCGTCAAGACCGTAGGGAGGAGGATGATGGTAAAAGACATAGAAGAGATTCACATTCAAAAGAGCGGCACAGGTCAAAAGAGCACAGTAAGAAACACTCAAAACCCTCGGAAATATCTTCAAAAGTAAAGATTGTTGTTGAGCAGGTTGCAGAGAATAGCCCCAACAGAAAGCTGTGTTTTATGGAGACGTTGAATTTAACGCTGTCTCCAATAAAGAAGCCCAAAGTAGACTGTGAAGGTGATCAGAAAGAGCCCATAGCCACAGCTAAAACAGAGGAGGACAGTCTCTGTCTGCCCAGCATGGAGGATATGTGTGTTATTGATGAAGTAGAAAGCAGTGAACCAGAGGCCACCTCAAGGGACTGTGTAGAACAAAGCAATGGGGTTTCCAAATCAACACCACCACCAGACAAAAGGACAAGTGTTGAGAGTAAGAAAGAAACTGTCAATAATAGTAGTACTACTTCTGAAAATGACCTTTTAGAGAACAATTCTGTTCAGTCTGCTTCTGTTATTAAAGCTACAGAGATTCAAAAAGATTTGGCAAAATTTGTTAACGGCCCATTGACAGAGAAAAATGAAGAAGCTGTTATAGAATCAAATCTAACCGAAGTTGTTATGTCACCGACCCCAAATGACACCCCAGAATCGAATAATAGCTCAATTAACTCAAAGTCTCTAAATCATGTCATGGAAGATGATGTTTCCAAAATTGTGGAAGGCAAGTCTGAAGATCAGAATGTCTCTGCTGATATACCTCAAAGTACTCTTCTCGCATCTTCCTCCGGCGCTCAGAGTAAAGATGTTTCTAGTCCAGAGACAACCTCTAAAGAATTGGAGACTGTGTCCAGTTCAATAAGCCTGGAATCTCTGCCTCAAGAAGGTCTTAGTTTACCTGAGGCCATTAATTTACTAACACACAAAATAATGCAGACAACCGTAGCACACCTCCTCCAGAGTCTACTACTACTGACAACACTGGAGTCTCTAAAGTGAGCAGTACAACACAGGACACCTCAGCCTTGGACAGGTATACAGAAATCAGCCAAACGCCAAAAAAGACCATCAGTCCAGCAGAGTTCTTCAGCCCAACCAAGAGCACTGAAAAGTGCATCAAACCATCTAGCTCAGTGCCTCTGTTCCATGATGAAGAATCCATGATGCGAACACTCAGCAGCTTGAAAAGGATCCCTGATGTCATCAGCCCCCTTAGAAGCCCTGTCCGGATCTCCAAGAGGAACCATCACCATCTGCAAAAGCCAGGACATGTCAAGAGCCTGCACAAAGGTGAGAGGTGGTTGATTTGGAATTTTATACTTTGTTTAGGGTAACAGATTTAAAAGGAAAAACGGGCGGCAGGAGATTGCTATGAGCTTTGACTCATACCTGACGTAATGCATCTGTCCTGACCCTCTGTGAGCTTGCTGCTTTTTCTGGTAAATGTGCACGTTTCAAAGCTCATAAATGAGTGTGTGTTAACTCGAATAAACAAAGTTTCCCTAATTGTGGCCTTAATTTGCTGTTGTCGAATTTGGACTTAACTGAGATTGCACATAAAAATTAAGTTTGGTAGTGTTGTTTAGTTTAATAGAAAATGTGGTGTGTTATGGACACTTAAGTATGGATAAGATATTTTTACATTAAAGCAATTGTTCTTTGTAAAAGGTGTACACTTCGCTGAAATTAATTATAGTAAAAATCTAAAGCTCAAGCATGTGTTGTTCTGTGTGGTGTTTGCAGAGTTTTCCAGTGCGCCCTCTGATGCCACATCCAAGAAGGTGGATATCAACAAAGAAAACAAGCAGCCAGACTCCCCGGCTAAAACTGACCCAGTGGCTTTAGCCATGCCCTTGGACCCCGAATTGGAGGAAGGGGAAATCCTGAGTGAGAGTGACGAAGTTACATCTCCTTTTCCTCCGACAAAAAGATCCAAGTTAACACGACCAATCCGAACCAAGGCCAGCCCCAATTGTGTCCTGAAGCGCAAAACGGAGGAAAAGAGTGTTTCTGACAAGGAAGCCAGTGACTCATTGGACACAACACAAAGCCCAGGAAATAAGAGTCGTTTTAAAACTGTTTGTCCAGCTGCTTCAAAAGCTACCTTTGGCAGCATTGAAGAGGTCATGGACACATTCAAGTTGGTGCGCACTGAGATCCGCAAAAAGTACATGAAACTACACAAAACCTTCCCCAAGAAGAGCTTCTATGGGGTCATGGAAAATTTCCAAGAATCTTTCATAGAATTTGTGGATGGTGCAGATTTTGGTCAGATCTGCAAGCTAACCAAAGAGTTAAAGTCTAAGCTCAAGAAGATAATTGTGTCTGTTTTCAGTAAAGTGCTGAAAAATGGCATTGTGAAACGCATATTTGAGCAACAAGCTGTGGACCTGAAGCAGAAATTGTGGGACTTTGTAGATGTTCAGGTTGACTACTTGTTCAAGGATGTTAACACAGCACTAAAAAGTATGTGTACGGTTTCAAGGTCTCCAGTAGCGCTTATAAATTCGAAGGGCAGTGACAAACGACGTAAAGAGTTGCCCGTAAAAACAAAAGAACAACTCTCTCCAAGATTGAGTAAGAGCAAACAGTCTGCCATTGTGCCTTTCAGAACTGGCCTGGGAAGCAGAGGGAAGGGCATCCGCATCACACTCGATCAAAGTGATGACTCAGACAACCAGAGTGGACCAGAGCCAAGTAAACTGGTCAACATTGCCCCGACCACTCCGGAAAAAGGAAACTCCTCTCTGGTGGTGGCACACAATCCATCCGTGCTAGACAAAACAGACTTTGAGCTTCTCACTGAACAGCAAGCCACCAGTCTGACATTCAACCTTGTGCGCGACTCTCAAATGGGTGAGATCTTCAAGTGCCTTCTCCAGGGGTCCGACCTACTGGACAGTAGTGCGGCAGCAGGGGAGCAAAGCACATGGACGCTCAGCACGCCTAGAAAAGATGGAGAGAGAATTATAACCATCACCACACCCGGTAAATTCCATTCCCCATCTAAACTGTTGTCTCCAAACAAATTTGACAGCCCCTCCAGGCTAATCACCACATGGTCCAGTATTTCACCATGCAAGATCTCCTCTCAAAGCTCCAAAGTTCTGTTCAACCCAGCCTTGTTTGATGAAAGTTGTTTGCTGGAAGTACCCTCAGAAAACAAGATTATCCAAAGGCCTTATTCCATTCTGGCTGAAGATTTAGCTGTGTCACTTACCATCCCGTCGCCCTTGAAGTCTGACAGTCACCTCAGCTTCCTCCAGCCGCCTCCTTTGCTGTCCACTCCAGACAGTGTACTGAGTGCTCACATCAGCGAAGATGCTCTTTTGGATGAAGCGGACGCAACAGAGCATGACATCCACCTTTCACTGGACACAGATAATTCCAGCTGTGGTTCCAGTGCCAGTGTGGGTTCTCAAGGTGCACCTAAACAGTTCCTGTTCAAACCAGACCTGCCCATGCAAGCGCTGGTCATGGAGAGGTCAAATGATCATTTTATTCTTAAGATCAGGCAAGCTTCAAGTGCTAATACATCTCTAACAGCAAATGAGAGTCTAAGTCAAACGCTGACAGAGGAATTGGACTGTCAGGAAAGCAAATCCACTAATAATAATTTATCAATACAAAATCATACTGGTGAAAGCATCCATAATCTCGTAGAAGGCTATAAAGAGTTCCATGACGCCCAAATGTCAAATTTGGCAATGCAAGACATACCAATACACAATTTTTCAGACACAGAACAGACATTGGACATACCACAAACTTCTAATAACAATATTTCTCCACGGCCCACGGCCAAGTTGGTCCAGAAGGATAAAACTGGCACAGATGAGATCTTTCTGCCAGTGCAGACAGAGGACAGTTTGGAAATGCCTTTGTGCCCGACGTCCAGCTCACACACACGTCCAACTCTGAGAGAGAGGAGGTGGCTTCAGAGTCCGAGCGCAGTCTCACCATCGTCGTAGAACTGGAGTCAACTCCGGAGAAACAACAAGTCCGCAAATGCAGGGAAAGGAAGAGGAAGAAAAACCAGGGGAAATCCAAAGCAAAGAAGCGCAGGACTGACGAGGAAAACTGTGAAGCACCAGGAGAGGAGCCTCTTTCCCCCAACAGCCTGTCTGCAAAAAACCTCATCAGGCGGAAGGGGGAGGTGGTCATGGCCTGGACCAGGTGAGCTTTTCTTGTGATTTTTGGAATGAAACATGTCTAATGTTTGTCATTTGCAATTCATTTGTCTTGTAATTTTTTCAGAGAAGAGGATCGAATGATTCTCCTTGAGTTAAAGACCAAAGGAGCTTCACGAGAGACCTTTTCATTCCTGTCCGAAAAGTTGGACAAGCCCTCTGGACAGGTGGGCTTTAGCTGGATGGTGTATTTTTCAATTTTAGCGCCATATATTTATACATTTCAATGTAATAAATTAAGCTGATTTAGCTGTATTTTGGTGACCTGATGAACTTGAGGCAAAGCACATTGCCTTTCTCTCATTTTCTTCTATCCTCACTAGATCGCTCAACGGTTCCACCAGCTCATGAAGCTTTTTAAGAAGCAGGAGAAGTTGGACACATGAGAGTGCGGACTGTATAGTGCACACGGAAACTGTGACCTCCAGACCTGAAGAGGGCCTAACACCCGTTGAAGTTCGTTCTGTATGGCCTCTTTGACAAACTATGGTTCACGAGAACCTAAATTAAATCAGAAGTTTCTGAGTCTGGTGAAGACGAGCAACAGGCAGTGTACAATCTAATCACTGATGATTTTGTGTCAAATTCTTGGACCATAGATCTTTGTCAGTGTGCAACAATAGCATCACTGTGACCACATGAGTTCCACATTGGGTTTTCATAACATTTTAAATCAGTGACTGCAGTTGTTGGATTTGAAGCAGGCCAAACCTTTTTTTTTTTTTCCTTTTTTAATGTTTGAGGAGTGAATTGATCAATGTAAAGGTTGTCCCATCCTTTATAATTCCTCTTTTGTGTTGATTTGATTGAAAACATTTTGAAATGTATTATTATGAATAGTGTACATAATTCTTTACTAAAATAAAGTTTTATTTATTTATTCCACTGTTATTAATAATTCAAAGTAAAAGTAGCTTTAAAGTAGGAAAGTTTGGAAAAGATGCCTAATCTGGATCGTTACAGTTCCAGTACCAGGGACCCTCACCATTAACTCTGTTAAAAGTGTCAAGCATGTGACATACTCTTGGTGATGAGCATGACATCAATCTGCACAAGTGGGCCACAAAGTATGGAAATTGAGGCCAGTGCCTGAGGGTGACAATTGTAATGGAGCAACAACGAGAAGGGAAAGACCGTTGTGGCAGATTCATCTGAACCGGTGTTGGTTGTAGTTGGTACTGGTTGTTATAACAACTGTTGGTACGTCTCCTTTTAAATTAAAACCGGTGTATGGTATTTCATTTGTACAGGAACAGTGCACAACAACCAAGCCAATGAACACGGAACAAATGCTAATTTACACCTGTAGCCCCAATAAGTGCCGTTTTTTTATTGGTTTAAACTTGGCCTTGTCGATGGGGGCCATAAAAATGGAAGTTTATTTTGATGTGAAAAGCTGTGTATTGATGCTGGTGCTATTTCCAGCAGACAATCCGAGTAGAAGTGGGTGTGGGTGAACAGACCCTCCGGGTAACTCCAGGGTCATGTGATGCATTGATCGCTCCAAACTAGACCTATTTTGCCGCTACACCGACGTGAGGCCAGCTCCATGTACTCAGCTCATCTGTGCCCAAAGGACTGTCCCGGATGGCGCTGCACTTCACCTGTGTCCAACGTGTCCAGATGCCGTCACATGATGTGTAAGATCTTCTCAGAAGGACCATATCTTCTTACATTTTGAAGGTATGTCATCACCCTCACTATATTTTTGACAGTCTAGTTTCAGGGCCCAATGCCAGATCGCTCCCTTAGAATACAGTAGCTTCAGTATTTTTTCAGACACTTTTATTCCTTCAATTCTATTATAGCGAAAGCAGTTCATTTCCATCATGACTTTGATGGCTTCTTTCAATAGAGTCCACCTGAGGTTTGTGAAAAAGCTGGCTGTTGCAAAGTGTCTGAAGGATTTTTTTTTTCATCTCCAAAATACAAATAAAACAACTATAGTATAACCAGATAAAAATGAACTAATACATAAAAACACACTTATATGAACACACATTCAGAGCGTCCAAAAATATGTTCTCTAAAAACATTTACAAACCATAGCTCCAGACCTTTCAACACAGATTTAAACTGACGTATTGAAATCTGTTCTTTTAGTTTCCAGGCCTTCTGCAAGTTCTGTTGAGGGAGCAGAATATTGAAATGCCATTTTACCAGTCTCTGTGCGAGAATACTGTCCATCTGTGTTTGTTGACTATATGCACAAAGGTATGGAGGGAGCAGACACACATACCCGTGTAAATAAACGTGTACCAGTTGCTCTTCCTGCGAGTTTCCGGTGCTGACAACAGGCGTGTGCAGTTTGTGAGAAATCGCAGAGAGGAATTGTAAACTGAGTTTTTAATACTTGGTTGGCGCATTCATATCAATAAGGTAACTGTAATCCAAGATGGGCAAAAACGTTGCTGCAACAAGTTTCTGTTTTGCGCAGAGCTTGTTCCTAACGAGAGCTTTCAGTATTCATTTCTTACATCCTTTTTCAATACGTGCCTTAAAGGTAAGACTGTCATAAATTAAATACACACATAAACTACTCAAAGAAACACTAAACTTGATTTAATTTAAATGTTTTGCCAAGGGAAAGTATTGCAATTTCATTTTGCAGTGTGGGTCCCGTGGCGTTTGGGAACCCATGGTCTGTAGTACACCCTTATAAAATGGAAGAAATTAAAAAGTGTCTGAAAAGTTATTGAAGTCACTGTAGAGGATCCTGCCATAATCTATGTCAGCCAAGCAGACCCTCATATGTAGGGCATTATTTGAGCAACTTGCGTTGTGATGGGTTTTTGAAAGAGTTGTTGGGGCACATTTAACTGAATACAAACAGTTAAAGCTTTGTGAACCCAATGCAAAAGTTAATGGAGAGGCTGTGCTTTTTGTGGCACCAGTCCCCTTTTATTGCCTTTTCTGTCTGTCTGTCTGTCTGTCTGTCTGTCTCTTTTTTCTATGGACTCTGATGATGATGATGTTGATGAAGATGAAGCAGGTGTGTGATGGTAGATTAAGATTTTAATGCTGATTTTTCTCCAACAGTTGAAGATAATGTGACAAAAGATGGGGGACTGGAACTTACTAGGGAGCATTCTCGAAGAGGTCCACATTCACTCTACCATCGTGGGAAAGATCTGGCTCACTATTCTGTTCATCTTCCGGATGCTGGTGCTTGGTGTGGCAGCAGAGGATGTGTGGGACGACGAGCAGAGCGAGTTTGTGTGTAACACTGAACAGCCTGGCTGCAAGAACGTGTGTTACGACCAGGCCTTCCCAATCTCTCTTATCCGCTACTGGGTCCTGCAGATCATCTTTGTGTCGTCTCCCTCTCTTGTCTACATGGGACACGCTCTGTACCGGCTGCGGACACTGGAGAAAGAGAGGCACCGAAAGAAGGCCTTCCTGAAGGCTGAGTTGGAGGGGACGGACCCAGTCCAAGAGGAACACAAGAGAATTGAACGAGAGCTGCGTAAACTGGACGAGCAGAGGCGGGTGAGGAAGGCTCCTCTGAGGGGTTCCCTGCTTAGAACATATGTCTTCCATATCCTGACCCGCTCTGTGGTGGAGGTGGGCTTCATCATTGGCCAGTGTGTGCTCTACGGCGTGGGACTCTCCCCTCTGTACAAGTGTGAGCGAGCGCCTTGTCCAAACAGTGTGGACTGCTTTGTGTCTCGGCCCACAGAGAAGAATATCTTCATGGTGTTCATGCTGGTGATTGCTGGAGTGTCCTTATTCCTCAACCTGCTGGAGATATTTCATCTGGGGGTCAAGCAAATCATTCAGAGCCTGTACGGATACCGTTATGAAGAGGAGAGTGTCTGCCCGTCCAAGAAGAACTCCATGGTTCAGCAGTTCTGTGTCCTGTCCAGCTCTTCACCTCAGAAGCTCATGGAGCTCACTCACCTGAACTGCCCACAGCTGTCTGAGCCACATGGGCCCCCACATAGCCAGGAAAGCGCGAAGCAGCAGGCCCAGAGTCAGGGGGATGTGGAAGCTGGGGAGCAGAGGTTCCCCGGGCACTGCCAAAGGTAACATGTTATTTGCCTGCCACCACAGCATCATGGATGCTTGAGATGAGGAGTACTAAAAATATCCAATATAGACTTGTGCAGCATTTAAATATTAGTTAGAATCCAACGTTTGTTCCTCTGACAGTGGTTGGTTTTCCAGTAACATGTTGAAGTTCTGGTAGCCAGGATCTTGCACTCTTATTGTTTAATTACCCATTAATTAATACTACAACCTAAAAAGACACTGACAAAGGCTTGATAGGGTTTTGAAAGTAAGGATGACGTTAATGTTCCAGCGTGGAGCATCGAAAGGTGTCATGCAGCAGTGAGGATTCCGGGCCCCACCCCCCTGTGCTGCAGTACGGGGCCCAGCCGCGGCCCACACTCATGGGTGGCCACATGGAGATCCCTGCAGCCCTGAGGAACATGCAGAGGAAGTCCAGTAAGGTGAGCGCCTGTAAGGAAATGAGCGACACCAGCACCTCCCCAGAGAGCGGACACTACCCCTCTGCCCGTAAGTGCAGCTTTATGTCCAGAGGGATGTCTGAGAGCAAGCTGACCTCCACTTCAAACAGCGGGGACTCCCAGAGCGGCACTGATCTGGAACCACAGCACCTGACTCAGAGGGAGAGTCCTGCTGACACCCCTCCGCCCCCAGCCACTGGTCGCAGGATGTCCATGGTGAGACACTCTGCATGTTAGTGTCCGTGTCCTTCTGTCCAAAGAGATGCAACATTCAATCTTTAGTTGAAACTATCCCAATTCAGAAAGCCTGTTTGTTCCAGTATTGTTTTTAAAAAGCTTGTATTCCTCATCGTAGAGGCCTGTCTTTGAATACACTGTAGTCATTAGAGATGTGCTCTGTTTACTGCATTCATCGTAAGTTGCATATTCTTTAAAGGACTTGAGTTGACTGAAGCTGCTGTGTGTGTTTCCACAGAGCATGATCTTGGAGTTGTCCTCCATCATGAAAAAGTGATTCCGCTCACCGAGAACCAACTCTAACCTCACCAGCTCAAACTCCACAGCCCTTTTCACGCTCCCACGATGTCTCAACTGTGGTTTCATCGGTTGCAAGACATGTGTATTATGATTTTTGGCAAATTAATATATTGGCTTAAAGCAAAACTGAAGCTCATAAAATTTGATTAAAATGACATATGAACGTGTTGAATTAGTGGCATTCAAAACTGTAGATTATCAAACCCAATAAAAACAATATGGAGGAAAGGGCTTTTCAAATTTGATGGCTTGGTTGAAAAATAATTTATATCTGTATATTAGCTTTTCTAATAAACAACTATCGCTTCAAAACCTTTTTGCTCATTTATTTTACTGAAAAACTTACATTCAGAAGGCACAGTGCAGATGTCCACCTGGGTTCAATAGGCCACACATTCCTCCTCTCAGCCACCACTGCCCTCTTCAGTATGTTTCATTATAAGATTATTGGTAGATTTAAAACAATAATACATTGGTAAATGATATGAATCTTTATTTCATAAAGAGAAATTGTGTCTAGACATAATTCAAAAATGAAAACAAATAAAAAAGGGTTTTGCACAGTAACATATTTACAATGATTATTAAGCCATTTTAGTTTATGAGAGTCATAGCATTTATAAAAGTCTTTGTCAAGAATAAGCAAATACGAAAGTCAAATAGACAATATTAACTCAAAAAAATAAAATAAAAAGTGAAAACAACTACAAGCTTAAGAGCTATTGACATGAGAAATGATACTCCAAATCTGTGAAAAAAGCACGTAGAAAACACCTGATGCAGTTTAATACAGTCATTGACCAGTTCTGAGAGGTATGAGCAGTTCACAGGTAGATACGTGTTCGGGGCCCGTGGCCCTGCATAAACTCACTCAAGTGAATTATGGCCTCTGTAAATTCTAAGGCAAATATCAGAGAAGCACTAGTCATAGGATATTGACTCCATGCACTTGAAGGCATTCACAATCCAGAGCCTATGTAATGAGCATATGTTCTCTTTCATTTGGACTCACTGATCCAGGATCCGCACATCACCCTGAGCACAAACTCATCAAGTCATACTTTTGTGTGTGCTTTTAGTCAGTTTTAAGTATTCATGAGGTCTGTTAATCATTAGCAGGTTTGTCTCTGATGTGAATGGACTGCTCACACCAGAGACACCAAGAATCAACTACACTACAGTATTGCTTGTATAATTATGTCCTGCTGGCCCAAAACGAATTTCGGTTTGCCCATAATCAGCACTGCTGAAAAGCTGAGGCCTTGAATTGTTTAAAAACACACACAATAACTGAATGGATGATTTGTATGGTCTGGGTAAAACATGTACTTTAATTTTACTAGTTAACAGAGAGTATTAGAGAATAAATGCATTTTGTAAACTGAATACCAGATTAGCATTAGCCTTCTCAATTTAAACAATTAAAACCCATGTAAATGTTCTGTTTGTGAGGCATTTGCCTGGAGGTGTCCAACCATCAGAACTGAAGTTGTGTCCGGCTCAGGCACCTGGCTGTAGGAGTGAATGTAAGTGTGTGTTGGAGGTCCTTTACAAGGGGAAGAGGGTGTGGAGATATTCACATAACAGCACAGGGACAGCGGAGTGGCATGTAGTTGACTGGAGAGCTGAAAGTTTGAAGAACAAGGAGCAGGTTGATCCACTGTGCTATTACTCTGGTTTTAATTAAAGCTGATTTGATTCATTTCAACGTCATGGGACTTTAGTTCTGTTGCATTTAGAATCTTGGCCTCAAACTGTTGAGGGGGGTTGTAAACCAAAACACACATACGATGTGGGGATTATGAATAAGTCAAATAGATGGTTGAGCAGATTGTGCTTTCAAAGTCAATCCTGTCAACTCAAAAGTGCTCCAGGAAGTGAGAGTTGAACTCTTAGTCAGGGGCCAAGTGCTGGGGGCTTGTGGGGCCACAAGTGCCTAACGTGGTGTATATTTTTCCAGATTACAAACTTATTCAACAACAGCAAATAGAAATACTGATGACATGACAGTTTTCACATTAAGTCAATACAGGGGCTGGTGCTTCCCTGTGGGAGGTGTGTTGACGTGTACAGGCTCATTTCCTGAGTTAAAGAACCCCCAGGAAGTCGTAGGGGTTTGAGGAAGGACAGGAAACTGCAGAGACCCCTGTGAACATTGCTAAGCCTCTGCCTGTACAACACTGACAGTCACCATGCTTCAACTATTTACATGTGTGCTCTGCCCAGCAACACAGCCCTCGGCTCATCCTTTAACTCAGATCAGTGTTGAGGAAGGCAAAGGAGGAATGTATAACATACAGCCGGCTTTGACAGTTGATACGAATACAACTGCCTAAGAAGACATGTTTTGCATATGAGTGTTTGACAGTTTAAATGCATCTGCGGTACAGGAGCAGTGAGTTTCATGAACATTCGGAGTTTTCCTGAGTTTGAACTGCTGTGACTAGAGTCACTTAGATACTGTTATAGCAGAGAAGTGGGAGGTAGAGACTGGTAGAGTGGGCCAGACGCCTTTTATCTGCACCAGGGCCTTCTTGTGTCAGAGGACTAGAGCTGCAGGCTGGATAGGTGGTCTATCAGGCACATTCTAATGAATCAATCACAATATAACCGATATTGAAGGTCAATTATGGATTCAATTTAAGTAAGTTTCTAATAAGTCTTCGTGTTTTCTCCAACATTTTTAGGCACAGAAGATCAATATAGTAATTAAATTAAACAATAGAAATATTGCAATAAAGAACCATGTATGCCAAATTATGTGCACTCAAATCTAAAAATAAAAAACAAAAACAACCTTAAGTAGGAAAATTGCAAATACTGAATTGCACATCAAATAAAAAAATTGGAATAGGACCTCAGTCTGCACGTATGGTGTCCACTGACACTGGAGGACTCTCATAAAGCCCATATGCTCTGGTGAAAAGGCGGCTGTAGAAAGGCCAAAGTGCTATTGTAGAGATACACTGAGATTGAAGGTCCGAGCTGAACCTGAAGCACCATCAGAAAGTTTATTGGGGCCCACTCTGCCCCAGGACAATACCTGTTTGACAATATTGCTGCTGTTTAAGACAACTTTAGTGTCAACTGTTTGCAAACACAAAGACATAAATACAAAGTAAGCTTGTTTTTTGATGAACACTGGTAAAGGTTGTCTAACAACCCGAGAGGGTTTGTCGGAAAAGTCAAATTAAATATTCCAAACATCTCAATATGAACGCAGCACTACAGGGAGCAGTCCCTGTGTGGCTGTTCGTCCGTGGTACACTTTTCTGTCATTTCTTGGCAGAAGTCCACTGTGACAGACTGAGACTTCTCCGGTCTCTCCATGTCCCTGTCAAGGCCTTTCCGAAGCGCAGACGGAGGGTCGCAGTCTGGGCCAGGGGAGTGGGCAGTGAGGTCGATGCTGGTGATGGAGCCTGGGACAGGCTCATGGGGTGAGGAGCGAGGGGAGTAACCGGCAGTGGAGTTTGGCCTCAGCACTGGGCAGTAGTGATGCAGGGACTGGACCTGCTCCGGGCTAAGCTGGACGTCCCGACACACCTCCTGAGACAAGCATGAGAAGTTCTCCCACAGCTCCCCCATACAAGCCTTCAGCTGATTCCTCTCACTGAGCAGCTTCTCTTTTTCACACACCTGTGGCCACAATCATAGTGCAAAAATAAACTTTATGTTACAACTCATAGTACTATTATTTCATAACATTTTTATGTTGTAGCTACTCTTGAGAAACAAAATTAAATAGAAATGTGCCATTCGTCCTAAGCACAAAAAGAAAGTGAATAAGTTAATTAAAACTGAAATCTGCACTCAATACAGGTGTTGTATGTATAAGCATCTCTCACCAGTTTGCGGATCTCACACTCCAGGTTGAGGATGCAGTCCAGCTTCCTCTTCCGACAGCGCTGCGCCGCAATGCGGTTCTTACTTCGGCGTCGCACATCGTGGATGAACTCCAGCTGCTCTGATGTGAGCTTGTGCATCTTCACCAGTAGCTGAAAATCGTTCCGTGGAAGATTTGTGATTTGATCAACAGGAAATGGAAGCTTCACCTGGAAATACACACCAAGAAAGCAGGTGTTGGTTTATTTAATCAGATATGTTAAAGGTAACTATATCTAAGTTTCTTTATATGCGGCTATTATTATTCCTATTATTATTATTATTGTTATTATTATCATTGTTGTTGTTATTATACATACAATATACATTTATAAATTCAGCCACTAGATGGCAGCATAGTATAATTCATGCACACATATTGGCAATAATTAGGCAAAAGTTAGATCAAGTAATTCCAAGACTCTACACACTTATCATATATTATAAGTGTGTTGAGTATCATATAAGATGCACCTGGTCATAATTAACATTAACACTAACATTTACAATCTTAGAACCTAAAGGAAAAGACGTGACAGTGAGGCTGGCAATCTTGCCACAACTTAACCCCAACATATGTCCTGATAATGCCCAGTGCTCATGTTTCAATCACCAGCTCATTAGACTGTACACTGCACAGTAGCAGACCACATAGACGATCAAGACACACACCTATAACACACATAATAACACACACAAGGGGAGAGGGGTAGAGAGAGAGAGATCGTTAACTGACGTATGTGTGAGTGCGTGACCTGCTTAGGTAGCCCAAACAGGAAGTGCACCCACAGGACGCTGCAGAAAGTGACCTAATAAAGATACACTCACTCATGGATCGGTCAGAGCAGGATCTCACTGATCATCTGTGATCATGTCTTTTTGTATCATTCTATAGTTTGTTTAAAACCATAAGAAGACTGACCTCTGGGCCCCGCTCTGGGACATCGCCCTCAGAGAAGGATCCAGATTCATCACTGGAGTTGGTTCCGTACGACTGCTCACATTTGATCTTCGGACGCACCTGAAGAAGAAATTTGATTAAAATTCAAAAACATTCTGTGTGTGGAAGTGAGTGTTGAAAGTGATGGGACTATGTCTCACAAAAAAACAGGGTGGTGAAACAGTTGGGCTCTACCTGGCTGAAGAGTCCGTCTCCATGCCCGCTCTGGTCCTGGGGGTCCAGGCTGTGGCAGCGGGCCATGTTTGAGCAGGGGGAAGACGAGAACTCAAACTGAGGCAGGCTGCAAGGAGACCCCCCACTGCCATCCTCTGCATAGGAGTAGGATGAGCATGAGCTGGATGTGCGTGTTCGAGTCTCACAGGGCGGGGAACGTGGGCACACTTTGATTGGCACTGGGCAGCTGGTGTTGGGTCGGGCACGGCACAGTGTGGGGGGGTCAGAGGTGGTGCTTGAGGAGGAGTGTGTTTGGGAGGAGGGCAAGGACTGGCTGGCCCCAGGCCAAAGGCCCTTGGGCATGTGCTCTGATAGCTCCATCTCCAGAGAGCCTCCGCCCGAGTAGGAATGCACTGGGCCCCCCAGACGGCTGGTGGCTGCTGAGGAGAAGATGACACTGCGGCGGTCCAGCTCTACATCCTGTTTGAACACTGTATCGCAGGAGGTGGCTTTGAAGGACAGGGCTGAGGTCAAAGGATCCATATCCTTTGGCGATGAGGCCGACTGCTCCCCAGGACAAGGCTTAAAGTCTTTTCTGTGGTCTCCCTGAGAGTTTGCTTTGTCCTGGGAACACAACAGTCTATTGGCTAGAAGCTGCTGGGATGGGTTTGCTAGATTGGGAGCATCCAGTCCTTTTTTTAAAAAGACCCTGAGGCAGGAGGGGGTCCTGCTTGTGTTCAGGGAAACCGGTTTGTCCATGTCCATAGTTGTCACACTGTCCAAAGCTAGGACGTCCTGCTCATCCCCTGAAAGACACAGAGCCTCTGCATCTGTTTGTGGCTCAACCTTGATGTGGGTGAGAGGTAGCGGGGGCTGTCCCGGGACACTCTCTGGTGATGTGCTGTGTAAACCTGAGGTACTGCTGTGTGAGGAGGTGTCATTGTGCTTGTTGCATGCCCACTGGTACTTCCTGTACTTAGGGCAGCGGGGCAGGTCTGAGGCTCCAGGAGGCGACAGCGCATCCTCGTCTGGCAGTGGGGAGCCAAGAGGGGACATGCTCTGGTCTGCCCCCTGCATGCTCTCATCCTCGGAATGCCCGTCCTTTGCTGCCTCATTCTGGCAGAGTGGCAGGACATCATTCTCTCGCCGCAGCTGTGCCTCTAGGAAGCGGAAGCACGAGTCTTCCAGGTTGTGAATGCGCAGGAATTGGGCAGAGCGAATAACCTCCTGGATGTTGTCTCTGCTGAGTAACAGCTTAGCGGTATATGCAAACTGCAACAAAGGAGCGAATCCCCGGGCCGTGACCTGAAAAAAACAAAACAAAAATAACAGGGAAATTGTCAGCATTAGACTCAGCAGCAGCATTGTCCAGAGGAACTGAAGTGTGCTAAGAGCGGCCGACAGCCCTCTTCCAAAAACAAACTTTATAAAGGAGTGGTTACTCTTGGCTGGTGTGCACTGGGCTTTGGGCTGGAGGCAGGCGATGGACACTCCACCCTCTACCGCTCCAGCACACTGGCTATTCCACTGCACTGGTGCAGTCTATTGTATCTCAAAGTATGTTTAGTGCCTTCTTTCAGTCCAGTTCCAGTCTTTGGTCATATGAATAAAAGGAAACTAGTATGGTTAAATGATGTATATTGAATTAGTTTTGTGATTAATAATTGGAAGCTAACATAAAATCTAATGGCTATGGTTCAACCATGGAACTCTTTGCGGGTCCAGCTGACTGATGCTGGCCTAGATCCAAAAACTCCCAACAAGTAGTACTGTTAAAGAGCTTTACACCCAGAAACATGAAAAGACCAGTACTGATTGGTTTATTTGGTCTATTTATTTAAAAGATTTACGTGAAACAAAACAATTTTGAGTCAAAAAAAATACTGTACTAGTATTTACACACTAAACAAATATGGAACATAGCAGGATATGGGCTCAGTTGCTCAGGTTAAAGTGTTTTTTGTCAGATCATTATAACCATAACGAGCCACATCTTACAAAGCAACTATTTACTACTGTATCTAAGGCTATCGGACCGGTTGTGCCCTTAATGCCCCCATGCAGCTTAAGTGTGTGTGAAGCCAATAGTTTGTAGAGGTAATCCCTGCAGAGGCCATGTGGTGACAAGGAAGCCTTCCATTTAGGCCTAATCCTAATAATTAGGTATGTAATGAGCCTGATAAAGTCCAGACAGCACTCGGATAATCCACATGGAGCACCATGCAGTATGAGTTTTAATTTACAATTCTTTGAGTAAAACACGCAACTCATGTTATTACTGAGACTGGGATGAGCCAAAGGAAGCATAGCTGAAAGCTAAAGTCATACTGCAGTGGGTTGAATAAGAATGTGGACAAGCACTTCTAATCAAAACTGTGAAAGAATCATCATGTATCTTTAAAGGCATGTTTTCTGTCTAACATAAACTCACTGATTCATTCAGAACCATTCAGGCCCCATCTTTATGTCTCCTCTCTATCCATGTGTCCCCTTGTTGACAAGCAGAACAACAGTGGGCAGTAAAGCTCTTTGAGGTAGATTAGCAGACAGTACACAGACTAATCCTTCAGAGTGGCCCAGGCAGTAAGTGGACATGAACCCACCTGGAAGCAGGACCTGTACAGCAACCAGAAAAAAATGTGGCAAAGATAACATGTGTACTGAGAATAATTTGTTTTGAATTTTCTTTCCTGTTCTAGCAGTGGTGGCGTGTTAGTGTGTCAGGGACAGGAGTGTTGAGGTCTTCTGTGTCAGTGGGTTATTCCAGGTCATCTGACACACTGGACTCTTCTCCACTCATTAGTAAAACATACAGAGGTACAGGCACAGATTTGGAGGTACACAGACTGAACTGGTGTTAATGGAACTTCAAACCCAAAGGTAAAGTCTGGAGTGAAGGGAAGTGGGGCCCCCGTCTGGAAGCTTAAATCTCAGTACTGTTTACAGTTACATACTGCCTCACAGATAATGTGAATTGGCTCACACTTTAAACAGGACGTGTAATCTGAAGGCCCATTTGGATCCAGAAGAAACTAAAACACTATTTTATATCAGGCTAATAAATGTTTCATTTGTGTGTGACATGATGCAGTGAAATGAGCACTGGGCGATGACCCTCTGATGACATTTATTTTAGTGCCTGCTCCCCACCCCAGTCTATATGACCGTCTATTAGACATGCCACACTATTTCTCCAAGGTTATGTTAGTAATGTTACAAAACATTACTTTTCAGGGTTGATGGTCCAACCTCCAACCTGCTGCTGTCAGAGTAGGTGTTTTGTGGGCAGGGCCAGGGGCGGGGTTCACACTGCACTACAAGTTGCTGACGGAGAGGCTGAGAACAACAGGTGCCAATGTTTTTTTTGACATAGTTTATACCTTAACTTGACACAAATTTAAAAAGTTTTTTGCCACATTCATGTTATCTCAACCATCTACAAATATAAGTGGAAACAAAAACACCTTCAAATCAGCTGTTGAGAGAGGACACAGAGGACTAATGAAGGAGTATGTGAATGAAAATTACTATGTATGACCAAAGCCCTCTTATGGAGCTTGTGGGTCTTCCAGTGGCCTAACCCTAGTTGTTTCTGATGATGTTTGTGACAGCATTTGCCAATGCCACATGTACCTCTCAAGTGTTTGTGCACATACCTCTTGGGGCAGGCTGACCACCAGCCCATTTGGGGCCTGTCCCACCAGGGCCTGGAGGAAGTACTCGCTGCAAGCCGCCAGCACGGCCCGGTGCCCGCGGAACTCCCTGCCCTCCACCAGGACGGTCACATCACACAGGATGTCCTGCTTCCGCTGGTCGTTGAGGCACAGGAGGATATTGGTACAATGAACTGTGGACTCATACACATACATGGGGGCTTCAGACTCATCCACGGACATTCCGCTCACGCCCTGAAATAGACACAAACCCAGGGTCAGGACACAGCTGAGAGAGCATTCCTCTGGGCTGAGGTCAGCCACAACAGAGAGGGGGAAATAGAAAGAGGGAAACACAGAGGGAGTGAAGGAAAGTGGGAGAGTGAGGGAGAGAGAACTGAGAAACAAAGAGAGGGAGGTGAACATGAGATCAGCTGTGAGTCACCAAAGCAAAGTGTTCACAGCTCAGACACAATAGCAGAGCAGACACCTGTTATTTTTATTCTCAAATACACACAATAACATAATAAGGTATCGTCCGTGCCACTGGGGTAAACCACACAGAGTAGAGCAAACATGAGCCTCCTCTAGTCACAGCATATGTCTGGAAGGGCATCAGACATAAAAACAACCAAAGCATGTTGTCACTGCTTCACCTCCCAATCAAACAAAAGTGATGAGTTTAAAGATGTAAAGGGAATAAGTCAGTCTCTGATCTAAACTGTCCTAAGTATTTGAGGTAAATGATACACAAAAGTCTCTCCAAATAAGCCTAGACCACAAGAGCAGAAGTGAAAATTGTTGAAGCATCACTTTAACATCTCCATTTATGGGAAATTTCTTTGTAAACGATGAATCATTTTAGGATAACATGTTCATCACAAAGGAGGGCCCCTGCAGTCTAGCTGGGCTCCTCTATAATGACCTATCCTCAGAGAACGATGTTTCCAGATGTGGTGGTGGTGAGGTCCAGGGCAATGCAAACATGCTATTTCTGCTGGAATGTGCCCCGCTGCCGTCAGGTTCTGCGGATGCCACCAAAATAATTTGCACCTTAAGCCCAGCATTTTCCACCACAGGAACACTCCACAAAAGAGCAGTTTGTGGCCAACTCTGATCAGAATTATGTGCACAGAAAGCCTGTTGTGTCCGAGTTTTGTACATACACTTCTGCATATACATTTGTTATGTCATAGTGAAGACACATTTTCTCATTGAGGCCAACTATATGTTGTGTGTAATCTGAACACATGTGACATGTGTGGAAATCAGAATCTGATGATCAAGACTGATTCAGTCAGCAGAACCAAGCTCTTGTTTTGCAGAACAAAAATCACTTTTAGCAAGAGGAAGGAAAGTGATGCACTCTCATTGCAACAAGTGCAATGTAACATGAAGTATCATGGAGGAAATCTGACATTTTCAGTTGCAACCTGAAACACTTTTGTGGGCTTTTTGCAGCCCACAGGAATTGTGTCCATGAAAAGCTGAGGCTCAGAAGAGATTGCAGGTTGAGCTGCAAGAATCAGAATCAGAATCAGAATCAGAATCAGAAAGAGTTTATTGCCATTTATTGCCAAGAGGAGATTAGGTGCACCACAGCATCAGGAGGATCAATTCATTATGATGATGTGTGTCACAATACAGCAAAAAATTGAAAAGACCACGTAAACCAATTAACCTGTGTAACAAACATAAACACATGTCAGGAAAAAAGTGTGAAAGAAAGTGAAAGTACAGTATTTCTCTCTCTCTTTTTTTTTTGGCTCGCATATTCACTCGAATATGAGAGCTGTATTCTGGCCTACAGTATTGTACTCTGAAGTCTCTACGTTCACACACTCACTGGACCACAGCTTTAAGATACATGCACCACTGGAGGAAGGACATATTCAGATAAGATTAGCCAGGATTATCACTATACAATCAAAATAATGGGGAATCTATCCAAACCAAGACATTCAGATTCTGTGCATCTGTAAACAACAACACAAAGACAAACCATTACTACACCACTTCGGCCAAGAAATATTTATAAAGAATGATTTATATTTACATCTAATGCAATAATAGCTGCAATTGGTTATACTATACTATATTTTGCTTACAGAACAATAATGGATTAAGTGCAAAAAAAAAAGGATCAGCAGGAAAAGTTATAAGACAGCATTACGACACATAAGTGTAACAAAAAACACTTCCAACCAGTTTATTTTCACTTTCTAGATTCAGTCCCAGTTGTAGAGGCACAGGGAGAGCAAGAAGAGAGTAAAACAGAGTCATTTACCTCAAAGCCATGCTCAGTGTGGCGGGGCTGCTGATGCGCGCGGCTCTCGGTGCGATGACTGAGCAGAGCAGTGCGAGTGTGTGTGTGTGTGCGATGGCATGCAGGAGTATTTTGGGGCCTGCTGCAGCGGCTTGCATGAATCATGACTTCCCACATAGTAGATCAGTGAGCAGTGACTCACAGTGCTGTCTTATATGGTAACAGCATGTGATAGAGAAGGGGTTATCTATAGCCCACTGCTCAAGTGTCCAGTCTCAATCCACTCTCCCTCTGCATCTGACTTGGACTTTTAAAAACACAAATATAATATAAGGACACACAGAAGACAAAGATTTTCTCTTTTCCTTAAGTACAAAAGAAGAATATTTTCTCAAGATATGATACTTATACAAAGTACTTTTGTTACCCTTCAACTCTAGTGTTGCTCTTTAGTCCAGTTGTGTCTGTCATTGTCCTATTAGAGCAAACATTTCGAGTATGCCACAGTTCATGAAAGTTTAAAAAAAAGTGTGGGGGAATGTCAAAATCCTAAGCAATTCTTAAAAATCTCTGAAAACTAAACGGTTATTAATAGATCATTATACACGCTTCAACAGGAAAACCACTGCAGTTCAGATGATTTCAACAGTTGAATTCTATGGTAATTCACGAGGATCAGGAAAAGTGACCAGTGCAATGAAATTGTGAAATGACTATACGTGGCCAAACATATAATACTAAACGTTAGATGTAATGAAGGTGCACCTGTGGGTTGAATCAAAGGGCATTTACCAATGTCATGAACAATATCACTTCCTGTTAAATATATTTTGTGACGCATTCTGAAACACAAAATCAAAGCCAACGCTTAGAACTGTACTCTTCCATAGACACATTCATGAGTCTTTACTGAACCTATTATATTCAAGAGGTCACATGTGAAAACCAAAGTGGAAAGGGAAAGACCCGTCTGAACCAGTGAAGTTATCAGAGTCAAAAACAGGAGGTCTGAGTGAGGGCTGAGGATCTCAATCAGGATGCTAAGACCAGCTCTCCTGGCTGAAATAACTCATCCCTTGCAGAATGAGGGAAGCTGTGCAAAGGAAGAGGCGTAGGTAGATGCACAGATATCAAACAGTTCAAATGCACTGAATTCTGCCAAAAAGTTTAGCACTCTCATGGAAACAACTGAGTGGAAAGTCTCCCCACAGGAAAGAACTGACACAGGCATCGCCCACGAGCTGCCTTTTTGAAGCGTTGTGCATGGATGTGTGTGGGAGTCCGCGGCTAGTGCATGACAAGCATGCACACCACCACAACAACGTGCACGCTTCTGCGGCACTGGAGCAGGTTTGGTCAAATGCACGGTCAGAAATCTGCCCTGAAAAACTCACTCTTGTTTTAACATGTCCAAAGTGCAATCACTGGAATTGAGTGGCGTAATTTAGTATATATAACAGCACTCAAAAAAGGCTGATGTAGGTTAACATTTCTCAAGGTTACAAAATAATCTTTACCTTGTGTGAAATGTGAAGCTCAGCACAAAACAGCTCCACTGTTTAGCATTAGCCCCCAGCTCAGGATGGCCATACGAGGATACTGGACATTTCCTAAATTATGTGAGGGTCCAGGGAGGGGTACTACTGCACATCGACTGGCTTTAAATAACAACCCACTGACGGCAGCTGTGTCCACAAACAAACAGAGTAGAGGACAGCTTTGATTTGGAGGGAGTATGAGATGCTTAAAGTCATCAAATACAGTGATATTAATGAGACGGAGTGGATGTGTTGCAGAACAGTGCAAGGCCAGGGTTAGGACAATGTAGAAAGACTGCAATTTGCAAAAAAAGAATAATTTTACTTGCTTTACTTAACTATGTGACTAATTAAAAAACACGCTTAAAGTTTGAAAATATATTGTTACTTCTACTACTATTGTACTATTGTAGATCCTATGGCATCTTTATCATGGAAAGCGTTGATTTCTCCTGCCTGCCTTGTCCCAGGACTGTGGGGTCTGTGTCTGGGGGGGTCGTGTGCTGCAGCACTCATAACACAGAGGGCATTGGACTGGTTCAGAGACAGGCAGTGTGGTGAGTGCTAGTGGTTTGTGGAGGATTGTTTTGATGAGTTAACCTGAGAAAAGAAAGCTGTACTGATTCCAACCTCCATCTACCGCCCACAACACTATGGAAATATTACAGACCAATTTTTGTTATTTCATGGCTGATCTCAATGCATAGGAAAATAAAATTAAAATAGTTTACATACATATATTTTGTATGGGAGATTTAAATAATGCATGAATGACAGAAATAGAAAAATAAATGATCATTTTAGTAGTTGACATGTCAAACTAGTTTGTATTGTACATTAATACTTTTAAAATACATTATCAAACAAATAAAGGTTGAACTATATAGTCCAGATGAATGATTATCTTTATCAAAATACAATTCTGATTATATTTTATTGTCAACTACGGTTGTCATGATTAGTCGATTAATCCCTAGACAAAACGGCTCACACGATCACGCCCCTACAACAACAGTGTTTTAACTTTCACCAATGTCAAAGTACCTGACATCCAGCACCACTCGCTGCCCATGTGTCCTTCCCAAGCATGAGCCCTTCTTTTGGCAGGAGGAAAATTCACCAAGAATACTATTGTGCTTCTCCACTGTTTATAGGGGTCAAATACACAAAGGGAAAATTGCACACACAATAATCTACAACAATCCATTTGTTTATTTTTTTTCCGTTAAAGGATTTTTTTGACCCGTATCCGGTCTTCAAACATATGACACTGCAGCTGGCTGCACGTGGAGCCTGGCATGTAAGCAGCTAGAGTATGATGAGTTTTCCCTTAAGGCTGTAAATGACCAATCCAATAATCAACTCAATACTTACAACCAGACACAACAGACTGCACATGCAACACCCAGCCAAACCTACTGTGCACCTCACCATGACACACATGTGTTCACTCATCAAGTCCAGACTCCAAAGCAGGGACAAAGCAAGCCCCTAACAGACCTGTGACAGGAAAAGTACAGCATAAACTCGTTTAAGTCACGTAAAGATTTATATTTGCAAAGTACAAAGCAGTGATTCATTTCAGGGCAATCATGGTGAACAATAGATTTTAATTTGTAATGCACAACTTTTTCTTAATCTAGTAATGAATATGCCATATTAATATCATACTGTGGAATACAAGCAGGTGGCAGACCGCCTCCAGAAAAGTTAGTGCACATTTAACATTTATTAACCCCTTTGAGTGACCAAATCGTTCATAATTGTCTGGCTATTTGATTTGATTATGCTTTAATATTAATTTACCTGTGAACCTAGGAAAAATTGGAACATTGAATTCAAGGATTTTGCCACAGTGCTCAAAAATGTACTAAATTTAAAGAACACAAACGTTTATCCTGAGCTTGCGCAGTCTGGATATGTGCGGCCGTCTACACATATTGTATTGCCCTAGCCACAGTCAATGCAGTTACATTAGCACATATACAGTATTGAGCTGCAGGGAATTGGGACAGAGCCCTCAGATTGTCTTTATGATCATAATTCTCTACTCAGTAGTTCTTGATTTGTTAAATGTAAATGTCTGCAATAATGAGAGATTATCCATAAATCCTGGGTTCACTGGACATGTTTATTTTGGTCATGTGGTGTGTCTGGCCATCTTAAATCCATTCAAGGATTAGAGGGCTAAAAATACCCCGCCACAAGCAATCCGTAAAACAAACACGAGCATTTCTGTCCACTTTGTACCTTCTCTATGAGCCCCTTCTGCATTTTAGGTCCCTGCTGATCTTTTAGGGATGCATCAATCCAGAGATTCCAGACCAATTTATTCTATTGGGTATTGGTTCATTAATTTGTGTAATTAGACTATTTACAGTTGTTGGACCAGAATGTCTCATGATGTTGATGTTTTATTTATCCAAAACTGTTAAAAGATAAATAGTAGTTATGACATTTGAATTAGTTGTGTGATGCATTAGTTTAGTGCAGGTACTAAAATCCAAAGTAAAGTATTGATATCAGTATTTGAATAAAAAAATCTAGATCAGTGCATCTCTACATCCTCTGTGCATCCTCTATAAATCTTTCCAGTAAAGTCTATGCTGTATTCTCCTCCACTGACCCTTGTCTGGACTTCAGAACTTCTTATTTGAGCCTGAAGAGCAGATATGACATCAGTGACAGCTGCTGAGGCCTCCTCAGGCAGCAGCCTTCTGAACAGCTGAAAGAGATGGCATCACTCGTGACTTTTCTAAGAACAGAGTGCAGAGCCCAGTCATTCCAGACTGAAATACAGTGGCTGTTTCAGAGCACAGGCCTTCACAATCACACACTAAGACTTATTTTACAGATTATAATGTCGTCATGATTTCACAAAGTCATATCAAAGCGCTGTCCGTGTTTTCTCACAAGGGCTAGGAATTGAAATTGGTTAAAATATACCTTGAAAAACATGCATTCTTGCTGTGAAAGGGGTCACTTGCTTGTCTCTACGGAGATTTTGTTGCATATTGTGGAACATTCCAGGCAAAGCTAGCAAGCACCAGAAAGGTTACATAGAGGGCACCCTAAAATAAACAAATAAAAGCACCATCTCTTCTATAATAAACTGTACAGTGTATCTAGTTTGAAAAACAAAGAAATATTGTTCACAGTGCAGTTCTCCACAGAAGAGTGTTTACACACTGAACAAGCCAGAGCAGCCTCAGTAAACAGTGGAGTTGCCGCAGGACACAGCTTTTGACCCCCTCCCCTCTTCGTCTGGAAGGGGAGTGGTCACATTCATGGCCCCACACACAGAGCAGAGAAGGGCCACACATGAACCACACCTCTTTTGGCTCAAAAAACGTCTACAGCATGCCATGAGTGTGTACTAGGCATATGAAAGATTATTAGAACTGAAATCTTCAAAAATGCTAATAATTATTATGAATTTGTGAATGACAGTTTGAACCCTAGTCCCATCATGTCAGGTCATTGAAGTGAAATACTGAACATGTGGGTGAGTCTGTGGAGGAAGCCACGTTCACAAAAGCAGTTTTCTGCACAATATTCATGCTGTTTCAAAGACACTGCATCATATGCAGCTATCGTCTCATCAGTTTGGAAATGAAGTGTAACCATGAATGAACATCAAATTACAATGAATGCTTTACTTCAGAGTTTGTTATTATAATATAGATTGACCTACAGCTCTTCAACTGTAATTTATAATGTAGAAAAATATTCAGTTGTTGTCATCTGGACTCTGTTTTAGAAAAACAAAATGTTTCGACTCTCATCCGAGAGTCATTTTCAATCTGTGAATCAAGTCTGGGAACTCAGGTTTATATGCTCCTCTGTGTAAGCCCTGCCCACAGGGCGGGACCTTCTGATGAAGGGAGTTTTTGGTTTCACTTGAGACTAATCTCTTTGTTTTACTAACGGCCCTGAGATGGGCAATCAATAACTTAGAGGGTTGTATTTTGCCCCCGGAGGTAGCATTAACGTGGGCGCAGCAGAGCACATTGCGTCACACCTCGCAGTCCTTGCAATTGATGACAGCGCAGGGTGTGGAATTCTAAACAAGAGGTGGGAAGATACTTGTGCAAAACAAATAAATGTGAATTAAATAAAGAAACAACGCTCCGAGAATGCATTTCAATATTTTATTATATTTATTTATTTTATTTTAAAATTTTGGGAACTAATTGAAAAACAAGATATCAACCCATTTTATTGCTCACTTCTTTCACTGCCTGTATATGAGGCCATGACTAACATCTCCCACGCAGGTGGTGCTTTTGAATGGCACAGTTCTCAGTCATTGGTTCAAACACTATCACCATATTTGGACTGGCACCATCCCACTCCAGCCTCCAGACAGCCAAGTCAAGCCTCTTTATGCCAGAGCTAAGGTCGGCAAAGGTAGCAAAATAGCGCCCTGGCCCCGCCCCCTGGAAAAGACTCACGTTAACGCTACCTCCGGGGGCAAAATATGGCCCATATTGTGTTGTCTCAATACTAAATGTAACATTTTTATACTAACCTCTCTCAATACTCTGATGAGCCCATTAAAACACTCAAAAAAGAATGTAATTTTCTGCATAAAATTAGAGCCAATATAAGTTGAATAGATTGTGTGTGTGTGTGTGTGTGTGTGTGTGTAGTATATATATATATATATATATATATATATATTATATATATATATATATATATATATATATATATATATATATATATATATATATATATATATATATATATATATATATATATATATATATATTATATATATATATATATATATATATATATATATATATATATATATATATATATATATATATATATATATATATGTGAAACAATGATGAGAGACAATTTTACAGCCACCAAGCACAGATGCTGGTGCACAGAACAGCCGCTGCAGCAGCCTCTCAGTAAATGGAAAAATGGCATCACCCTTTTATTAAAAAAGTGGAAATGTAGGCTGCACCCACCGGTACTCATTGTTTCCACACAGAAAAACTCACAGGCTTGAACCTATACATTACATCTGAGCTGAGCAGTGTGCAGGGGAAACTTGGAGAATGCAGAATGTATTTAAACTATTACTCGCATTTTTATACAAAAAACATTTCTGTTTGATCAATGTAAAGAGTGAGGCATAAATTCAAGCCTAGATTCCACCTGCACTTGACACTTATGCAACAATAATAAGCAACAAGTTGCACATTTTTGTTGACCTTTTTAGACAGGCCAGAGTAGTGTGAACCAGTGACATGCGGTGAAGTTCATGCCTGAGGCACTCTCTCTTTCAGAGTCAGATTTACCAATGCGAATGAACTCAAAAGAGCACCTTAAATTCGATTGACAACAGACGATGAGTTGTGCGATATATCTCATTTCAGCATTCTTTACACAAACATGTGACATATTTGATTTAAATTCAAAATTAATTCCAATTGAGCCAAATTCCAGCCTATTTCAAGCCAAAATAAATGAAAGTTTATGGTCTTACCTTTACATTTTGATAAGCCGGGTTGTAAATAAGACATAAACGTGTTCAAGAACGAGCTCAGAAGAGCCCTCTGCCATGAGTCAGGTGTACTGAGCCTAAACAAGTTTCAGAAATACATTTCATACATTATCCAGAATATGGAAGTACAGAGCATATCATCATAGCATTTTATTTGTTATATACAAATAATGAATAAATATATAGATATAAATATATCGGCATCGCATACAGCACAGTTTGTGATGCATTACTGTGCACCGTGAGGCAGAGCGCGGTGCTGCCTCACGGCGCCCCTCCTCCCTGTATATGAACAGGAGTTACACGACATGCGGAAATTCTGATATTCTTAACTGAAAAAAAATATGGTTCCATATTGGATTCAAAGGGAAAGGGGGTTTATAATACATACCAGATGACAAATATTAACATTTATTTTATTCAGTTTTCTTCTTCCAAGATTGAGAGGTGAGGCTCTGCCTCCCCTGCCTCCCCTGAAGTGAACAGGGGGAGGAATGGGAAGAGATATTTACCATTTTCTTTTTTACAAAGGAAAAGATTATAACTTAACTCAGTTAAAACAGCAGGTTCCTGTTCATTTCACAATGTCTACACATGTAGTTTTCAGACAGGAAAAGACTGGATGCTTTTTTTTTATGGACCTCAGAGCTGCTTGTCCTCAAAGAGGGGGACATCCTTCCAGAGCCTAGGTGTGGAAAAAACGATCTCTGACCAAAAGTGTTCCTAGAGGTGCGCACCAGGAGCCGCTAATGTTCAATTCACGAATCAAATATTTTATCTGAAAGTAAACCCCGATGGAAAAGTTCTTTATGTAGTTTCAAATGTAAGTTGTTACATCTGGACAGCACGGTGCAGTGTTGGGCCCCTGTTTTGAAGATTACTTGCTGTACCATTGCTGAATATAGCCAACTCCAGATCAGAGGACAGGTTGGGAGTGACTTACAATGCGCTGCTGTATTTGATGTGAGGTTGTGCAAAATCAGTTAAAGTCACCAACTATTGCTGACTGTATGACATGTTCCCTTCTCTATTTATTATGGCCTTTGCCTGTCCCAGCTAATGATAATGAAACACCATGTGGATATGAAGCAGTCATTACATTACATAAACCTGGATCATTTCCACATTCAGCAAGCCCATCATCACCTGCAGTCAGGCTAGACTATTTTATTACAACCTTTGTAGAATGCTATTTTAAAACTTGCCCTATGTTATATCACACAAACAAAATGTATGAATCATTGTTGTTCTGGAACTCAGACTGAAATGTTGCACTGGTTGGGGACATGGCGTCCTCACTCGAGCCCGGTTGCGGCCAGCTTTGGCCCCCTGCCCAGCCTTTGACACTGCCTCGTGTTTCCTTTCAGCCGCTGACATCACTGCTGAGGAAGCCGGGAGGTTTTCTGTCTATCTTGTCCACTTGTCCAAGGTTTCACATGATGCAAGGTGCAGCAGGTAACTGGTGGTGAGATGTTTGTATCAAAAACAGTTTCCAAATATCTCAATTTCTAAATATCCAAACATCATAATGTTTGCTCAGATGAAGCCTCAGAACTGTTTTGTCCTGATCTTGTTTTTGCGTGTCAGCATTTGCTCTGCAGCATGTCATCTCAGAGCTCTGGTTTCTAAAAAGGGGGGAAGATGGGGTCACGCTAAACCCACCCAGGCAGCGCTGTGGAAACACAGGTGCGAGGTATACACTCTGTGTATGATAATCTTTGTGAAAAACATGTGTATGGGTGTTCAAACAAGGATGACTCATGTGTAGGCACAGGCATGTTATGAACACAGCAATTACAGTGCAGTCAAATGATGAATATTTATGCATTTCTAATTTATATTGAATATCGTTTACATGAATACAGTATCAGTCATTCTTCTGCCCTAGGCCAGACAGATGGAAAAATGGCAACCTTCAGCAAATCTGACCACAATCAAACAGACAAGAAAACTAATCCTTTTATATTAACGTTCCCATTTCAATTTCAGTTTTGATACGATATAATTTATCTTGAAAACCTATAACATTCACACAGGCAAGAGAGTGAGGTGTGTTGACGTCGGTCATGAACTACAGTGTACAGCTCCCGTCTGCAGATGGCGTTGCACACAGGAGCAGTGTCTGCGTAAAGTGCTGCCTCATGCCTCGGCCCTTGCCTCTGACCTACTTTCTGCTCCGTGTGGAATGAGAAAAGAGTCCAAACAAAGACGCTCTCTCCTCCCAAATACTGAGAGAATGTTAGGACAGGGGCTGCTTTTTAGCGCAGCGGAACGGACCTAACCCTTCCCACAACAAGACTGTGGACTAGACATGGGGCAGATTCCACACATCTGGAGCTTGCTAATTTGGGCCCAAGGGGGGCAATCAGAAATACTGTAATTTACACTATGTCACTTTTCTGGTGGGGGGTCTGCCACTTGCTAATCTGCAGGAAGATGTTATTGTTTTACCAGGGACGTTCCACAGCATGGCATTAAACATACCTTTAATAATTGTATTATTCTTTATTAAATTACAGGTGTTTTGATAGCAATAAACAAACAAACAGTGACGGTCTCGCCTCTCCACAGATTTGATCTGTAGGTTGCCTCTGTGAAGTCACGGGGATATATTATTTAATTCCACACTATGGAACATTCTAGAAAAGCAATAACATATCCTCTAAGACAAAAAAGAAAAAAAAAAAAGTTGTGCATATAGTGGAGTGTAGTCACTCTGAATGATACAGGTGTAGACTGGTGTTGTGGTAGTAAAAGCAGTTTATATGTTTGTATTGGGCCTCTAAATAACTGTCATGCACCATGAGCACGCTAGCTGCAGATTGGCTGAATGCTGTGTTGTCATTCTGAGCCCAGGCCAAGGGCCAGTGGAGCAGTGAACTTGTGGAGCAGGTTCAGGAGAGTAAGGTAGACGAGGCTGACTCACTTTGGGTTCACTGGGTTCAGCCTGTGAATAAATGACGAGCACATTCCACCACTCAAACCCCCCTCTTCCTCTGACCCCCTCCCCATCCCGCCGTCAGTCTTCTCGGGGGATTCCTGAGCTTTCTGGGGCTGGTCTCTGCTCCTGTGTCAACATTTCCAGAGTGGGCTGCCAGCGGAGGAGACGGCTCTGAATGTGTGGTGTGTGTTGGCGATTAGAGAAGAGGAGGGGGGTTCATTCAGTTTTTTGGGTAGGCTTTCGCAAACTGCCCTTTTGTCCTCAACAAAAACATCCTGCAAGGAACAGAATGTGTGCCCTCTGCGGGGACCACCCTGATACCTCCGCTGTTCATTTTCAAATGTTCAAATGGAAGAATATAATTACAATTAACCTGTATTTTACAACAGTACCACTAATGTGTAAAGATGCTGTGTACCAAATTTTATCACTTTGAATACATAGGCACAATGCAAAACCCAGACATGCTGTATTTCTTTTTGTTTTCTTTTTTACAAAGAAGTTGGTCTGCCACCTGAAATAAAAGTCAATACAACAAGTGCAATATTAACCATGAATAAATAAAGGGATATTTCCCGTTTTTCTTCATGGTGTGGGGACACAATAGTTAGAACTGCTGCCTCACTACAAGAAGGTCTCAGGTTTAATTCCTAGCCAGCAGCTACTGTATTTAGCATGTTCTGCCAGTCTGACCAGTCACTGTCCCACCATGACTCCCACAGAATCATCAGATTCTCTAGCTCCTCAGAGCGGTCTGGACCCATGAGAAGGATCTGGACCCTCAGAAGGATCTGGACCCTTAGAAGGATTTGGACCCTCAGAAGGTCTTGACAATGAAGACAATGAAACCAAGACAATGAAGAGGGCTAACTGTGAGAGGTGAGGGCCCTGCACAGCTAATATATTCTAAGAAAGGCTCAGCTGCCCCATGTCCACATAATGGTTTCTATGGCGATGAAGCTGGATCCCAGGCCAGGTTCAGAGACAAACAGATGAATGAGCAAAGCTCCAGCAGAACACTTTTCAGGGCTCTTTCCGCTCTGTGTCAGAAGGTAAGTCAGCTCTAGTGTTTCCATCAGGCTGCTTTCCCATGGTCCAGACAACACTTCCTAAAGCCCGCGTTCACCAACGGCTCCTTTTCAGCTCTGCTCAGAGCACACTGTGGGAATTAGCGCGCTTCAGTTGCCTCACAGAAAACAACCTCCTCCGAGGATTCCAACAGATGTGATCAGAAAGGCATAGGAATTTGCAAAAAATATACACTAAAGACTTACATCTACTGTCTACACTGTTAAAGTTAAAACATATGCATCATACAATATTTACATCCATGAGTCAAACCTGTCGGTTTTCAGCCTGAGTTGACAGTCAATTGCTACTTGATTACACCTGTCTTTCCTCAGTACACGACCAACACTGAGGTCTGTGGGTAGTATAGCTCAACACTCCAAACTTTTTCAGTACTACAACTCTCTTCAGTATTTATCTGGATCATTGAACTAACCATGTGGATAACTGGCCCAACATAACAACAGAGAGAATGTTTCTGACTGAGCAGAGGATTGGCAGCCAGAAGGCTAATCACTCATTTAGTGTTTCAGTCTGACCCTCTGCTCTCTCACAAACATACACACACACACACACACACACACACACACACACACACACACACACACACACACACACACACTGGAATGGTGCTTTTTATAGACAATAAAAAGGATTGACACACTCAGTGCCCTCCAAACAAATAACAAATGTCTGACTGTCTGCACCAGGGTAAACAACACAAAGAAACAGCTACTTTTTCAAAATTGCTTTGTGCCACAATTCATGTAAACTTGACCAACAATGTGGATGCAACATCAGTGAATGAGCATGTTGTTGTGACCAAAGAAGAATAACCACAAACCAAATATCTTTTTCATTCCTGAGTCAGACAACAGCTCAAAACGTCGAAAAACTGTATTTCATGTACTATGTGTGCAGAGGTCAGGCATGAACATGAGACCCGTCTGCACAGTGTGGACACACACATAGACTCTTTAACAGTGCAGCTCTAAATACCAGACTGACGTGCCAAACCCAGGTTCTCTGCGGGGCCTCGCCTCAAAACATGCATGTGTCCAAGGGGCCCAGGACACAGGGAAAAACAATCCACTCAGAATGCATTTAGGAGCCCCACACACCAGCCGCAACAAGCACACAGCACACAGCTCAAACTTGCCTCTTTTCTCCGATTCTGTGTTAAACTCTCTCTGCTCTTTGGAGTGGAAGTGGTCCTGGGACAGCAGTTGTACTCCACCCCTCCCCTTCAGAGCAGACTCTAGTGTATTAAAATAGTCCCTCCGACATGCTCCAAACATGACCTTATACAAGAGTGCCCTGACCCCACCCACCACGCTCTCATGACTCGTCAAAATCTGGATGCACCATCTCTGGAGTGGAGTCCCGGGCAGTGGAGTGCACTGCTGTCACTCCTGATAAATCTGGACTAAGAATAAAGAGTGCAAGAAACCATGGAACTCAAACAATATACTCTAAAACACACACCAGTGTAGGCAGACACTAGGGGTGAGGGGGGTGTCTTGCACAAAGACACAACAATAGCATTCTTAAGGCAGTTGTGATCGCACTGCCAACCTGTGAGCCCGTGGATCTGACCACTCTGCCAAGGATGTTAAATATCAGAAGGCGTGCACTCTACGAGCTACTGCCGCCCACTAAATAGAAAACAGTTACCCTAAAGAAAGTCCACTGGGCCCTACCTTTGCAAGCCATACTACAGCATTCATATTTATGGCATGTGTTACTGCTTATGATGAAAATATAGGACAATGTAAAATACTTGAAAGTTGTTTGTCTTGGACTTAGTCAATCCAAAATCATGACTAATATGATGAAGCCAAAGAGGAAATGGTAAGTGTCAGAGCTTTCAATTCCTTCAGGAGTTTTTTCTGAGTAGTTCCAAGTAATTCTAAGTAACTCTGAAATAAAAATAGTACTTTAAGTTTAACTACACTGACAGCATATGTTCAAGTGCAGTCAGATGTTAAAAAAAAGTATAAAAATACATGTATTTGAAGATGTACAAAAATGTGAATATGAATTACATTACCTATAATACTAATAATATTACCGATGAAAAATATAAATCGGACAACAGGTTGTATGATGTGGTGGGAAGAGTGGAAAGAGACATTCAACAAATTGTTGAGTTGAAATTCAAATCTCAATGGGGCTGACAATGTGCCTTGCAAATGTACTGCAGCCAAAGCCCTTGGCAACAGAGCAGCGATGTTATTCTCATTTTTGACCCCAAAAGGAGGCCTCAAACCACTGGTTGTATCATAGTCAGGAGAGGACTGCTCACCCAGTGACCCGGCACTGTGCCTTTAAATCTGGGAGCCACGCAGGCGTTCAGTGTACATCTGGATCCGATCAGCTCCACAAACACACAGGCTGAAGAGAGGCAGGCAGGAGCAGGAGCCCACTCTAATGAATGAGCCGGGCGCACATGACAGGAGCCGCCCGGTCTCCACACACCGCACTGAGAGAGCAGATCAACTGTCAGGGAGAGGCACCCGAGAGTTTCCCGAAATATCCTATAGCTCACGACCCGGGAGGCGATACGTGAGACAGCAGGGTTAAAAATAAACAACAGTGTGTCAGCTCATGGTTTACGCTAAACTCCACTCCAGGCCACGCTGGCTTCACAGCACACGCGTCGCTCTTACAATACAAGAGTAACTACCTATTGTTGGGCCTGTACACACATTTAAGGTCTTAAATCATGCATTATTCAAGCTTTAGAAGCCAAACAAAACTGTGGAGGGAGACAAACACAATTTGCAGGGATTACAAAAGCATGCACAACCACAACTCTCATGTTTTTTATGATGGAACATAACATCGTTAAAAACCTCAGCAATATAGAACCAAAGGAAAAATGTCTATTTAGATGACGTGTAGGAGGGTTGATTATTGGCAAAATACATGTATGTATTTAAGTGATCACCTCTTAAACCATACATTTTCTACATGACTACTAACTTCTCTCACCATCTAGAGTGTGGCATCACATTTTACTTTCTGAAAACAAACAATAAAAATCATGTTTAAACACTAACCACACTCTAGCAGTATAATGCTAAATAAGGATTTAAACCTGAGCATCCACAAAAATGTTCGGCAGAAACGATGGAACAAAAGTCAGGCCAGGTCAGGTCTGTGAACTCCACTCTGAACCACATCCTGGCCCAAAGGACAAATGGACAGACCATAATGGGATAACTGTGCATGACTCTGAATCTACAGAACAAAATGTAACCAATCAGTGTGTCATGTTCCCTTTGATTATTTTTTACTATCACCACAATCTGTCCTATGTTGGTGCTTATTCAGAGCTTGGAGGCGCACACTCTACAAAAGCAGCAGCCAATCTATAGATCCACTTACAGAGCGCTCACAGGATTTCAGAGGCCCGTAACTTGAGAACCAGGAGACGGCAGTGTTCTCACGCGCGTCAAAGCCTTGCTGCTGTATGCTCTTCTGGAGGTCTGTGGCACGTGAAGCATAAATGATGTGGCCGAATCTGCTGCAGGGGGAGGATATTCTTTGTTGTTTATGTCTGCACACTCACATACTACAGTCCACATCATCCAATCATGACATCATGGAGCAAGAATCCAGAGGAGCAGACGCTGCAACAGCAGCAGGTCAGGAGGCTGTAGCACTAGCATTAGCACAAAAGTGAACAGGGAAACACATTTCCTTTCTAACTGTCCGCTAAAAGGATATGGCGGTCATATTTACAACAGGCTGTCAGGATAAGAAACAATATTTTATTTTAATAAGCAAACAAATCTACAATTTACATATCCCTGAATATTTACCAAAGTATTTACTTAAAGTTGTGACTAAATGATAGTATAGTTGCCAAGAGTAGAAGACTTTGTGAATACGCACAGCCCATCTGAGACACATAAAAAAAACAGGGAAAAAAACATTGTCAACAATTCTTTTCAACATCTTCCATTTACCATAAAATAAAGCTGAAATGTAGGGATGGGCGCTTTTCTTGACGCCAAAATCAGGATTTTGAATTTATAAAAATTCATGTATACTTTCCTATTGCTTTCAAGAAGTAAATAAAGTGGTCTGATTCAACTGAAAGTTCACTCTTCACTGTGATTGGTTAAATCCAGCTGTCAGTCACTCAGTGCCTGACAAAGGTTGACCAATAGGAGGAATGGTGGGAAAAAAAGTCTGTTCGAGCATAGAATATGACCAAAATAGCAAATTGTCAGGAGATAATTTTCGAAAGGTGTTGGTAAGAGTTCCTCTTCTGTTCTGCATTGTTGGAGTTAAGTGAAATCCAGACTGGATAGGACCATCATGTCTACGGGGGCCTCGTTCCGTCTTTAGTGTCTGTGCTCATGTCTGTGACTGAAGCACTAGCACCAAACAAATCCATTCAAAGACATTCCAGGAAAGAATGGCCTGGATTCTCCCTCTCAGAGTCAGAAGTGCAGGCCACATGCCTCATAGCCAACAACAATGAACTCATTCAGAGACTTCATCTGGAGACCAACGGAGACGGGCCGAGACAGTGACAGGGCCCTCAAACCACAGCAGCACCAACAAGCACATGAGGACTGGGACACAAGGACATGACAACATTCAAATTAAATTAAATGTTAAGATTGAAATCCATTCAGCATTGCACATCTGACAGAAGGTTCCAATGTCATGTCTGAGCGAGCCCCGGAGTTTAGAATGAGCTGGTCACATGATCTGTGAGAGCTCCTACTTTACGAGAGGAAGGTCAAAGTGGTCATAGTGTGTGTTTCTGCAGACATAGTGCCCTCATGGGTCCCCACAGCCAGGCCCTGACAGCTCCCTCAGGAGCAGCTTAGATGCTGCCCTCTGCCACTGAGCCACAGTCTGACATGATCCTAATAGTTCACAATCAGTACCTTCATTTCAGATTGAAGCACAAAAAAACATTGGGAGCACGTTGTGAGATATTAAAGAGTCACTTCATGGGGAATGACTCCACACTGCACATTACGCACTGTATTATTAGATAGTGTAGGTTCTGTAACTATTTTCTTGCACCTGCAGAGGATATGACAAAAGGAAGCTCAAGTTCCTTTATAACAGAACGTTTTTTATATGGAAGTGCTCCCTTTGAAGCAATATGATACAGTCATACTCGATTTACTTCCCTGAAGACTGACAATAAATATGAAAGCAACTAGACCCTTCTGCTAAAATACACCAATGAGAGCAGCTTCTTAAACTGGCAGGGCGGAGTTTGAATGATTGACAGGTGAGTAGGGGTATGGGTTATGCAGGAAGTGGTACTCCCTCCCACCTGCACAGTTAACAGGAAATAGCCCCCCCTCCACATGTGCCTCACCAAACCACACCACGCTCCAGCGCTTCAAAAACAGCCATCATCAGCATACTCATCTCAACTGTCACTCACAATATTCTACAACAGGTGTCACACAGCAGCTGGTCATTTTTTATGTATTGAAATGATGACAATTGTATTATTTCCTCAATTAACTATAGTTTCTAAGATGGGATATAGTTTCCAAGAGCCTTGTTTGTATGAGCAGTGCACAAACCAGAGCAGCATACAAATGCAGTCCCGAACAGGCACGTTGTAGTGAACAAAAGAGTGTCCAGATCAGGATGTGACCTCAGAGGGACACACAGAGTCCTTCTTCGGCTGCACAACAAACAGCACATTAACAAAGTAATCCCACTCAAACCATAAGTGACAAACATTAGGAGCAGGAACATTTTCTGTGTTATTCTTCGTTATATTTATTGCCATCAAGTATATATATATATATATATATATATATATATATATATATATATATATATATATATATATATATATATATATATATATATATATATATATATATGTGTGTGTGTGTGTGTGTGTGTCTGTGAGGAGGTTCCTCTGGGCCTCAGTCTGAGAGCTCATGACTTCAATTAGCCCCTCCCTCACCTGTGCCTTCCTGTGCCTTCTCTCACACACCCGCCCCTCCCTCACCTGCTGCACCTGTCCAGTACAGTCATCAATATAAACACAGACTAAATAATACAGTGCAAAATGTTGTATTTTCCAATGTAGTCAAGTGTCTTCTGTGAGGTTTGCCACATGTGGTGGGTGAATCATACAGGGGAGATCTGGACACACCCTCCAGAGGAAAACAGAAGAGTGGCCCCACATGGCGATGTAGAAATAATGTTTTGAAAATGTTACGCAGTGCACTTTTTCTTAAAGTTTAAAGTGCTTTTTAGTTTAAATGTTCTGTTCTCAGCCTCAAAAGAGTATTACACTGAGAGCACACTCTTCTAAATGAATGCCTGCATTGAATTCTAAGACTTAGATATTTATGTATTTTATATTTCTATCTCGGAGCCGTCTTGCCCAGAGGCTCCGCAGTGTTGGCAGCAACCCACTCACACATGCCTATGCGCTGACGTGGGGCAATGATGGGAACACTGATCTGCACAAAGGAACTAGACTGAGGGCTGTCCTCTGTAGTGAGGGGTTTGTGAGGGATATGGTACAATTATGTTAAATGATTTTTTTTTGTTTAATTTGGTTAGAACACTGCATGCTAATGAACACATGATATACATGCTGTGAACAGGCCAGATTGTAGCTATGGGCTAAATTCCATCTGCTGTCCTACACTCTCACAAGCAAACTCAAATTCATACAGCATACAGGAGGCCAGGTGGATGTGTCTTGCCTAATAGCACAACAACAGTATGCACTTCAGCGACAGCTGCAGACCTTGCTTGCTTAGCTTCCAAGATCAGGCGAGCTTGGGCATTCTCAAGGTGGTACGAGTGATCTGAAGCTTAACAAGGCAACACACTATATTAACTTGTTTCAAGTGCAACTGTTCTATCATCATATGAATGGAAACACTAAGGGGGCGGGGAATGTATAACAGTGCCACAGAACACCTGGCAGTATAGTCCAATGAGGTTCATTTGGTCTTATATGGGCATTTTTTCACACCAGAGTTAATTTGTTATTCATACCTGCAGCAAAAATCAAATCGGCCATTTCTGATCATTGTAAAAGAGAGAACTACATTAAGGACTGGGATGGAGCTAACATAATTGGGACAGAGAACAACAAATATTGTAATTGGATTAAGGATCTGGCAACATAAATATGGAAAGGTGCTCAAAGGGCTATAAACCAGCATACTGGCATTGATACTCTGATACCGGTATTGCTATTGCTATGATATTTGATGACGCCGCGCATATTAATGAGGTTGCATTGTTATCTGGATTGTCTGATTTCCATGTCAGAGGGCAGCACTGAGCCTCTAAGCACCCAAGTATAAATGACCACTTTAAATGATTGCATTTATAAGACGTGACAAGTGGTTCATTCATTTTGGAAACAGGATGTGCCCTGCGTTACCAAAGTATCAATACTTTCACTGATTCATTCAATACTTTCACTGACAGTCATTCAGTATCAGCACTTTCACTGAGAATCATTCAGTATATCAACAGCATCAAAACAGGGGAAAATAATTGTTTTAATTTTGTGAAATGCCAAAGTCCATGAAAAATTGTCATTGCACAGTATATCGTGGAATATCGTATCATTAGAACTCTAGATTAGAGGCAATGCACACCCCTAATGTGGATAGTTAAAATTATATACAGTGTATAATAGTAGTATAATGGACACTTTTAAAGAACATGTATCACAGAACTCAGTAAAGTCCTGCTATGCTCTGTTCTGTCAGAGGACACAAGCACAGCTCAGGATGTCATTTACTGACGTAATTATGTGATCATGCCTTACAGGTGCTTTGGGGTAAAATATGTCTGACATGACATGATTACACACATGCAGCTCTCGGACAGATGGCCCTAAAAGGAATCAGCCCTCCAGTGAACACAAGTGAACAATTACTGCTAATGAAGTACTACTGTTACTGTTGTTGTGAATCAGGTTACATAAGGCAGTGGTGGCAGCCCTCACTAAGCAGGACACAGAACAAAGAGACAACTATTGCACTAGCATTCACAGATTTACGGAGGACCTCATGTAACAGGTAATAATCGCAGAAAGAAATCTTTTTACCATAATGAGTATGACTGTGAGAATAGGGGGGCTTATGAATGTGGTTATATTGGAAAATGTTGTTACCACAAAAGCGATAAAGCACAATAATGCCTGTTCAAGCATAGATTCAAGAGGAGTGGCTCTGCGACACTGGGGACGAAATGCGTTAATAGAATTTTAACAGCCAAAGCGATTTCAACAAAACGCTTTGATGCCCACACTAAATATGGAAAATGTATCCAATCTGAATAATAAAAAATAAAAATAACGAAGCGCTGACATGGACCTGTGACCGTGACCATAGCCTTACATAGTGGCGAACCGGACCGAACCTCTGCGTTTGGATCGTCGCTGCATAAACGCGCGGTGACACCGCTGCGGTGCCTCAGCAGAAAATGAGACAAAGAGATGTCACCACAACTCAATGTGCTGCCTCACGCGTGGACCAAACAGCGCGGTCACCCTCAACACAGCAATCAAATGACTGACATGCTGTTTTATGACTAATCACTCAGAGTAAAGTCAAGATAACACATATACAACAGAGGATCACAATACAGACAATGTAACTTTTTATTTGAGGATGTGGCCAACGGAAATGACACCCATATAAAAGCAACATAATTAGCTTTAGGCCATACGTAACACGAACGTCTGACAATGTCCTTTGCAGCCCCTCATGACAATGCACGACCCTCGCGCGTAGAGACGAAGCGCTTTTAAAATGACCATCAAAAACAGCATGAGAGAAAATTAAACAAATAAAGAACCAGAAACAGAAGAGAGATAATAAACGTATCGTTCATCTGATTTGTCTCAGGTCAAACAAAGCTCATTTATACACAATAAATCTACCGGTGGTTTTCATGAGGATTATTGAAGGAGCATGTGGATAGTGCACTAACACCTACAACAAACACTACCACTACTAAGCTACAGCCGCAACTACTACTACTACTACTACTACTACTACTACTACTACTACTACTACTACTACTACTACTACTACTACTACTACTACTACTATAACAAACGCGCACCTAGGGTGTTCAGAAACAACAGTAACAAACAATAATGGTGCGTAATTCCGAATGGTTCCTGCAGCGTAACGGTGTCTTTGTGTATTCAAAGTATCTGAATGTGTCGGGTACTGCATACTGAAAAGTAAAAAGTAAAAACACTAATTGGGGATGTAGCATATATGGACTACATTTATTACACATACATAAGTGTCCATTGAATATAGGCTAATTCAAATGCACTGAATGTTAAACTGCTCAATCAGTGGCCGCAGCACTATTTGGGCTACTTCAAATGAGTCAGGCTTTCACGTCCACGAGTGCAGCCTGTCAACGATTAGACAATGCATTCAAAGTGGTTTGGAATGGGCTCCTCTGGAGCGCAATTTTGTTTTAGTCCCGACAAACGCTGCTGTGACTCAGAGCACAACAGGATGTGGTCCACGCTCGTGTTTGAGAGCTCCAGCCGCGTTCACACCCAACTCACTATCGACATGCGGTTTACTCTCGCTCTTTTTCTGCCGCTGACTTTTCCACACTACACAGCGCGACCAGGAGTCAGGGTGAACCCACCACAACGACGTTTAACCAAGTTTGCAACAATAACAAATGGTCCAGTGTGCGCTCTCCGTGAACGCGCGGTGGCTGGTGCGCTGACAGAACCGGAATAACGGCAGAAACGTGCCTCACCTTTGACTTTCTCTTCTGCGCGTACCCTTCAGCCCTTTGTCCGCCGCTCTAACTTCTCTCACATGATGTTGTCGGTTCCTCACAGTCTCCACCTCCGCACCGCTACTCACTGATTTCCCCCAAACACGTCCGTGATTCTCTAGGGTACCGTGGCCGTTGTGCACGCGCGTGTTCGTGCGCGTGTTGATCCGTTCCTTCTCCGCTGTTTGTTCTGCGCGACTGGGACGCCTACTCTCAGTCCCTACATTGTTGACATTCAGCCGCTGACGTCACCCAGCCCCTCATTCATAACATCGTGCAGAGCGCAGAGGCACTGCGTAAGAGCGGCGCGAAGTGTGAGGCTACTCCGGCCAATAAGCGCACCAGCGCTTGAAGAATTGCACTACAGTGTGCCCGCCCCTCAGCATGCTGCTCTGCTGAATCCACAGCCCAGTGTCTTCTGCACACTGAGGCACTATGGGCTTCTCCCAGTCCAGACACCTGCTCTTTTAACGTAACTATTCAAACCAAACCATTCTGCAACACTGCTCATTTATTTGCACTATTCTGACAAACTGTAAATTGTGTATGTATTCAGACCAAGTCTATTCTATTTTATTCGTAAATTCTAAATTTTATGCATGCCCTTTTTGATATATTTTGCTGCTTTTATTATTATTATTATTATTATTATTATTATTATTATTATTATTATTATTATTATTATTATTATTATTATTATTATTATTATTATTATTATTATTATTATTATTATTATTATTAATTATTATAATAATAATAATAATAATAATAATAATAATAATAATAATAATAATAATAATTATTGTATGTTGCACCTTAATGCCAAAACAAGTTTCTAGTTTGTGAATTCTGTTCCCTGACAATGGCAATAAACCCCTTTCAGATTCTGAGTTTGAAACATTATTTTCCTCTCAGACAGGAATTAGAGTGCACATACTTTGTATACAGTCCCAACAGGGTTATAAACACTATTGACAGGAGGGAAAAAAACTTTGCTAGTTCACAAACAATTGCCTTTTATTCATTTAACCAAGCAATCTAGGAATTGATTGTAGGCACTGGGAAGAAATCACAAATTCAGTGGGACCCAAAGGTGACAAATGCACAACTGCTCTGTCTCAACCCCAAACAAAAACTATATATCATTGTGTATAAACATAACCATGGCATAGTATAATTTCAGTGGATTATGTAAAAATAGAGATTCAGCCATTCTGATTGGAAACTACAAGAATTCATTTGTAAAGAATGTGCGATAACCAAAGAAGATAGTTCTGCAGGGGCGGTTTGTGGTCGCAACATTCTATAATCCCTATTATTTAGATTTAGGATGGAGATGGGTCAGAATTTGATAGAATTTGTAATTTTCCTGAAAAATCTGGATTATGAAAATTAATCTATGATGACAGAGGAGACGTTCAATTTAGTGTCAGTTTTTGTTTCACATAAATATTCCTAGTAATTACAGAGACATTAACCATAACCCAGGTCATCAACTTCAGTACAATTTACTGTAACTTCGAAAAAGTGGTTTCATTACTCAAACATTTATTTGTTTATTTGTTTATTTAAATGTGTCCCATTATCTGAAAGCAGTGCAATCAGATTACATTTCAGTACAATAACATGGATATAAAACAGATTACATTTCAAGTAGTCCAAGACAGACTACTATCAATGACCAGACCCAACAATTTAGCTTTGACTACTTGTTGTATACTCTCCACCGGAAATGTTTGATTTGAATTCATATCCTCGTGCCAACTTTTGTTTTGAGCCTATTATCATGCCTTTAGTTTTTTTTTCATATTAAGAACTAGTTTGTTTCCTTTAACCCACTCATACAGCAGGTCAAGCTCTCTAGACAAAACAGAGGTCATTTTATTGCATGAATCTGCATCATAATAAACAGTCAAGTCAGCTGCATAAATTGACATTGACATTTTTTTTCACAATTAAAGGTAAATCATTAATGAAGTCAGAGAACAAAAGAGGCCCTAAACAGCTTCCTTGTGGAAGTCCGCATATTTTTACTTTCAGATGAATAAACATTGTAGAAAACTCTTTGAGTTCTGTGGGAGAGATAACTTTGCATTAGTGCTACAGCAGAAGTAGTAAAACTGTAGCTTCTCAGTTTTTCGATTAAAACCTAATGATCTGTTACATCGAAAGCAGCGCTAAAGTCCAACATCACCACACCGACTACTTCAGAATTGTCATTGTTGTTACTTTTAATGGCGGTTGGCAGCCAACTGGAAAGGTGAATTTACTACCACCTACTGTAGTTGTACATCTTCAAAGTATGTGTTTTACACAATACCATAAAAAAGGAGAGAGAAAGGAGAGAGAAAGAGAGCTTCAGAATTGTCTGAGCCATCTGTCTGGCATAAGTGCTGTAGAGTGTGCCTTCCTGTATGCATGCTGAAACATTGTCATCAATTAATTAGTCTGAAAATATCTGTACATTTGTGTATGAATAATTTTTTCCATCATTTTACTAAGTGCAGGGAGGAGACAAATAGGTCTGCAATTATTAAAAGGAAGTTTCTGATCTTTGATGATTTTGCCTTCCTTCCACAGAGTGGGAAAAACACCCGTCAGGAAACACTCATTAAAAATATGACACAAAGGAGTTGTTAAAACCATGTGTCGGAAGAGACTTGAGCAGGGTCATCACAGTCAAAACTAAACTTACAAGTTTGATTGACCATGATTTCTTTTTTAATCAATTCATTGCATTTAAAATATGCTGTACCCAACCCCTTTCTTAACACATTAACTTTATTACAAAAAACTCATTAAAGTAATCTTTAATATACTTAGTGCTTGTTATAAAACCATTCTGAATCCACAACTGAAGGGGATACCTTTCTGTTTCTACTCATTATTTCATTCAGGATGCTCCAAAGCTTTTTCCTATCATGTTTATCATTATAAATTTTTTCTCTATAGTATTCTTTTCTCTTTCTTTTATTTAATTTGATGGCTTGATTCCTTAACTCGCGATCTTTTAATTTGTCCTCCAATAATCCAGATTTTACTAACATTTCTTTCGTTTTATCAAATTCTTCAGTGTAGAATCAATCCATTGAGCACATAAAAACACCTAAATAATCCTCTGCTTGGTGACAGCTACAGACGACATTCCAATCAACCTTACTTACTTCTCTCACGATATTATCAATAGCAGATTCTTTATAAATCCCTTTATCGTGAAAATTTGCCTTCATTTTAGGGGCTTTAACTGTCTTTGCAACTGCAATGAAATTATTATTAACCCGACTGGTATTGACTCAACAAATTTACACTGATCGGGCACATTAGTATAAACGTGGTCAAAACATAAAGAATTGTTGAAAGGACTTTAAGCCAAATATGATTTATATGGTAAGTTTGTAAAGCCAAACCCTGACAAATAATGATGAGATTCAACATTGAAATTAAAACACTCAAATTCTAGAATGTGAACGGAACCTACAGAGAAAATCAAACATGAGAGGGGTGAGCATGCTGCGTTTGCTCTTAAACACATGCAGATCCATCCCACATACTGAACGTGAATGATGCACTGGGACCCACTTTCAAAATACAGTGCTGTGGAAAAGGTGTGTCCCCTGCTCAGTTGTAGTTTTGCATATTTGTCACACAGCTTCTTATCTTTTACTCGTTGCCATTTGCGGTAGCTGCCACATTGAATCAGTTGCATGGTATTTTCAGCAACCAACCTCATACATGTGAAAGGTCTGTGAAATGTGGTGACAGGCACACACATGCTACACAAAATTTGACATTATTATACATTATGACTTGACAGCAAAGATTGTCCAAAACAAGAATTTAGCAAAAGAACGCGACACATAATATCTGATATGATATTGAGATTGCTTTGACCTATATATATATATAGGTTGTTTTTCAAAATATTGCATGTACTGCCAAACCCTGAATTCAGCTGAGAAAAAGGGGTGGGGCAGATTCCTATATGCTCTCAACATGGTAACGGCGCTTAGTTGGTATTCTTTGTAAAGTATTTGACTATTTGTTACATTTGGACAGTTTAATGGTTAAATTATTAAAATGCCCTTTGCTTGCACTGACCCCATGACTTTGGGTTCACTTTCCCTGCTGCTCCTGCTCCTTCAGTCACAAACACATGAGAGGAATGTAATTACAGAGTCCATAGTGTCACTGTCGCCCTTGATGACCTCTCTCTGCTCAAGACCTGACGCTGAGACTGGAGGAGCAGACAGGAGCAGAGGGGGAGGGCTAGGGATCCATAAATGAACCAAAGAGGTGGAGGTCAAAGGGTTTATGGGACAAACTGCAGACCACCAGCCAATATGGTCATGACAAGGAAGGCTTGTGAAGATGCCGCAGCAGCAGCACAACTTTTTGTGACATGGTTTCAGAGGAATGTGCCCAGTCACACTTCAGTTCTTTGAAAGGCTTCTTTAATGTCTCACTTTATCAATGAACCGTGCAATATAAAGTATTGGAATTGGTACTGAGCATCAAGCTTTTCCTTTGTATTGAAATCGAGTTTGAAATTTTAGTAATGTGATCATTATCTATTAAAATGTGCAATCAAAAAGGTGCTGGCTAGCACTCTCGCTTCACAGCAAGAAGGTCCTGGGATCGATTACCGGGTGGTGCAGGCCATTAAAAAGATGTACAATAGGCTCCTCCCCTGATAAAGAGATGCTACATCTCAGTGGGACTTAATAACATCAGCCTGCCCAGCGACTACAGGAAATTAACACTTGAGCTACAACCTGGTACAAAGCATCTCTCCTGTTAAGTACCTGTGTATATTGTGCACTGTTCATGTCTCAATAAATCAATCAATATACAATCAAAATTCATGTTCATTTTGACTCGACCCAGCGCAATATTTCAACATATTCTACTTTTAGACCTGCAGATGTAAACCCTGCATTTGACCTAAAATGATAGTGGTTCAACCTCAATAAGGATATTGTATAACGCTCAGTCGGCTGCGGCACTCGACACATGTCTCATCCTGAGCTGAGACAATGGCCAACTCTTTGGCTCAACCACCGGAGCGCACTCGTCATGACGCTGACTCACTACGTTGTGACTCATCTGTGAGCAGAGCCACCACTTCCATCAATTTACAGTTTCCCAGAGCATGCACGTCCAGGCAGAGGCTTAGGGGGACAGCACCAGAGCCACAGCAAAACACTCTGCCATACAGTTACCATGGAAACAAATACACATAACATATTCAACAACCTCCATAAGGCAACACTGGTTCATCCGCTTGTCCTGACGGGTCCTGCTCAACAAACATCTGTCATCCAGGAATCATGGGAAACCTGCTAGATCAGCATTTTCGTGTTCCAACACGAAACAATTGATGCATTACATACCGAGGAAGTTTCACTGACAAGGGAAGTGAAAATCTTTAGGTGTCACAGGTTCTGAAGGAATTGTATTCTGCCACTTGTTATGAGCTATGCCCATCCAGTACTGAAGTAGAATTAAACTAGGACTAGATGAGTACCAACTAGGTCTGAACCAGGAGTAACCCAGAATCAAAACAGGTCTAAATCAGAATTAAACAGGGACTAAGACCAAACCAGATCTAAACTAGTGCTAACCCAAATGTAAACCAATAAACAAGATATATATATATATATATATACTTTAAATATTCGGATGGGTCGTGGGCCAGTATAAATTGCTTGGAGGCCCTGATTTGGCCACTGGGCCTTACTGTATGTTAAATAGTACTCGTATGGATCAATGCTTTACATAAAACTTGAAACAGTGACTGACAAGGTTTGAAACTCATCTGAAGGGTGGTTTATAGATCCAGCCGCAGTTGATGGACAAAACAGTGATACAGCTTTATAAAATTAAGATTAAAGTCTATGACAGTTTCTACTGTTTTTCTAATTATGTCTTCGTTTGGTGGTATAGAACCTGTGGTAAATATTTATCTATTATTATAAAATTACAAGAAGTAGTGTTGAGTTCTAAATAAAATCCCTCTGTGATGTCATCAATATGCGACATGCCATTGTAAATACAGAGACAATTAACACACAATTTACGCAAGTTTCTGGGTTTAAATCAGGGCTATTCAACTTCATTTTCCCAAGGATTTCCCAGATTTTACGGAAGGTGAACAACTGGGCACTAACAACATTTTGGGTCACTCAAAATATCCCCAACACATTTAGTTAATACAATAAAATAACTACTGATAGGTTAGAGAAACCAGAACCAGAATTAAACTTGGACTAGACTAGAACCAATCAGGTTTGACCCAGGACTAACCCAGACTCAAGCAAGGATTAAACCCAAGACCAAACAAGGTCTAATTTAGCGCTAACCTAGAATCAAACCAGTAAACAAGATCGATTTAATTTTTTTTTGAAAGATTGTCCATGGGCCGGATTGAATCGCTTGGAGGGCCTTATTTGGCCCCCGGGCCTTATTTGGCCCACGGGCCTGATGTTAAATAGCCCAGGTTTAAATGATCATTCAACAAAATAAAGGTTTATCACATTGTCATATCATAACTGTTGTGTAATGTATATGGATTTTGGCCATTATATACATTATGGTTGCTAGGTAACAGTTGTGGAATTATCTCGACCTATGTAATCTTTGCTGCCCATGACCAACCAGGAAATGGTGAGGGAAATTCATTCTCTGCATTTGACCCCTTCAGTGTCGCTGGGGTAACCAGTCAGGAGCAGTGACCATACAGTGTTCGGGGACTTATTTGTAGATCTTGATCTTTGCTTGGTGAGGACGACTGTAGCTGGAGGATTTTACTTATGATTCATGTTTTGGGTTGATGGGGGAAACCGGAGTACCTGGAGGAAACTCACCCCAAATGTCAAACAACTACTCTGGGGCTCTGCTGTGCACACAAGTTAAATAACAGCACTGGACATGAAGGGAGTTAATTTAAACAATTATATGTAATAAATACATAAATATATACATGAATAAATAAATACTATTTAGTGATGACATTTTTTTTAAATTTAGTTTATACCATAAATATCCTTGCCGTATTCTACATCTGCCCCATGTCCTCAGGCTAAGCGTAAGCCAGGGGCAGGTTTTGTTGAGATCAATAATAGCTGTCAGATGCTGAGACGAAGAGGACAAGCACATAAATTCCATTCAGGTGAAGGCAGTGGTTTCTAAACCCTTTTAGACTCCATAGTGCTTATCTGATGAAAGAGGGTGGTCACCTGTACCATACAACATAGAAAACAGTTATAGCATGCCAGCTATATCATCAGTGTAGGTCAACTCTGTTTTCAATTAATCGAATCACTACCAAAGTCCACAACTGAATGTACAATGCATTTATAGCATTAACCCTTTCACCAACATTAGTGTCCACCACGACACGTTCATGTTACAATTGAGTAACTGGTACATGGTGCAATTAACAGATCGAGGCGAGATATTATGACCTGAATTCTGTTCAATATTAAAACTGCTGCCACTGCTTCTGCAAGGGATAGTCTATTTATGCCATCTAGTTTCCATAGCAACTGCACCATAGATAAAGTCTGATGCAGACACTGGTTTTAAGTGCAGTACAAAGTTTTCCTTTGAAAAAGGATGGTGTGCCATTGCATCTTATATGATGAGTTCTGAACGATGGGGAACATGAACAAACCTGCAGATCAGCAAAAGCCTATAGGCATTTTAGGAATATGAACAGCTAAACCTGATTGTAAAGTTCATAACTAATGATGGTATTGCCCCTCTACGGCTGGTTTAGCTGTTCTGTACATGACTGAAAAAAACAAACAACTCTATTGGACTCCTCTACACATACTGTAATGTTACATGCACTAAACAGCAACCTCAACACAAGAAAGTACATCAGCAGTAGGTCTTTATTGTGCTTCAGCAGGACACACTACAGCTTCCTTCACCAGTAGAAGTACACACTCTACACCAGCAGACGGTTTCTACACCAGCAGAAGGACTCTACACCAGCAGAAGGACTCTACACCAGCAGAAGGACTCGACACCAGCAGAAGGACTCGACACCAGCAGAAGGACACTACACACAGAAGGACACCACAGAAGGAGACTACACTAGCAGAATGACACACTACACAGGCAGAAGACTAAACTAGCAGGAGGACACTACACCAGAGAGGGAGACTACACTAGCAAAAGGACACACTACACCTGAGGGAGACTACACTAGCAGGAGGACACACTACACCAGAGGGAGACTACACTAGCAGGAGGACACACTACACCTGAGGGAGACTACACTAGCAGAAGGACACACTACACCACAGAAGGAGACTACACTAGCAGAAGGACACACTACACCTGAGGGAGACTACACTAGCAGGACACACTACACCTGAGGGAGACTACACTAGCAGGAGGACACACTACACCTGAGGGAGACTACACTAGCAGAAGGACACACTACACCACAGAAGGAGACTACACTAGCAGAAGGACACACTACACCACAGAAGGACTAGCAAGAATGACACACACTACAAGGCAGAAGACTACACCTAGCAAGAGGACACTACACTAGCAGAAGGACACTACCACAGAAGGAGCTACACTAGCAGAAGGACAACTACACCACAGAAGAAGACTACACTAGCAGAAGGACACACTACACACACAGAAGGAACAACACTAGCAGAAGGACACACTACACCACATAAGGAGACTACACTAGCAGAAGGACACACTACACCACAGAAGAAGACTACACTAGCAGAAGACACACTACACCACAGAAGAAGACTACACTAGCAGAAGGACACACTACACCACAGAAGAGACTACACTAGCAGAAGGACACACTACACCACATAAGGAGACTACAATAGCTGAAGGACACACTACACCACATAAGGAGACTACACTAGCAGAAGGACACACTACACCACAGAAGGAGACTACACTAGCAGAATGACACACTACACCACAGAAGGAGACTACACTAGCAGAAGACACACTACACCACAGAAGAAGACTACACTAGCAGAAGGACACACTACACCACATAAGGAGACTACACTAGCAGAGAGGACACACTACACCACAGAAGGAGACTACACTAGCAGAAGGACACACTACACCACAGAAGGAGACTACACTAGCAGAATGACACACTACATCACAGAAGGAGACTACACTAGCAGAAGGACACATACACCACAGAAGGAGACAACACTAGCAGAAGGACACACTACACCACATAAGGAGACTACACTAGCTGAAGGACACACTACACCACATAAGGAGACTACACTAGCAGAAGGACACACTACACCACAGAAGGAGACTACACTAGCAGAATGACACACTACACCACAGAAAGAGACTACACTAAGCAGAAGGACACACTACACACACAGAAGAAGACTACACTAGCAGAAGGACACACTACAACCACAAGGAACTACACTAGCAGAAGGACACACTACACCACAGAAGGAGACTACACTAGCAGAAGGACACACTACACCACAGAAGGAGACTACACTAGCAGAAGGACACACTACACCACGAAAAGAGACTACACTAGCAGAAGGACACACTACACCCAGAAGAAGACTACACTAGCAGAAGGACACACTACACCAGCAGAAGAAGACTACACTAGCAGAAGGACACACTACACCACAGAAGGAGACTACACTAGCAGAAGGACACACTACACCACAGAAGAAGACTACACTAGCAAGAGGACACTACACTAGCAGAAGGAGACTACACTAGCAGAAGGACACTACACCACAGAAGGAGACTACACTAGCAGAAGGACACACTACACCACAGAAGGAGACTACACTAGCTGAAGGACACACTACACCACAGAAGGAGACTACACTAGCAGAATGACACATTACACTCACAACTTACTTGTATCTTTCAATGTTAAAGACATTTATGCTGTTATATATGACACTATTATTACGTTCTATTCACTGTTAACCGCAAAATCTAAACGGCTTAAGACCATTGACATTGAGTATGTATGACCCTTAATAAATGCATGTTCGTGTAGGTAAGTGGGCAGGGGGCTGGTGAGAAGATTTCTGAGCACTCAAGTCCCAGATGTAATCCACAATTATCTAGACCAGCACTAATCAATCAAATAGCTACTCAGTAAAAATATAAATCCTCTTACACTAATGATAAGGGAACACCATAACAACATGGTTAAAAGCATCTAAAGGTTAATTTTGCATGTCTCAAAATGCACCATTGTGAAAACTATAAGGCCATACTTCGATGATCAATCTCGCTCATTGTAGGCCCTTTTGAGCTTTAGAACCACAATACAGTCACATGGTGGTTTTTTTGTGTCATCTCAAATCTAATAATTTGCTGTGTTTTTCTCACGGTCATTAAGTAGGTCACACTGAGATGTTGACAGACGTGACATGAGAGGAATCCAAGTTGATCAAACTTTACACCACTTCATTGTCTGCAGAAAACAGCCTGCTTTAGAACCCGCATCATCCTGGTGTTTATCGCCACCTATTGGAAAACACACACTACAGCAATGCAATAAACAGTGGATGGAGCCAGTTAACCTTAAATGATCCCAGGCACATTTTCCTACCAACTACTAAAGTATTACATTTCGATTACACGTACCAGCTTTTGAACAGTTGATGACTTCAAATTACTTCAAAACACGAAAGTACTAATCGCTGCAGTGGCTTTTAATGAAATATTCTTTTTAGTAATTCTCTTTATGCAAACACTTTTGGCTGAAATATGGTGATGTGGATGTCGATGGTTGAGTTACTTCACGTTAATCAGAATATAAGTGTGTTATTGCACCACATTTTCTCTCTTTCCCTTTTCCCTCCTACAGTAGCTTCCTGTGGAAAATGCGCGGGTTCAATGTCAAAAGGCCTCTGGTCTTTTTCACGTGATCAGGGTTAGTGTGGGGGTGCTTTATCACTGTTCTTATGACAACTTAACCAAAATTGAGTCACATTTCTTGTTTACAGTAAAATAATTATTTTAGCTATTCACCCGTTCTGTCAAAACTGCAGAAATGCACTATGTAATGAATAAGTGAATTAAGAAAAAAAAGAAAAGAAAAAAAAAACACAATTCAGTCATCATTTCTCTCTGAATTCATAAAAATAGACTTGAATATACAGTATAGTTTCACTGGTGTGCAGTAAAGGCTTCTTCAGCTTCATCAGTATCTTCATCGGAGCAGACCTCTTCTTCAGACTCAGCAGCGGGTAACAAGGCAGGAAACAAATACAGCAGTTTGAGGGGTGGATTACACTACTTTTCAGGGATCTTTCTTCCAGTTCGAATTAACATGTTAGTAAAATCAGAACAGTCAAAGATGAGTTCATCTTCATTATTGAGTTTATTTTCAAAGTCCTTCCTCATGGTTCACACTGTAGGTCATCAGCACTAACCTAGACAATAAAACAGTGTTGTGGTCAATGAACTCAGTAAACAAGACACAGGGTGAGATTCACTCCTGTGCACCTAAAACCATGACCTGCCATAACAGCAAGGCATTTAAAAAGCCATAATGAAGGTGAACACAAAAAAGTGCAAAATACTTGCAGGACATAAGATCAGAATTCAAATGTCACATCCAATTGTTCTTTGAATGCATGCTATTTGATGTTGTCCAAGTGTTAGCCTGATCAGCTAGCCCCTCTCACAAACGATTGATTCTGTTTGGCAAGGCTGCATAAATGCTTTTTCAGCTGGCAGCATACATTCACAGAACTGGAAAATCCAGTCTTAAAAACCTGAATTAATTCACTGTTCGGTACATTTAAGCTTTTCAGCTGCGCAACATCTCGCATAAAACAAATCACGCACTTACAAACCAGGTAACCTCCAAGGCAACATGTGAACTAAACTCAAACAAGATAACTGTACAAGGAGCTTCTCACTCCATTTGTCCGTGGGGGCATTCATATACCAATAATTTTGTCCTAGCGGAGAATGAGGGATATCATATAAGAAAAACATGTGAATAGAAAAGACAGATTTCGACACACAGAAACAATACTGACGCCATAGTAAAGCCGTGGAGAGCGACCTGAAGCCCATCACTGCAGAGTTCAGTTCATAAGTGTCAGCGCATGGACACCTTTGAGGATGGAGCAGATATGGGAAAGGAGCAGGTACAGTGGGAGTTGCATAAAGAGTCCCACAACGTCACATTCACACACTGCATAAGTCACTTTTGCTGTAAAGCGGTCTCGGTTTCACATTCTTGAAGCTACAGTACAAAAAGGCATCGACTGACGGGTAGAGTCTTCTGCCACCAAATATCAGCCAAATGTGCATTCAAACCATTATTTTAAAGTAACGCTTGTGAAACTGCATTTACCAGCACTATTTTACGTGCCTCACTGTGATTGAGCCTCTTGATATACAAACTGATTGATTGTTCATTTTTCTTAAAAGCAAACTGTTGAGTTTCACCCTCCGACAGTTCTCGCCCCTTGAATCATTTGCTGTTGGAGAAATAAAATCATGATGATCCAATGGAAAGCATGATGTAGACCAGGCCCTGAGAGCAGCACAGGGTTCCTACACTACCCACTCACATATAATAAATATATATATATTTTCATATAATTAATCATTTATTCTATTCCCTTTGATTTATCTGAATAAATGCTAGTAAAAATTGAACAAGTGGCTCCTCTCAGCGGAAGTCCATAAAACAGCAGCAGGTGATTGTTTGGTCTGCACCACAGACATACTGTGATGATGTGCAAAGTTTCTTCTGAACAGAGATGGGACATGCAGCACACAGTGGACAAGTCGGCTGTAGTGTTATAGTGCACAGAGCCGGGGGAGGGGCTCCCATCATGACGTGCCCTGCCTCTTCTGCTGCTGTACGCGGATCAGCTCCAGCTGTTTTTTGCACTTCTGGTAGTATGTGGACAGACTTTTGTTCTCCTCTAGCAGTTTCTTGTGCTCCTGCACTAGACGGGATGTGTTCTGCTGGTCTTTCTCGTCCTGGTCCAGTTCAGCTATGAGTTCCTTCCTGGAGATGATCAATGCAAGTAAGAGAGCCTAGAATACTCAAAGACAGCAAGACCCTTCAAATAGTTTTAGTTGGTTACCATGAGGCACACTACTCTATTACACACATGAACCGTGTCTGGGAGTTTTTAAATGACAATATTGTATACACAGTGTCAAAATCCTCTAACATAGTGCTCGTAGTCACTTGTGTATATTTAAACTGCAGTGTCATTAAGCCAAATGAACCACCATGGTGGGCAAGGTTACACTCACATTTTCCATAGTAACAGTGAAGCAAACTTACTTCCTCTGGATGAGCAGGGCGATCTCTGTTTGCACTTTCAGGTATTCTTGAGCCATTTTACAGTGCTGTTCAAACACTGCCATTGACTCTTTGGAGTTTGGACATGGAGCCAGAGGCTGGGAACAAGACAACCACAATAAATGCTGTTGCAGCACATTAACTGAAATGCTACTTTCATCTATTCACACGTAAGCATACAAGGGCAGCAGTGCTGGGTTTCAAACAATCAACTGTGTAATTCATACATGTAAACGCAAGAGATTATTTTTTATCTTTTATGTGAAATAAATAAAACTAAAACGGTTTAAAGACTAAATAAATCTGAGTACCTGAAGCTGGTGATCCAGGGTCAGATAAGCCATAGGAATGGAGTTGTCTGAGCCATTGGTATCTGAGGAAACGGAGGGTCAGACTGGCATGGTGCATACTTGAGAAGAACCACTGAGTGCTGTGCTAATACCTGTGGGGTCGTCGGGAGAGAAGTAGGCTCGATTACTGGTCTTGTCAGAGGGCGTCATCCGGACACTGGGACTGGACGAGCGGCTGCTCTTCCGACTCCCCTACAACACAAAACACCACAAAACAACACAAAACAACACACAGTCAAGAAAAACTGCCAATTAACGACAACAGGTATACGAGCATAATTTTTTCTGAACTTATCAAATGACTGATTAAAAGAATTGAATGAAATGGTGTTCAGCACAGCACAGCGTAGCTCAAGTTTGTAGTTCGAAGTCAAACTTGAAAACGTGAGGGGGGGCGTCGAGCTGAACTCAGAATGAACTGACAGCTACAAAGTGCGATGGGTTTTAAGTCATGTTTGTAAAAGCATCAGAAACGCTCCCAGCCGCAGAACACATCTCAAAGTGTGTTTGAGGAGAACGCCGGATTTCCCTCTCCACCAGAAGTTTGATCTTCCTTCAGCTAAATTCAAACCAATTGCACATTCTCTGAGTCTACGTCCCTGGAGATTTTAGGCTTTTGACAAGTACTGCAGGATGTTTCTGAAGAGCATATGACTGAAGAATGAGTTACAAAATGAAAGAACAAAAAAAAGAGTAGGTTTCAAAAGCTTCACATGAGGTCAAAGTTGGCGTTTTTCTACCAATGCTCTAATGGTTTTCCCTCATCATAAGCTTCATCAGAGTTGTATTTTGAGGGACTCAAGCATGTTTGAGTAATCCTGTCATGTCCCATATGTTTTTATATGTGAGCGATTCAGTGTTTATCAAGTCGATTTGGATTAACGTTACGGGCAGTTTACAATGCAGAGAAAGTGGCATAAGGATCCGCGTTTCTCTGTCTAGGCTTGATTCGCTGGACGTACCTGGCCGGACTCATTGCAGATGGTGGTCAGATCCTGGACGGAGCGCCGCCTCTGAGACTCACATGTGGCTGCGGAAGAGGCAGAGCTGATCAGATACACACTTACTGAGCAAACAAGCCAACTTTAAAAGGGCTGGTCTAAAATACAAAGATTAAAAGAGACTGTTACTGCACAAGTTACTACAAAACAACTCTAAAAATCTATTTCATTTGCTCAGCACACACAGCACAGCCTCTATCCCGAAACAGGGGTCATCGATCTCGACTCGTCTGCTTGAATCACGTTGATAATAAATAAAATGTGCTAAATAGCAATAGCAATGTAGTCTACTTCTCACCGGAGGCAGGCACCAGAGGGCACGAGACACTTAACCCAGATAAAAGCTCTTCTTTTCATAGTATTAGTGACAAAACTGGCATTAAACAATTTAAAACGTGAGAACGACATAACATTTCATTATAATGAAAAAATGACACATATAGTATTTACAAATATAATAAATATCTGAACAGTTCTAGATTGTACAATTCAGAAAAAAAGATTGGAGGATCACACATCACAATCCAGAAGAGTTCCCAGAGAAAGCTTGAGAGTGGAATGACAGATATGGACAATAGAGGTGGAAGCAGGTCATCAGTACTGCTACCAAACATATTTTTTATGAAAGACAGGCTTAGCAGTTTTTCATTTTGAGGATACAAATAATTTATTCTGCCAGTTTTCCACCTCTACTTTAGTCCCATCATATGTCAATGCACGAAGAAGATGCTCCAAGATGAACGCCCCAAATTAAGCAATGGCTCCGAAGTTTCTCCAAAGCTAAATTTAACATGGTACCACTTTTATGATTAGTTTCAAATCTAGCTCCAACCTTCAAAGTGAGAGAAATGAACCATAATGACTTTGCCAAAGTGAATGGATGTACAGAGAACAAGGAGGGGAATCAGCCATGCGCTTTGGTGCTCTTCAGGAAGGACAGGTGAAGCACACAGCACACTGCAGCAGCACACACAGGACAGAGGGAGGAGAGGGAGGGTCATGGGTCAGAGGTCATCACATCTGGGTCCACTAAAACCTGCTTTGAATATTTCAAACCCTTCATGAGATTCTATGTACAAAAGCATATCGTTTCAGTGGAAGAGGTGACAACTCCTTAATCCCTGTTGTGTTTAGAAAGTACAAAAGACATGACTGCGTGTCACTTCAAAATGTCTCTTAAGAGGCTAGAACAATCATGAATCTGCTCAAACAAATCTAAAAAAGATCTAGTTTATAGCCACAAAATGTAGCATTTAAATATTTAATCATATATAAAAAAGGCATCTATTAAATATAAAAAAATGTATAAAAATTTTTTTGGGGGGAAAAATGTTAATTTTACAGAAGTGATACACATGTCAGTACAAGCCTGCTTCCTGACTACCAGCGGAGCCTGGGGGTCCAGTGATACCTGTCACGACGATCTTGGGGACGTCCAGAATGGTGCCAAATGAAGCAGTTTTGCGGTGACCTCGTTTATACTGCGGACGTGCTGCGGAGAACACAAACAGCTACTACACAGAGCATGCAGACAACACGCAGACAACACGCAGACAACACGCAGACAACACGCAGACAACACGCAGACAACACGCAGACAACACGCAGACAACACGCAGACCGCTGCATGTGGAGCACACGCAGACATGCAGGCAGCATGCAACCATTCAGCCAGGAACACAATACAGAGCTGCCACAGAGAGACAGCGGGCTACAGCCGCACGGACCAACAGTCTACATGAGTAAGAGGACAGACAGAGGGAGCAGGCCTATGGCCAATGCATCAGCACATTCACAGAGCTGCTCATCTCACGTCAAATAAAACTTAATATCCCTGTGATATAGTGCGGACGAAGGATACAGACTGGGGAACAAGGGAGCAGTCCAAGATGGTCTGTTATACACATTCCAGGTAATCTCCATTAGCGTCAAAAAACATGAATTAAGCAAACAAGACTAAACGGCCAAGTACTCATCAGTGCAATGTTTTGACTATTATATCTCTAGTGCAGTGACACTGGAGAGGTTGCACCTCGCTGAACAGCCATGGTCACGGGGGTAGGCTGTATTTCTGGGGAACTTTCATGGTGCTTTAGGATGTAAATAGACTCAAACAAGGGTTTTACCTGCTATGCAAAACACCTGGGCTACCAGAAGCTAAATACTGGAATAGATTCTGTAAATAAATAATATAAAATGCATTCAACATACATTTCAAAACATATTACACGGATTTACTACCGTGTAATATGGATTGAGGAGCTGAGGAAAACCAAACTCACCTCATGCCTGTGACATTCTCTGTTATGGTTCATATCTGTTGTATTTTACCTGTGGGTGCAAATGACATCTTTGGCTCCAGCTCGGACAGGTCTGCGCTCATTCGTTTGTCGGACTGTGTTCTCGCAGGCAGACTCTCCACACTGCCCCCTCTGGACAAAGGCAGGGTCCTCAGTGGGTCTCCCTGGTGGTACAAAACCAATCATTATATTGGCATAACTTTAGAAGAGACAGTGAAATGTGTTCATGCTCCTTGCCTTTGGTCTGAAGTGAGGAGGAAACTGGGGAGTGATCTTGATGGTGTCGTTGCTCCCTTGAGAGTCACTGTGCTCCATGTTGGCATCACTTATGTTGCTTGTGTTGGTGCCGGTGTATTCCACACAAGAACCTTGAATCAGATAGAAAAAAAGCAAAAGCAATTACAATGGACTTCCCAGCGTTCTTTAGTGTTCAAAGATCAGAAGTACACGCTCATTACATATTTGCTGAGTAATGTAAATACCAGAGCTTGTGGCAGAGTTGCTTTGGCCGTCATCTGAATACTGGTAGGGGTACTGCAAGGGCACATCTGAGCCAAGGAAGAACTATCAGATAAAAACATGTTAAGATCATAACGAACAGTCAGTAAACCCCACATCTTAAGAGAAAGAAAGTGGCAAGTACCTTCATCAGATGGGTCATGACCTTGACTATCTCCTCCATTGAGGGTCTTTGTGAAGGGTCTTTAGACCAGCAGCGTGTCATCAGGCTTTCAATAGGCTTAGGCAAATTTTTTATTAAAGGTGGTCTGGTGCCTGAAAGAAAAGTAAATGGGGAAAAAAAAATAATAAATGAACACACATAACACTCAACAATACTGTAATGGATTTATTTGCCAAAAAATGTACAAGAACAAAGTTGTGTTCTGGCTTTTCCTCAAACAGGGCACGTTCACTATGTATGACTCACCGTTGTGCACGGCCCACATGATGCGAAAGGCCGGGCCGCCGATCTCATCAAATGGTTTCCTTCGCGTGATCACCTCCCACAGAATGATGCCCCAGCTGAACACATCGCACTTCTCGCTGTAATTGTTGCCTGGGAGAGCAGAAAGAGACCGGAGCGGAGCTTAGGTGCTCTTCAAAGCAGGGAAAGTGATTGACAAAATGAACTGATAAAGTAATTCTCCGTGGCAAATCAGAGCGCAGCTTGGGAGCGCACAGGAGCCTTTATGTGTGAGGAGGGAGCTGAGCGGATCTAAGAACTGATGGGGACTTTCTTAATTATTGTGCTTATTAGAGCACCTATTTAAAAGCAGCATTTTACACAGATGCAAATTACTTTTACAGAGTTCAGTGTGAGGGTAATGGCTCACTGCTGGATTACACAGGAGTCTTGGTAGAACATGACTAGACCCTATAATGTCTATTTCAATATCATTGGCAGGGGAACTCTCTAAAGCAGGCGTGGGCAATTATTTTTCCCCAAGGGCCATATTCGAATCCAGGCATGTGGCGAAGGGGCAGGCAACGATCATTGGTGTAACAAATTCTTATCATTTCAAGAATTTTTCTTTAAAATATATGCCATTTCATCTATTATCTCATTCATTTCATGTAATCCTGATTAAGGACACGTGCAGACAGTAAAACATAAAAACAAATGGAAAGCGTAACAATTATTTTTAAAATTTGAGGGGGCCCTGGGGCCGCAAATGCCCGGGTCGGCTCTACAGTAAGGACAACTTTGAGAGCTGATGCAGCTGCATACTGTATTCGAAAACAGTGTGTATAGACTTCTGAACAGCTTTATGTAACTTAACTGCCTAATACATAAGCGTTTTATTATCTTCAGATCTTTGCCTATTTTTTACTATTTTAACGTAGAAAAATATCCAACTGCGATTTATTTGACGAGCATTAAGATTAGGTTTTCGATTTATGCATTTATGTTTTACAGTCAAGATTTAGATGAAATATGAACCGCTAAACAAATGCAAGAATAACATGTATTCCAGAATATGTTGGTAGAGGACATTTAACCTGGTTCACGTCAAGATTGATCTGTGTCTCACTCTGAATCAAGTTCTTTACATGAATCAATCTGGAAAGTCTCTTGCTGAAAGCCAGTGGGACCGGAGTCCTCTTTCTCATCCACAAATGTACAAAGCCACATTATGTGCATGTAACTGAAAAACAAAACAGTCCGTATTTCTTCTAAAATGTTTTGTTTTGATTTGTGTTGTTTTGACTTTTGCCCAAACCACAATGCTGCTCTTTGATTGGTTCTAGTCCCGCCTGCGGGCCCTAAATGCCCTGTGAGTGGCCCGTTAAACCACTGGTGCGTACTGCAAACGAATCAGCGGGAGCCTAACAAGATACATTCTCAAGAGTTTGTAAACTCACAGAAATCGCAAGAATTCATCTTGCTGGCAAAGGTGAGAGGATATTATGTTAAGTAAAAATTGCAGCTTTTGGCATCGCGGCCATTCAAATTGCAATTTTGATATAACTGAAATTTATCTTGCAGCCCTAATTACCTAGGAACCATGAGTGTAATTAACCATTACTGTCTTATAATGCAAAATGAGTGCTGGACGTAGTAAAGTAACTTTACAAAATAAGAGTCGTTAAGGTGAAAGAGGAGAGTGCACTGACCGAAGCAAAGACAGATAGAATCACAGGTAGTTTGTTGTGTTACCCCAGACAGTCATACTGTTACGAGCTTCACAGAGTTCATAGAGAGGGCAGGTGTGCACAAGAGCCTTGTACTTCAGCTCCAAAATGATCAGACCTTATTCATTATAGCTGCTCCCTCTCGCCAAGAACATGCCTCACAACGCATTAGAATCCCAAAAGAACACATACTCCACAGCACTGTGTTCCAGGGGAAATAAAACCATACCAACTCTTCATTCATCTTAACACAATGCCTCCCAATGTTCCACCAGTGAAAACAAGGCACTGATGATCCATCAGCAACTAATGTCCTAATGCAGGGAGTCTGGCAGTTAAGGTGAGAGCTGGGACACCACACACAGGGCTTTGGTGGACGGTAGAGCTGAATCTATTATTGAGATAATCATCAACCAGTTTAATCTTTGCTCAATCTGGGTCAAATTAAGCCAAAATCATTCATGGTTCTTTAGCAATCTAAATAACTAATTGATTAATCAAAAGAATGCTTGCTATATTAATCAATTCACAAAAATTGTTATTTGCAGCCCTAGTGGACAAAGCCTAATGCATAATGAATGATACAAGATACCCTTTACCACTTTGATTATCTAGGCCTTAGTCATTTATTAATTAAACTTTATTTTACCAGGTAAAAAACCATTGAAATCAAAACCTCTTTTTCAAGGGTGACCTGAGGACAAGTGAAAATGTAGCAGCAAATAAATCATAACATTTACATATTCAAAAACAGAGACATTTCAGAAAAATAATAATAATAATATGTAAATATTAACTCAGATATCAGTTTAGCAGTTTCAAACCAATTTATTTTGATAATAAAATACATATAAGATACTGTATTAGGCAGCCGAGGAAGGGAAATAAATCTAAACACAGATGAATGATGATAAAAGTCTTTGCAATGTGTCAAACTGAATGTGTCATGTATACTTTGTCAGAATGTTACTTTACACACTAAACTAAATATTCTCCAGAAACATTAACATGTGTGAAGCATTTCTACTACATATTCCAGTCATAGTTACCTTCAAATACTTCTGGGGCCATCCACGCTGCACTGCCTTTGTTGTTAGTCATGTGGGTCTGAATGTCACAGGCTGTTCCAAAGTCACAAATCTTGAGCACTGTGCCACCAGCAACCAGGAGGAGGCTGAAACAAGAGTGAAGTGTGTTCCCAAAGAATTGTTCAAAATAATCTTCTGTAAACTGCTGGGAGTATATAATCCATATCATAAGAATTTAAATAACAATATTAGGAAAAGGTTAATTGTTTCAGAAAGGGCTTTAAAACTAGCAGTAAGTTTTGTTTATTAAAAATGATGTATGTACATAGTGTGGCCAAAAAGCTATTATTAAAGCATTGGAAGATATGAGGGACACGTACTTGGGTGGTTTGAGGTCCCGGTGAATCAGTGCCTTTGGTTTCATTCCGTGCAGGTAGGCCACTCCCTGGGCACACTGTAAACACCAGCTCATGGCGTGAGACGCAGTGTAGAAGGGGAGGGGCTCGGCGCCGTGCAACACTGTGGACCAGACAACACAGCAAAATTAAGCAGGTTCAGAAACAGGTACACACAGCAGCAGTACAGACCTTTTCCTGCATTGAGTAGCTAGTATAGACTTATATGATGGGCCCATGTATACAATGTACATTTGTTACACCAGGAGCACATTTAATGCAGTGAGTGGGTTAAAAGTGCTTTGTGTGCAAAGAGTGCGTGCATCTGTTGGCTTCTACATACCTCACTTTTCCTACTCATCACACCTAGTCCATAATTTTCACACTATCCTACTGTTTGGTTGTTGACCTTCTATTGGTAACATAAATATTTTTTGAAAAGTAATTGTGGTAATTAGATTTAATAATTCCATGTTTATTATGACAATGCACATACTGGAGCTCTACATCAGAGAATAACGACGTACCATTGTATAGTGATCCACCTTCAGCATATTCCATAACAAGGCAGACCTGAAAACACACATAAAACATGCTTTATCCTGAAGCATCATTTACACTAAAGGATTTACAATTGCACCAGACTTACAGGACTATTGCAGGAACCGTACAACTTCACAATGTTGGGGTGGTTGACACGAGACAGTTGTCTGAGCTGAAGAGAAGTAAACAAATATAACTGTCTGTTCAAACCATTCAATTCAAGAAAAACAATGACCATACTATACCTCAACCACAAAGGCTTTTCGCTCTGATTCACTCTCAATTGTTTTAATAGCCACATCTTTGCCTTTCCATTTGGCTTTACAAACAACCCCAAACGCACCTCTACCCACCACCTAAAAGACAAGTGTCCAAACACAGGATTAACAACACTTTAGGACAAACCAAAGCCATGTTCAATATGTCATATTATTGGGAAAACACACCTCCTCCACCTCAATGTCTTCATAATTTATTTCCTCAAAAGGATATCCAGGTGGCGTTTCTAACACCTCGGTAGATGGTAATGTTAGAGACATTCGCGCTTTAAATCACTTACTGAGGACAACAAAGATGTAAAAACAAGAGTGTTCAGGAATGTACAGTCTGCAACTTCACGAGAACGATTGTGACTATAATGAATATAATGTCACTTATGTTTTCTGATAGATATACATCAAATTTAACAGTTCTGAAGAACTGTCAAGCTGAAAAACCATTTCAAATAAATCTAACAGCCATGGACGAACGCCAGGACAGCTAACTAGCACAGCTAATCAGTACTTGTAATACAATTTTCCCTGGGATTTATAATCCATCAGACTACAAAAAATACTTAGAATATAATATTCCATCGTGTCTATTTGTTGTTTAATGTACCCCAGTTCTGTAGACAACTCCCAATATCCCAATGTTTTGAACTTACAGCAAGTTTGTGGGTTGTTAGCTGACTGGCCTTGATGCTAACGGAGCTTTAGCTGAAATGAGCCATTAGCTCGAGTCCAGTCCTTCGCAGTTTGTGAGCTGCTTCTTCTCTCTGGACATGAGGAAATCTTCCACTGTTCATGTGCGGGGAATCAAAGGCTCGTGTCCAGTGTTAAAAACAATAGTTGTAGATCCATATGACAGCTAGGCATAACTTTTTCATTACTCATCTGACAGCCTCATCTGAGTGTATTTTTGATTTTTGAGCTTCGCAGGAGGTTCTTCTTCCGGATGTGTGCGCTGCGCAATTACGTCCCCAAGATCCACGCCCGCTCCATGATCCTCGCTCCTACTGCTGCACAGAGAGGCTGAAGGTAAAATAACATATATTTTTAACTATTCTTTTGTTTAGAGCTAAGTAAGAAACAAGCATTCAATAAACAAATGTAAACATGATTTAAAAAAATTATGTATGTCCTTAGAATCATGTGTTAAATGGAGAAGTTTAAATATATTTTTATTTGTTGAAAAAACCTTCTTTTCCTTTGACAAAATAATACATTTATATTACTGCTATGGCGATGGGACATTTCCCTGATATTTTGAATTGACAGAGATCAAGCGTGAGGAGTGACATTCAGCAAACTGTCAGGGCCGAGAATCCTTCTCACGTTGTGACCAAACCCCTCAGTGAAGCACATAGATCGAATCTAAAGCAATTTCAGTGGTAATTGGTTGCAGATCGCAAACACTGCTATTATTCAAGTCCTTTGCAAAAAGAAATCTCCTCTTAAAATGTATAAAGCTGCCAACGCCAAAGTTTAGTTCTACAAAAAGGAAATGCATTTGTTATTTGTATCAGTTCAAATATTCAATCTTATCTCAAATGTTAATGCTCCTGGACATGCTTAAAAAGTGTACTTTGCCATGTCAGGAAAAATTGCAATTAGATATTTTGCCAAAATTGTGCAGCCCTAACATAGACATTGATCTATTTTAAAAAGAGAAGACTAAGTGTAAGATCTTATTGCATGTACCACTGAGTGTAAATATGTGCTCCCCATGTGAACCACCAGATGATCACAATAATGAGCATTAACTCATTTGTGATATTGGACAGGGGCTGGTTATTACAGCTGCCGTCCCTCCGCTCTAGTAGCCCCCTCCGAGTAGATTGTATTGATGGTGAGGGAGGTTCGTGCCCAGGCCAAGCTCACTACATTAGATTAGCCTTTATTGTCCTGTAGGGAAATTTGCCTCTGCATTTGACCCAGGAGCAGTGGTCGATGCAGTGCCCGGGGACCCATTTCCAGATGTTGAGCTCGGCTTGGTCAGGACTACCTTAGCTGGAGAATTTTTACCTATTGTGTGTTTTGAGTTGATGAGGGAAATCGGAATGCCCGGGGGTCGAACCCACAACATTCACACAGCACTGTTCAATGCTTCTTCTAATTACGCTCATGGGGGCCTCCAGCTTTGTGACCCAAATTGACTCTGATTTGATGTATTAAAACTATCTTTGTTGAGCTACTATCTTTTGTTGGACTACTTTTATTGGTACAAGGGCAAGTCTGTTCTTGAAGAGGTGCGGCCACACTAATTGTTAATTATATTTTGTCACCAATATAACCATAATAATAACCATTAACACACTATCCTACTACTAAAAAACAAAACAAAAACAAAAAAACGTTAGATAATGTTTTACAACACTTACTATATCAACTTTGTTAAATAGATAAAAGATGGAACAATGTTTTGGGGGGCTTAATATTTATATGTTTGTCAATATTTTGTAGAAGGTCGAATAAATAACTTATTTTAAGTAGAGATACTAACTAACTACTACCGGTAAGTGTTTAAATCCTGCTTTTTATTTATTGCAGCTCATCTTATTTTTTCTTTTTTTACACTAACACAATTTTGACACAATTGTTTATTTAAAAAGGGGTTTACTGGTGTTATCCTGCCTTAGGGCTGTTGTGTCAGTGTCAGTGACATAAAGAAGGTCAAATATCGAATATCGTGATATTTTTGTCAAATAATTTGTTATTGTAATAGGACTTTCAGATTGTCTGGCCTGCACAGCCTGCACAAAACAGTAGGCTAACAGTAAATTTGAAATTCATTTCTTTGATAATTTGACTGAAAATGGTTTGGGTAAACAGGCAGATTTTAATGTTTACTGGTCCTCTGAAGCGTATGTATCCCAGCAACAGGACAGTGGTGTCACGTAGGTAGCATTACACAATTCAATTGTTTATTTTCTCTTTTCTTTATGCTAGATTAACTTTCTGATGCAACCACTCAGTTTAATATGATTACACATTTCTTTACCAAAGGCAGGCACAAACTGCAACAACAGTGGTTGAGGTAATTATTTTTAGCCAACAAGTCACATTGCCCAACTGTCTTTAAGCAAGAAACATTAACACTTATACTCGGCACATTATGATTCTACAGCAGAGGTGTCCAAACTTTTTACACTAAGGACCATGATTTGAAACATATGGAGCGGAGGGCCACAGACGATATGACAATGAAGTGAATCATTGGAAATGTTGCATTTGATGTAGCTTTGATGAGCCTCCACACCTTTAATAAGGCTTGGAACATTAATATTACATTAATAATATATTTATTTACAATAAAAAGTACTACTTTTTGTTGTTTGGGCCATATCTCAGGAAGCCTGAGGGCCAACAAAAATTGGTCTGAGGGTTGCATTTGGCCCCCGGGTCATACATTGGACACCCCAGTTCTACTGGTATATGTATTGTAACTCTTCTGACACTCTTACTTCCATTGGAGATTTGATTATGCATAGTCCTGTCCACAAGGTGCTGCTGTTGCACTGCTCACAGATACAGTATTAGCAGACAGTAATCAGACTTTCCTTCCTGCTTACACAAGGCTGGTGCTTCATCTGTTTGTGTACCACTGCCCAGGAATTTCTCACAATTACAACACATTCATTTATTCTCTTCTGTCGGCATCAGCACTCTCCTGCTCTGCAAATAATCGGCTTCCTGCGCTCGCTGCTATGATTGATTAGGGTTCGGCTGTGCAGCTGATCAACATTTGTCTTGTGTTTATGGCTTTTAGGCGCTGCAGGTTGGCGTTATGGATATCTCTGTCCCCAATAAGACTTACATTGTTTAATTAGAGTATGGAGAAAAAGAGAGCAACTGTTTGCTAATATAAATTCACCCAAATCACCCCACAACCCCCAGCAAATAAACAGCCCAGACTCAAGGGACTACACATAGTCATTCTGCAAATTCACTTTTATATTTCTAAATGCTGCATTCACTTAAACTGGATTTATTTGACACATAGAATACATCATTGGAGTAATTCCCTCGGGCTAATTACTATTAGTGTGAGCGAGTGTTTTAGCTGAGTGCACACGGGTGAATGCCCATGAGGAGCCTCAGCACGAGTCAAAGAGCTGGAAGTGTCTGATGCTAAGCGGCTCCTGTGGTGGTGCTGTGGTGGTGCTTGGGATGTCTGCTCCAGGCACAGGGAGGGGAGGAGCAGGAGTCAAGGGCTAGTTTGTGGGTTATGTTCTCTCCCTAAACACCCAGGAACTGTATACTTAAGACTTTTTCTCATTGTGTTAATTAGGGCTGTACTCAAAGTATTGATACGGCAGCGTATCGTGACTTCTTGGCAATATGCGCATTGATACAGGGCATGTGTCATGTTCATTTATTATACATTTCCAAGTTGTACACTGCTGACTAGAGCATTTAGACTGAATCTGTAAAATGAGTAATTTATGAAACAATTGTGTTCTGTAAACAAGTTCACTGTAGAAAAGGTCAATTTAGTAACTTTTAAAACTCTTTTAGAAATGTGACTGTTTTGGGATGGCCTACATATCATATTGTTGACCTTGTGATGAGATATGCATTGAATCGTGAGGTTCTTGACAATACTTAGCCCCCAGAAGCAACCCTTGTCTTGGAATGTTCTGACCTTAGATTTGTTATATAGAGCCATAAATAGAAAAAATATTGATAATGCAAAATTAGAATATTGAGTATATTTTTGATAATTAAAAGTATTGTAAAAAGCTGCAAAAAGAGCTGATTAAATTAAAAAAAGACAACAGAAGTTTGTAGTGTAATCTTCCAAACAAGAATATAAGGTGATATTTCTGCACCTTTTTGGTTGATTTGACATTCCCTTTTGTGTCATACATGTCATCCTCCCTCCCCTAATAATGAAAAAATAAATGCATACATTAAAAATACATTTAAAGAATTGAGATATACATTTTTTTCAGTGCCACCCTAGTCTTTATTCTGTTTCTGGTAATGGGTGAATATCCACCAAATGCGTTTGCCTTAATGCACTATTATCTTTGCTATGCATACTCTTGACTATGAACCTATTAGCTTATGGTCTGTGGAAGGGTCACCAGGTTCTGCACCGTGTCACCCACATCTCTTGACCTCAGCCGTATTCAAGGATAGTTCAAATACACGTTGTACTGGGTTGATCAAGTCTGTACTATTAAACCTAACTTCACTTCTTGCTTCTTGCTAACTTTTTTGTGATTAAACATTTCAGGAATGCTAGCCTGACTGCATGAAGTTCCCTGGATTAGGAGTTGTATGTCTGTAGTGCCAGAGCATCACTTGCACAGCTGTCCCCTACTCATCCTTCTTCCTCTCATCCACACTGACCTTTTCCCTACCCACTAAAGCTTCCTTCTGGGTGACTTTTGCTGCTCTGTTATGGCCATAACAACTGCCCCATGCCTCATTTTGACAGATTTGTGAGACTTATATTTAATGAGGAAAAAATATTGCCCTCCCATGAACAGGCTTTTCATTACCTTCCAGTAGCAAATATACTTTTATTAAAAAAGTTAAAGGACCTGAGGCACTTTCTGCTGACTTAAGCGTTTGGCTGTGGGGCAATAAATCAGGTTTATAAATTTAGGGCATGTGGCATTTTAATTTCAAATCACATGGAATGCATTAAATCATGATGGGAAAGAAAAATATGACAATTAACATTAAGTTATTGCATCCCAAGGTCATCCAAAAGTCTTCTGGGAGAGCTGGAACAGGACCAGTCAACATGGGCAGAAAATATTTTTTCTGTTCTGTCCAGTGACGGGTTATTTTTGTAGAGAAGACAAACTATATTCTACAAATGCAATGTTCCATGTTCCTTAATAACATTTAAAAATAAATAACTTATCAATTAATACTAAACACAAGTATTCCTTCTCAAATAAGTTATTGGACACGATAATTACTGAACCAATGGAGAGCTGTTTTCCACTTTCCACTATGTTTTTGAATATTGTGACAAGGAGAGCATATTCTCTGAGGAACAACTCAGATTCTGTGATGGGGTTTGACCTTTAAAGAAATAAATCTCTGCACTTTCATCTCTCACAGTGTGATAAATGGATTTAAAAAGACATTAGCTACAAGTACCTCGTTTAATGTCAGAGAATTTAGGGGGATTTGGGTTTCTTTTTTGTTTTGTTGTGATCAAGATGGCAGCGAAAGACATTTCTTCAAGCATGTCCGACAAGTTAGACAGCCTCAGCCGGAGCAGCTATCGCTAACCCACTGCACAGCCACTGCCTCAAGGCTCATCTTCTTCTGTTGTTTTGTTTTATCCACTCGCCATGTCCAAGTATACTTTCTTGCAAATGTGGGATGTTTAAGTTTATCCACCCACCTGCTGCGCTAACACCCGGCGCACACCTCACCCCACTGAAGGCGCTTGTCTTTGCCAGGAATTGACCGAAGAAGTTTTTGAACACATTCTCATCTGCGGTGGTGAACAGCGTGTTTGAAACCTCGAGTCACAATCTGGAAATAGAATCAGATACACCCAACAAGCATTGCTCATTCTGTATATGTGCGGGTGCCAAGACCGGACTTGGCATAGAATATGAAACATGAAGAAAAATAAATAAATATTCAAAGCGTTGTTTTTTTTAATGCTAAAACTTTATTAGAGGTATGCATTTATAGTTGTAGCATTCATGAGATTTGTGTGCAATCCAGTTTAGACCATTAGTGAAGAATAACTTTATCAGTACTACACTTTGGGTTTTATAATCTATAATGATTCTATGATTGGTTTATTTGTTCTTGTTCATCCAAGTTCTCCCACTTAGAATTGATGGAAGGGTCTGAGGAGCATTTCCACTGTGAGAGACAGAATAAATAAAAAATAAATAAATCCTGAAATGACATTGTATGATTTTTAAATACTTTATTTGTATGTTATTCCTGCAAAGTATTTGAACACCTGCCAATCAGAAAGAATTCTGGCTCTCAACGTCACCCCACAACCAGTCAGACTCCAACTACTACCATGAGCAAGACCAAAGAGCTGTCAAAAGACACCAGAGACCAAATTGTAGACCTCCACAAGGCTAGAAAGGGCTACGGGGCAATTGGCAAGCAGCTTGGTAAAAAAAGATCAACTGTTGGAGTCATGGGAGAAAGTCATGTGATCAGATGCGACCAAAATAGAATTTTTTGGCATAAACTCCACCTCCCGTGTTTGGAGGAAGAAGAAGGATGACTACCATCCCAAGAACACCATCCCTACTGTGAAGCATGGGGGTGGAAACATGATGCTTTGGGGGTGCTTTTCTGCACATGGGACAGGACGGCTGCTCTGTACTAAGGAAAGAATGAATGGGGCCGTGTATTGCAAGATTTTGGGCAACAAAATCCTTCCCTCAGTCAGAGCACTGAAGATGGGTCGTGGCTGGGTCTTCCAACATGACAATGACCCGAAGCGCACAGCCAGGATAACCAAGAAGTGGCTCTGTAAGAAGCACATCAAGGTTCTGGAGTGGGCTAGCCAGTCTCCAGACCTAAATCCAATGAAAAATATGTGTGAATAATTGTGTGGAGTATTGGGCCAAAATCCCTGCTGCAGTGTTTTCAAACCTAGTCAAGAACTACAGGAAATGTTTTACCTCTGTAATTGTAAAAAAAAGGCTTCTGTACAAAATATGAACGCTGATTTTCTCAGGTGTTCAAATACTTATTTGCAGCAAATACAAATCCATTATTTAAAAATCAATCATTGTGATTTCCAATTTTTTTTCCCCAGACACTTTCCCTCACAGTGGAAATGCACCCACGATGAAAATTTCAGACCCCTCCATAATTTATTTACTTGCAAAATCGCAGGGTGTTCAAATGCTTATTTTCCTCACTATGCAGCCTGTGAGGCAGTAAAATCTCTCCTTCACTGTGGTTCTCTTCAAGCTTTCTGCTTTTTCCCACTGGGTTTTATGTAGTTTTTCCTTGCTGAGAAGGAGGGTCTAAGGACAGGGGCCTCTCTGGGACAGTTCTCCATTTATTTAATTTCTGTGAACGTTGGTTAATCTGCTTCTCTATTATTGACCAATGGCTGTTTAAATGTTTGATTTTCTATCTTTCTGCTGGTAAAATCAGCTAGGCAATCAGCTAGGCCCCACGAGACAACTAAATTCTCTTGAAATCCTCCCCTATGTACTTTTGAGCCTTACCTTTAAGTTTAGGCAACTTAATAAATAATTTGGAGACAAAAGGCCCACAAAACCGCTGGTGTTTTGGACTGCCAAACGATCAACACAAACTCATTCTTCTGGCATAAACTCTTGAATGCATATTTCTGGATGTAACTTGTGCGTTTTCTGAGGCACTAGTGGAGCAGCTGGGACTCGAGGACAGAAACACAAACACCCGGCTCTCGTCTGAACGGCTCGATCAACATAATGATGGAGTATTTGGACAGGAATAGGAGCGAAAGAGGGCACAACGCATGCAGTGCTTTCGAAGCAGGAGGAGCAGATGCCATCGAGCTGAATGGCACGGAGCGGCGGGAGATCCTCGTGCCTGATTACACTTCCTGCTTCTCCAGATGAAGTGCTGTGATTGGATGAGACAGTGCTCCTTCTGAGAGCCAACATCAAACTTAAGCCTGTGTCTTGAGACAAACGGCTGTAAAAATGGGCAACTGTAGTTTTGTTGTCAGTCGGAAAATAATATAATTGGGCTGATAGGTCCTTCCTTGTTCCTCGCTATCGGCCAATCAATTCCCCACTCTTTAGTCTCTTAGCCAATCCCCAGCGATCCGCCATCCCAGCCTCTCAATCTTTTCTCTCCACAACCATCCAGGGTTTGATATTTATCCTTGACTGTGAATTTTGGTGTCATGGTGGTAAAGTGGTTAATGGGATCTTGCCACGCAACAAATACAATTTGATTTCCGGGCCAGGTGGGTGCCTTTTGTGTGCAGTTTGCTTGTTCTCTCTATGTCTGGACGGGTATTTTCTGGGTACTCTAACCTTCTGACAGGCTTCTCCTGGCAGGCTGCCCCATTGCCATTGACGGATCCCAAACAAATCTATAAATTCTAAAAAATAAACTATGAATTTCAACTGTGGCTGTCTACGTTAGTCTCTGGTTTGTAGTACACATGTTCATGAATGAAAACAAAAAAACAAACCGCATGTATGCACAGTTTGTCCAATATTAAACGTCCTGTAGCTCAGTGTCAGACAAATTCATTTCTAAGCTGTGGTTGTTGGATCGTGCATGGATTCCATTGACAACCACCTGCTTATCTGCTTCACACAGACGCAGCAGAAGACCAGGCGCTGTCTTTGTGAGGGCGTGATGAAGATATCTGGGTTCTTCTGGAGGTAAAGAACACCCACTGGCTCTGTTACACGCTAACTGCTCATCTCAGTTCACTTTGTTTTAGGACGACTTCAGTGAAAGACATACACTTGGTGCGCTTTCAAACTATACCCCCCGGATCTGCTGTGGTGCTGATTGTAGTAGAAGACAGTGTGTAGAATTGAGTTTAAAAGTTCTATAGTTTCAGAAAAATGTAGAATTGTGTTTGGAGAAGGCCTACCTCATGTGTGAAAAATAACTTGAATTAAACCTTCTGCAATACATTAATATGACATAATAGCATAATTATGTTGAAGTTCTTGGAGGAAAGGCCACAGTTGCTATATATTAATGCTATTTTGATTGTAAGAAATGCTTTGATTAAATTTGTAGGAATTAGTCTAGTCAGTCATTTGGCAATTGTCCTCATAACTCATCATGGCTCAAGAAATATTTCTATTTTTTCCACAATATGAACAGATTTTATGATTACCCAATACAAAGTACTTAATTTTAGGAAACACAGATTGCACACAGCCCTTCAGCAACATGCACTCAGCAACCGTACAGAAATGTGTGCGTACATGTATGTGGAGGGCTAAGCCACATGGCTGAAGACTACAGGGCCGAATTAAAATCTCTGCTCGAGGCACCCGTCACTCATAGCCTTAATGTATGTACATGTATACAGAGTGTCCCAACATAATAATAATGATAATAATAATAATTATTATTATTATTTTCATCATAATAATAATAATAATGATAGTGATGATAATGATAATGATAATGATAATGATAATAATAATAATAATAATCATAATAATCATAATAATCATAATAATCATAATCATAATAATATGTAGATGAGAGCCAAGTTACAAGAGCACCATGCACTTCATGAGCATGGTCTTAACCTGATTTAGATGACAAAAAGTTGCTCTTGGGAATAGGGTTTAAAGAAAAAAAACCCTTGCCATGCATGCCCTATCATGCTAAAAGTTCTACCAATTCATAGACGTAACCTATTACTGCTTTTCAATGTGGAAGGACATGTTTATGTGCGTGCGTGTAAACTGAACTTGCACTGACATCCTGATGTGGACGTGCTCTGTAAGCCCTCCTGAAACCGTGCCTTGTATTATACTTGTGTAGAGGCAGATAAGGACTCCAGCTCTGCCTCGCTGCTGCAGCATACTAACAGTCTCTCCTGGTTGTCTCTCGGGGCCGCACACTGTCACTCCTGGATACTTCTTTAGTGTAAGAGTAAAATTACTATTTTCTTATACAGTTTTCGAAGTCAGGGCGTAGAACAGTGTATGGGAGTCATCTTAGGTTCTGCCGTGTTTGTGTGTGCAATCAAGAGATGAAAAGGCAGGAGTGGTCAGAGAAACAACATATAGGTCCAAAATATATCAAATCCATTTTAGTCTTTCTAAGAAGCCACTTTTACAGAATTGAAATATATGTTTTCGTGGAGATGCTATTGCTTTGCCTTCCACGGTGTGACATTAAAACTGGTCAGTTATAGGTGTTTTTATTGTAAGACTACCTTGAAAAACGTGCATTGTCACTGTGAGTGGGTTGCCTCTCCACAGATCTGACCTGTAACATTGTCTTGGGGTGCAATTTGCTTATCTCCATGGGTATTGTAAAATTGGAAATATCAAAAGAAGAAATCCACAAACATTGAACATTTTAACTCGGGATTGGAATATTAATCTCATGGTACAAAGTATTTTCAACTGACAACAATCTAGTCTTTGGAGATGAATAATGGCACCACTTTTTGACGTTAAACTTTGTGCCACTGTTTTGTTTCATGTGAATAGGCCCAGTATCTACAACGATACGAACCAAGACACCAAATCTGCAATCTGAGATATATATTGTACCATACTGTGAACTATTCCATGCAAAGCAATAGCATCTGCATCGAGAAAAGTAGGTGATGAAAAAATACTTCAGTTAAATATTCTATATAATTGATATTGTTGCTTTATTTACTTGTCGTTTTAACAAGTATGTAACAAAGGTAGATAAAACTATAGAAAAGTATTAATAATGCAAAATACGTTGAATGCTGCAAACATTGTTCTTTTGTTTTATGTATGTGGTCATGATGGCAAAAGCAGAAAAGATAAAGAAAAACTGCTATTTAAAAAGTAGAATTCTGTTCAAAGTGCACATTGTAAACTATTTCAAGAACAGTAATGTTTGAGTGACTGATAAACTAATACAAGAATCCCCACCACCAACAGGTTTGTAGTGTCTCAAATACACCAAGTTGCAGAGAACATTGAATTATCTAAATAATTGCAGCCTTTGCAATTTGATAATATCAAATTGCGATTTGATTGCGATAGATTGTGAAGCCCTTTGTGGCATTATGAAATGTTATCAATCGCTATGAGTAATTAGATTTGCTTTTAGTACAACCTTTGCAATTCAAGTTCCCTGAATATCTTCCATTGGTACCTTTCCTTGTTTACTTAGCATAAGGTTTTAAAGATAAAGGGCTAATTCTCATAGCTTTATGTTTGTTACACTCTTTACAGTCTGTGGCTATGGCCGGCGTGGGACTGGTGTTGCCGTTGACAGCTGTTCATTATTAAGTGTTTGTGCAGATTAATGGCCGTCTGGAGAAACAGAGGCGCTGGGAAGATAGGGAGTTGTGAAAAGAGGTGTAAAGCAGAGGAGGAATTTAATAAAATTTAAAGCGTCTCCAATGTATTTAAGTTGGGCATGTGGCCCAAATCTGGCACATTGCTAATTTTAATGTTTGTCTGGAGGGACAGCAGAAATCTTCACCACATTCTCAGTACCAATTTGACCATTTTAACATCTCCTCAATTAATTAGGCCTTGATAGTTAACTATTACAAATTATTATTAAAATTAGACTTAATTTGTGCTGGCAAGTTGTAAAGAAATCATGATTTAGATTTAGGGACACTCTTATTGACAAGCAATATAATGTCTAATGTTGTATGTCAAAGGGTCACTTTTATGCAATACATTCTGAATTTTGAATTTCAAAAACATATACACCTGAGTTCAAATAAGCAAACATTAAAGTAATTAATTCAATATTAAGGCATTCCTCATGAAATCTCAGCATGCTCACACTCTACAAGCTCACCAGACATATTCTAGGCTCAAAAGTATTTTAGTGTTACTAAGATAACTACAAAACATAAAAACATACAAAACTAAAGTATTACTAATGCAAAATGCCAAGTTTAATAAAGCCAACACATGCACCTAACCATTACTACAATTTTATTTGTATTCTTGTGGCCTTCATGAGGAAACTATTTCTCCTCCAAATAAAGTTCTGTGTGCATGTGTTTCCCAGTGTCAGTGCTGTCAAAACCCAGGTCCCTGTGTGCCGGTAATAAAGACGTTACCTCCGCGCCACGCCGAGCCGAGCCAGAGAGTGGAGTTGTATTTTTGACTCCTCTGAGCGCGGTGACAGTATGCGCGTGGCTGAGGGGATAATGAGGCCGTGCTCTTCTTCACTGCAGCTGGAGCAGACAGACCAGTTTACTGCTCCATCATGACCAGGGAGAGGGAGGCCACTGTCAGGATTTAGCCTGCTGCGTAAAAACTTCAAGTCATGGTTTATATTTTTTAGGTTTATGTAAGTTTGTAAAGGAGAAATGTGGTCAGCACATGATGTACAACCCACTTACTTTGTTAAACATTGTCCCTTAATCTCTTTAATCTTTCAGTAGACCTCCTTATGGGCTCTGTCGATGCCGAAGCAATTTCAATATGGTCTCAGCTTTATTTAACATAACCTAGGTACGTTTCTTCTGATTGTCTCATTCCTAAGAACCCTAAAGGACCTAACCTCTGCTCTTTTTGCTCAATACCATCTATTTCTGGCAACTTTCTGACAATACATCTGGTTTCTTTTATTAAGCATCAGTCCATCCATCTATCTTCTTCCACTTATCCAGGGCTGGAAGAGTATTGTCTTTGGACCCCTTTTAAACTCGAATGCTCATGTTGAAGCTGTCATCCTGTGCAGAGCTGTGGGCAGAAGACTTACATATCGTCGTACATGTCGTACAATCTTAGAGCGGAGATGAGCTCCATCAGTGTAGTAATTCCTTATTGCATCACACAGTGCACAGCACAGGTTTCAGTAATAACACATCATCTTCACACGCACTTCTCATCAGGCTTAACAACTCCCATTTACCTCCCGCTGAGAGACTCTACCCCGGGAGGTGCAGGCCAAGAGACTTGCCCTGAGCGCTGACCTCTCCAGCTGTCATTATGTAACAACAGTTCTCAGCCATGTTTATTCATCTATTTTGACATACCGTAAATGCAAGACAGCTTTAAACGATTGGGCAGGGAACATGATAGGGCTGAACAAGTCATCAAAATAAGCAAAACCATATAATCATGTTATGAAACCTGCTGCACTCGACCATTGTAGACAGTTTCTAAAGACGGGCTATTTAAGCAGTTACTTCTTTCAATCCAGAGGTTGTGAACTAGGGCAGGGAATCACAGACTCCCTCACAATTCGAGACTATACATAGCTCACAATACGATTTTATCATGATTTTGCAATACATGCAATAATCTATTGCACACACTATTCTGCAATATTTATTTTTAAAGAAACAAATCGAAATGTTTGGCCTGTAGTTTTTCTTGGTCAGGACAGTGTAGCCTGAAATTTGAAATGAGGATGAGAGAGGAATAGACATTAAGCAAATTGTCAGAGCCGGAGTTTAACTTACGCGCTGCTGCACAATGAGCCTGGCATACAGACCTACGTTTTACAGTATTTGATTCTCAACTTAATATGAAATACACCCATTTAATCATCTAAACAGTAACTCTATCCATCCAATGTATTGCATAAGCAAGTTTCCTTTCGCTAAACAAACTACACAATTGTAGCGCTTTCACAAAAATAATTTCATAAAATCTTCCAAAAAATTCTCATGGCTGTTTAACAATACAGCAGCCCACATGATCAATATTGTATCACCAAATGTAGTATTACAGTATAACAATATAAAATCTAAACATCTGTTCGAAAAATCACATTTCTCCAGTTTCTTCATACCTTGTCGGTGACCTTTACATGAACTCTGGTGCTTCACTGCTTTTCAACTTCCCTGAAAAGCAAACTTTTTAATCTCTCTGGGTAATAAAGTGGAGTGTCAGAGCTGGACTATTCAAATCATGACTGACCCAGATTCCACAGCACTTTCCCCAGGCCGTTCTGTGTTAGTGAGTGAGTAAAGGAAAGCACGAGGTTTTAAAATTCTGTTGTCTGTCCGTAGTATGACGTTTAGACAGCAGCTTATCCCTCAGTGTTAAGTTTTTTTTTTTGCCCATTTTATAGTTTTCCTTTCAGTTTTTTTATACAATGTACACATTGTCTACTCTTTTGGTCCTGGGTTAGTGCACGATGCTATGGTGCTATTTATCCTCTCACTTAAATACTAAGACTAGTTAGTTTGATTTACCAATAATAGTCTGGTCACCACTCCTTGCTCAAACTCAGACACAGCCATTTTATCAGGTTAATTTATTTCATCTATGATTTAGAACAATATCAAATTCCTCTCACTGGAGATTAACTGTGTTTATTGCCATGCTGTTTGATTTTGTGGAAGTCAGCTATGTGTTTAAATCCTCATTCCCTTTCATTTTCACCTGTAAACCACATTTTTTGTCATTCATGCCCATCTGAACTCAGGGAGATACATGTCTTTTTACACTATAGGATAAGCACATCGTCTTCAGGCCATTGATTAGTTGTAGTTGGTATTGTCCTGCTATGCATGATTTTTTTCTTATTTTGAGAGGATAAAATAAATTGGCTAAATCACATTTTTAAACTGGTTTAAGCCCATGTTATCTGAAATGAGTTGGATGCCTCTGCCTCAGATGCTCACATACACACATTTCTTCCCTCCCGGCACTGCTCACCTCTTGTGTAACGTCACTCAGCCCTTCTTCTGTCTCTTGTCTGCAGTGTGCTGGTTATGAAGATTGCTCTGTTGAATTTATGTGCTGATGAATGTCACGCCTGTTGATAGCACATAAAGACTGACAGGGATGAACTGACTCACAGCACTCAGACTGAAGTGTTCAAATTCTGCTTTCAATTTAATCTGCTGATGTATAGTGAATTTGAGATTTTGTTTTGTTTTTTGTTCATTTGCCCAGTAGGCAACACAGGGACCAATCTTTGATAGTTTTAGATTTTAAGTTGAACCAAAACTACCCTGAAAAAAATGAGTATGTGCAAAATTCATGGACAGAGCCATGGGATCTTCTTACTGGCCCCTTCTTACGGGCAAAAGTACTGACCATTTTGTGAGTGGCCAAAAACTTTACTCAAGTAAGAATACTATTACTTATTATTATTATTCAAGTATTATTTTAGGATTTTTGGCTACTCAAGTAAGAGTGATTGTAAGAGTAACTGTCAGGACATAAAATGTAATTTGTGATTTGATGTTGACGTTACTGGACGGACATAACGTATCACACAAAATCTGGTCTTTTGACAGACACAAAATGCATTGCAAGAAACACAACCGTTCTAATTGTCGGTGTAATCCCTCATTCGTCCAGATGACTACAACTGAATCTTTTTCTACAACTGTTCTAATGATTAAATATTGTCAGCTTTTGTCACTTGTAGATTTGCACACTGTGGGAAAAGAAACCAAAACTTTAACTTTGACAGTGTACTGTTACACTCAAATATAGTACGCAAGTATGAGTATAAGTATGTTGTGTTAAAACTACTACTACTAAAATGTGCACAGGAGTAAATGAAACTAAACGTTTGAGCTCTGTGGGCCAGACATGGACTCCACGGTTTCCTAGACTAGATCCATCTTTAACCTGTCCAACTAACACGATGATGAATCAGTATAGACGCTAACCTCATTGTGTCACGCCTCCGGAAGCCACCCCAGAACCTGCCTCCTAAAATCTGGCATATAGTGCTGAGACGAGACTTCACACAGGTCCCTGGGGCCTGCAGAAATCTGGTGAGTGTAGGGCTCATCAGTTTACGTTCCCCTGAGAGAGTTTAGGTGCACACTTCACCTGACTACACCTCCAGCAGCCAATCTTCTCCGAGCAACCGCTGCTAATTATGGATAACATTTATCACCAGAGTTCCATTGTCATTTTATTTTGCATAATTCATTTGGATGATAAAAAAACACATCCAAAAGAGTGATTCAAGGGCAGAGCTGAATTTCATTTGTCTGTACTCACGTTCCCAAAGGCATAGAATGTGATTGAAAAAGAGTAAATTACATGTTTGATGTAGTTTTGCTGGTATTCAGCCTACACTTGACATATGAAGTGAGATGCAGACATCTCCAGCGCTCCAGCTGCCCTGGAGCTGACTGAAGAAGTGGCTGCCAATCTGCGGCTCACACACCACATTCATACAAAAGCAAGTTGGTGTGTGATGTGACTTGCAAAAGGCCACAATTACAATATGGTCAGAGCTGGACTCAAACAACAAACCATAGGACAATCACTTTGGCCACTGTTGTTACATCATTTTGAGGATCACAAAATCAAACTAAAGCAACAATGCAAAAGTTCTCTTTCCAAATTTAAAAGATAGAATATTGGGTAACACTTAACTTTACTAATAAGTACACTTCAAATATCCTGAACCTAACCCCTTATTTACACAGATGGTCAGTAATGTAAATTTACTGTACTTAAAATTTTCTAATTTTGACTTTATTTGGTGTATTTATACCTGTCGTACATATAAATGATAGTTTTACACCAATCGAGTTGGTATTTGTGGAGAGAACGTTGAAAAATCTGTAGAAAGTTACAGGAAGTGACATCACACTAGGGATACGTATTCCAGTCAAAGTTTATGCATAATTTACTCAAATAAACTACTTTTTTGATTCTATAAACATGAATTCAACAAAATAACTCTCATATATTTTTATTTATTATAAAAAGGGTGACATTAGATGAGTTTTTACCCAGTGTTTGTTGGGGAATTTCCTAGTGTGATGTCGTCAATCACAACCAGGAAGTTAAATCATAAACATAAACATTTTTAAAAATCCGTCACATGTTGTAGCTGTGATGTCACTGATCAAACAGTTTGTTGTAACTTGGCTTTAATCAGTTTTGAAGATCATTAACAATATTGAAATACAGGCTTATTCTTGCATTTGTTTTGGAAATAGTAAATATACAAAATATTTTGGCTAATTGAATTCCTTTATCAATGTACCATTTACAACCAAGTATACCTTTCTAATTTAATCTTTTATATAATTTATTACATTTTTTTAATATGGTGGACTGAACAGGATACACAAAAATACAATTTGCACCTTTTCTTTAGAAGGAGCAGACTATTATTTATTTATTTTTGCAGCTGCAAAAGAAAATTATTTGTAAAAAAAATAGAGACACTTAAGTAGATTCTACAGCAAATACTTCAGTACTTTCACTGAGCTACGTTAACTTGCATTGGAGTATTATTCGACCAGGTGTATCTGTACTTTTACGCAAGTAATAAAAAGCAGTACTAAGTCTGAATAAGAATATTTTTTCTATTTTGTATTTTTTTTTAACATAAAACACAAAACAAACAACACAACCAGAGAGTTTTTAAAAATTTTAAATTATGTTTTTAAAATAAAAGTACAAATAGAGAGCCAATAAACAACAAAATAAACATAATCATGGCACAGCTAAATAAAAACCTTGATAACAATTTCAGTCAGAGGGTTATAATGGTCATTACTTTGTTTAATTTCTTGGTTATAATAACTCCTTTTTTGTAAATATCTATAAAATTCCCATATCTCGAAGTCAAAGGATTTTGTTCCACATGTTATCTTTTGCAGTCTGGTGAAAAACTTTCATAACGGTTGTAATCCAGACCTTGAATCTCAGGTCAGTTCTATTTGGTACACAACCTTGGTCATAAACCCCAGGGATTCTCAACTACCTCTAAATGACATTGCATCTGCCAGTAGGGCCTGTACAGGAACCCCTGGCACAACATTAATCTCAATATTTTTCCATTGAACTTCATATTCTGGGTCACACCTAATTGTTGTAGAGTTTTGAATTTTATTCTAGGTTTTCCGCCGTGCTATACAAAATTTGAGATTGAGTGGAACAAATCCACTCATTGAATAACTGGCGGTTGGGCATGGAAATTGGGAGAGTCTGGAATAGATATGGAACACAAAACACGCCCAAGAGAGCAGTAGACGAAAAAGTAAATAAATAAAATAACCCAAATAGCACAGCCCATATATAGAAATTAATATATAGTAGATACAAATATCTTTACATCTACTACCTTTGTAATCTTGTCAGTTATCTCTCGCAAAGCAGCCATAATTCCTGGGTCTATCTCGCTCCTGGATTCCTCCGGAGCCGAGCTGGAGCATGACCCGGAGCTGCCCGCGACTGTGCTGGAGCGTGAGGAGCTGGGCTGTTGCTGATCCAGAGCCTGCTAGCTTAACTGGAGTATTGCTTGCTCATTTCTCGGTGCTGTTGTTGTTGTTGTTCTGCTTCGGTTTCATGTTTAAGAAATAAGTGTCCAGGCTCATTATATGTCTGCTCCCATGTGAAAATATTGAGTCTCCCCAGGTGAACACGTATTAAAGATGGATAATTCAAAGGAACCTGACAGACACATCTAAGCTGGGTGTAAGAAATAAACAATTTCTTCATTATGAATTGAGTATTTTTCCATGCTTTATTAAGGCTATTAAAAATGCAGTTATAAAGTGTAACTTTTCATCACTTTTAAACTCATTCTTACACCGGTCTGCTCCTTTTCAGCCACTTTTATTACTATACTCCTTAAACTAAATATAAAGATGATAAAGTTGTTTTTGTTGAGGCAGTGATCCCCCTGATCCTGCTGTAGCATGAGCAGTAATTCCACACTGATTACATTTACATAAAAGTCGGATCAGGCGCCAACTGGCAACATTGTGAATCCAAGTGTCAGAGGGAGCAAACAGGGCTGTACTTGTGTATCTGTGTTGACAATGTTCAGATGGGTTTAGCTCATGTCAATGCTGCAGTGAACGCTCCCATCCATTGCCCTGGCAACACACAAGGGACAAATGTCTCTGTATCGCATCCTCAGCTTCAAATTGTGACAGCAGGCATTAGGTTGGGCTCTACAAAGAGGCCTAAGTTTGCTCTGCTAGGAAGACTTTTTACTTTATGTTTGGGTCAGAAAGAATGTTTTTTCCAGAGAAGGATACATTTTGGCTGTGGAAAATCAACTACAGCAGTCAGCTAAACAAATAGTAGGTAAGAAGGTAAGGGTTCCCGAAAAATTACCCAAAAAAACTGAAAATGTGTATTGTATGAAGACAAGATGTAATGGGGGCCCACCAAAACTGTTTGTACTTTGGGCACAAACTATTTTGCGACGTCCCTGATTTTACCATAAAGAAATTCATAAAATCCCATCTTTCTTCCTCTTCACTCCTCACTCTTTGATCCTAATACCACCTGTACTGTATTTACGACGTACAAAACAAATGCTTCACTTAGTCAATATAATTACATGGATTTAGGAGATTGGCAATTTAGATGCCCACATTTTCAACACTCAATAAATGTCATCTTTTGAACATATAAAACACAAAATGAAATGACTTCATTTTTTAGTGTAAAGTTAACAGATAAATGCATTCAAATGTATGACTGTTTAAAGGACTCAAAAAGGTTATCAAAAAACTGGGAAACGTGCAAGCTGCTGTTGTGCTGACATGAAGGCGGCTGTCCATGGTGCTGAAAGTATGAGCACATTATAGATGGCTGTTCCCTAACCCAGAACTATGACTATGAGTAAAGACAACTTTGTGTGTTCATAAAGGTGCTAAAATACCTGACTTTAACATAAAACAATTTGAAGAACAGAACGAGTTTATTTTAAACTGTTTGCCGCTGTCTCAACGTATTCATCACTTTTTCACGTATACCAAGTGCTTTGTGAGGCAGTCACAGTAACGGCTGACAACAACTAGCATGCTAACAGCACACTTTGTGGTTTTTGGAGAATAAAATAATAAAACAATAATTGGATGCAGAACGCACTCGGTGGTTCTCATTTTGTTCCTAACAGCTACTTTAACCACATGTACTGGGGCAAGACAATTGGTGGGTACAAGCTCTTTAAGTGTAGTGTTTTAATCTCAACCAAGAACTACACAAAAGGTGAACTTAAAACTGTGGAGAAAGACAGAGGGCGAGAGAGAGAGAATAGCATGAAATGAATAAATTAAGTTTATTATGGCATTTGTTATTAGAATCAACACGTCACAGCCACACATTGCTTAGTATGTGCGCCCTGTTCCTGCTGTCTGGAGTAGTGTTTATATGACCTTTGCTGCACTGTTTTCTGAACAGGATTAGAGCATCGACTACTCCAAGAGCAGTTTAATTTATTGCCAAATCCCCCCAAATGAAAGTAAAGTATTTAAGTAAGCTTAAATCAGGCCGCGAAGCTCATTAAACGTTTGTTAAGTGATGAAACCAGCTGAAACTCCACAGCAGCCTTATAGATATTTAGTTATAATTTTGTTATGTCCTGGGGTTTTCCGGTGGAGTAAGAAAAAATGGATGGCAGCTCAGTTGAATCACATGCTTTACGGACAGAACTCCTGCTTGCATGGACACAATGAGCAGTCGACAATCTGTTGAAAACTGACAAGTTGTGTAAGTTGTCTGTGAAGGACGATTACATTATGTATGCAGCAATTGTTTGTGGACAACTTCTGCCTAAAAACTCTTGTAGAAAAGAACCATCGTTCATTGTCCCACCCTAAACGCAGTTAGCCACGCATCATCATCAGAAATGACAACAAACACCTGTCATCTTTAGGCTAAACATATCTCATGCTCGCTTAGATCTCCAGTTAGTGATTGTGATTTGTTATGTTTTGCTCTTTTGTCGCCTGATCTTGGCACCCACACACACACTTATTTGAATCCGGCAGGCTGGACTTCCTCTGGGGACTGCACCGCTTCCATTACCCCGCCAGAAATGAATCATCTGCTATTGATTTGTGCACACTCTCCTTCAGCGCCGCATTCATCATGGCTCCATTTCACAATCCCTCTCGTTTCTAGCATCTCCATAAAAGCCTTTTGATTGATTTGTGAATTGGGCCGGTGTGGGTGTTTGCGCCGCGTTCGTTTCCAGGCGGCAGCAGGATTTGTCCCTCCATTATTTAGCGGTGAACAAGCTGCTGGCGCTGATTAATTCCCGCCTAATTGTAACCTGCGCTGTGGCTTTATCGACCTGCCCGCTGCACTGCGTCGCCCCGAGCTGCAAATGAATAATATCTCAAAGACAAACGTGTCGAAAACTTTAACCTAGCCCCTCATATTGACGACTATTAGAGAAAACAATCATTCCTTTGCAGGTAAATATTGCTTTTCTGACAACGCTGCCTCTACGCCTACGATGTGACATTAATGAATTCATTCTAGGGAGTTCTGAGCGTATAAACTCCAGTATTGATTTGCCTTGGGCTGCCTGTTATGAAGGAAAACGACGTATTTAATGTGACTGTAACCAAAGTGGGGAATTAGGAGCAGAAATATAGTGCTTATTCAGTGGAACTCTAGAGCAGGTGCTGACCGTTCAGTCCATATCATGTGGATTGGGGATATTTCCATCCAAGTCAGAATTTGGTTATCGGCAGCTGGCGGAGGATAATTATAGCCTAGGTTCACAGCAGTCTGTCCTCATGAAGACACCATTAACCGGAGTAATGTCATCAGAGGAACTCTATACTTCTGCAGTTTTCATAAAACTGCTTTATTATCTCTCATGAAGACTGTATGTTATGTCATAGTGAGGTTTTGGAACTATGGGTATCTTAGCCTTGGCTTTTCCCATTGAGTTGGTAATTCATTTGTATGGAAAACAAATTGATTTATCAAAGGCCTTATAGGTTTTTTGAGAAATCAATTGACATATTATGTGTTTGTAGTCATTGGTTGATACCTGTGAGTTTCAACGATAAACTAGACCATACATTTACACATTCTATGAAACCTATAGCAGACACACTCTCTCTGTCCTTCAGGAAACCCTTTGTTTACCTGTACCTGTTTTAAAGGTGTTTAAAGTTGATCAGGATTGATTTGGCTCACACTGAGCTCGTACTGAGCTTGGGTTCAGACTTGGGTTTGGAGTTGCCTTGGTGCCAGTCTGCAGCCTCATATCTGTCCACATGTTTCAGGGGAATTAAACCTCTTTCATTTGATAACTCAAGGCTTCAGAAATGGGTTATTAATTATTTTTATCATCATAGTATACACTAGAAAGAAAAAGGGCACAAAATAATTCCAACTGATCAGATTGAAGGGTTCGAATCCCGCCCTCTAAATAAAACAAAATCAACAGTAGAGCAGCCCACAGTTTGGCAGCTCGTTGCATAAGGTGAATATTGCCGTTGTGTCTTTGGGCAAGACGCTTAACTCGACTCGCTCCCAGTGTCTGCGTACACTGGAGTTCGGAGAAAAATTAAATACAGTATGAACGTGACCATCAGGCAACAACAAGTAGCTGCTTATACTTTTTTTTTTTTAAATGAACATTTTAATGCAAAAGTATCAAAATAAGCCTGGTGAAGGTAAATGAGCTTTAAGATCCTTGAGGAGCACTTCTGGTTTACAACCGATGTCAAGATGTAGTGAAGTGTTATTGGTTCTCAAGACAAGGCTGCCACTCTGCACCATTGGCTCAGACCACTGCAATTCTCTTACTTACACACACTGCACATTCACACTTAAGCCAAGTGTGTGAAGTATCTTGCCCAAGGACACAACAACAAAAAGCACCGGTCAGCGTTAAAGCCACAGCTGCCCCAAACAGTGGCGAGAACAACGTACTTTCCCATGTCAAGTGAATTTGTAAACCTTGCTTTGAACATAAAAACATATTTTAAAGCATCAGCCTAAACTCAGTATGTTGTGGCGTGTGCAGCGAGCCGTGCCCTCTATCTGACCCCGATGTTAGTCTCTCAGCTGATTAGAATTTCTCTGACTATTATTTCTTTTCGTTTCATCTCCGTCTGAAGTTTCCTGACATGCCGAGGGCGACGTGCATGCGCGCTCCCAGATCTCTGATAACTTTATTCACAGACATGAAAGAGAATGGCTGAGCAGCGTCTGCGCCAAACTGTTCAGCGTGCCAAAGAGGAGAGAGAGAGAGAGGGAGAATTTTAATCACAGCTGTCTGCCCGTGTACACACAGCGCCCCAACACTCGCCCGACAAATGACGACTTCATGCTGGATTTGGGTTTGGTGTCAAGCGTGAATTCTGAAGGAGAACAATGAATATTTAGCCGCGTCTCAGTGTGTCATATGAATTTATGAGTCAGAGGGAACAGGTTTGGGGAGAGGGCTGGAACAGGCGCCCTCTTTCCCACATGATCACAAACTTCAGTGATATTATATGGAAGGAATGTGAAAAATGTTGATATTCTGATATGTTGTGATACTTGATACTGTATTAATATTGGAGGCTGAATATATTGTGAAGAAATATTTTTCAGTATTATCATTCGCTCGGCTGGAGAAAGGATACTTGACTATGTATTATGTGGAGTAGTTTAATGATACTTATAATAAGTGTGTTTTGATGCGCTTAAAGTTTTATCACAGGCCTACTTCTCTCTAAAATAGTCATATATTGTAGATTATCTTTTGCAATTTTAAAAAAAATAAATACACATTACTGTAATTGAGTTGATTTTGTGGGTAATTGTTCTTTTTTGAGTTTTAAACTTGTGTAGAATTCAAGCCATTTAATATAAACTCAATCATTGTGTACAGCTCAGTTGTGTCGCTGCCATCTCTACAAACACATAACAACAATGCATCGCCTGCTGTGATTGGTCAGAGTTCAGCGGCTATAAGGATTGTGGTTTAAAACAACTTAATTCAGCTTTAAACTCTTTAATTTATCAAGTTTTGTAAAAGATCTAAAAGATTACAACACCTTTAATAGCCTTAATAAAGCGTGAGTAATAATTTAATTACTAATGAACATATAGTTTTTAAAGCATGATTCGGATTTAGTAATTACTTAATTAATGTCAGTGTCAGGAATTAGGATTAGACTATTAGTTAAGTAATTACTAAGCCTGAACAATTCTTAAACAAACATTTTCTTCACTACGAATCAAGTATTTGTTGCTTTACTAAGGCAGGAATAAGTGTAGTTATTATAAGTTACTACTTAATTAATTCCTAAATCTAACCTCTTAAATAGTTATTAAGCCTGAATTGTTCTTAATAAACTTTTTGTTTACTATAAACATTCTGAATTAATTCTGAAATTATAATGATTTATTGAAGCTAATTAAGATGTAGTTATTATAATGTGGTACATAAAATGCTACTAAAATTGCTTTAAAAAGTAGCTTGTACTTTGAGTATGTTTGATGTTTACTTCATACTTTTTAAAAACAAATTCGGCAACAATACTTATGTAATTGGGTATAAGTGCAAATTTTCCCTTTTCCCTTTTAGTTTTAGAATATCGACACAGTTATAATATTGTTAGTCATGTATTGTATCAACTCAACAAATACTCTGGCCCCGTTAAACAGTTTGTGCAGCGAATGGCACGATGGCACAATAGTTAGTTTAGCACCCTAGTTTTATAGCAAGCAGGCCTAAGATAACTCCACAAACAAACAAACAGCTGTTCCTGCACCAAACACTGGTGCGATACATCGTCACTCTGCCCCGAACTCACTTCACTGTACAGGAACACCGTGAAACTGCGTTATTAAACTCCTTTAGCGTCACAGTGCTATAACAGCACCACATCTCCTCTACCTGTTAACAGCCCTGGCCTGCTACATTTTATGTAACTATTTGGATTTAAAAACATAACATTTTCACAATCCAGAGTCACTTTCGTACTGGATTCGTCAAATGTAAAATGATACTCTGTTAAATGAAATGGCGTCATAATAAACTTTCCCTGCTCTGCTCTTTCACTCCAGGGCTGTTACTGCGCTGAAGTTGGCACGCGTTTACTTTTCACTAATCACTGAGAGTAATACAGCTGCAGAGGCGTCCATCACGGTTGTGTAAATCTTATGCATTAATGTGGCAGAGACGAACGCTGATTGGTGCACTGGAAGGTCAGCCAGAGCCAAAGTCAAATCCACTTGTTCTTGTGTGGACATTTCCCTCTGAGCTGGGTCCAGACCTGGGCCATGGCCTGATCCAACCTCAGTCAACACCGAGTCCTGAGGAGACTTTTTGTTTGAGGGATCAGTACTCACACAAAATACAAGTTTAATTCGAATAATATCCAAAATTAAACAGGTAGAAATAGGGTAAGAAGAACGGGTAAATGTAGCGATTGCATATTAAAGAGGCTATACCTGATCTTCACTTTTTTGAAAAGTTAAAAACACAAGTTGTTCATTTTAAACTCTTTACAACAGGGCATAACGTATCACTCACTTACCTAACACATTCCCAGCATCCAAAATATTTACCACAATGAGTTTATAAGCACTTTTCCTGAGTCTGAGCCTGGAGCAACTTTTGCCGTCCTTGGTAAAGCTAACAAACATTTGCATGCAATTGGCGCACTTCCACTGCTTCTCGGAGAATAAAAGTCTATAAATAGATACAGAGAAAGCGCTGTGGTCTCATTTTCACCCGAATTGATGCTTTTACAATATATCAATACAGGGGCAGAACAGATTTATATGCCAAAAAAATTAGGTAAATGGACAAGTTCTGTTGTTCACGTTTCAAAACGGTGAAAATCAGGTACAGCCCCTTTAATGAATAACTAGTAATATGCGTACCAAGGCAAGGCAAGTTTATTTGTAGAGCACAATTTGTACACAAGGAAATTCAAAGTGCTTCACACAACAAGAAAAAAAAATCATTAAAATCACAAAGACATGACAGAAATCACGATACAGTTTTTTGACAGAGTGCACAGAAAATCATTTCAGTCATGCACAGCAAACAAAACTGTTCTTAGCTTAGATTTGAACATTGCCATAGTAGAGGCCAGACTAACATATTCAGGAAAACTGTTCCAGATTTTGGCTGCATAAAATTAAAACGCAGATTCCAAATGTTTAGCCTGACTCTGGCACCAGCAGGAGGCCGGTCCCTGAGGTCCTCAGAGTCCGAGATGGTTCATATGGCACTAACATGTCCAAGATGTACTTTGGTGCTAGGCCATGGAGAGACTTGTACACAAGCAGAGCACCTTTAAAGTCTATTTTCTGAGCCACAGGGATACTCCTATGGCTATATTTACATGCACATAAAAGTGTGTTCATCATGTGTTTTCTGGAGTCATCAGATTATTGAAAGGACATGTAAAAAGTTGCAGCTGATGTGAGTAATGTGCAGTACCTGTGCAGATTTTGACAATGTACATTGTAGAAGCCATTTTGTCATTATTGATTGGGGTTCATTGGGTCACACTGGGGGTTACGTTTGGGAAGTAGCTGACCTATATTTAATGTAGCCACCAGGGTGCAGTGTGGAGAAAAGTCTATATTAATGTACAGGTGTTTTGGTACAGGGTGGTTACGGGGGTTACGGGAGGTCACGCGGTTTTTACCGCTTTCATGGAACTGGTTGGGCGATTCTCTACTTTTTTCCAGTATTCTTCACTTGCGCCATCCATCCACTTTTCCCCTTTTTCATATCCTTTATTTATCTACTTGAACTGGTTATTTAATCAAGATTTCAATCAAGTTGGACTAAATTAGGACAATCTGGACACTGAAGCATGTTAGGCCTGGATCCCCGAGCACCCAACAACCACGACAAAAGGTTAGGACTAAGCTGTCGTTACGTACATTTTTCCAAAAAGGGAAAGCTCATGTGGCAAAGACATAAATGAAAGTGAAAAATGTCAAAGAACTTTCTAAAATGTATTGTACTTTGTTTTCCAAATACAACAGTTACTCTAAAATACCACTGATTAACTGACACACGTCACTAGGTGTTTCTGATGATCACATTTCTCTTGTGCATGTGAACACACACCAAAAATCAAATCTAATAATTGATTTGTATAACATTATGTAAATGTAAAAAAAAATATCATATGGCTTATATTGGGCATTATTTTAAAGTCGCAGTATGTACATTTTTTGCCGAAACTATAAACATACAAGCAAGCATAAGAAAACGTAACAGGGTTGCCTCTCCACAAACCTGACTCATACTTGTTTCCATGGAAATGTTGTTCCTTTGGCTTTAATATTCAACAGTACCGTATAAAATGTATCTTATCTCTATGGAGAATGTTCTGAAGTATGGTTTTTACTTTATCTTTCCATGGAATCATGCAGGTGACTCTCCACTGGTTGCTTTAACTATGTTAATATACATTAATAAATGCTTTTTAAACACTATACTACCTGAATAATGTTATATACTGTGCCGCATGCTGTATGCTTGTTACTGCTTTTGTCTGTTTGATGTCAAGGACCAGGTCTGCAAATTAGCCTTTGGCTCAATGACCTATGGACATGGCAACGGTTACTATTTTAAATGTGACAATGCTCTCTGTTTTGTCCCTTTTAAATAAACTACTAATAAATGAATAAATATGTGTTTCTTAAACTAAAGTCACCAATGAATGTGTGGAACTGGCTCCTGACTAACACACCTGAGTATATTTAAACATGAACTTGTGAGCCAGAAACTGTAGGTCTAATGAAGCTCTAGTATAAGCTGAGAGTGAGCCCCAACCCGTTAAGAACCTGTTAGAACACTGGAAACAAATGCCGCTCTGCTCCAATTAACCCCCTGGTGCTGGAGTGTACCCATCCCCGGCGATGTGCCCATTCAAGCCTGTGCCTCCTGCCGCTGCACCGGAGGAGGAGCGGCTGCTGTCCCATGTGTCTTTAAGAGGATTAGCGCAGAAGGATCTGGGGGTGGGCTCTTCATTGTACTTCGAACAGTGAGAGATGAGTGATGTGACAAACAGATAGGCGGATTATGTTCTGTCAAAAAGGTGTTCCTTCAGTGAAAGCTTTGTGTTTTGGGATGGCTGCTGTTAATGCTCATATGTGTCCACGCTAATGATTTATGTTACCAAAATTAAAACAGACCATTATTGACAATCTGTTTTCTGATTTCACTTTGACCCTTGAAGGTAAATACATTGCCAATGAAGGGAGAGAATGATGGGTTTGTTGGGGGAAATGTCTGCCCTATCATCAGTAATGAACTGGAGAAGACTGAGAGGTTGAAGAGGCTGAGGAAAGTGATGAATCTACTAGAGGTTATGAAACATTTTGAATGATTTTTGATCATGCACTACTTGGGCAGCGATAGCTGGGAAGGACCCATGGAAGGACCCTCCTTCTCGGCTTCCAGATCTATGCTCGGCTTCCGCCATGGATGTATTGTATTAACTGGATAAGGCACGCCCCCTCTGCCCGCGATCCATATTGAGTAGTGGCTGCTCCGCTGTACAGCAGCCCCACAGCCCAGACCATTCAAAGAGTTCGCCTTGTAAAATGACTGACAGGGCTCAATTCTTTTTAGTCTAAAAATAAAATAGTTTCTAAAATCCTCAAAATTACGTTATTGACATCACGGTGAACAGTGTACGGTAATCTGCTGTCGGCGTCCGAGCAAAGCATCATGGGGAACTAGCCCAGAGCTAGCTCCACAACCAGGAAGTAATGCGGAAGAAAGATGTTTTTCTGGCGACATGCGCCAATGAGCGCACACCATTGACTTGAATGGACTGCCATCTTGTCCCCCCGGGGCTTGGCTTCCGCACACAGCGCAGTAGAGCGGCGGAGGTGCTGGAGAAGGTTGGGCTTGATGTACATGTTTTGGTGAACAAAGATTCCTTTCTCCCTCTAACTCTAAAACAAAGTTTACATCGTGGATTCAACCAATACAGCATCATTTTAAAACTAAAGTAATGCCTCATTGCAATAATACTAGTTGCACTGGTTTGTTAAAAGGCCCTTGAAACGGGTGACATACAAAACGATAAGAGGGGCCTTTCTTGTTATAATCCACTTGCTGTAAATGTTGTGGTGAAACCTCTTACTTACCCTGGCTGCAATGACACAAATAATACACAATAATAATCAATAATAAACAATAATACACAATGAGGAACTCGAAGTGAATCTCCTGAGATTTTCTAGTGAAAAAGATGTTTCACTGATCTAATTGTAAAGTTGCCTTTCACATTCTTGGAATTAATGAATAATATAAGAATAAGATCTATAATAGGAATAAGAATAGTTAAATAAAAAATAATAATAAATGTATGAATTGATTAATTACTGCTATGTTTTTTATTCATAAGAAAATCGGCCATCAGCTGACCAAACTTTGAAGACATTTTGAATACTCTCTAGAATCTACTGCTGCGGTGGAGTTGAGGAGAACGAAGGTTGTGGCTGTGTTAGCTGCAACAACTGGAGACAAGAGCAAGGTTGGAAACTGGCGGCTTTCATGTCAGGACAATGTTACTAATACTATTGTATTTTAGATGCCATGAACAACTGAACACATTTTTGAGTGAGGACATAATTCATTTCTGTGTTACTTTGCAACGCTACAAACAAGCAGTGTTTTACAGATTATGAATGTATTGAGTGTTGATATCAGACCCACCCATAGCAAATTATTTAATTTAATTTATTTGATATTTTTATTTCCACACTGAAATGATTACTGTTCTCCTCTTCAGGAACATATAATATTTATTTTCTTTGAGTCACATTCTAGAAAATGGTGAACTTAATAATAACATCAACATAAGCGAACAACAGTCTCACAGTCTTTTCGCAGAATGTACATGTAGCTGTTGAGTTCAAAGTCCTCATTAGCGCAGCAAAAAAACAAAACAACAAAAACCTCTCTTTCCGAGCATCATTAAATATGCATCTGTGTACACATTAGCTCTTGTCAAACTCTTTGCAAGTTTTCTTCAACTTGCTCTGACTCTCTTCCACTGTGTGATTTTTATTAGGGGCAAATCAGAGTCACTGTTGCTGGCCAATTTGTACAAAATAATAAATTATTACTTTTAGCTCAAATAATTAACCCATTCAGTAAACTATTCAGCCTGTGTAAAAGAACAAGTTTGGACAATAATTGCTATTAACACTGAAGCAGCCAGACATTCTAAACATCTAGGGCTTAGGCGTCATTGCTCATTCAGGCTGATATGATGTGGTTTTAGTGCCCCTATACTGTATTTCCTGTACATAACCCTCCAAAGGCAAAGAAAGACCATGGCCTTTTTGCCTTCTGAAAGCAGAGGTCCTCCCTCCTGAAAACTTTGAACAGAACAGCAGAGGTGGTAGTATTTAGTTACATTTACTTGAGTGAATACTTTTTTCAAGAAATTGTACATCTTGTAGGGACACTGCACTCTTACTTGTGTAACATTTTGTTTGAAGTAACTGTCTCTTACTTTATGATTGATACATGATTTGAACATTTGTGCTTCTTGCACTGCTCCTTCTGGTATGATTTAGTTTTATAATTTTTGTAGAAAGTAAAAGTCAGTCTTACCTTTTGCAGACACTTCCCTCAGTGAGCTCCTGTTTGTCCTGTAGTTGCTCTGCTTTAGCTTTGTAAATGTTTTTAGTTCTTCATGTTTTCATGTCGTTGTCTATTCTAGGTTAGAGAAACTTTACTTGTTCTAAATGCCTCTTTTTTCCAGTCCATCCATCCTTATCTTTGCCCTACACTTTTTGTAAAATGTGAGTTTGATTATGTGGAAAAGGCCTTTTTGTTAGAACGCTCTATAACAAACACTACAGACTGTGCAATGTAAAAAAAAAAATAAAAAAAAGTTTAAACATGAAATGAACAAGATGATTAAATTGAGTTCAGTGTGAGTCTTGACCCCACGTCCCAACCTATCACTTTACCTGCTGAGCTAAACCCACCAGTAACTGGAATTGTGGTGTTTTAGGCTTAAATTAAGACAAATTACGCTGAGAAGAAGCACATTTATGCAGTTAAAAAATGTATTTATACTGGGGATTTTGGTATATTCTGCAAATCACCAAATTCCCCTTTTGTAAGATTCAAAAAGATCTGGGACTTTTGGAAAAACAGCCAAGGCTTTAGCCCCCTAAGCCACCCACCTCCCCCTCTCAGCCGATGCACTGAAGATGCAGTTTCAAATTTGGCGACTGCTTGAGAACCCACAAAGAGAGAACAGCTGATAATAAATAAAGGACTCATTCATTAAGGAACCCATTATGAGTCTAATTAGCTTTCTGCTTAAGCACAAATGTATAGCTCTGTGGTGGAACACTTTATAAGGGACCACAAAAATGACCATGTCTATAGGGTATTGGAGGCGTGCTATTAAACAATGGGGGATTTCATATTGCTACACCATATGGCAGTGGACCATCTAACTATGCTTTTGTTCAGTTACACACATTCTTACTGCAACTGGGCTCTCCACTCCACAGATCTAACCTGCAACTTAACCTGGCAGCAGAATTTCCATGGTCTCCGCACAGATAAGTTTAATGCCATACTGTGGAAAATTCTACATATCGCCATAGAGATAGTCAGGTAGTGAGCCCTTCCCCTGAAAAGTTACACAATGCACATTTAAGCAGGGAGAGACCAACCTGTCCCAAGCATGTTGCAAAATCGACACAAAAGGACATTCATTTGCGCATACATTGATTTGACATTGACTTGCTTTAAAAGGTCCCAAAAGCACCAACTGAAAAACTCTGCAGATGACAACAATATTAGCAAGTTCACGTTCAGTTCAGATTTCCTGTTCGTGATCGTAATCTTCAAATGTTATTTCAGACTGTGGCAAAACTCAAATAAAAAGTTATGACTTGAATTCCATTATTGCATGAAAAGATCTGTCGTAGGCGAGACATGAGCCTTTGAATCCTCTGCGTAAACCTACAAAACTCTCTATTTGTGCTGAACCCCGACTTTCACCCCCCCCCCCCCCCCCCCCAAATCCGCTCTGCACGTCTGAAACGGCATGAATACTTGCTAGAGCAATTATAAAATGCAAGATGAAATCACACGCTCAGAATGTGGGGCTGTATTCCCCTGTCAGAGAACGCGGCCTTGCTGTGCTAATCCAGCGCTAATAGGACGGGTTCAAACGCAGTGTCAAGAGCAGCCAAACACAGGGATTTCCACACAACTCACCCACCTCCAAAAGCATTCCTCTGCACAGGGAGAGTGAAGCTCAGTGCAGCCAAAAACACAAACTCGCACGAAGAATAGTACACATGCCTAATGAGAGTGTGGCTTCCGCTGCTCTGAAGAATCCAAACTAAATCTGCAGCAATTGTTCTACAAACTGCAATGATACATCTACAACAATGCTAAAACAAAGTGGTATCAAAGAACAGAGAACTGAAGTTAAACTACTACATGAAAGTACTTTGTTGAGGTGGAACCCAAAGATATGCCTCCTCTTAGTTGCACCTTTCTTCACCCACCGCTCAAATCTCCAGATAAAGTGAGAGAAGAGTGAGGAACTTTGTGGCTGTTTGTCTGATTGATTGACTTTGCTTATTGTACTACTTGCTTAAAGTGCACATATTACGCAGTATTAGATTTTATGAGCAGCTACTCTACTCGTTTTTTTCATGCATTAGTCCTTTTTAGCACTAAAATAGCCCTCTATTGTGTTTCTATAGCCTGATTTTGTTTAATCAATAACAAGGGGAAAAAACACGGACAATAAAAAAATTCTAAATAAATTCTAATATAAAATTCTTTGCTGAATCTAAAATTTGTTTGCGGGTGGAAAGATAGTGGGAACCCCTGTTCTAGGCCTATATCACATAAGTTCTAGGCTGAAAATATACCAGATAATAGGAAATGAGATCTATTTTAGCCTAAATGTCCATGTGGAGGACACCAAGACCCTCCATCACATGTTCCTTTTCCCCCTGCTTTTTGTTTATATTCTTTTATATTAGCCCACAGCCCTAAGCTCATATAGGCTGCACTTTAGCAGCTTCAAATCTTATAATAAAATATAATATGATATAATTTCCAAAGAATCATTGGCATATTCAACACTCATCAAACGGCGTGCATAAATTCATTTTAAGCCACACGGAAAAGTGCCCTTTTTTTCATTGTGGAGCACCTGCCGCTCAAAATGTCTGTGCTCGTCCCTGTCCTGGTGTATGTCTGTTGAAATTATGTTGGTGTTTTTTGTGTTCTGACTCAAAGCCCCTCCGTGTCAGCTATGGCAGACATGACTCTGTAAATGGAGGATTAAACAACAGCCATGACCAAGGTCTGAGCACTACTTACTCAGGAAAAGCTCCATTTCTCTCAGACATCACTAATAATTCCATTTCTGTGCTGGCGGCCGGCCTTGTTCCAGCACAGTTCACAGAGCCTTGACGGCAGGGTGCCCAGAAGAGATGGTGTGTCAGGGTGAGCTATGGCCTCCTAATGAGGGTGCTCATAATCCTTTAGCTGCCGCCTAATGGGCCGTTTAAAGGAAGACAATGCATCTTGTGGCACATAACCCCACTCCTCTTTACAGACTCATTTGTTGGAAATCATGTTACAAGGAGAAGGCAATTATCTTAAACAGTGATAAAGGGCCACAGAGATGTGTATTACTAAAATATAGCACGTCAGAGTGTTGAATCTGTACTCAATATTACTATTGCATTTTGTAATCTTATGGTCTCGGTCATAAGGACTTGGCAGAGAAAATACAATAACTCAACATACTCTTGATTTACTTTTAAACATTTGTATTAGTATTACATACCAGGAAACCATTTAATGGAAAATGTAATCTACTTAAACTTAGTAAAAGTTACAAATGTACCGCGCATGGTATTACTCAATTGTGCCCACTGTCTGATCATCTCCAGAGTGAGAGATGTGGTGCATCTCTTGTGTTCAGGCTCAAGTCCCACTGAAGAACCTTTAGAACAGACGTATGCATGAGCCCGACACCCCTGGTAGTCGTTCCAGTAATCACCTATGTGAAGAAAAGCTGATTTTCACAAACATAAATGGTGATACAATCCTACTTAATGTGAAAAGTGGCAAATAGTATTGCAAATAAAGTTTCAAAAACAAACCCCAGAAAATCTACTTCCCAACTCCACAGCGGTTATTCAAGCAGTATTTTGAAAGACCCAGGGCCTTCTTCCCCAAGGACAAATGAAAAAAACATTTGAAATCTTTATTTGTCAGCTGAGAAGTGAAGTGTTACCGTTCATCATGAGGTGGTCCTCTTTGTCATCAGTGTTGTCTGGTTGTGCGATTGGCCAGAATGTGTTGTTCCAGACTGATCCATCGCTCCACAGCCACTTCCCCTCCTGTAATTTAAACACACAAGCAAACTCATTCTTACAATGGAAGAAATCAGTGTCATATCATAATTGTTCCCCTTGCCATCAAACCACTCTAAGTTGTATTTAGTTTGATTCTTGCATATTTGAGTCCTCTTTATTCTCCTGTGGTCAAGCCGCCCTTGTTCAGTCCAGGTCTTCACCAAAGCCCTCTGATATTTACGTACTTCGTTTAGCAATTTTATTTTATTTCTAAACGGTGACACACATACAATTTGGCAGCGTCGGAATACCATTTTGGCACAAATGAAAAAAGGTCTTCTATCGTGAAATGCAGCCTCCCAAAGTCAACGTGACATAAATGTTTTAAGTGGACTTAGTTTTTAAACTGTTTAAGATTGTCAATAAATAACCAAATTTGAGAAAGCATAAAATAGAAACTAACCAGTTCTGCTGACCTGGAGACAACCTGGCAACGCCAGGTGACGTGAGTGTTTGTATGAATGTATGAATGTATGATCAGGGTGTTTGGGGATTTTCTAGGGTGATGATTAGTGGAGAACAACAGAAAACAGAGGTGGCTGGCGAGCGGCGAGCTGAGAGAGCCGTTTTCGTTTTGTGGCAGGTGGAGTTTTGTGCTCCACCTGCCACAAAACGGTCAAAAAGAGCATGGCACTACCTGGACAAGATCAATATTTTGATTTTAGATTAAAACTATCTAGAAGACAAAAGCACAATAAATCTTCTTGGAATTACCAATCCATCTCTGTAGCTGGAGGTCGGTTTATGGTCAGAAGTATGAGTTGATTGTACTCAAGTTCTCAGAGGTGCTGTTCCTTATTTTTTAAATGTATTTAGTAGAGTAAAGTCTGTTTAGCATCAGTACAGAGATCCAAACAGCGGTGTGCTGTTTGTATCTAATTATAACGCGATTTTATAGATCGTAAACCCAAAAGTAATGCTGGTGCAGTGTTAGAAAACTAATTGTTGACAGTGGCATGATGTGCAAACTACGCTTTTGCCAATGAAACACAGTTAAAATGCAAGAAATGATTTAGGAAAGTGAGGAACTGTTTGTACTGTTGCAAAAAGTTTTGAATAATAATCTATATTTTTGTGCAATTTTAAAATGGTAAAAATCAAATACAGCGCCTTTTAATAAACGTTGCTGTTACCTGATCTGTATCAGATCCACCAAGCCAGGTGTTTGCACCATGAATTAGATTTAGGATGAACACATTGTCCTCAGCACTATGGATGGAGGCCAGATATCCATCATGAGAAATGCAGCTTTTCCGTGAAACAAACATACAAACAAACAAGATAAACATAAAAGCAATGTTGTGACTTTCGTATTATCATTGCACCGCTGCGCGTAAGTCAGGCTCTTCAGCTCCTTAAAGAATTTGAAACAGTGTCCAGCCTTCGAGACAGCCAGAGTCAGGTTCAGGTTCCACTGAAGGCACATCTTTAGAACAGACGTATGCAGAAGGTTGTAACCCTAGGGAGTCGTTCCAATAATGTCCTGTGAAAAGAAAGACACTCATCACTGACTTTTGCAATGAATAAAGTAATGAAAAACGTTCCCTAATTCTGCTTTACTACTAGTTTTTTTTTTTTTTTTTTTTTTTTTTTTTTTTTTTTTTTTTTTTTTTTTTTTTTTTTTTTTTTTTTTTTTTTTTTTTTTTTTTTTTTTTTTTTTTTAAACAAGGTTTTTTAGTTGCCTAAGGACACTGCACACATCAAATAGGCCCCAATTATATAATAGCCATAACATAATAACCTATAAGCTATTTAATTGTATCAAAATTATCTCATGCCTTCACTTCAGTGTGTGCCATATAATATTTAAATAAAACACTGAATTGCTCTTAATTCATTTTGAACATCAAACGCTCTCTGGCTGCAGAGTGAACCGGAGAGGAGAGTGGAACCTCGTCTTTCCCGTCGCTTCTCAGAATGAACTCAAAACAATCATATAAGGCTTGTTTGCAGATATTTTTCCAAGCTGTTTTTAATCAGTTGTCTATATTGTCTATATTGCACTACACAAGCTTTTGGACTTAGTTGCACTTACAAAGCACAGCAAGCACTTCTCCAGGAACTTCTCCAGGTTTCTACTTTTTCCCAAAGAGGCTTGGTAGTTTTTTCTGCCGAGAAGGAGGGTCTAAGGACAGGGGGGCTTGGGACATCTGTCCAAGGACACGGGATGCTGGGACATCACCAAGTCCCTATGAACACTGTTTATTCTGTTTTTATTCTGTTTTTTCCACTGTAGCCCCTCGAGGCAACTGCTTTTGTGATTTTGGCCGTTACAAAAATAAATTGAATTGAATTGAAATTGAACTGAATGATTCAAGGTGTTTCAAATCCTTTTTCAGAGTTTTCACTTGCAGCGTTCATTGTGCGTTTGCCTATTGGTCTGATTCCTTCCTAGATACACTAGGAGCGTGCACAGAATGCAGCCTAAACATTAGTTTGAATCTCGAGTTGGTTTCGATGGAATACCATCAAAGTCAAGTAAGTTGTAGTCCCTTCTATGCTGTCTTCATTGCAAACCAAATACGAAAGTGGTATAAAGTGAAGTGTTACCATTCATACAACGACAAGTGACAAGTGAAAAAACGATGACTGACGAACAACAAGTGACGACGACTAGTGACAACGATGGCTGACTGACGACGAGTGACGATGAATTACGACGAATGATGATGAAATTGACTCTTGTTCAACTGAGACTGAGGATGTCCTAAAATGTACACCGTAATACACATTCATCATGAGGTGGTCCTCGTTGTCATCAGTGATGTCTGGTGCGATTGGCCAGATTGTGTAGTCCCAGGCTGATCCATCGCTCCACACTCACTTCCCCTCCTGTAGAGTAAAGAAAACATTCAAACTCAGTCTTGAGCTTTAGTGTATTAAGAACATTTGACAATGATAAGAAATTGAATAAAAAACCAGAACAGAAGTAGTTAACAAAACCTGATGTTACCTGATCCGTATCAGATCCAACAAGCCAGGTGATCACTCCAATGATCAGACGGATGATGAACTCAGTCTCTTTAGCATTGTGGATGGAGGCCAGGTGTCCACTGGAAGAAATGCATATTTTCAGTAAAATAATATCATTTTAAATATGAGAGGTTTGGCTTAACTTCAACATTTAATGATGACAATTATCGCACCTCTGCCTCAGTCCAGCTCTTTGGCTCCTGAAATAACTTGAAACAACGGGAACCAAACAGAGTCCATCTCTCAGGACAGTCTTACGAGGTAAAAATAAATGAATATGAAATATAAATACAGTATGCAAAGAATATATGCAAGCAACAGCAACATCAACAGCAGCAGCAAGTGTTATCAAAGCACAATATAAAAATATTTAAATCATATGGACCTAATGCTCCTGCAGACAACATTGCAGCGGCAAAACAAAGGACGATTCTCAGGGGGTAATGTGCAGTCATCTGAAACAATAATGTATAAATTAGAATTATAAACAGAAAAATAATGTTATAAAGTAAAGATGTACCTTTTGTGCTCTTACACTAAGGTTTGAGAACAATCATCAACATTTATATAGCTGAGCAGGAAGAAGGAAATATCAGGAACCTTGACATACAGCTAGATAAGATAAGGAAGCATACTTTTGTTCTAGGGGCATCACAAGGTCAACCAAAGACACCTTGTGTCTGAGAAGGACCTAAGATTCGAAGGCCTTGCACCAAACTATTGCAGATGAAAGCTCTTTTTATTTGTACGAATACAAATTTTATAAAATAATGATTAATATGATTTTAAGTTATAAACTGACAATGCATGGATGTTGAAAAAGTCTGAATTAAGCTTTAATTCAATTAAATGCATTCGCAGGGCTGAACAAAATGGTTGATTTTACAAGAAGACATTTTTAAAATCCAACAGTGAAACAGCTTAACCAACATTCACAGGAATTAAGAAAATGGATAACAGTCCCCAAAGCATCCCTTGTCCTTAAATCCTCCTTCTCTGCAATGAAAAAATAAGTAGAAACCTTGAGAAGGATCACAGTGAAGGAGAGATCCTAATGCCACGCACGCACGTAGATCATCCAGGACTGATGTGCATCCATTTTCCGATAGAGACTGTAGAGCCAAAACACTCAAGAAAGAGTGCAAGAGGGTGGCTCATCTAGTATTGCAGAGGTACTTCAGCAGGTGAGGAGCGTCCAGGTCTACAGGTCATAGATTGTGGCATCTAATCCTAACTTTAGTTTGGTAGCTAAATTATCTACCTCCTACTACGCTTTTAGAGACTCTTAGGACCACTAGAAGTCCAGCATTTTGAGAGAAAAGTGCATGGTTTGGATGATATTGTACTATAGCATCTTTGAGGCAGGATGGGGCTATGTCGTTTGTCAAGAGGAGGATTTTATATTTGATTCTAAACTCAACAGCAGCCAGTGAAGAGACTCAACTATATTCATTCACAGTTTGGGGTTATTTAAGGTAATAATTTCTCCTATCACATATCCATGTCTTTGAATGTTGGGAGGATGCCAGACTCTGCAAGAAACCACAGCTCATTGTGAAATGATGAGGAAAAGGGAAATCTAGACCGAGCAGAACCTGTCCTGAGGGCATAATAGGGTCAACAACATCGTAATAGTTTTAGTTTTGAAATTAACCTATTTAAATTGTGAAAAGCAACCAATATGTCATCACTTTAGCACTGGTCACAATTGTCTGGCCAAAGGAAGAAAACATTTCTATTTTAAATGGACCTTGTAGTGGTTTTGTGGTTTGTAAGGCCATGTTCTAACTGGTTGTGTGTATTTTGTGTCGTCACGTATTACACAATAATTCTGATTTGTACACTATAATAAAGTTTTATTGTGACCGTCATTGCTATTCACCGTGGACAATAATAGCTCATATCTAGCATCAAAATGGCGGACATATCCTGTGTGGAGGTCACCTCACTGTCCCACTCTCCATCACACCCTCACCAGAGCCATGTGACCCATGAATATGTATGTCTCAGTCACTGCTGCAGGCTCTAAACCCTTTCTTCATCTTCCATATTAGTTTTTATCAAGGCTAATCCTGTCTGTGCAAAGTGAATGAAATATCCATGGATTACAGCGCCTCCGACCAAGGGAACAAGGACTCAGTTTAGTGGCCTTCACGTGTCCCATGCTGCCTGTCATCAGGACGACATAGGTAATGTTTCCTTGGAGCCTTTAAAACTTCACTTATTAAACAGCACCTGCAATTTTTACACGTTGTCCAACATGGGAAACCAAGGATATAACTAGTTATTTTAATGTCATATTTAAAGCTGGTCTGTGAATAACATTTCAGATATACGACTGGTATTCCACTTTAGTCTGAGGTTGAGGTAGTCTAATTAAGCACAGTCTTCTTAACGTGACTTGTAAATTATTGGGAAAATTACTCCACCAGATCTTGTGTTTCCACTCACACAGTTCCAGAGGAGTGGTTAAAGTCTGAGAAGGGTTCAATGCAATGTCATGCTCCACAGCAGTTTGTAACAGGGGGAGCAAACATGCAAAACTGACCAGATTTCCAGATCGGACTAGGACTATTTGAATTTATTGTAGTCCCGACGACTACAAGTTGACTATAAGTTCTTATTATTATTATTATTATTATTATTATTATCATTATTATCATTATTATCATTATTATCATTATTATTATTATTATTATTGTTTATTTCATTTGTGTGTTATTTAGGTGAACATACATTTTCCATCACAATTGAAAAGGAGCAGAGAGAAGAAAAACAGAGTTGGCTGCCACTTTCTTAAAATACCATACAACAAAAAATTCAAGTTGGTGCTAAACACATTTTGTTTAAACAACTGCTTTTACATACATTTTACATTTACAACATGCCACACTTCACAAGTTGAATCCTTTTTTAGTTTTACTTAACATTTAAAGTGCATATGACAGGTTAGACCACATATTTCACAAACACGTGGTAAATATGATTATATCAGGATTTTACATTTGGCCTTTTTTCCCCTAGTTTGACAATTTTGGTGGAGCTGGCCAAAATCCATATACCGGTAAGTAGTTATGATTTGTCAGATAATAATACCCGATAACATCTTCATTACTAAATTGTGTCAGTCGCATTTAAAGTCGTCCTTGCATTTTTGATGAAATCTCACTTATTGATGACATAGACTCAGGGATTCTGTTCTTGTACTCAGCTTTACTTTACTACTATTATTATTATTACTAGCTTTACTACAGAAACTATCCCACCAAAAAAAGGAAATAATTCGAAAACCACAAGAACCTGTCATATGTATTTTAAATGTCTGTCAAATGTGTTTTCCCATGTGTTCGGTTAAAATGAAGGTAAAATAAAAGCTGAATGTCCAATCTAGTCATCTTGTTCTTCTCCATCTAATTTGTTTTGTTTTAGTAGTGGTGAGAACAAACATCCTTATGTCATGTTATTCTTAGGAATCAATTGATTGACTGTCACTTACATTTATGTTTGTAAACAACCACGTACAGTGTTTTCGTATTGTAACTCTGTACTCGTACTTTTTTACCTCTTTTTGAGTAACTTTTTGACCCACAGAGCCATTTCAACCGACATTCACTTTTGGATCAAACTATTTTACACAGCTTGGTGTAATCCCTCAGTTATGTAGGAGTGTTCCATTGTAGAAGAAGATTCAGTTGTAGTCATCTGGACACTGTCAAGGTTCTCATCTAAGAGTCTTTCTCCATCTGCGGATCTAGTCTGAGAACTCGGATATCTATCCTACTCAGAGCTGCGTCGCGGTGGGCATGGCTTACGCAGCTTTGAGTAGGACAAATATCTGAGACATTGAGAGCGTCCCGATGACTACAGCTGAATCTTTTTCCAAAACTGACACGATAGTCGAATAACCTTCGAGTGAACACATTTTATCCTTCATGTAGGAAAAGAGACTTTTGTTTTACTCTGGCATACCTGCGCCATGTGCTAGTGCCTGAGCAGCAGCACACATATCTTCATTCCACTCCACAATGGGCCCTGTGGACAGTGTTGTTTAAGGTGATGGCCCTTGTCCCTCTCCTCGCACATACACCCCCCTCAGCACTGGCGCCGGTTATGAATCTGTAATTTGTGGAGACGAAACTAATGAAACTAATATTCAGCCAACAGTTGCCTCATGGGAGCTCAACTGGTCTTTGGAATAACATTCAGTCAAAGAAGTTCCACACTCAGCAAGCCAGCCACTCATTTAAAGTAAATATCATATGTCTGTGCATGTTTGGGCTTCTTGTTTGTGGAGCACTGGTTAAAAATGCATGAAGGCCTTGTGGATGCGGGGGCTGGTGTCTCGGTGTTGCAGTGATGACACAGCATATTTTCTCTAAAAACAAACTTTCAAAATTGATTATGTTGTGAGGGTGTGCTAGTCGGAGGCTGCTTGGGGGGTTTGGCAGAGTCTGGAAACGCTGAAACCAAGGTCCCAAGCATTTTTAAGGTCCCCTGTTGTAACATACCTGGCATCACAGCTTTAAATGAAAAACCAGTCCTTCTGTGCATTTGTTAAAAGTGTACCATGTAACTTTCCAATAGTGAGGAGTCTGCAACCTGCTTGTCTCAAGAAGATGTTATTATTTTGGCTGAAATGTTCCACTATACGGTATTGGACTTGTCTATCTCCATGGAGACAGCACACAAGAAACATTGTTGCATTGTGCTCCCTTTAAGTTAATTATTATAAACTCTGACTTACAACAAGTAGAAACAAGATTGGTTAAGGCCAAGTTTATTTATTTAACATATTTTAAAATGTTCATCACATTCCTTTCCAAATCCAAGCATTTTTATTAAAGAGAAAAATATGTTTTCTGTGCATTTTGAAAACCCCATCAGCTCTTAAGTGGCCCGCACTATGATGTGTCAATCTTTGTAGCCACTTTCTCCTTACGCTCTTCATTCAAGTGTTCTCATGAAAGTCAAAAAGACATTTTTATGCATTAAATTGTGAGTTATACCAGTTAGATATAAATGAGACTGAATTGAATTACTTTTTTCTCAGGAAGGATGTTGGTTGAGTGCAGTGCAGCTCACATCTGATCACAGCTGGCTCTAGTCACGTACGGAGAAAAAAAGGAACAACAAGAAAACGCCATCTTGTGTCCCTCAACAATTTACTCTGACTTTGTCTCAGAGTCAGACTGCGTTCTCCATAAGCAGCCATAACCTTGAACAGATTTGGGCTTTATGAAGACAGCGCAGGCAAGATGAGCTTATGTGAGCCGGAGAAGGCAGGGTGATTAGACTGTGGAACCCGCAGCAGGTGGCACATTCACGCACAGCCCACACTAAATCACCTCTGTCACTCGCGCAGTCTCCATCCACAGCGCAATTGTTTTCCTGAACCGGCAAAAGAAGCACATTGGAAAAGCGGCAAATGGAAGAGGTGATGAATGGATTAACTTTAATGTTTAGACCCCTCAGGTAGAACTGCAATAGATTTGTTAGGAGAGTATGTACCTTAGCTCGGGACATAGACACTAATGTCGAAAAGATTGATAAGCGGAGGAGGTTGATGGTTGTGCTGCTGCGGTGGAGAAGATGTGAATGTTTTAATATGTGATGGCTGAGAGGCAAAAAGACAGAGGCGGGAAGAAGGAAACACATGAGTTCCAGGTTGGATTCAAGCTTCAACCTCAGCTAGACTTGCACTGGAGGAAGTACAATTTACATATTATTGAGTTTCAGATGTAATTACACACCTTAAGGCCTGTAGTGTTACTTAAATTGCATGATCAAGTTCTGAAATGGAGGAGGGTGACTTGAGAAAGACTTTACCCTTACTGCCATCCATTTCTGCTTAGTTGCGTGGATTTGAAGTTGCTTCACTGATTTCACTCCTCATTTTTAGTGTAGTTACTCATTTGAGATTCCACCTTGAGATAAGGTGTGGAAAATTAAATTTAATTAAATTGTCATCCCTTAAGGGTATATCAGTTGACGTTTAATTATTCTTAAGAAATGTAGGTTCCTGTGGGGTCACTGGTCACTTTTTGTGTCTCTAATGCCTAAAGCACGAGAGTTTCACAGCAGATAATCTATCTTCTGAGGAAGAGTTTACCTTGGCCCACACTTCATTCTGTCTGGCTTGTCCTGATCAAAAATCAAACATACAATCTCATACTCAAGTTCATAATTGTTCTTGGCACTGTTCGAAAGACAAAACATCTGAAGAAGGCAATAAGGGCGAAACATATTCTACTAAATGTGACACACAACTGAAGCCACATATTCATCTAATGGGCTAAATTAGTTGTTCAGTTTCTCACACATGCTCAAACATGACAGTGGACCGATAGGGGGAACATATTGGGCAGAATTTGATAAAGACTTGGCAGGCCATATGTTTCTCTTCCTCATCTGTTCTTTGTTTTTCAGACAGCTTTTGTGGTGGTGCAGAATGCAGAAATAAGCCCTGTGTCTGCGATGGCACTCGTCAAGCGGACTTGACTGACACAGATTGCAGAGGATAAGGTTTCAGACTGGCACATTTGCAGCATGACGCTATGTGCAAATCTGGCTTAGCACTGAGGCGTGAAGAAGTGTGTGCCGCTGCTCCACACCGTTGTGCGGAGGAAAGTTTGTGACTCCGCCTCACCCCTTATCGCCCAAACCCTCACTGTTGGGCTCCTCAGCCATGTGGCTTTCATAGTTGTCACTTGGTGATTTACTTCTACAGTGATTGGAGGGCCATGTTAAGGAATATGGAAATGTTGGAAGAAACAAAAGTTTTAAGATCAATGTTAAATCTGATTGTCACACCATAACAGAGAAAAACTGTCTATCATAGTCCCAGTTATGGCCGATACCAGCAATTCTTGTTTTGATCCGATACCACTATTGCGATATCAATCTGATACATATACCAATGATTTTAAAATGCATTAAAACTCCCTCTTCTATAAAGAATTTACCCCGGTGTATAAAGGCTAGCATTTTTGCTGCACCCTAGCTTGAACAATGTATATCAAAAACTGATTTAAATTTGAGTGAAATACTGCACATTTTAAAAGAAATTTTAAGTGTTGATTTTATTTTTGCACAATAATAAACTATTTTCAATACTCCAGATTTATATTTTTATATTTTATGTATTTATCGGATAGACAAAATTATGACGCATGATGAAATAGTTCTCATACAATTTAAATGCCCAATAAAAAAAAATCTATTGTTTTTCTTTCAAATTGCTGCTATTACAACACACTACATGGTGCAAAGGGTGTATTCCTGAACTGAAAGAAATAAAAGTCAGGGCCTTTAAGTCTCCAAATAACTTTAATAAACAGAAAAGGTTCAAGCTGTCTTTTGTAATGGTGAGATTAGTAGGCAAAACTGTCCTGTAACACAATTAAGTTGGAAAGGAAACAAATGAATTATATTAATATGTGTAAAATTAGGAGATTAAGTTTAACTGTTCTTTTGGGTCATCAGAAATATTAAAATGATCTTATCAAACCAGTATAAATACAGGATAAAAATGTAATAGTGTAGTCGTATTATTTGCAGTAGCCTATTCCTAGTTCCTATGTCCTACAGTCACCCCTGCTCAGCTCATCTTCTGTGTCCATGTGAGAGCATTTATTTTGCACACGACACTGCGGCACCACAGGTAATTGTGCACTAGGTCTCTGCCACATGCTGACCCTATAGGTGCTAGAGTGCCTTCATTTTCCCCGGCTCTGAGAGGTTTTCCATAAGCCTTCACTCTTTGATGGCCTTTAAGATCCACTCATACTCTCCTTCCTGCCTCATTTGGCCGGTTTTTCCAAGACACTTCCTGGAATTTGTCTCGCAGTAGTAGTATATTTGTTTTGAAGGAGATTGACTAGACAACATTGTATCATTGTCGAGTGGTGTATAAGCACTTCAATGCCTCATCTGTATTCCTCGTCTGAACACAAACATGTAGTCACAGCCGTCATCGTTTGTATGCTTGTATTTTCAGTAAACTATGACAATTTTGCAGAGATGTTTCCGTGGTGATGAGTTGGGTGATGGAGAATCTCGGGTGTGAGCTTTGTGTTGGAGGGGAAGGTCAGTGCTCACATGACAAGGCTGTAAATCAGACTGTCAGTAATGAAGATCCCGTATGGTGAGCTCTCAATCTGCTGCCTCTACCTCGCACCTGATCACATCCACTGCCACATCTCTGTCTCCAGCAGACACTTGGGTTTAATGATTTCTATCCTTTCTGGTTCCAACAACCACAACAATGGCATATAAGAAGACAGTCTACATAACATTACAACATATTATTGAAATCAGCTGTCCGGGCCGACTAATAATAATAATATCTTTGTATTTACAGTTGCTGTCATCAAAGTTTCTCAATACGATTTTTGTCCATGTAGTTGAGAAAAATGCGTTTTGGTCTAGTGCAGATATAAATGCTTAGTTGGCAGGCTTCAGTGACCAAACCTGTAAAACTGCCCACAACACGCGGAACGTACGGAACAGCTGTATTTTCCACTGTGTTTGTAAAAGTGCTCCTCCAATGACACAGGCCCGCCGCATCCTCTCTATCATGCATAAATAGAAGCTGATGGCTTTGGATATGATGATTTCCATTAGGGTTAGTATAAAATTAACACATTTTACATGGAAAATAGCTCTAGGCTTAATATTTTTCACTTGGCAATAGCTCTGAAAAAGCCAAACAATTCAGCATGAATACCACGGATCTGCCAACACTGGGGGAGTTCACCGTTAGCATGGAAGGGTGTGCGTCATAAAAAGCCCACCCTCTAGGGACCTGCACAATGCTGCTCTGAAAACTCTGAAAATCACAACTCAACCTAACGCAACACCGCTTCCTCACTCCAGAGACACCAGCAGCACCACAAATCAGTCGCACAGAGTTATCTTTCATTCTATGGCGCTGGAACTTCACTTGCCCTTAGCAGAGTTTGAGCATCATTTTAGACCCGTTATGCCCGAGTGCTGCGGTGATGGCAGAGCTATTGAACAGAGCTAGAGTGAAATGGCTTACGGAGAATGTTGCACGGTAGCATTCAGAATATTCAGAAACATCTCTTCTCAGGCTTGGGCACATAAATGCTATGGACCCATCACAACACAACATTTGCCGTCTTCGGTTCAATACCTGTGCTTCTGCCCTAACAATGGAATATATTAAATGTTTACACCACCGCGAAATCATACACAGTCTATTTTTAATCTGTGTATGATTTGCTTTTTGTTTTTACATTTTGAATTAAAAAAACTTTGGATTTTGAACTTTTTGTTCAAACAAAAATTGGCAATTCTGTTGTTTTTATTTCATATTTTGATTTCTGCTGAACATTATCAGCTGATTAAGGTTTCTGAGCCTGATGACATGTTCCCCAGTTACCAGCAACAGCACCGGTTACTAAATTCCTTAAATTTTCTTCTAGCCCCTTTAAGAAACAATAAGAAGAAACGTAGTGCGCCGTTGGGGGTAAAAGTGTCACTAGGAATTCATTTGTGCGCACTTGCTCAGAGGTGGCTTTTATGCACTTGCACACCTCCTCCACAGGGCGCTCATCACAGAACTGGCCCATGCCAGGTAAGGAACCACCCCATCAGCATTTCCAAGCACTTCAAAACTGGTTACTTCAAAATGCAATCCTCTTGTCTTTCGATTTAATTTTTACAGTCTGTAAAATGTGTCAGTGTGATTTCAGGGCTGTGCAGATGATTCTTTCAAGGACATGTTATATCAGACAATTGCACCACTGCTGCTACGAGCTAATGGAGCTTGAATGTGTAATGTTCCAAAAAAGTGTGCTCCTCACTGCGGTGTGACAACCTCTGATTACACAAAGTGACAGTCTGGACACTCAGGCTCTTCCACACCAGCCTTGTTTCAATCTGTCTGGTCTATAGAGCATCCTGGAGTGAGTCTGAGGACCCTGTGTGTCTCGATGTGTGACACAAAGTATGTGGTCAGTGGTTACTCAGGTTCTTAGGTCTGGTGTGCTGGTTTGTGACCATCTTTAATGACATTGAGAAGAATAATGTGTTTATTTCTTGTGTGCAGTTTAATAAGATAGAGTGCAATTATTTCAGCCGGTACAGGAGCAGAACCACCTCCAACATGGAATTCCTATCCATGAAGTGTTCAAACACAAATCAAATGGGGAGAGGTACAGAGTCACACAACTAAGAACTATGAACTCTTACCCAATATCTGACTCTGTACTTGATCTGAAGACCTGCAAGACCACATTTGACACACACAACTTTCTGGTAGGTGCCTCCTAGGTTCTCTCTTTGGAGCTCTGAGAAAGAGTGGGTTGTTTTTTGAAGTCCTGCAGAACGTTGACCTCTGAACAGGTCATGCATGCCTCTCTTCATCCCCCTGGCCAGCCTGGACTGCACATGTACTGCCTTGCTGAATGTCACTGTGTGCCCCCTGAACTACACCTGCCCCCGCCACATTATTCCGCAGGAATGTCTTTCATTTACCTGGCCACTTCAAAAACCACTGCATAGTCAACAACCTTTGGGAGATGGGGTCAAACACATAGACTATTCTTTTTATTACCATAAATGTCAGCAGCTCTCTTCATCCTCACACACTTTTATTACTCTTGAAATGTCATATGTATTTGCAACAGTCTGAGGCCCGGGGAGAGATCGCCAACAAAACATGACACATGTTTAGAAGGAGCTCTTTAATGCTCTGATACTACATATTGGAAACGTGTCTGTGAATGGACCCATGACAACACTCACAGAAACTGAAAACAACGCCATTAATAAATATAATAAGAAACCAACAACTAACACCAATAAAACAAATAACAAACATTGAACAGGAACAGAATAGTAACTGTGGGAAAACCATTCTCCTTAGTGGGAGTTGAATAGAAAAATGCTAACTCCTCTTAATATTTTTCTCTTCATCACTCATTGAATGCATCCCCACTTGGGAGTCATCGGAAAAGTATTTTGCATCAGTAGAACAGTGCTTCACAAAGGCACATTAGCACAAGACTGTGGCCTGGAGGAACGTCGTTGTCATGCAGCTGCTGTGGAGGAGCCCGTCTCCAGGCTCCCATTGGTCTCAGTGCTGCCTAAGCTCTTATCCCGTGCTGCATGCATAATGAGCCCTCCAAAATGCATAAATTGAATTTGTTTCCTGACACTTGACAGTTGTGCATGCTGTCAACACAGTGAACTGTTCTCATGTGGAGCGTGTCCGGGCAGAGGCCTATTAGTGCTGACTGGTACTGACGATATGTGTGCATGTCGGGTGGGGCAGTCACTGAGCGGGTGGGAGAGGACCTCATTGAGAACAGGTCATTGGGAGTTTGGGCTGATGCTGATGTCAGTGGCACTTTTTAAGGTGATTGCCTCACATGCACTTTACTGTATTAATTATTTATTATTTATCTATTCATTTTTTGAACGGACAATGCACATTAATCAATATTTCTGTAAATGTGCCAGTATTAGCAGTGACGTGCGGTGAAGATCATGCCTGAGGCACTCACTCTTTCAGAGTCAGATTTACCAATGCGAATGAACCCAAAAGAGCACCTTAAACATAATTTGATTGACAACAGACAATGAGTTGTGCGATATATCTCATTTCAGCATTCTTTACACAAACATGTGACTTATTTGATTCAAGGTCAAAATAAATTCCAATTGAGCCAAATTCCAGCCTATTTCAAGCAAAAATAAATGAAAGTTTTTGGTCTAAGCTTTACATTTTTGATAAGCCGGATTGTAAATTCAACAATCCGAGTTCAAGAACGAAGAAGATAGCGCAAAAGTCCACGGGCTCAGAAGCGCCCTCTGCCATGAGTCAGGCGTATTGTTTGCCTCATCGAGTGAACTTTTACTGCTGTTTTATAAGGAATCTGCGAGCCTAGACATGTTTCAGAAATACATTTCATACATTATCCAGAATATGGAAGTACAGAGCACATCGTCAGGTGTTTTGTTTGTTATATACAGCGGGACAGCGACACATACATCGCATACAGCCATTATACTGCGCGCCGTGAGGCAGAGCGCGGTGCTGCCTCACGTCGCCCCTCCTCCCTGTATTTGAACCGGAGTTACGGGACATACAGGAATTCTGATATTCTTAATTGAAAATAATATGTTTCCATATTGGATTCAAAGGGAAAGGGGGTTTATAATACATACCAGATGACAAATATTAACTTAAATATCAGTTTTTTTCACCCAAGATTGACAGGCTCTGCCTCCCCTGAATGCACGTCACTGAGTATTAGCTACAGCTAGTTTCCAACTGTAGTACCAGGGAATGTGTAAAATACCAGCAATCGACAGTTATCACAGTTGATATATTTGAAACAGTTTTGGTTTTAGGAATGGAGATACAGAAAATAGTGGGCACTGGTTATGTCTCGCCGTTCTCCTTGAGCTACAGAGCTTTTTCTATGTTAACCCTATGGCCAAAGGGCTCACTGCATGTGTATTTCACAATGCGCATGTGTAAAATCGGTCCGTTTCGGACGTTTTTTTTAGCCGGCATTAAATGTGAATGAGAACTGCCACACTGTCTGCGCAAGACGCTCATAGGGAGCAGCAAATCATGCACGCGTAGATTTCAGAAAATATAATCCATAGGGTGTGTACCTATGTTCCCCGATACCTATGTTCTACTACGGTACCACATATTTAAAAAGGTCCCTATTCTCCGGTGCATCCATTTCATGCATGTTGCTGAGTGTAGGACTGTTGTCTTGAATCTCCTCAAATAATAGAATAGGCTACTGGTTCACCCACCATAAATGTATGGTTTTACAGCATAACATATAGCAGCATATCCAGCCACGGTGCAGGTCCCAGGGAATATAGGTACCGGGGAACATAGGGCTGACCCCTATAGAAAGCATGTGTTTGTTGTTGTATTTGTGCACTTGCCATCAGCAAAACACGTGACGGATCGTTTGAAGGAGCCCAGGTTAAAATTCCCTTTTGAAAACCTTGCGTTTGCTGTGCTCAGCCTGCACAGATGCTAAATACAAGAATATTCAGGTGGTTATTTTCACTGTGGGCCTGTTACAAGTTTGATTGGATTTCCCATTGAAAAACACAGAGCCAGACCCCGGCTCCAGCGCACAGACGCTCTGCTGGAGCTGCCGGTGTGGCCTTAAGCACATATATGCTTGTGTTTACGGCCTAGAGCAGTGGTGTCAAACTCGACGAATTTTTACGCTCAGGGTGGGGTGGGCGCCGAACATAGGATAAAATGTATATACATATTTTTAGAACTTTATGTAGCCTAATCTTTTTTTGTGGAGAGTGTTTGCACAAATCTGCATCCTTTAAAAGACTTGCAAAGGATTGTGGGACTGGTAGTTCTAGTGATAAAAAAAGTTACATATCGATCAGAAATGTATAAATATACATTAGAAATGCTTTGCCGGCCGGATAAAAAGTTCTTGGAGGCCAGATTCGGCCTGACTAAGAGTGTGTGTTGCTGATTTGTGTGCAGTCATAAGTGCGTCAAGAGCTTTGAATTAGTGCAATTATTCTGGCGTACAACGTGGGGCATCTAGCATGTTTTGACACTTTGTATCTGCATGTACCTTTTGACAAACTAGGTTTAAGTGTTACAAAGCCCAGACCATATCAACGGTAACATTTAAATGTAACATATTATTCAATGTAATTAAATGTTTTTCAGTAGAGTCCAATTAAACTTTTATTGATTAAAAGAAAAAGGAAGAAAGAAAAGCAGTTGGTGGCTCATGCACCTTTAACATCACAATCCGGAGAAATCTAGAACAGAATGATTTCTGAAGCTCAGAGAAAGACAACCTCATAAACAAAACAAAGTGTGGCTGAAGCAAAATATAACTATGTTTTTGATTGTTTAACAACATTATAACATGGTTTTAAAGCTAAAAGAAAAAAAGGAAATCAAAGCACTTTTTTGACTAAATACATTTAGTCTAAAACGTTTCCCACTATTGTGGTAATCACTTATTATAATAAATTAAGCTAATGTTATTGGCAAAACTGAGGCAAACTGAGGCAAGTCTTACCTGCTCCAGTGAATGCAATAAGTTCTACATAGACAAGAAAAATGTACAAAAGTGGTGACCTACATACAAACACAGCACATGATTATTTATAAATATATTGTAAATATTTGCGGTCACACCCCTTTATGTGAGATATGAATATAATTTTCCGCTTCAGATGTGTGTGTGTGTGTGTGTGGGGGGGGGAGTGTATGTGTGTGTGTGTAGTTTCAGAGGGGGAGAGTTGGGGGAATGGTGGGTTATATTGTTACATTAGGGAAAACAAATGAGCACCATGGAATAATTACATTTTTGCTTAGCACCATTGCACTTGCATCAAACATGATCAGACCATGTACAAAATTAAGGTCACAGCTAATTAGCTCAGTAGGTTTGGTCTCATGTTGCAATTAGTTTATTTTAAACTCGTCTACAGGTGTTATTTGCTCTGTTACATGTGCTCACAAGGATATGTCATATGTAAATAGAAATGTTTCACAATTGATTGTTATATTTGCTGGAACTCTTAACCCACACAAACACTGACACTGAAAAAGAAGCTGAAAAATAAACTTAAGTTAAACAGAGCTTATTGGAGTTATTGTGTGAATCTCAGATGCATACAGATGCATGCGCCACAATTAGTCTGAATGGCAAGAAGTACCATACTGTAACCATAGGGACCCACAGGCGTCCACCACTTTGCAGGGTTGTATAGGATTATTTATGTCATAAATTTAGCTGATAATTGCGTTTTAATGATTCATTGCAATCTTATTTGACTAATGTAACACAAACTCAAAGTTCTCATTTATTGCTGAAACGCAAACGATAATAAATATTGTAGATTCCTTGAAAGTTTATCTTGAATATAAACTACTATGTTGATGTGCTAAAAATGTTTGGAGGTTAGAAGTCACTGGTATTCCAGCGCGTAGGAGTCATTCAATATGAAATAGTTTCATGAAGTGGTTTGCAGACTTTATAAATGTCCCTAGGCAGGCACTCCTTTGAGCGCCTTTGTTTAATCAGCGTTTCCCTCTGTGTGCCTGCTATATTTTATGAATAGTGTTAATGCATTTGCTCTGTATCACACAGAACGTGAGGAGTTGGAGGTGAGGTAATCGCAAGGAAGCATGGGCACCAAACTGGTTTTTCTCCCCCGGGCCAGGGAAAGTTTCCCCCCCTCTGCAGATGGAAACATCCATGGACTCCTGGGACGCACATCTGAAATTCATCCATCACTTCTCTCAGGTGGATATAAATACCCGAGTGGAGCCGCTTTGTCCCCAAGTACAAGCCTGGAAATGGATGGGAGCGCTTCAGAAGGTGGCAAAGTGCTCGCAACCAAAAGTGCTGTTTTCAGCCCTATCTCCCCAAATAAAGGCAATCAGAGAAATATTAAACCAGGGATCTACAGGTAGTGCTGTGTGCTGTCTGAGATCTGTGCAGCTGAGCAATGACATAGACACTCACTACGGCTATATAAAACATCCTCAATGCTGCAAAGCGTTTTGTTGCTGGTGGTGAATGCATTAGTTTGCACACTGCCCTCAAGTGAACAGAACGGGAACTTGGCAGGGGTGAGCGATTTCCCCTAAGCTCTTTGTGCGGGCCATAAAACACGCACAAATACAATAGACTTGCACTTCAGCAAGGTCCCAGGAAGAGTCTATTGCAGTCACGCACTCCAGGTTGACCATCCCATCCTGATTTTTTGTTACTGTGGTGGAAGTGGGACAGAATTTGTTGTGACAAGGATTTCTTTTTATTAATAAAGGGTACGATTGGCTGTCGGGAATTGTTTTTGCTGAATTTACATTTAATGTTTGTATTAATTTCAAGTACATCTGAGTTATTATTTATATTTAGGGATAGCAAATCAACAACTCTGCCCTGTTCACGCATCCCTGCTAAGATGTTTTATGGCAAACACTAAAGATAATGTGCCGATAAAAGTGCGTGATTTGTGTTTCAGCCTTGTAAACAACATGAAAACGAGCAGATAGATCGTGCTATTTGTGAAACAGGAGATCTGAGGCATGTGGCCTATGGGCTAAGATTTACTCCTCACCTTCCCTGTTTGTGAAGTTATAATCATGTCAGCATAAATCTGATTTTTTTTTTTGCAGCCTGAAGTAAAAAAGCACTTACTGAATTCATAGCGTCATAATCTCAGGTCTTCATTTTAGCACTTGCCTTCTTTCCAAGTTAGGGAGGTAGTTTCTGTGACGTGCAGACAGTGGATCTAGGACAAACATCACATGTGAGTGAGTCATGACTGTGGAAATATTAATCATGGTATCAAAGCAGTACTGTCTCCGGGTACTGTCTAAAATTAAACACAGAATAAGTAGTGCGTGCTTTGCGTTTCAATTTGGCCCCCAGGAGACCAAGACCACCACTGTTGTACTGTATATAGAACTCCTCACTTTTTCTAATACAAGCAGAAGGGTGTCTATAGATGGATTAAGCATTAATCTTCTTAAGTGTCCCTTGTATATATGCACATTGTTTTATGGTGGAACATCAATAATAAGTTATACCATATTCAATGGTTATGCTTAAAAGGCTGGTGCCTGAGCCTCTGTTAAGCACCAAGGTTGCAAATAAGGCTGGCGGTTCATTCCACAATCTATTAGCAAAACCAGGAACTGTAAAATAGCTAAGAGCAGCCACCCATGTTGAGGGCTTGTCTAAAGGTTGTATAATGAGTCTGTTAGATCCATTATCTGAAGACTTTGGAGTGTTATCTGCACCTGAGGAACTGAGGACGCAAGAAATTAGAGGGATGTCCCATTTCTACGGCATCTGCAATCGGATGTAAATCAAGTTAGGCCCAATACAACATTTATTTCTCTCATGGATCAATACAGTTTGGTTAACAACCAAATATACTGTATTCTTTGATGATGTTAAAAATTACAATAATAGTACTTTGTACTTTGTACTATTATTATGCACTATCATGTACTATTACTATTCTGCAGGATACAGTCCTCTATAATCTTTTCTAAACCACTTGCAATGCACCTTTCCACAACTGTGGTCACCACAAAAGAGTTTACACCCGATTAGCACAAAAGTGTAAAACAAAACCAAACTGGTAGTGCATTGTTGATGAGAAACCTTCACCTGCACAGAGCAGGTCATACACAGGTCAGCTCCAGCGCCTGAAGCGACCTGGCTCTCCATACTGCACAATGAAGCCATAACCGCAGTGCTATGTTGTGCTAACGCTGCAGCAGCTGATTGTTGACCACTTGGCTGAAGGGAAGTGTGCTGAGCTCCGAGGCGCATGAATCATTTAAACCCTCCAATGCTCCAGGGACCTGCACCCAGAGAGAACAGCTACTGCACCTCTGCTAAGCACCATTTCATCTGAGAGCCCATTTCTGTAAACAAAGAGAGGAGCGCTTCAATGTCCCTCTCATCTGCTCTCAAAGTGCACAAAAACACTCTTTAGTGGCACTTTAGTATTTAGAGCATGTCTGCAAGTAGCTCCGACGTATTCCTCCTGCAGTGTTTTCACCACTTGCGGCCTATCTAATTAATGCAAATGTATCTGAAGCTGCCGGAAAGTTGAAAAAGTCAGAGCGGCTGATAGCATCTTGTTGCTGTAGGACATGAGCGTAGGATGCACACTGCGCTGCAGCTCTCCACACAGGCACAGGCTCTTTCATGTGGATTGCACTGCTGTGTGCTAATATTAAAGATCATTTGGTCGGCTTAAAAAACAATAGAATTTTCTGCTGCTTTAGCATGGTGTTTTGCAGTTTCTGGAAATAAGACAGTAACATGCAGATGCAATGCAAAAAGATTGGCACTATGAGTAACATAAAAAGATACGAGGATGTAAAGCTAAAGGTATTTCCTTTAATGTAATTTGATTACAGAAGTGCATTTTGAATTTAAAATGTTGTACCGAAGTTTTAGATTGTGTAAGCATTGTCCATTTACTAGTTTTCTTTCTCTGCAGTCACACGTACATAATAAATGTTAGTGTCCTTTTAAGCAAAAATGTCTTCTATCATGCCCAAAGCAACAAAATCTGAATTGTGGTTTGAAAATAGCTAATTGATATTAACTAATATAAAAGATAACACCCGGATTGTTGGAAATTAGGCTCGTTAGTAGGCCAAGTAGGCTGGTCATTAGCCTATAGCCCAGGTCGCTTGGGTCCGGATCCTCTGACACAAAATGTTTGAGTTATCAGCGTAGATAGGATAGACAAGACCGTATAAAGGTTTTTCACCAGATTGTAAAAGATAATCAAATGAAAAGCTTTGATATGTTGAAGGAATCCTTTGGCTTGGAGAAGCAGGACTTTTATAGGTTTTTACAAATAAGGAGCTACTAGAACCAAGAAATTAAACAAGGTAGTGACCATTGTAGAGATGTTTATCAAGGTTTATAAATCTTTATTTCTTCAATCTTCAATTCTTGCATTTCTAATCTGGACCGCTACTCTACTAAATATATTAAAAACAAGTGGGAAAGCGCGAGCGGTCTTGTTGGAAGAATATGTCACGTTTTTTCATAACGCAATGTTAAAGTGCCCATTATTCACAGGGAAATAGAGACTGTTGGAGACATTGTGGCAGCAAGGAGGCAAACCATTATCACATATTCTGGGACTGTCCTGTTGTCGGAGACACAAGACCATGTCACTGTCAGCCTTTTATGAGCCGGCCCAACTTGTCCCGCTATGAAATGATCCTTTCTTGCCCAACCCGAACCCATGAGGCTGCTGCCCGTGCATCGCCGTGTGTCAGATCACAGCACGGCTTGAGAAAGCATTAACAGCGCAGGAGAAATTTTTTTTTATAATCTGTAATCCTGCTAAAATAGGCCAATCTCTGCATCGTCTTGTTTGTTTAGGTTCCTCGTTTTGACTTCCCCCCAAACTGTGCTGTGCTGTGATTGGTCAGCCACTCAGCGGTCAGGCTCAAACCAAACAGCAAATGCAGAAACATGACAAGATGGTTTCTCAAGAGTTTGTGAAAGAAATATTGCGAGAATTCATCTGATCGGGATCAGATGTGATGTCTGTTAATCTGACTAATCAACCCAAATTGCTTTGCAGTGCTTGGTTTTTCTTATATATATATACAAATTCCCTTCTCACACTCCGCCGGTGGTCTCATCCCTTCTTCTGAGTTTAGGTCCTAGGGCCAGGGAGTTTGAGCATTTAACATATTTTCATAGACTGCTCTTTTCTGGACTGAGATGTCTGATGTTTTTTCCAGGGATCTGTTGTAGCCACTCCAATTTGGGTGTCACTGCCCCGAGTGCTCTGATGAGCACGGGCACCACTTTGGCCTTCACCTTCCACACCTTGTCCTGCTCTTCTTTGAGCCCTTGGTATTTCTCCAGTTTCTCTTGTTCCTTTTTCCTGATGTTGCCATCACTTGGTATAGGCCACGTCAACCACAACGGCTTTTGCTGTTTTTCCACCACAATGTCTCATTGTTTTGCCATTACCATTCGGAAATTTCACAGGATCGTGGCTCGGTCATTCTCTACCGCCTTTGGAGACGTTTCCCACTTTGACCTTCGGGTTCTAGTCCATACCCTGCACAGGTATATATATACATACACGTACATACACACACACACTCACACGTATATCTGTGCAGGGTATGTCCTCTACCCGACCCGGGACAAGACCACCCAAGTGGGAAGGGATGTATAAAATTATATATTTTTTTAATCGTTTATTGTTTTGATCCTGATTAATCACAAAATGATGGTTTTGACTGAAAATATGTTGGTTGTAGCTATATTTTACCTGCCCAGAATGACTGAATTCATTAACAAAAAAAAGTGCTTTGCTTTGTTCTTTGTATTTAGTTATCAAAGGCAGTTTTTACAGACAGCACAATACTGTTACTGTTTACAAAGAACCCCCAGCATCTCTGAACAATCATCACAAACTGGAGACCTGACAGACAGCCTGCAGTGGTGATCGCACTTCCAATCGATCCGAGGCTCAGAGACTCTGGAAGATCTGTGAGAGACGAAAGACAATCCCTCGCTGTCTGCTCGCCACAGACACTGGCCTAGGTACATTCAATTACTACTGTCTTCTGCCTCTAAGTGATGCCATTATGAAGCAGCCTCACAACAATTACAGGCAGAGAATGCATTCTGAGAGTCAAATGAAGTGAAAGAGGAGATCAGTGAGACAGGGGGTTGTCTCTGTGGACCTGGTGTAAAGAGATTTCAAAAGCTCACTGCTCAGAAGACAAGAACAAGGGGCTACTGGTTGCATTTCTTGCAGCAGTGTCCAATCTCTCCAAGCATCTTTTTTGCTCTTTACTCTCTGTTCAACTTTTATCTACCTTGCTGTCAAATTTTCTAATCCAATCTTCATGTCCTAACTCTTTGCCCAACCTCTGATACGATCCATTTTCTCCAAACCTTCCATTACTATATGTCTAACCTAAGTGTTCAATTCCTTATACCCAACTTGTATTCATCCTCTATCTCCAATTTCTTTCTCAAAAATCTATGTTTTTGAAAGAGTTCTTTGGTTTACAAAATCAATATTCAACTCTGTATCCAATTTTCACACCTCTATGTTCAACTTCTCTTTACAACCTCCAAATTCTCTGTCAAATTTCTCAAACATCTACCGCCAACCTTGGTTGATTTTGGTCCAACCTCTGATACTAGCTATTTTCTCCTTTATCTCCAGCTTCAAACTCCAACCTCATTGTCCAACATATCTCCAACCTGTGCATCTTACCTTTGTGTCCCGCTTCTTTGATGTTCCTCCATTTATGATCTGGTTCACGCATTGCAATATTTTCCATCTCCAAACCCAGTCAAATTCCATCCAACTAGAATTATAGAGCACTTCTAGAGGCACCAGAGTTCCAGAGTTCACACACAATCAAATTGTTCTGAAATGATAAACAACAACAACACTCAAATAGACGACAAAAAAAAAGATCAAACAGTAAAGTCAGTCATGTGTACCCCAATTTAAAAACAGGGAGAAAAACAGACCACAAATTCTGTTCCAAACCTTTGCAGTCTAAAGAAGGGAGGGATGAAAGGGAACAAGGAAGTAGAAAGTATATAGTATTGGCGAAAATCACGTATATCCGATCCTTTCACTGACTCGCTGTACATTTAAGTTATTTTCAAGCATGCAATTAAAAAGTAGATAAAATCCCTCCCATGTACTGTGATTTATTTTAGAAAATAGGGATGTTTTATGATTCAAAATAACAAATCCCTTTCGTTCACTTGGTTCAGTTTGTATGCGTGGTACACTCTCATGTCTCTGCTTTTGAAACTACTTTAACACAATCTGACGTGGAATTAATGGGTATGTTAACTGTTTATCAATGGCAAAATAAGAGAGAGAGCAGGAGGTGGAGTAAAGCAACATAACGGGTTGAGCAAGTTGGCAGTCAGTTTTCCCAACACAGAGACGGAGCTCTCTGCCTCTGCTGGCGCCGTCTTTCCTCTGAACCAGGGCCTCTCAACCTGGGGGTCGAGAAATGATTTCAGGAGGTCCCATGATGATTTGGGGAATATTGAAAATGTATGCAACAGTCTTAAATAAAGCTTGACACCCTTCAAATGCATTGGTAAATGTAGATACCTGTTTGCTGGCCTTCCAAATTAATTTATATGCATCTATATGTGACTGAAACACGTTGAAAACCACTGCTCTAAACAGCCAGTGCTTGTTTGGTCAGTGGACCAGAGGTTCTAAGGTTGTTCCCTGCACAAGGAGCATGGCTTTATAAATATATAATAATAATGATAATATAAATATTTAGTATTATATTAATAATATGCCGCATTCCCGGACATCTGGAGAACTTTGAGTAAAGTTACCCGATCACAAGTGATCCATCTACTATAAGCCCAGTACTATCACCTGTACTATATGCCATGCCACAAAGCCCTGGTAGATGGTCCCCTTACTCTGCCACTCATCAGAACACTGAGGGCAGAATGCAGTATATCGAGTCACAATGGAAGCAGATGAGAGCTCCACGCTGAGATGAGTCATGTCCGACTAACATCACATCCTCACAGTGCATCACTCACCATTCATATCCTTACAGATATACTGCAGACCAGCCTCAGTATAGTCTCCCTCAGTTAAAAATGATTGTCCCTTCACGGTGTCCTAGCCCCACTACAGTAACAAGAGCTCCACTGTACCCTCCTGGACCAATTACTCCACTTCAGCCTCCACCGCTGGGGTCTCCCGCTCAGCCTGCACTTGCTGCTTTACCTGTGCCTTCTGTGTCTCGCCAGCTGTACCCTCTGACCACCGTGGCTCTAGCTTCAGCACAAGGGACTGCTCCTGATCCTTCAGCAGTGCTCACAGCGCCACACCCTACACCCGTCATTCAGGTGCACACCAGAGCGCCTGAGGAGTTCTGGCCACCACCGCCTCCTCCTGTCGATCTTTCCGAAGTTGCTCTGTTGCCACCTCTGTTCAACTCCCCGCCTACAAGTGCAGCTGTTCCTCCTATAGCGGCTCGGACAGAGCTGACATACAGTGCACCCAGGTACTCTCAGCCCTATAGAATACCACAGAATATTGTGCCACAGAATGTATACCCTGCTGCTTACACCTCCCACACCTCAGAGCCTCCTTCAGTTCAGTCATATTCAGCCCAGCCTCCTGTGAACACCAACATGCCCAGCATCATGGAGATGGCCTTCGCTTCTTGATTTGGCATCCCCAAGCCTAAACTGTCCATCTTCAGCTCAGGGAAAAAGAGCGACTGTCTCATGTTGAAGAAGGGTATAGACAGTGTGCTTTCCCCAATAGCCATCTCACTGGGGACTATAAATATCAAGTCATCCTAGACCACCTGGAGTTCCCTGCTGCAGGTCAGATAGCCAGAAGGTACATTAATAGTGCCACTCCTTACGCCAGTGCCATGCCAGCCCTGCAGCAGAGATATGGTCAGCCGAGACAGCTAGTGCAAGGAGGACTCAAAGCCTTACTAAATGCTCCACAAATCAGAACGGGTGATTATCAGTGCATTGAGGACTTTGCAGCTGCAGTAGGCACACTGGTGGGCATGCTGAGCTCGATGCAGGGGCCCTCATCTTCAGAGCTGCACAGTGGCTCACATGTTGACACCCTGTTCACAAAGTTACCTCCCCACTAGTGCGACTTATTTGCTGAACACTGCTTCAATCAGGAAATTATTCAGAGTGGAAGTGACAAAACATCTAGCTGAGTAGCTGGAGAGGAAAGTGCAGACACTACAGGTCTCATGCAGGATAGGCACTGATACCACTGAGCCAAGCAATTCAGATATCAGGGAGAGAAGGACATTCCAACCCCAGAGACCCTCTGCAATCCTGCTTGGTGGTGACCACGCTGCTGAGCCTGCTGTCACACATCCAGTCTCCATTTCTCTTCAAAAGCATAAGAGGGAGAGGTTCAAACCAAGCCCGAGCACACTAGATAATGGACGAGAAGAAATGCTGCAGATGTGGCAGAGGCCACCTCCCCAGTAACTTCACACTGAAGAGACCATGCTCCACCTGTGGTAAACAACACCTCTCAGTGCTACATGAGGTAGCCCAAACCTACATACTGACTGTCGGTACATCCGCCTGTATGCTTTTCATGAACCAAGCCCCTCACTCAGGAAGAGTGATGCTGAAAGTGGTCCCCGTCCGCCTACACAATAGGAGGAAATACATGGACACTTACGCCGTGTTCTTAATGTACTATCATCCTGCCTGTTGCCGCTCAACAGCTAGGTCTCACAGGACAGCAAGAAGTCCTGTCCTTGAGAACCATCTGACAGGAAATGGTACAGTCCAAGGGAGCTTCAGTATCATTCAAAGTGTTGCGTCCAACAAAAAGGGGAGTGATGTACAACATCCATCACGTCTTTACAGCTGCAGAGTTAAACCTTGCCAACCAATCCAATGTTCCGCTGAAAATCTACAAAGGTTCTATAAGCATCTTAGGGGTCTTCCATTGCCATCCTTCACCAACGTGAAACCCTTGATCCTCATTAGGTCAGACAACCTTCACACTTCTTAAACACCTGCCACTTTAACTACAATTTAATCAATCACTTTCTGCATTCACATCTGTAAATTTGATTGTAAATTCTTGTGTACATAGTAAGCCTATTTTTATTTTATACTATAGTAATTTTAAATTGTCTCCTAATGCATGCCCTTTTGATTTCATATATGTTGTTTTTATTATTGATCAGTGTTTTATGTTGCACCTTAATGCCAAAACAAGTTCCTATGTTTGTGAATTTGACAATGGCAATAAACCTTTTCTGATTCTGATTCTGATTCTGATTCTGATTACCTCCTTTGGTCACATTGTGATGGCCATGCCGGCATCTCCATACCCAACTCAGCCCAAATCCTGGTCTGACCTGGTCCAAGCCACATACCTGTCCCAACATGGGGCGGTGGCTCCTGCAATGACTGCCTCTGACCGGCTTGAGACAGAAGTCACCGTTCTCAAGAGAGCGCAGGAGGAGAGCAGCAGAGGACAGGTAAGCAACTGAATACTTACAGCCATCTGCTTTCTCTTTGTCGAGAATATGACAGTGCGGTGGGCCTGGTGCGTGTCCGTGATTGGCTGAGAAAGGCAGAGGGGTACAGGACAACATCCAACAGATGGTCCTGGCGCCTGATCACACTGTCACCCGCCATCTGATCAAACACTATGACAACCAACTGCCTCACCCAGGTCATATGACTGTATATTTGCTGAGATGAGGGGGGTTTACTGGGACCCCCGCAGCCGTCTGACTCAGAAGAAAAGCCAGCGTCGCTGCACAAAATACTAGAAGTGGCACAACAGACCCACGTTTCCATGCGTGGCCGACCGCTCAGCAGCCTGACTCTGTTTGCAGAAGCCTCCCAACTGCTTCTGGGATCTGCCCGCATCATCAGAAGTGACACATTCATACTTGTCACACGACGATGGCAGGATCCGCGCCGCTGAGGTGGACATCAAAGGGACCGTTTACACTAGGCCGGTGGCCAAGCTCATACCTCTGCCGGAGCTGCCTGATGCTGATGTTGACTGAGTGTTGTACCGCAGGGACATTTGTGCTTTATTGCAAATTTGCTGAAGGAATTTGGGGGCGGCTGTGAAAATTTCCCTGCTATTGCGATGCTGTGTCTTCAAGAACACGCCACTAACACTACCCTGCACATGCGCACACTGAACCCAGGTACCCAGTGCGCAGAGGGAGTGGCAGGAGCAAAGACAAGTATCGGTCTGTCCCCACTATTCTGTAATTTGTTGTACATAAATGTCCAAGTAAGTAGTCGCCAGTGATGTCAACTTGTTCCTTGTGTTTCTGTGTTTCCTATAAGTTGCAGACTGCATCACTGACCCTTCCTAATATATCTTATGTTGCAAAGCTCAGTTCGCGCTTTCCTCCCCCAGTAATCATGTGGTCCATGATACAATGACGTCATAGGATGGGCTCATGCACCCCCTGGTGGACTTAAAGTGCAACTGCCTGCATAATTGGCATTTCCATTCTATTGTATATAATATGTATATATTTCTCTATTTGCATTTAACTAAGTTGGTTTATATTATTCAAGACATAATTAATAACTTGTGTATATTATTTTTTATTGTATATATTTTTTCCATTTATGTTTGTAGATAACCACAACTTGCCACAACCTGACAAATCCCATCACAACATACCACCATCCACTTTGTAATGTGCCATTCATCTAAACTAATTAAATACTGTTTGTTTCAACCCTCTTGACCCGATGCAGTCTCTCCGACCGAAGACCTAGGCCAGACTCCGTACCCCAGCAAAAATATACATAATATTTCACAATAATAATCTTACATATGATAAATCACGATATATAGAGATGCAGTGACGTGCAGTGAGGTACATGGCTAGTGAGGCACTTTCAGAGTCAGATTTACCAACACGAATGAACCCAAAAGAGCACCTTAAACATAATTCGATTGACAACAGACAATGAGTTGTGCTATATATCTAATTTCAGCATTCTTTACACAAACATGTGACAGATTTTATTTATTATTGAGACAAATTTCAGTCTATTTCAAGCCAAAAATAAATAAAAGTTTATGGTCTTACCTTTACATTTTGATAAGCCGGATAGTAAATAAGAAATAAACGAGTTCAAGAACGAAGAAAATAGCGCAAAAGTCCACTGGCTCAGAAGCGCCCTCTACCATGAGTCAGGCGTATTGTTTGCCTCATTGAGTGAACTTTTATTGCTGTTTTAGAATGAATCTGCGAGCCTAGACATGTTTCAGAAATACATTTCATACATTACCCAGAATATGGAAGTACAGCGCACATCGTCAAAGTGTTTTATTTTTATATACAGAGGGACAGCGACACATTATCTGCATCGCATACAGCACAGTTTGTGAGGCATTATACTGTGCACCGAGAGGCAGAGCGCGGTGCTCCCTCACGTCGCCCCTCCTCCCTTTATTTGAACGGGAGTGCGGAAATTCTGATATTCTTAATTGAAAAATATATTGTTCCATATTGGATTCAAAGGGAAAGGGGGTTTATAATACATACCAGATGACAAATATTAACATTTATTGTAGAAAAAGATTCAGTTGTAGTCATCTGGACTCTGTTTTAGAAAAAACAAAACGTTTCAACTCTCATCCAAGAGTCATTCTCAATCAGAGAAACTAGTCTGAGAACTCTTGTTTAAATCCTAATCTGTGAGAGCCCTGCCCACAGGGTGGGACCTCCTGCTAATGGCCCATTGAAACTGGGATGGGCCTATTGTTCTATTGTTCCCTGCCTCACCTTGAGTGCCTATTTAGCATCCGAATGCCTGCCCAGGGCGTTCTCAGACTTGTTTCTTCTGATTGAGAAATGACTCTTGGATGAGAGTTGAAACGTTTTGTTTTTTCTAAAACAGAGTCCAGATGACTACAACTGAATCTTTTTCTACAATGGAACACTCCTGGACGAATGAGGGATTACACCGACACATTCACATTTATTATATTTTATAATTCAGTTTTTTTCTACCAAGATTGACAGGTGAGGCTCTGCCTCCACTGCCTCCTCTGAATGCACGTCACTGGTGTGAACAGATGCCTGAGACATGCCCTGCCGCTGCTAAAGTTGCCTCCACTAGAAGGAGACCATTTGTTCAAATATTTTCAGCTGTGTTCACCTGACGTCTAAACTGCGTAAAATTGAGCTGGAGGACATCTCAGAATGTTTTTTGGCTTTTACCTGTCAAAATGTTTTGTCATGATTTGTGGTTAATATCACTGTAATCAGTAGGAAAATCCACATGAAACAGCACCTGGCACAAAGTTCAGTCTTACCTGTCAGCACAAATCAAGAATGCATATTGTTTTGGTATAACAGAAACGTGTGTGTGATTCTTATCAGTTAAAAGTATGAGCTAGATTGTGTTCGATATCACACAAAAAAAAGAAATTAGTTTCAACATTTGTGGATTAGTTTGATAATTTCTTTCAAATACGGTGAATTGCTTTTAGGATTAAATAGGATCCAGCCCTCCATCTCAAATTATGACATCATAGCACAGTCTATCCACATCTCTTTTATTTCTTTTTTATTATGTAGGTACCGCTAGTGAACAATTACTTTCAATGTAGTTGAGTGTTCGGTGATGTAAATGTTTAAAGGGGTTGGAGCACGGAAGCCCTCCTCCAGCTGCTCTGTTCGGCACTCACAAACTCATAATTCATACTCTCTTGCCCTGAGCATCGGGCCAGGATACAGTGAAAACTACACTCCTCAGAGACAACAGCAGCACAGAGCGCTAACTCCCGCTAGCTAATGTAAGTTTACGGGGTCATGCTAACATTCAGCTGCAGCATGTTCTGAAGGGAAACTCTGTCCATGATATTGGTGTAAGACGCAGAAGGAAATATGCATCAACAATAGGAAGAAGCAATCAAAAATAGGTGTAATTTTTGGTGCCACCAAAATGTACGTGGATGAGAGGTGTAACTTTATTCTGATCTGAGCAAAAATGTAAGGAAAAATGTATACTCAGCATTTGACCAAGTGACCTTTCTCTTAGGGCGTGTTCACTCTTTATCTGTATGAAGAAGATTTCAGGTGAGCTTCAGGCTGGGTACGCTTTGATTGTGATTCTAGATTTGCATCAAACAAGCCTAAACTTGCCGGCAAGATGAATTCTAGCGATTTTTGTGAGTTCACAAACTATTGAGAATCCATCTTTTTGAGCTCCCACTGATTCCTTTGCAGAACGCACCGGTGGTTTAACAGGCGGGACTGGAATCAATCACAGAGCAGCATTGTGGTTTTGGCGGAAGTCAAAACATCCATCCATCCATCTTCTTCCCCGGTTGCAGCAGTCTAAGCAGGGACTCCCAGACTTCCTTATCCCCAGACACTTCCCCCAACTCCTCCGGGAGGATCCCGAGGCGTTCCCAGGCCAGCTGAGAGACATAGTGCCTCCAGCGTGTCCTGGGTCTTCCCCGAGGCCTCCTCCGGTGGGACATGCCCGAAACACCTCCCGAGGGAGGCGCCCAGGAGGCATCCGGAACAGATGCCCGCGACACTTCAGCTGGCTCCTCTCGACGTGGAGGAGCAGCGGCTCTACTCCGAGCTCCTCCCGTGTGACTGAGCTCCTCACCCTCTCTCTAAGGGAGCGCCCAGCCACCCTGCGGAGGAAACTCTTTTCGACCGCTTGTTTCCGCGATCTTATCCTTTCGGTCACTACCCAAAGCTCATGACCATAGGTGAGGGTAGGAACGTAGATTGACCGGTAAATCGAGAGCTTTGTCTTTCGACTCAGCTCCTTCTTTACCACAACAGTCCAATGTCAGCGACCGCGTCACTGCGGACGCTGCACCAATCCGCCTGTCAATCTCACGCTCCGTGAACAAGACCCTGAGATACTTGAACTCCTCCACTTGGGGCAAGGACTCCCCACCCACCCACCCGGAGAGGGCAAGCTACCTTTTTCCGGTTGAGAACCATATCCTCAGATTTGGAGGTGCTGATTCTCATCCCAGCTGCTTCACACTCGGAAACCGTCCCAGTGCCTGTTGCAGGTCCAGGTTTTGATGGAGCCATCAGGACAACATCATCTGCAAACAGCAGAGATGAGATCCTGTGCTCTCCAAACCGGACCCCCTCCGCCCCCTGACTGCGCCTAGAAATTCTGTCCATAAAAACAATGAACAGAACCGGTAACAAAGGGCAGCCCTGGCGGAGTCCAACAGGCACTGGGAACAGGTCTGACTTACTGCTGGCAATGCAAACACAGCTCCTGCTCCGGTCATACAGGGACCGAACAGCCCTGAGCAAAGGGCCCCGGACCCCGTACGCCCCCAAAGGGGGCACGGTCAAAAGCCTTCTTCAGATCCACAAAGCACACTGTCATGTGGACTGGTTGGGCAAACTCCCATGAACCCTCGAGCACCCGATGGAGAGTATAGAGCTGGTCCAGTGTTCCACGACCAGGACGAAAACCACTCTGCCCCTCCTGAATCCGAGGTTCGACTATCGGTCGGATTCTCCTCTCCAGTACCCTGGAATAGACCTACCAGGGAGGCTGAGGAGTGAATTCCCTCTGTAGTTGGAACACACCCTCCGGTCCCCCTTCTTGAACAGAGGGACCACCACCCCGGTCTGCCAGTCCAGTGGCACTGTCCCCGACCGCCACGCGATGTTGCAGAGATGTGTCAACCAAGATAGTCCTGCAACATCCAGAGACTTTAGGTACTCAGGGCGTATCTCATCCACCCCCGGAGCCCTGCCACCAAGGAGTTTACCAGCAACCTCAGTGACTTCGGCTTGGGTGATGGATGAGTCAGCCTCCGAGTCCTCAGTCTCTACTTCCTCTTCAGAAGACGTGACAGTGTGACGACTATATCTAGTCGGTACCGTTCAACCTCCCGCACAAGCTCAGGCTCTTTCTCCCCCAGTGAGGTGACGTTCCATGTGCCCAGAGTTAGTCTCTGTGTCCGGAGATCCGGTCGTCGAGGCCCCTGCCGTCGACTGCCGCCCAGATCCCTCTGCACCAGCGCCTTACGGCTCCACCTGTAGGTGGTGGGTCCACTGGAGGACGGCCCCACGTCACTCGTTCGGGCTGCACCTGGTCGGGCCGCGTGGGGAACCCCAGGCCTGGCTCCAGGGTGGGGCCCCGGTAACGCCAATCAGGGCGACGTAACTGGCCTTGATAATCTTCTAATCATATGGGGCTTGTGAACCGATCTTTGTCTGACTCGTCACGCAGGACTGGTTTGCTTTGGGAGACCCTACCAGGGGCTTGAAGCCCCGGACAACATAGGTCCTGGGATCATTCGGGCGCTCAAACCCCTCCACCACGTTAAGATGTCGGTTCAAGGAGAGGCGGAAGTCAAAACTACCTGAACCAAAAAAAACATGGCAATGCTGATGACCTATTTTAGGACAAATATGGACTATTTTGTTTTTCAAAAACTTCCACACAATGGCACATTGTTCATTTGTGGATGAGAAAGAGGACTGTGCTTTTCTGAAAACTGGATTTAACACAATTTAGATTTCCCTGCAGGACGTGCTACCCCCTCCTGGTGATGATGGTATTTCGCCCTCAGTCAGCCAGAACTTGAACGTGAACATGAACAAGATCGATAATGCCATGAGTCTGGTCATGCCTGAGGTACACCAAAGCGTTCAAATTAACATATTGTGAATCTTTTGGGTTAATAGGGAGAACAAAGGAGACAAGGGACAAAAGACATACTGATAAACTCCATACAGAAAGTGGCCCGGGCCTGAAAGTCAAACAGGATCTTTGTACAGTGAGGCTAAAATGCTAACAACTCACCACTCTGACATCCCTTCAGCACAAACTGCCTGAGGGCTATTTTAATATTTACAGCATCTAAATAGCTTTCACAAAAGCCCCTTGACATCCAGCACTGCAAACATATGTAATAAAAATGCACAAGCTGTACATTTTATTACTGTTTTTCTCCATCATTTTGACACATTTATTTAAACTTGGTTTAGTTTGATCTCTTGATTCAAAGGTTTATCTGAACACGGGCTTTGGTGGTCAAATAATTTGGAATGTTTCTCATTAGTTCACGCAGTTCTCTGGCTCTTTCTCAGAACAGAAGACACAGCACTTATTCAGAAACATACCTGTTACTTTGTTTATCAATACGACCGGGCTGTTCACACATGGTAAAGGACTTTGGCCCTAACAAAGTCCATTTCGACATACTCAAAACATCACAGAAAAAAACAACCATTTGTGTACACAACAAATTAAACAACAAAGGATGTCACTCATTAATCAAACTGGGATAATGGCCTCAGCAGAAAATAAAGAATGTGTGAATATATATGGAGACCTACAGTATTTACGTAAAATGTCTGTCCAGTGTGATGTCTGGGGGATGAATGTCTCTGATTTTCAAGAACACATATTAAGTACAGTACATATTGCAAAAGAAGTGTTAATGTATTTGCTTTTCTGACATCTCTCAATTTTCTTCAGCATAAATAAAAAATATTTAGAATTATATATATATAATCTATATATATATACAAATATATATATACATTGTCACTTTGGTCACTAACATCAGCTGTAGTGTTAAATGTATGAAAGAGCACATACAAATACCTGAAAGGTCAAAATGAGTTTGTTAATCTTGCTTTTGGGGACAGTTTTATAAATTTTGAATGAAAAATGTCATTTTGCTGAGCAAAAAATCTGTTTATTAAAACTGATCTGTGTGAACAGTTTTGCAAAAGCCTGCTTTGAAAAACTTTGAAAAAGTGTGTCAAAGCGAGTGAAAAGAACTATAATCACAAAACTTCCACTGCCACTTACTCCCGAGATGCTTCTCTTGCCTGTTGATATTTTCACACTGCAGCTTATTGCCAGCCTTGTGCGCCTGACATATTAGCTGTACGGCAAAGTGAAAAAGCACCTATTGATTTGACCTGTCTGTTTTGAATAGTTAAGCAGCTCACTTCAGGCGCCTTTGAGCTTCTGGACATGTTCAAGCAATCATTTAATATCTGATAGAGGCTATTTTGTAGTATTAAAGGGATGCCTGAAAAAAAAAAAAACTTTTTTCGCCAGATTTTTACTTTGAGTGTCTAAAACAGCTTTCCTCCCAAAATGTGGTCATTTCCTTTTCAAACTTTTATGGGCACGATTTAAAAATGTAATATTTCAATTTATAATGTCACATGATAGCTTAGATAGGGTGACTCAACTTACCCGTCTTATTCAAGTTATCAGATTTTTACTGACCATGTAAATGTACCTACTGTAAATATATATTATGAAGTATATAAGTCTTCCAACTTTAGGCAGACAAGTAGTTGCATAAAAAAGCATAACGATTAAGAAGATAAAGGCTTGCATTAAATGAAAAGAATCAGAAGCAGAAAGGGGTTTATTGCCATGGCCAGTGAACAGAATTCACAAACAAGGCATTAAGGTGCAACACGCAACAAAGAATAATAATAGTAGCAAAATATATCAGAAAGTCTTTCAGTGTTGCAAACACCTACCTCAGACTCCATACCCACCTGAGTTGGACTGATATTGTTCTGGAGTACTCACAAGAGCTGGACTATACGCAATAACTACGATTGGAAAAAAAGGCTGCAGTGCAAAAAAGACTCCCAACAAAATTAATCCGGAGCTCCTCCGAGGCCTCGAGGGCGGTCTGAGATTTTTTGGCCTGTATGGCTTTATTAGACAGTACACAGTTGTACTGTTGGGGTTGGGGTAACGCTTTAGGACGGTGGTAACGCTTTAGAGAGCTCAAATTATTTTTGTTTAGATTAATGAGGAATGCGCGATAGTTTTGTGCACCAATCTAATCTAGTATTAGTTACTTTTTCAAATCTGTAAATCACAATAGGAAAGCATGTTTTTAAAGGTATTTTAAGAAATTAGATAGGTATGATTAATAATGTCATTCTTTTGAGGGACTTTTCACCAGAAAGTTTATGTAGTGCTCGTTTAGGTAGAAAACTGATTTGATAAAAAATATATTGTATATTATTTAAACAGGTGTAAAACAGTGTAACATCAACAAAATCCCATAAAAGGTTATAAGTTGTGTATATGTGTATGTGGAATATAAATTTGAGGCCACTATTAAAATAGCAATTTAGAGTGTTGAAGGTGAACTCTGAGTATAACTGTTCTTGTCCTTCCTTCACTGACATTCTCACACTCTCCACATGGTCGCTCCCCCTCCCTGCTCCAGCGTCTTCCAGAGAAGCCCTTTTAGGAGTAATAGAGCTATGGGGAGCGAGGGTTTCCGCCTGGGAGACAGTGGCTGGGCTGTGCTTGTTTCGATTGTGAACATGTGTGTGTGCTAGTGCTACCTGCCGTCTATGCTTGAAACAGGTCCCCCTGGACTTCCTCTTCCTCCTCTGTGGATCTAATGCATGCAACAGTGCGCAATAAATGTGCCACTGAGCTGTGCACACGGTTTATGGCTCTGGTCGAGTGAAAACCTTGTCTCTGCTTCATGCGCTTTTCTTTTCACTGTCAAGAGCTGCAATGTGCTGTTTTATTGCTCCGTTACTTTGACTGATGTGGCTTATTTTAGTTGTACTGGTTTTTATGGTACTTGACAAAAGGATGACAAGTCAATCTGGAAGGACATAAACAGACAATCAATTGAATGAGGTGCAGTTACAGTTTATCGAATGGATAAACTTTGGTTTGAACCCGACAGGAAAACAATGGGGTAGTAAAATTATGGAAATTTAGAGGCTGCAGAGGCTGGTGGTTCTGCTGTAGCGATTGGTTGGGACAAGGTTGCTGCTTGTGATAATAAAAATGGCTTCAATGTTGAAGAAACTTGACAAGCTTCTCAAAATACTACACTACTTATTTCTAAACCCTTCCTTTCAGAAAATGTACATGAGCTGCTTTTAAAACCACAGCTGCCCTGGGATGGCTGACAGAAATATTGCTGCAAATCTGATTTAACTGCCTCTCTGACCACCACCAATCAATCACTTCATGTTGAGTCTAGGGCTGTCATGCAATTCATTTTTAAACTTGCAATTAATCGTATGATTGTCCATACTTAGATTGTGATTTATTTGGATATTTTCAATGACATAAGTGGACAAACAGCGCATTTTGACACATGAAACAAGAAAGTGGGGACACGGTTGGGACTTGACAACACTGCTCCGAGCCTCCTCCGTGTGTAAAAGGTGAACACACACAAGCTGCACCCTACCATCCCGCACATATGCACACAGAGCAGTGGAGGGTTAAGTCACCAAAGCCTTCACAATCAGAGCCAGCAGAGCTGGAGCCTCTTTCTACATTTGTACACTTTGCTCTAGGGATGGGCCAAATAAGTCGAGTCGACACATGTATCAAGCTCAGCGTGACACCTGTGACCAATACATTTACTGTGTCATTTGGTGTTGCTTGTGTCAAAAGCGCTGAATCTGCAGCGCGAGGCTCAACTCTGTCGCTATGTCTCTGTTTGCTTTATGGTTCATTGGTGATAAAGATTTTCCAGTTCCTCTTTGAGGCCATTTTTGTTAAAAAAAAAATAAAAATCCCTCTTTAAACAGAAATGGAGGTTTAAGGTTCAATTTACCGGTGGTTTATAACAGCATTTGAAAACTATCAGCTCGGGCCAGTCAGATGCTAATCAGGTACTCATCAGCGAAGAGGGAGCTGCAGCCAACAAGCAATAATATTTCTATGGCCCATTACAGGGCTGTTAGGGTAACAAAGAAGATTAGTTTCAGGTGAAACATAGACAGTGTAAACAAACAGACAAACAAGACACTTTCAGGAGGTTCTGCTGGGTGCGCATGCTTCACTTCTATTATAGCCAACTTTGTGTGTGTGTGTGTGTGTGTCAATACTGTGTCAACGCAGCATCGCAAATGTTTAACACACACCTTGCTACTTGGCTCTTTGTATTAACCGTTCACCTGTCTCCCCAGATTCGACTGAAATAGAGAACGGCAAAATTTACATGCAATTCGTTTGCGTCGAAATGTCTTTTATCAGTGCTAAGATAATTGTGCGTTAAAGCAATAATAACGCAACAAAATTCGAAACCCTTCTTGCTCAAGGACTAGGACAGTTTGCTGAACCGTTACTTCCAGTTAGAAAACAAATGATTGCCAAGGCATAATGGTGACGTATTCTGAAGACCAAAACATTTCTTTGCCTTGATTCCAGACTGTGTAAAGTGCAGAGCGGACAGGATCAGATTTAGGTTCAGATGAGTGCCATTGTCATGATGTGATTTAGGAGAGGCCTGGTACTCATCTGTCAGAGCTGCTCCATCCACACCAACAATATGCCTGATAGTAGTCTAGGTGATTTGTCTTTCAGTTCACTCATACTCTACACAATGGGACAGTATTCAGATGGATGATGCCTTTCTTTCATAGTACTATAACACTTCCTTTTGAAATTGTGGCATGCAGGCTTCCTCTAAGGCTGCCTCTGAATTATTTTTGTATTCCTTTGATTGAGCCAAAATTGAGAGAGTTACCAACATGTTAAGGACCAGTTTGGAGTTTCCAAGCGTGTCTTTAATGTGAGTGGTTTGACTGTATATCATTGCTCAAAATACCGTAGACAAACCTATTTTCTATTTTGTATACAGTTCAATCCCAGAAGTAATGTTCCCTGAACAAAAACAAGATATCACATAGAATAGCTCAGTGACCTGGGAGGAGCTTGGAGTAGAGCTGCTGCTCCTCTTCATTACAAGGAGGAGCTGAGGTTCAGTGGTCAAGGGGAGAATTTCAACTCTGGGCATATACTACCTTCAGGAAATGGGATGAGAAGGTTGCCTTTTATTTAGAACAAAAGCTTAGGCTCTTGGATGAAAATCTTTGCATATTGTACAGAATTTTGCTGTGGCCCCAGTTCTCATGCCCCATGGAATGGTGTCAAAGTGAATGGGTTATGGACATTCTCAGAAGCGTTTAGGACAGTGTCTCTGTCCAGTTTGTACCACAGAAGCATGTTTAATGTGAATGCCCTCAGGCCAGAAATTACCCCGTGAACCAAAAGATATGAAAAATCGAAAAATCACTTTTCTACATGAAGAGTTCACATTAGCATTCAGCCAATGAAGGCGCCAAACCTCCCTGGCTGTTTGCAGTCAACCTGCTTTCAATTCATGAACAAAAACTAAGAAAAGAAAAATGTATCATGACCAAGGACACCACAAACTGGGTTATCAAACTATCAACCTTCAGGAGAATGACCGCAGCACTCAGACACACCTAGGTACTTTACAAAATAAAGGTTTCATCTTTCTTTTAACATTCACCTACAACTCTGTTAAGATTAACCGTGGCAATAGTGATAAATAAATGTTTCTATCGCCATGAAAAAGTCATGATTAAAGTATATCAGATGTTCTTATATTCTCCTTAGCTTCAAATCAATTAGTCCTTTTGGAATGAAACCGTGAGAGCAGAGAACAAGTAATTATTACTCATAATGCAGTATATTCCCCGGGGTTGTGCTTCTCTGCAGCTCCCGAGTCTTGCAGTCTACCTTTTCAGCACAGTTGATGCTACATTTAATCTCATGCCTTTGGAGACTTCTGAGACATCACTTCACTCTTTTTGAAGAAATTTCGTGTATAGCCATGCATTTCATTTTGATTGCATCCATTTATTATCCATTTGGCCGCCCTCTTCAAAGCGACACATGAACAGCAGTGAGCTATCAGAGGGAAGTCATTTCTCTGGTCCTGCCGCGTGTCTGAAAACAAAAATACTACCAATATGTCACTTTTGCCGACGCTTGAGAGGCATCCAGTGTCTACACAACATGGAATCCGCAGAAGACGAGAGTTTGAGTGACAAATATGGTCATGCTAGCGGCCCCTGTTGCGATCAGAATGCTTTCTGGTGTTCCAACATCTGTGAGCGGATGCGCTGCTTTACAAAATCCCACCATGAATTTCCTTTTTGTCACTTTGATTGGGAGGATAAAACATTGCATAGGCTGTAAGACTATATTAGCTACGTGTGTTAGCGTGACAAAATGGTTTCCAATGGCCTTTTGGTGGAGAAAAGGAACATGAGGACAATCTGACAGCTGATCATGAAGGTAGAAGATCCTGATATTGCTGTAATACAAATCTCCATGAAAAGTGAGTTTGATGAATGACTATCATTTGAATTTCAGTTTTGCACCTCGTCATGCCTGAAAGCTATAACTGGTTCCTTTTTCACTCATATGCAGCCTGTGGTTTACAAAATGTAGTACGATATGCGTATGTGGGCTTCAACTGGGGATGCTCATGGTCTTCACATTTTTTGTCTTTGTTGGAGACGTTTCAGTACCTCAGTACCACTGTCAACCAAAAATTACAATTTCCAGTACAACTTAAGACCATTTAGAAAACATCTTGTTTTGAATCCCTTTCTACTTAACCCACACACTCCCCACAAGTCTAGTGCGCTTGTCCAGGCCCTGTTGATAAACTTTTACTGCAGCTCCTCATTGTGCCCACTACTCCGAGTCTATGTGTGTATACAATGCAATCATGGCCTTCTCATGGGAAATGGAGGATTTAATAAAGCTAATCGGAGCTGCCTACTCAGCCAGAGTGGGTCCTGCACCACGTTTATGGAGCAAAACAGCCTCTAACAGGATCAGTGCAGCTCTGCGTTTCATTAGCATCATGCATGTCCCATCTGAGTGTATGCATGGGGGGGCCAGGTGGGGGTAGGTTGTGGTTCTCCTCTGAGCTCCGCTGCTGATTAATATTCACAACACACATCGCAGTAACAAACTCCCTCCCTCCCCTTCAGCACTTATCACATTTAACATTGAATAAGCATTCAAATAACGTCTGTTGAGAAATCATTCGGCATAAAGCTCCATCTGTGCTGTGCTTCCTTCCGCCTCCACGCTCGTGTAAACAGAGGAGTGCAGTGTCGCAAGGCAAACTCCACCGCAAAGCAGGGCACTAATCAGCAATCAATTCTACCTCCAAAAAACAACTACGCCTACTGGAAAATATTTGCAAAATCATTTATAAATGCTTGAAAATGGGCTAGAGGAGGGGTGAGAGTGAGAAGGGGTGACAGAGATCATGAAACTTAACTAAACAATAGCTAGGAAAACCAAAAAATTGATAGCTGGTTTACAGACCTGTAGTCTATAGTATGAAGATCTTTGTCATTGACAAGGTACTGCTCTGTCCCATTAAGATATACAGCGCATAGTAGCAAATTTAAAAAGCTTTTAGTGGAAATATTATACATTCTTGTGGCTTTACTTGGATTTTAAATATGTTGTGATCACTTTTGGATTAGTATTTTACACATTTCACACCTCCGTTTCTAATCCGGTCTTTATTTATTTTATTTTATTTATTTTATTTTATTTGCAAATACAAACCAGTTACAATAATGAGGACAAGAACAAAAGCAGCAAAAGACAGACAACAATACAGACATTAAACAAATAGAGGGACAACAGTCTAGAAACTTCAGAGCGGAGTGATTTTGTCTGTGTGTGTGTGTGTGTGTGTGTGTGTCTGTGCGTGTGTGTGGGCGTGTGTCTGTACATTTGTGTGCGCGAGGGTCTGTGTGTGCATTCAAACAGAGTAAAAATGTGTTATATCATAATTACCATCATCACATATATTGTCGTACATGTAGATATAGTCATAATTTTAAAATAGCAATCATTATATACCACTACCCATTGTCATAGCATCTTTAAAGATATAGATATACACATATATACATATACATGTCTGATAATCTCCTCTCCGCATAATTTCTGCACCTTCTATTTTTCTTTTCTTTTTTTTTCCCTTCTGTGTCATGTTTAGTGTCTAAGGTGTGTTAAAAGAAAGAGGACATTTTACGAGCATCTCCACTTGGGACCAAGATGCTGTCCCAAGGAAACCACCTCTTGTCGGTCCTGTCAAACTGAGTGTGTTTCGGTGTGTGTGTATTTTCCTTACTACACTGTGGTGCATTAAAAACACAGGAAATGATGGGGGGGCGTTAGTATTAACAGTTGTGACAAGGACAGTAGTGATATAAATGATAACAGTGATAATAGTACAAACAACAGCAACAATGATAATGATGATAATATCGACAACAAAAAATACATGCATGTGTTAATAACATGTTTGTGTGGCAGGGTGGTGGTTGTGTGGCAGGGTGGTGGTTGTGTGGCAGGGTGGTGGTTGTGTGGCAGGGTGGCAGGGTGGTTGTGTGGCAGGGTGGTGGTGGTGTGGGTGTGTAGGAGTTGGCTCACAGACAAATACATAAAGTTGGTAGATGATTGAAATGTGTGGAAGTGTGGAAACTGGAGGAAGAAGAAAAGGGAATCAGAGTTGTAATAGGTCAGAGAGTGTTGGGTGGGGGAGGTCGGTTTCAGATGAGTGATTATAGGGGGGAGATGTATATTCCGTTGTAATGAAGTCGGTGAGAAGATTTTTCCAGTGATTAATGTGAATGCTATTGCAGGTTTTCCAGTTCATGAGGATAGCTTTCTTGGCGATGGTTAGAGCTGTGAGGAGTGTTTTGAAGTTTATGGTTTTTTCAGTAATTATTATGAGATCCCCTAGCAGGCAGAGAGAGGGGGATAATAGGATGTGGCAGCCCACTATAGTGGATAGTGACTGTGTGACCTCTATCCAAAAGTGTTTGACTGGAGTGCAGTGCCAGGTTGCATATATGTGTCTATACTTTTCTGAGTGCAATGTGTGCAAATCTCTGATGTGAAACCCATTTTAGCTAATCTGTTAACCGTGTAATGTGTTCTGTGAAGTGTTTTGTATTGTATTAATTGTACGTTGGCATTTTTTGGACATAAGATAAATATTTTTACAGATTTGGGTCCAGAAGTTGGCATCAGGAATTACTGAAAGGTCATTTTCCCATTTTATATCTGGGATGGCTTTGAAATTATTTTGTATATTTTAGAGAGAAGTCTTTTTGGAGAAGATATATTAATCAAGTCTGATATTGCAGGCGAGAGTTCTAAATTTGTGGGTCCGACATTTATTTTTTCCATAACTGATGATGATTTGATTTGTAGGTATTTACAAAAAAAATATTGCTCCTGATGCCAAGCTCCTGGACCAAGTTTGGAAATGTTGTTAATATGTTGTTTTTAAAAATATGTTTAATGTGGGTGATGTCCTTTTCAGCCCATGTGAGGAAGTTCAGTGTTTTTTTTATTGCTTAAGAAGTCAGGGTTGTTCCAAAGTGGGGTGAAGTTAGATGGGGCAAGTGTGGAATGTGTGATTTGGTGACATTTCCACCAGGCTGTCAGTGTAGAGGCTGTGGTTATAGCATTAAAGCATGTGTGTCGTTTTATTGATTTGGTGAGAAATGGGAAATGAGCTATATTTAGTTCTTTGCATAATGATTGTTCTATTTCTAGCCATGTAATATCAGATTGGGTGGGGTGGGTACATTTGTGAATGTATTGTAGTTGGTTAGCCAATGAGTAATATTGAACATTTGGTGCTTCTAGTCCTCCTTGAGCTTTGTTCTTTTGTAATGTACTGAGTTTAATCCTTGGTTTTTATTTTTCTAATAGAAGTGAGTGAGGATGGAGTCTAGTGATTCAAACCAGGTGAGTGTGGGGTGGATGGGGATCATTGGGAATAAATAGTTTATTTTTGGTAAAATTGTCATCTTTATTGCTGCTATCCTGCAAATAATGGAGAGAGGAAGGTTGAGCCATTGAAGTAAGTCTTCTTCTATTGTCTTTAGCAGTGGTGTGAAGTTGAGTGTTATCAATTCTGACAGCCTGGAGGAAATCTTGATGCCTAGGTAAGTGATGTGATCATGGCATATAGGTATGGGTGATTGGTGGGATGCCACATCCCATTTGGTTTTATGTCGCGGGAGGATGGATGATTTATTCCAATTAATTGGATAATCTGACATTTTTTTGAAAAAGACTGAATTGTTTTAATTATTTCTTGAATAGATGTTTTGAGGTTCTTGTATAAATAGTAAGTATATCGTCTGCATAAAGTGAGATTTTATGGGCTTGTGTTTGTTTCAATACCTTTGATTGATGGGTTCAGACGGATAGTTTTTGCTGCCAGGGGTTCAATAAAAATGGTGAATAGAGACGGAGAGAGTGGACATCCCTGCCTTGTCCCCCTGTGTAGTCTGAAGCTTTGTGATGTTAGTCCATTGGTTGTGACTGTGTCAGATGGGGATGTCTATAGAATTTTTGATCCAGTTAATAAATGACTCTCCAAAGCCAAATCTTTGTAGTGTGGTGAATAGAAATTTCCAGTTGACCCTATCAAAAGCTTTTTTCTGCGTCTATTGTGGCTATGAGTGTGTCTTTCTGTTGTATTGATGAGTAATGCGTTAAATGATGTAATCTGCAGGTGTTGTTGGATGCATGCCTTCCTTTTATAAAGCCGGTCTGATCGGGATGAATGATATGTGGTATAATTTTTTTCATTTCTGAGATAGTGCTTTACTGATAAATTTTATATCAACATTTATAAGTGAGATGGGACGGTAATTAGATGTGAGTGTGTGATCTTTGTTGGGTTTAGGGATGAGTGATATTAGGGCTGTGTTCATATGAGATGGGAATGTGGCGTTTTGTTTTATTTCTGTTATTGTTCTAGCGAATAGTGGGAATAAGTTGACCAAAAAATTTGTGTGTAGTTCTTTTTCAGTGATTGGTGTTTCGATAGTGTTGACTTGTTCTGGGTTGAGTTTCGGTAGGAGGGTGTTATTGAGGAATTGGTTTATGTCTTATTGATTTGGGTCCAGATCAGATGAGTAAAATTTTGAGTAGTATTCTTGAAAAATTTAGTTTGTCTCAGTAGGTGAATTGGTTTAGCTTCCCCGCTGAGTTCCTAATAGAGGTTATAGCTGTTTTTTCTTTATTTCTTTAGATTTTATTGGCCAAATTTTCTATTTTCCGGATTTATTGCTATGGTGAAAAGTATCGTGACGAAGTCTGTGAATAAGGAATTGGTTTCTTTTGTTTAATATTTCATGAACCAGGAATTTATATTTTCTTAGTTCTTTATGGATGGTTTTCTGATGGGGATTATTTGCATGTGGGATTTCTAGCTCTGTTATTTTTTCTTCTAGTAGGACTTCTTTTTCTTTTTCCTTTTTTATGGACTGAGTATGAAATAATTTCCTGCTTTCCATGTTCCCAGGGTAATGAGGCTGATGTCCCTGGAGAGTCATTTATTTCAAGGAAGGATGTCCACTCTCTCTTGAAGTAACTGTCAAACTCTGAATCTTTTAAATGAGATGTGTTTAAACGCCATCTGGTGGGGTGTTTTCTGTATTGCAGGTATGTTCCATGTGAGAGTTACTGGTGAGTGGTCGCTAATATTGATGGTTTGAATTTTTGTTTCTATGATATTTGATATGATTGAATTACCGGTTGGAAAGAGATCAGTACAGGAGTAGGTTTGGTGGACATTGGAGTAAAAAGAATATTCTCTGTCGAGTGGATGTTGTAGCCTCCAACCACACCGCCAAGTCATAAACTGTTTTTATTGTTTTGGAGGATTGCTAGATTTTGTTTGTATGTTTTGACCGGTCTATTGATGGATTGATAACAGTGTTAAAATCTCCCCCTATAATTATAGGGGAGTTGGAAAAGTCTGAGAGAGAGACATTTTGAAATAAAGGAGGGGTCATCAGAGTTTGGACCATAGATGCTGCCAATTGTGATTGGAATATTGTTTATTTAAATGTTAATGATTTTGAAACGGCCTTCTGGATCTGAAATGGTTTTATGGTGGCTAAATTAAATTTTATTGTTTATTATCTTTGTTTTGAATTATAGTAGGAGGAAAAAACAGTAGTTAGAAAAATGTTTAGTTTTTAAAGTGTTTTGGGTTGATTGTGAGAGGTGGGTTTCCTGTAATAAACATATTTCAGCTTGCGTAGTATTGAGGTAATTTTGTACTTTGTTCTTTTTTGTCTGTGAGCCAACTCGGTGGTGGTAAGGGTTGTGCATAGCCACAGAAGGGGTGGAAATTTTTTATAATGTACATCTTTTCTGTTCTGTATTCTGCCCTGTAATCTTTTAAGAATGAGAGCCGGACCTGGCGTTTAAAAGGGTTACTACAGGGGGGGAGGAGCCTCTTCTTTCGTTTGGGACTTGGTACCGCTTCGGAAGAGTCGAGTGGAAGCCGCCTAAGCCCACCGTAAAACTAAAGGCGTAAGACCGACTCTAAGAGACCACCCGGGCTAAACCCGGTAGGAACCTTGCTGCCGATTTTCGAACATAAAGATTAGAAGCCGCAGTCACGAGCAGGGGAGCAGGCCACGTGTGGATATTAAATCAAGACTTCTTCCATTTGGATTTATTGATTAAACTCCGGAGACGCCGTGAAGGTTTGGACGCGAAAACTGAACTTAAGCAATCAGCTGTGTTGTTTGTGATTCTGAGTTGTTTTGAGTTGTTTTGTGTTAAAGTAAAAGGCCGCGAGGCGAGCAAGGCCACAACGCAAGTTTTTGGGGGTGGAAGTTTTATTTTACAAGTTCTACATTTTCTAACATTATTGGCAGTTAAAAGCATTGGGCATCACTATTTTTCCCTAAATATATAATGGTAACTAATGCTCTGAGGAGTGGATTGTTACAAGGTGATGTACTTGACAGTCTCTGGTGTAAATTTGAGCTGGTTAACCATGAAGTCCTTAACAGATTTTCCGTGGTGGTCGGTTTTTGCTTTGCGTGTTCGGCCCATTGTACAGAGGTCTATTAATCTGAGTAATCCAGGTCTTAATTGGGTGATGTTGTGTCGAAGAAAAGAAAAAATACCGGAAAGATGGAAAAATAGGTAAAAGTTTGGATGAGGTCTTTAGGCGATGAAGCACCCTCTGCTGCCAGCAGTGCTAATGAACAATAAAAAATAAATAAAAGAAGCCCTTAGTAAACATGAATGCTAAGGTAATAGATCTGTGCGTTTGTTATGAACACAATCTGACCGTAGGATGAGTCCCCTGATGGTCTACAGATTTAACAGCAGCACAGGAGAGGTCTGAATTTTTACCTGTTATGCAACAATTTCCCCCCTCCTTGAACTGCCACCTTAACGTGATGGAGGGGTTTGAATGCCCGAATGATCCTAGGAGCTATGTTGTCGGGGGCCTCATGACCCTGGTAGTGTCACTCAAGGCAAACAGGTCCTAGGTGGCGGTTCAGAAGCCCTTTATGATGACTCTAAGAACAACTCTAAGAAACAGTTATGTTGCCTGGACTGGCGTTACCCACCCGCGAGCGACTAGTGGCCGGTTCTTTTCCCCATAGGGCCCGGCCTGGCACAGTCTGAAGGAGCGATGTGGGGCCTTCCTCCCGTGCACCCACCACCTGCAGGAGGATCCGTAAGGGGCCGGTGCAGAGAGATATGGGTGGCAATCGACAGCGGGGGCCTCGACGACTGGGGACATGGAGCGTTACCTTGTTGGGGGGAAAGAGCCTGACAAGAGGTTACTGGCGGTTGAGCAGTACCAACTAGCTAAAGTCGGCCTCACCTCCATGCACAGTTTGGCCTCTGGAACCCATTTCCTTGAGCGGGGCTGGACGCTCCATTTCTCTGGTGTTTCCCGCGGGGAGAGGCTGCAGTCTGGTGTGGGCTTACTTATAGCCCCACAGCTCAGCCACCACTTGTTGGAGTTCACCACAGTGAATGATAGGGTCGCGCCTTGGGGTTGGGGACAGGTCTAGTTGTGTCGGCCTATCAGCCAAACAGCAGTGCAGCCTTTTCTTGGAGTCCCTGGGAGGGGTACTGGACAGTGCACCGACTGGGGACTCTGTTGTTCTCCTGGAGGACTTCAATGCCCCACGAGGGGAATGACAGTGACACATGGAGAGGGGTGATTGGAAAGAACGGCCTTGATCTGATACCGAGTGGTGCTCAGTTATTGTACTTCTGTGTTAACCACGGATTGTCCATAATGGACACCATGTTCAAGTCCAAGGGTGTCCATCAGTGCACATGGCACCAGGACTTCCAAGGCCTGAGGTCAATGATCAATTTTGCTGTCATCTAACCTTCAGCCTCGTGTCTTAGACACTCGGGGGAAGAGCCCCTCTCTTCACTTGAGTGTCCAAGACATGTGGCCGAGAGCTGTCAACCGATCACTACAACTCACACCTTAGGGAAAGCTTTCCCCAGAGCCCCGCAGAGGCTGGGGACATTGAGTCTGAGTGGACCATATTCTCGACCTCTATTGTCAATGCGGCTACTCTGAGCTCTGGTAGCAAGGTTGCAGGTGTATGTCGTGGCGGCGACCCCCGAACCCAGTGGGGAACTCCAGAAGTAAGGGATGCTGTCAGGCTGAAGAAGGAGGCCTATCAGCTCTTCCTCTTTGGCTTATGGGACTCCTGAGGCAGCTGACTGGTATCGGCAGGCCAATCGCACTGCAGCTTGTGCTGTCACAGACGAAAAAACCCGGCGCTGGGAGGAGTTCGGGGAGGCCATAGAGGAGGACTATCGATCGGCCTCAAAGAAATTCTGGAAAACCGTACGATGCTTCAGGAGGAGGAAGCGGTGCTTCACCAACACCGCTTTAGTGATGGGTAGATGAGGCCTCATGGAGCGTTTCGGCACATTCTCCAAACTGTATTAATACTGTGCCGGTACAGTGTTGCTGTGTTGCTCTATAGTGACACCTGTTGGAAGGTATACATCATTGCAGGCAATTTAGTTGAGACTCGCAAGACACACTGATTCAATGGCCTAGTTACACTTGTATACAGACTATTATTTAAGTTATTGTATTTCCTATGGTATTTAATATCTTATGTGAAAATTAAAGTGAAAATGTTGAATGTAATTTACCAATTTAAATATCATTGACTCAGGGAGTAATTTTTATTACGTTTTATTCAAAAAAAGAAGTTGTTCCAAAGTCTTTGCATTCAGTCGATTGCGTTTTTTTGACACTATTTCCCCATCTTTTGAAAATATGTGTTCACAGGGCACAGATGAAGCTGGGGTACATAAAAATTGTAAAAAAAGATGAAAAAGGTTTGGATAGGTTCTCCGATGGTTCCCCCAATATTTTAATGGATCCTCTGATCTTGATAGGTTTCCCTCTCCCAAGTAGCGCTGGACCTCAGTGATTGAGTCTGCTGTTGCGTTGCAGGTTTTTCTGCCAACTTCTTCATCAAGCTGCTGCCACAGATTATCTGAAATAATGAAAAAATACGTTGGAATTTAAATTTATCATCTACTCCAAATTAGTACATATTAGCAACACAATAAATGCACAAATAAGATGATAACACTGAACAACATGCCTGAAGTGGGTGACTGCTCTGAAGGTCCAGTCTGTGGCTCAGATGTGCGAGCAATTACTGCAGCACACTCCATTTTCAGTCGATTGACTGCTTCACTGCACTTGGAGGAACTACAAAATCCGAGTGTTTTAAATCTGGGGTCTAGAAGTGTTGATAGGGTCAACACACTTAATGTCTCCAGATTAGAAGCAGTGTCTGTGACACAACGCCTAAATTGGTCATGGAGATGTGTGGCTGCGTGTGTGTGTGTGTAAATGTGAAGAATTGCGCTCAAGTGCACAATATAGCATTTTCTTTATGGGGATGACCTTTGATCCTGAAACTCTCCTCTCCTCAGACAACTCCACTGTGGCCTGATGGAAAGGGGCCAGCACAAGAAGTGCTTCCTTTTAAGATGTTAAATTCATCAGCCGTAAGTGGAGTTAAGGCTGTTTGAAGAGAGGCAAGAGATACCCATACTGGTTCTTTCTCATCATGTAGCAATGACAGCATCTGATATGTGCTGTTCCAACGTGTTGGTACCTTGTTGATAACTTTCAGGCCGTCCCATCTGTTGCTGCACTTGAGCAAGCTTTTCTTGTGGTGCTGGATCTGAAGAATGAAACGATTTGTCTAGATTTGTGTCTGATGGATGAAAGTTCAGGGATTTCATTGCATGATTTCTTAACTATTAAATTTAGTTTGTGTGCAATCCAAACTGAACTGCCGAATTGGAGAGTTCTGTAGCTACAATCATATTTGGTGCTGCGTCAGTCCAACAAGACGCTTTACCTTATTTGTTATAGCCCAGTCATCCATTATGCCATTAATTTGAAATTGGACAAAAAGCAGTGTGACTTTGTGGAAAGTGTTTCACTAACAACTCAGATGTACACAACTGCATATTATCATTAATGTAGTGACAGGTAAAACGTAATGATGGGCCAAGGAGGTGAATCAGCTCCCTGAACCCCTCATTCTCCACAATGCTGGGGTGTTGGCAGTCCTTTTTAAAATAAGATTCAGGACTGCCTGAGCAATCTTCCTAGATGCACGATGTTCAAAAATAATACAATATTAAAACATACATTAATATAGCAACCATGAGGAAGCTGTTAAATTTCTGTATACCTGTGTTAACTCTGGGCGTATTTGTCTCCTCATTTTCATGTTTTGCTCGGTAATGCCTTAGCATTGAGGAGGTGCTGTTATTTATGTATGACAGCTCGATTGAACAGATGCAGCATTTAACCTGCATAAAATGAAATTAATAATTTGTACTGAGAGTCACATTGCTTTGTGTGTGTGTGGTGTTTTTGTGTGTGTTTTTTAAAAATTCTGATAGATCAAGTGGAAACAAGGAAATACATTTGACCTTACTTGCTGTTAAAAGATCTAAATTATCCCACACAGCAGAATGTTTTCTTTTTCTTTCTGGCTCCATTTTGTTGATGTAGAAGGGAGGTCTTTTTTGTTTTTTTAATCTTTGGAAGGGTATGGTTCTTTTTTTGACAGTGAATCATCCCGTCGACAGATGCAGATGCGGTACCTTTTTTTTTAACACAGTTTGGTGCGTCGGTAACGAGAGAAACAGCAGTAGTATCGGTCACGTTACTTTTTCTTAAAGCGATACGCGCATCGATAAGGGGCTTCGCTCTATAAGCTCGCCACATGAGCCGGCGCTTCAGTGTTGCTGAACCCATCACTACCATATATGGTGTTGGTGGAGACTTATTGACCTCGACTTGGGATGTCTTCGGACGGTGGAAGAAATACTTTGAAGATCTCCTCAATCCCACTGTCACGTCTTCCGAAGAGGAAGGCGAGACTGAGGACTCGAAGCCTGACTCATCCTTCAGAGGTTGAGGTTGATTTCAAATGCCTCGGTAGCAGGGCTCCAGGGGTGGATGAGATTCATCCTGAGTACCTTGGGTCTCTGGATGTTGTGGGACTGTCTTGGCCGACGGGTCTCTGGATGTTGTGGGACTGTCTTGGCCGGCATGTCTCTGCACCATCGCGTGGCGGTCGAGGACGGTGTCTCTGAACTGGCAGACCGGGGGGGTTGGTCCCTCTGTTCAAGAAGGGCGATTGGAGGTTGTGTTCCAACTACAGAGGGATCACACGCCTCAGCCTCCCCAGTAAGGCTTATTCTAGGGTAGAATGTAGAATCCGACAGATAGTTGAACCTCGGATTCAAGAGGAGCAGTGTGGTTTTTGTCCTGGTTGTGGAACACTGGATCAGCTCTATACTCTCCATCTGGTGCTTGAGGGTTCATGGGAGTTTTCCCAACCAGTCCACATGTGCTTTGTGGATCTGGAGAAGGCTTTCAACCATGTCCCTCGTGGTGTCCGATGGGTGGTGCTCTGAGAGTATGGCGTCCTGGGCCCTTTGCTCAGTGGTGTCTGGCCCCTGTATGACAGGAGCAGGAGCTGTGTTCGCATTGCCGGCAGTAAGTCAGACCTGTCAGACATGTAGATGATGTTGTTCTGATGGCTCCATCAAACCTGGACCTGCAACATGCACGGTGTGGCTTGCCCCCTCCAGGTGGGTGGGGAGTCCTTGCCCCAAGTGAAGGAGTTAAAGTATTTGGGGTCTTGTTCACAAGTGAGGGACGGATGGAGCGTGAGATTGACAGGCAGGTCGGTGCAGTGTTTGCTGTAATATGGTCACTGTATGGGACTGTTGTGGTGAAGAAAGAGCTGAGTCTAAAGGCAAAGCTCTCGATTTACCGGTCAATCTACGTTCCTACCCTCACCTATGGTCATGAGCTTTGGGTAATCAATTTCCTTTCCTGGCACAAATAAGTAATCTTGATCTTGATCTTAAAGCCATAAACCACTCTTTTGAAGACAGTGAGGCGAAGATTCTAAGTAGGAGAAGAGCTGGTTTGAAAGGAATTAGGAGGCCATTTTGTTAAGAAAAAGAAAAGAGAATCCCTCTTTAAACACGGATGGAGGTTTTAAGGTTTCATTCTACAGGTATAATATACATTTGTGTTCTCTGATCAAATTCGTAGATGGAGAAGTATTCATTTGTCAGAATCAGAATGAACAAAATTCAAAAACGTAGGAACTTGTCTCGGCCTTAAGGTGCAACATAAAACACTGAGCAATAATAAAACAACATATATTCAATCAAAAAAGGGCATGCATTAAGAAACAATTTAAAAAATTACTATACAATAAAAAATAAAATAGGCATTTCTATGTACACAAGTTTACAGTTATGTTTAAAGTTGTAGTGCAGAAAGTGACAGTGCAGTGAGTGGTTGAATATTGCAGTTAAAGTGGACAGGTGTTTTTGAAGTGTTCATGAGTCCAACGGCAGAGGGAAAGAAACTATTCTTGTGGCGGGAGGTTCTGGTCCGGATGGACCGTAGCCTCCTGCCTGAGGGGAGTGGTTCAAATAGACCATGTCCAGGGTGAGAAGGGTCAGCTGTGATCCGACCTGCTCGTCCCAGAGCCCTGGAGACGTATAGGTCCTGCAGAGATGGAAGTCTGCAGCCGATCACCTTCTCAGCAGAACGCACAATGCGCTGTAGTCTCTGTTTGTCCCTGGCTGTGGCTCCAGTGTACCACACGGTGATGGAGGAGGTGAGGATGGACTCAATGATGGCCGTGTAGAACTACACCATCATCTGCACTGGCAGCTTGGCTTTCCTCAGCTGCCGCAGAAAGTACATCCTCTGCTGGGCCTTCTTGATGAGGGAGCTGATGGAGGGCTCCCACTTGAGGTCCTGGGTGATGGTGGTGCCCAAGAAGCGGAAGGAGTCCACGGTGGTGATGGGGGAGTCTGTCATGATGAGGGGGGCTGGGGGGCTGTGGCTTTCCTGAAGTCCACGATCATCTCCACTGTCTTCTGGGCGTTGAACTCCAGATTGTTACCGCTGCACCAGGACACCAGCCAGTCCACCTCCCTCCTGTAGACAGACTCATCCCCGTCCGAGATGAGCCCGATGAGGGTGGTATCGTCCGCAAACTTGATGAGTTTTACTGAGTCGTGGCTGGAGGTGCAGCAGTTTGTGTACTGGGAGAAGAGCAGAGGGGAAAGTACACAGCCCTGAGGAGCTCCGGTGCTGATAGTCCGAGTGTCTGAGACATTCTTCCCCAGCCGCACGCACTGCCTCCGAACCGTCAGGAAGTCAGTGATCCACCTGCAGGTGGAGTCAGGCACTTTGAGCTGGGAGAGCTTGTCCTGGAGCAGAGCAGGGAGGATGGTGTTGAATGCAGAGCGGAAGTCCACAAACAGGATCCTGGCGTAGGTTCCCGGGGAGTCCAGATGCTGCAGGATGAAGTGGAGTGCCAGGTTGATGGTGTCGTCTACAGACCTGTTGGCTCTGTAGGCGAACTGCAGGGGGTCCAGCAGGGCAGAGGTGAAGGACTTGAGGTGGGGAAGGACCAGGCGTTCAAATGACTTCATGACTACAGACGTCAGCGCCACAGGCCTGTAGTCATTAAGTCCAGTGATCCGGGTCTTCTTGGGGACAGGGACAATGATGGCAGACTTGAAGCAGGCTGGGACATGGCATGACTGGCATGACTAAAACTGAATCAGAAATGAATCGTTTTACAATGACGCAAGATACAACTTCAGGTAAATGGCTGAAATAGCTGACATTTTTTTCATAATCTGCATTCTTTCAATTTAGGTATTAAAATATTCTTCATTAATTAAAACAAGATGGATTGATGCTATCCGCTATCAAGTCATTTGTTTCGGCATTGCTCTATTTTTACCACAACGGAAACAAGTATATGGAAATGTGGTATATTTTTATAATTGGGATTAAAATGGTTTCTTTCCTTTTTCATTTTCTTTTAACTGAGCAGCTGCAATAAGCTATTACAAGACCTTTTGTCCTCATCATATCTTTTATTGCAAGATAATATCATAAAAAGGGAGGTTGCAATTTTACTGGTGAACCAATGTAATTTGACATTTGCATAACACATCTAACCTTTGATTTGTCCCTTTTATTTAATACTTTAAACTTTAGACTTTGGCCCAGATATGCATTATAAATCTTGTAAATTATATTACTGACATGAAAATATTTTCAACATCACTCCCAAGCATCCATGCAAGTGTGCAGGGTTGATTTGAAGGTGACATAACGAACCAGCTGCATCTCCTACTGAAATTGACACAACATTAAAAGGCTGTAGTGCAATGCATCTTTCTCGTCTGAAAAACAGAAACTTCTCACTTAATCCAGACGTTGGGTTTTTATGAACGTCAAATGGATTTGTATATCAGTAATGATGTTCAGTTCTTGATTGTGACAGTGGCCTATACCTGCTCTGTTGAAAAATGGCAGGAAAGAGCATCAGGGATACATCTTATATATCATATTAATTATGACAAATTAATGTTTTTGAAATTAATCAGCATATTTCCTTTGGTTCACTTCGGAGCGAATTGGGATGGTCTGAGAGTGTCTCCATGTGATGGGTGAACCAGCCTGTTTTTTCAGCTTGCTTTCAGCTCCCGGAATGCTTAAACATGAGATGATTGGACAAGAGAGAACACAGACTCAGGTGACAACAAAATGGCCAAAAGCAAAAAAATTAAAAATTAAAAACTAAACTAAACTAAATTAAAAAAATAAATACAATTCTCACCAAGTGCTGACTTGATCTTTCAATGATAACTTTGTTGCGCCAACAGACTTAGCAAAACAAAGCTCGAGCATGTTGGCATTAGTTGTTTCCTGTTTATCTACCCATGTCCAACCAGGAAGTATAATTATAAACTTTACCAAAATTGTCAAACTGGGGACTAATGTCTAATGTCAAAATATGCTCATTTTCACCACATTTTAGTGAAATGTGTAGTCTAACCTGCCATATGTTTTTAGTATGCGCTGGGATTTCTAGCAGTGCCTATGGTTAACCCTTATGCTAACAATCCAATTACCAAAAATAAATACTTTTTTGGTACCAGATTGTGATGTTCAGGGACAATGGGATTTGTGTCTGTTGCTATGCTGTTTTGTAATAACAAAATACGACTGATTATGATTTGTATTCAATGAGGGAAACACATTGTAAAAAGCTGTATGTAACTGCCTGTTTTATCATAGCGCTGTAGACATCTGGACCTCTTCTACCTGTGAAATTCCTTCCTCTTCATGCTGCTTTATAGCAGCGTGGTGTGGGTGACCTGTGTTCTGTCCCCAGCCCCGCTCTGAGCAGCTGCTGAGGCAGACACTGACATAATGACCTCCGGGGCTCAGAGACCAGGCTGTGTGAGGGACACTCACACCCACTGCCCTGTACAGGACCAGTTTAGAGCTTTACTGTTATCCTTTACTTTCATGACTGACTTTAATTCTATATCATAATTTGCGTTAAAACCTTTGCCGACACAATTAGCTCTAAATAGGAAAAAATATGATGCATTAAAGTAAATATCTTAACAAAATCAATTTGTTTATATTTATTTGTAGGTGTGATGAGTAACTAATCAAAATTTATATTCTGACAAATTAACCATGTTAGTCTTCAGGGAGATTTAAACTAAGACAATTATAAATCTCTTTACAAATGAAATATGTACATGCAAAACAGCAGTTTAGTTTGGCCCACTTCCCTATATGTTATGATCTGTTCTGGTTTAGAACATGTTTGACTTCCTCTGGTGATAGCTCATCCCACAGAAATCAAACTTTCAAGTGGCACTAGATATTTTTTTTTTTAACTAAACCTTTGTCTATGGCCAGGCTAATGTAGCTAATCTGGAAATTGAGACCCATTTTATGAGAGAATATAATCCCCCAAGGCCCTATTAAGCCTAGTCCTTTAAAGCATTGGCTCAGTGAGGACACCAGAGGATAGGATGGACTTTTAAGTGTCGGAACATTCCCCCTGAACTGACTTGGACTCTACAGCCATTGAGACTACTATAAATAACCAGTACCTGGCTTTATAGACAAATGATTGCTCCAGCCAAGGGACCGCTACACTAAGCTCTCCCCCCGGAGCACTGAAGAATCATTATGAAAACAGCTCTAATTGTCCGGATCGCAGCCAGGCTTCTGAGGTCGGTAGGACTACAAACACAATGGTAAACGTAGTCCCCAGAGGAAAGGTAATACAGTGCTTATGGAGCTAAATACAGGAGTGGTAATGTGCGGAATACAAGTGAAAAGAGCTTTGGGCTCTGTATACATAAGTTAGAGCCATTTCTCGAGCCGTAGTTGGATTGTAAAACAAGATAATGTTGAATGTTATTTACCTGAGGACATACCTATTCCAGGGATCTCAAGTGGGTTGAGACTGAACTGGAGGTGTGAGAAAAATGAACCCCATGAACAGCAATGGGCAGACACTTTCACAATATGATTTTAATGTTATGGTTAAGGTATACGTTAACTTCCCATCGGGCATTTGTCCTCTGCATTAAAATAATTTCAGTGAACAGGAGTAGTATTTTGAAATGATATGATACGACTGTCCATGTCACTTGGCACTGATGGGGCCACAGTTCCACGAGGCCTGCACTTGGGGATCTGCCACAGAGCATTTGCATTCTGTGAGCGTTGGCCTTCTTCAAAGGCAGCAGCGTACTTCTGCTGCTGTGCTTTTATTGGAAGAGGTTCACCTCGGTCTGAAGAGGAGAGAGAAAGACATGCAAGTTGACAACTTTGTTAACGTCCCTCGTTTCAGGTGACTGCACAGAGAATGAGTTTGCTGAGCAGCTCAAAAACTCTCAAATGAATATACATAATTCTAAATCAAGTCTCCCTGTGTGGCCAATGGGTTGAGGGATTAAAGAGTTTTAATTTGTTAAACAAATGGCTGGAACCAGATACGGAGACTCAGTCAATTGAAAAGTCATTTGAAAGACCTGTGGCCCAGTTAAAAGAAGTCTTTAATTTTTTTAATTAAAAGATGAATAAAGGTCATCAGGCTGACAGCTGACATATTCATCTGTCACCTCTTTGGATGTCCTCCATCAGAGGGCACTTTATGAACTCACATTCACAGTGTGTCATTGCAGTACAAACAGAAACACATCCTCTTTCAAAACCATTCCCAAGCATCCATACAAGTGTGCAAGAGCTGATTGGTGACACAACGATTTAACCAGCGGCACATGAACATATCACACTCAAAATTAACACCACATTCTGTAGTAAAAGGCTCTAGTGCAACACATTCTGCTCTTCTGAAAAAAGCAGAACCTTCTCACTTAATCGAGGCGTTGTTTTTTTAATGAAGTCAAATGTATTAGTGAATTATTAATCAAATATTTTCACCCGCATTGACCATGTCTTTAAGATTAATGAAGGAGATTTTAAAATTAATACTCGCTCGTTTCCACTGGTTCACTTTGGAACGGATTGGAACGGTTTGAGAGTGTCTCCACTGTCATAAGTGAACTGTAGCGGCCTGTTTTAGGGGTCTGAAGGAGGCTTTGAGAAGTACATCTCGGACTCTGAGGACCTCAGGGACCGGCCTCCTGTTGGTGCCCAGAGTCAGAACTACGCTAAAATCAGGAACATTTGAGACGGGCATCTACTCTGACAAGTTCAAATATAAGCAAAGAAATCTTTGGGTTTAGCTGTGCATATGACTGAAAGGATTTTATTTGCACTATTCTCTTTTATGTCTTTATCTGTCTTATGATTTTAATGAATGGATTTTTTATGTACAAATTGAACTCTACAAATACACTTTTTGTCTCGCGTTCGGCTCGCTTAAGCAGACTCGGGTGACAATAAAATGGCCAAAAGCAGATCTAAATAAAAAAAAAGAATAATTTTAGTTTTACATAATTTTCCAGTGCATTCAACAGAATAAATAGAACAAACTGTCATGTTGCCATCTCTAACATTCCGACAAACAGCCAGTACTGGCCATGGTCCAAACCTCAGCAGTGAACTCAACTCTAACATTACTTTTAGATTGCTTTACCAGCCTCTTCCACATACAGGCTGTATATGGTATATGACTGTGTTCATCTTGTCTGATTGCTGATGTCTGGATGGCCAGTGAGTGCTGACAGTGAAGGTGACCCTTTGCTGACTGCAGATGTGTGTGATAATCATAGCAGCGTGTTATCAGATGAGCGCCAGGCAATTCAGATCTAATCAGTCCCATTAGAATGTTTCCTTCTACACACAGGCCAGATGAGCGCCAGACACGAAGCCGAGGCGGAACCAAAAGCTCACAGCAAATACTGTATATACAGATTGATATTACATTGTGATGCTTTATTCTGGCTTTTACAAAGACTTCTAACACAATAGCATTAATATTTCATGTTAAAAGTATAAACTTTACTAAAAATGACATGACGTGACACATTTTATGGGATGACATGCAAACAAAATACGGTATGCTGGGAACATAGTTCCTGGTCGATGGAGTGATGAGCTACACTCACTGTTAGATTTTCAACTAAATAAATTAGCATCTTAAACATGGACACATATTTCTGTTGGAAATAGTGGGGAATGTGAAGCAGTTTAATTTAAGGCTAAAAACAATTGCTGCTACCACCATTTTTAATTAGCAAGAGATACATTGTAGTGACTGCAATATGAGTGTTGAAATGATCAGAATAAGTTTTGTGACAGTTTAAGGACCAATTTAGCAATATATGGGGTGTTGAAGACTGTGCTACTATGGTTCTAGTGCCTAATATAATCATGTTCTTAAAGAGACACTTTTCATGCCGTCTGCTGCTGTGTACTGACATGATATTTGGTAAAGTGCAGAGTTCTGTTGTCAGCACTATATGTCCCCTCTCCTCCGGTTCAACCCATTATTGAGTCGTCTGAGGTGCAGGGTATCTTCACTATTTCACCTGCTCTCCAGTGGAGCAGGGAACACAATGATCAATTTTACACAGCTATGCTATTGACTTACTCTAAGCAGCCATTTATGCTGGGCTGGATAAACCTGAAGGAAGAGGGTCAAGAGAAGAATTCTAACTAAACAAGCAGAATGTTGTAAGGGTTGACGCTATAGTTAAGTGTTTTCCCACCAATTAGGGAAGCTGGTTCCAATTTCACCCAAGAGCATAAGCAAATAAAACATTAACATAGCTCTCCACAACTGGTTTAAAGTTAAGAAATAAGGAAATGCTGTTTGCTTCATTGTTTAATATGTATACATTTTTTCAAAGTTTGATTAGCTCTGTTGAAACATAGAACATAAACATGTTTTTTCAATACAGTCATTATGGTTTTGGAGAACCCCTCACCGTCACAGAAGGAAAGACACAATGGCTGTTTGCACTGACTAGATTTCTGAATATCCCTTTTGAAAGCTTTGTCACATTACCTCACAGCAGAGAAAAGCCCTGAGAGGAAAGCCTGGCTGAACCAACCCTTTGTGCTACAGTGTCTCTCTCTCAAAGCCAGTGGAAAGAGACATTTAGATGCACTCTTTAGCTTCTGAACCGACACCAGATAAACCGGGATCAAGTTCTATATGCAGCCTGTTTCTCCTTAAGACTATTTTACGTATTTTACTGGACATGCTTAGGACAAACGACTAACATAGTTAGTCAGTTGTTAATAACTGAATAGTTTTGATGTTTAAAAGACCAATTAACAAATACTAGTAAAAGAATGCCTGAAGATACAAGCCTAAATAAAATAATGGATTTGAAAACGGATTGACTTTTTTTTGTAAGTGAGTGCATTTTGTGTTTTTCCATCAAGAGTATCTTGTAAAAGCAGCACAAAAATGTGGCCGCTGCACGCTGCCTGCATTTTGTGTCATTTTACGTTCTTGGGTGGTCCACAGCTATGCCATCTTTTAAATGTTCTGGATTCTCAGGGGGAAAAAAAACATCAGAATATTATTTAGGTTGTTATGATTTAGCCCGCCCGTTGTCTGACACAATGTTCTCTCTACTTTAACTTTTGTGTTTTAATATTCCATTCTAGAACCGGATGTCTGCTCATTTGGAGAGGGCTGTCGGTGTAAATAGATGATGGCTTCTTCTTCTAATCCACAGAGGAGAGAAATGAGGAGTCTGGCTGGCAGGGATGCTGACAGGAGCAGAGAAAATCCCCTGACATCTTATTTTAGGCGAAGTAAAGCCCTGCGGAGCACACAGCGGGCCGACGCCCTGGGGCACAGGCCCTCCACACTCTCTCCTCTTATCTCTGCTCTCTGCACAGCGCTCTATGCTAAAACAGCATGCAAACCAAATACTTCATCGAGTATACTCTGGTATTTGGCGGCAGCTTATTTTATAAACAGTTGGGAGACTAAAGGCGGGTTTATGTAAGCAAAATTGATGGCGAGCTGATGAGAAGGAAGCTGATGTGTTGCGTTGACAACAGCCAAAAGATGGTGCTGTTAAATGAAAATTGTTTGCAAAACACATCAATGCTGACTGACGTAACCAGATGGTGAGTGGTACTGCATTGGTCCAGCAGAGTGCGCCTGTGAACTTGTGAGTTTCTGTTACCCTGATTCATGTTACCCTGATGTTGATTTTAGTTTAGACTTGGGGTCTCTCTAACCCTACATCAAGTCTACAGCCACCAACCGTGGCGTCATCATTGATGGAGATTTTGCATCATTGAGCAGATAAATCTAGTTTTTATCACCTTCGACTTTTATCTAGACTCAAATCGGTTTTATCTTTTAGCGCCCTGGAACGGGTGATCCATGCTTTTATCTCTACACGTCTTGACTACTGTAATGCACTGTACACTGATATCAGCCAAGCTAAACTGTCACGCAAACAATTCCGCAGCACATCTTTTAACTGGCACACGTCGTAGAGAACATATTACACCTATTTTATGCTCACTGCACTGGCTCCCCATTCATGTTAGAGTTGATTTTAAAATTGTATTGTTTCTTTTTAAAACGCTTCACGGACTGGCCCCAGCATACATTTCAGACCACTCCTGCGCGCTCGCTGAGGTCTGAGAGCCAGCTCCAACTTGTGTCGTCACAAAAACGACACTCAAAAGCCAGAGCGAGCGGTCCTTTTCTGTAGTCAGCCCCAAACTTTGGAACACTCTTCCTCCACACAAGACTGGACCTTCAGTGGATGCTTTTAAGTCTTGTTAAAAACGCACTTTTATTCACTAGCATTTAACGCGGCATGAGAATTGTGTGGTCTCCTGACTGTCTTTTATTATTCTATTCTATTATTATTATTATTATTAATTGTTATATTTGATATTGGTTTTTTAATTTGTTTTTATTTGGTTTGTGCGTATTTATGTATTTAATTAAAATGTTAACATATTTTACTTGTGCTTGTTTTGTACTCTGTGCAGCACTTTGGAGACTTTTATGTTGGTAAAATGTGCTATACAAATAAAGTAAATGGGTTTGGATTGATTAGCTAATCTACTAAAGATGTCTGGACTGTTGGCTGCTGTTGGTTTGGTGTGTAGTATAGTATATAGTACTTTTCTGATTGCTGTAACTTTCTCAGCATGCTGTCTCAGCATTAAGGTGCAACATACAACGATGAACAATAATAAAAACAACATATATGAAATCAAAAGGGCATGCACTTTGAATGTACCGACACCAACACCAATAGCAACACCAGATTTTTATTTTTTTTAATGTTGTAACTGAAATGATAGTGTTTCTTTTGTGCAGATGGGGTATTAAAACTTACTGCTGTACACTTAGTACAATGCAAAGAGCACATTATATCTTCAATTGTCATTCTCTAATGCTCCAAAAATTACAGACTAATCCAGTTAGTGATATAGCGGTGGGCAAAGCATTAACATTTTGATTGGAAATACCTGCAAAATTAATAGCAAGCTCTAATATAGTTTCTATTATAAAACACTGCAGAAAAGCTGATTGTTAAGAAGTTTTGTGTGAAATACTTGAACCAATGAAGAAATATAAAGGCAAGAAGATTTCAGATGGCAAAGATATAATTTATTGCTATCAGGATGAAGTTTTAAAGTTTTACATTACATTTTTGATGACAAAGTATTGTACAGAAACATTTTTCATCGAATCCATACAAAGGGAGAGCATTTTCCAAATGGACTTGTTGTAATAACTCGTGAACTAGTTTGATAAACGCCTGAGACAGCCGAGCCCCCCCTGCTTAGACAGCAGACAGAGTGAGAGCCGGGCTATCACGCTGGGTCTAATTAGCCGACTCTTAAAGGAATCGTCCTCCTGTTTATGCCTCACTGGGATCTGCGCTTCTGGACTCTGATGTGATGTGGACGCTCTGACCACCGGATCCTTCATAATTGTCATTAATTTGATGTGCTCTCCACCCCGCCATTCCATTTAGAGTCCAAGTGGGTGTCCCTTAGCCCCATGTTTGGATAAAGTAATTAAAATTGCTTCATATGGTGCAACTTTAATTCCTGCCGGTTTCCAACAAATCTGAGTGAGCACTTTGATTCCAATCATATGCTCTTGTAGCGTGGGTCCCTATGGTGCTTTACAGGCGCAATCACCCCTCATTTACATGCTGGAGCGGAGCGGCTCCTCTCTGCAGATATGTCAGGAATCACTCAGAATGCACTGTTTTGTTTGAGGAGCGCTCGATCTTCTCAGCTGAATGATTACTTCCTGTGCGAATGATTTTACTTAATAAAAAAAAATGGTGTGAGTGCATTTGGAAAGTTGCTCTCATGAAGTGTGTTCTTGTAACCACTAAAGTGAGGAGTGATTGACATTAAGCTTAATGTGTGTAAACTGGTTGAAATGTTTTGATGAGTTGCTAAATGTATCTAATGTTGTCTAGCGTTGTCTCGGAACAGGGTCAAACGCAAACAAAAGTACAGCTCTTCCAAAACATCAAGTGCAAACAACACTAAACACTACTCCAAGTACCGTTTTTCCGGACTTTTAGCCGCTCCCTATATAAGCCGCATTTACTCTATTTTTAAAAAAACGATAATAAAACAATACATAGGCCGCACCTTTGTATAGGCCGCAGAACTCTTTCCTTTGACTTTTGGCATCGCATGAGCGCTTCTCGCTGTCCCTCCAGCGGCGTCTCACCGTACAATTCATTGATGTTAAGCTTGCGTGCAGCGCGCGGTTTCCTAGCAAGATCGATGGCCTTCAGCTTAAAACTTGCTTCATACGAACTTCTTCGTTTGGGTTCCATAATGATGGGGCAAGGAATTTGAAAAATAATTTATAGTTGGTAATTTGTTCGTCGTGTCTTATTTGCTAGCTGAATAAAAAAAGCAACATCTGCTTCTTTGCTTAACTTTCTGTAGTTTTGATTCTAATTCCGGTTAGTTCACCCCTAGCGGTGAAAAGAAAAAAACCACAGAAAAGCCGCAGCCTCTAAATAAGCCTCAAATAAGGTCAAACATCTGACAAAAGTAGCGGCTAATAGTCCGCAAAAATACGGTATATTTTTTAAAAATAAAAATACCACCTTCCAACACACTTAAAAGTGCAAAAAAACAAATTAATTTAGCATAAGATTAACCTTTTTAAAAGAACAGCAAAAGTCATGTGTTTACGGATGTTAGTATAAATTTAACTCTGTAGTTTCTAACATCTGTATTGAAGATTTTGTGTGGTTAATAAAAATCAGGAAGGTTTTCAAAAGCTATTCTTTTCCGGGATGTGGCGACATCAATCATTTCGAACCGTCCTGTCAGTAATATGGATAGAAATTCTACTGTAATTTGAGAATTCAACCCCATCTCTGTAAAAACATCGTCTATTTTTGTCCTGGTGAACTAAAATCCTTTTGTGTTGTGGCGACGGCACAGGAGAAGACACACTCTCTTGACATTCTAATTAACAAAGTAGTTCAGGAGACACCGCTGCTCGCTCTGATGTTGCTCTGTTTGGCAGAAAAGTACAATTAGCTGTACATAATGAAACCAATTTGGAGGATGCTTTCACACACTGTTTGCTAAAGTGCTAATGAAATTACAAGTGCTTAGCCTCCCTACATTAATGAATCGTTACACAATTCATTATCTAACTATGTCTGAGGTTTTGTGCGGCGGACATGACAATTATATTTATTAAAGGAGGTACTAATTAAAGGCATGGTTTGCTTTAGGTTTCATCTGCGGACGGCAAAAAAGTGTGTGTTTGGGACAAGCAATTAGTTCCCTCAGACAGGAGGGCCGAGCAGGGGGCAGAGGCATCAGGAGCGCCACAGCCACAATGGTAATGAGCTGTTTGAACAAGCACTGCAAACAACAGGGAAAATTATTTATGTACAAGCGGGAGACGTTCGCGCCACTAAAGAGAGATTTCCAAAACAAAAGCGCAAACGCATATACATGATTCACCAGTGGTTAAGTCAGGTTTATGAAGTGTCCAAATCTGTATCTGCTGATAATAAACTAAAATGTCTGGTCAAAATAGGTTGTGTTCAGATTTGATGGGGGTTAGAGCCAGAATTCAGGCATCAATTGATTTATCTGTATATTGGAGTAATATGCAAAAGTATTATTTAAATCAGGGACACATTTTAACACACATTCTTCCTTTTTAGTTTAGTTTGCCCTCCCCTATCTCACAAGCCAGTTGACGTGAATATACTGTACACTTTATTGAATGATATCAGAACTTATCCATGGGTTCCATTGTGGGGAAAAAAAAGAAAAGACAACTGAAAGAGCTTTTGAATGGTTAAAAGTACAGTAGGCCACGCTGACCAAGCTGCAACATGCATGGTTTATGGTGCATGGCTTTCAGGTTCCCGCTCCTCATCTGCAGCTTCTAGGCTCTGCAACATTTTCTTATTGGACTTAAAGGTACACTAATCCTCTTTTCTAGTGGGAGGTTGTCTCCTTGCAGAGGTCATTGACTTTCCTAGAATGTTTCCACAGTGTGTCTTATCTAATAATATCAATAATAATCCGGATAAGCGGAAGAAGATGGAATTATTATTATCTCCATGAAGAAAAGAAGGTAACCCCACTCACAGAAAGAATACATGTTTTTCAGGTATTTATTTAGCCATAAAAACACCTGTAATTATATCAATGCAAGATAGTTCAATGCCATAATGTGGAACATTCCAGGCAAAGCAATAACATCTCTATGGAAACAAGCTGATGGCAAACTCCCCACCAGTGAAGTTACATACCTCTAACCGGATATTTTGTTATTGATCTCTGAAAACACTAATGGTAATTCTCTTGGAGTGATTGTTTACACAACTGCCCATCCCTCCAGTGGTCTCATTTACCTCTACATGCCCATCCCGTGGACCCTCTCAGGCCCCAGCGCCTGGAGCTCGTCTGGGTTCAGTTTGGCTCGTGGCTGAATGTACAAGCCCCATGATGGATGCTCAAAGAGTTGACCCGGTGACCAGCGAGCCAGCGGGCAAACAAGGCTGGCTCAACACCATGCTGCCAAGGAGAATATTGATTTTTGTTGTTGTGTGCACTTTGGACACCAACAAATCCAAACTGGCCCCATCTGTCTAAGGCTGGAGAGAATCCAATAGCTTTGCATTGTTACTAAGGATACGGCTGTGTAGCGCCCGGAGATGGCTGTTTCTGTTTTTAGTGAAACAATGCAGGCGGATGGAGCCTCCCACACACAGATGTAGCTCTGGGGAGGCATGAACATACGAGGTGCTGCGTTTGAAGAAGCTGGGAACAAATCAAACTGACCCGCTGCAGTCCTCGGGGTGTTCTATGCTCCGCTCATCCTGGGCTTAAAAAGGAAAGTAGCCCAGCACCCTTCCCTTCTGCTGTGAGCAGAGCCAGGCATCAGCCTACAACAATGTGATTTCAGCTCAAACTTTTCACCAGTGTATTTCTATGTCTTTGTTTGGCTTCAGTGTTATTATAAGTATAATGGCAGTCTTCCACACACAAAGACGTGCCAGTTCTACGGCACAGGCGTGGGTCACGTGATTCTAGGTGAACTATGTAGCTTGTCTAGTGGAGAGTCTGCAACCTGCTAATCTCCAAGAGTATGTTATCTATTTGCTTAGAATGTTCCACAGTATGGCATTGATCTTAAATAACTCAATGGAGAAAAAACCTGTGACTCCCCCAGACCAAGTTACAGGTCAGGGGTCATGTTCATAAAGTGTGCTTACATACAAAAATGTTACATACGTGGCTTGAAAATGAGCGGCCCAGTATAATACTCCTCCATAGGGGTTTTCAGAGCTGAGACAGAAGGCAAATGTGCACAGACAGATGGAAATAGAAGTTTGTTTTGTCCTACTTTTGGTAAGAATTCCGAGTAAAGTCCTATGAATGAGATTTGTGATTTATCGAGAGGCAACGTTGTTTATAGCTATATTATATATCACCAGTATATTTGAATAAATGCAAGGCAGATTAAATACCATACTGTGGAATATTCACGGCAAAAAAAGTCAAGCAGGTGTCGGACTCCCACCAAGGAAGTTAGATTATGCACCTTCAAATGTGGACTCCCATTGTTGTGTCCTGTGACTGATGTTGCATTTAATGCAAGATTTATATAGATAGATAGATAGATGAAGAAGATGGAAAGGAAGGAAGAAGGAAGGGAAGGAAGGGAAGGAAGGGAAGGAAGGGAAGGAAGGGAAGGGAGAAAGAAAGAAATTGTCTTTTGACCCTTAAAAACAAGGTTACTAGCATCACCATCAATAAAATTAAGGTCTCTGCTTAAAGTTCTATCTTTCGGTTATTTGTTGTGTCACCACTAAGGACAGTTTTAAGTGAGAAATCAAACATTCTGACTGGCACACAAAAAAACAACTTTACACATTCTCACGGCGTCCGGAATAATAATAATTTGGATCAGCTTTGTGTACACCAATCTGCAATCATGTCACTCTATTACTAGAAACAGCATTTTCCCCTCTCCTGGTTCATTCTGTTCCACTCACAAGAGGATGCAAGCGACCTGGCACGGCTCGGCCCTGCTTCTGGCATCCTTGGCGCTTTTACAGTTATCGACCGCATACATAAGCTGTTCATCTTGGTAACCTTTATTCATGAAGCAGTTTTTTATTCCCCGCTCTGAACGCCCACAGACAGTCAGTGTGCAGCGCCATAAGGCATTGTGCCTGCTCTCGTCGGAAACATTAAACCAATATGCATATCAAATCTTTGTGTGATGCCGCTCATAAGGCACTATCAGCCAAACATTGGGTGCTATTTGCAGATTGGCAGGCTCACAGCGCACAGACGGAGAACTGCACAAAACAAAGACGTGTCGACCCAGATCCGAACATGTGTCGCGCGTTTATTTTTGTTGGATCATGGGCTAATTTGCATATTGGTTGCTTCATGTTTGATTTGTCAATAAAAGGCTCTGAACTGATGTTTCAACTAAAATATTTCACGAAGGGGATTAACTTAACACTAAACTATACCGTCTGATACGGATTTATTTCAACTGACACCAACATTTATTATTTGTCTTGCGTCTGTGGCCAATATCAACATTTGAAAATTCAGAAATTAAACGTAAACATACTGCCACATTTGTTGGTTCATTTCTTTTCTGTTTCCATTGTAAACTCACAAAAAAGACAAATCTGATGCACACAAGGGTACATGCATATAGACTGGGGCAATTTAGAAAAAAAAATCTGGCTAAAATCTCTATCTGACCATATAAATCCAATATCACTGATACAGATACAAAACCACCGCATTGACAATATAAAGACTGTCGAGGCAAAAGTACCTCAATCAAGTAGACAATGTATGGTTAAAGATCCAATTTTGCAGTTTTCCAATTACTGGAATTTTTGCTCTGTTTTTCGTTGGGGTATCTGGGAGTGTTCTTCTTTCCATGATTCAAACTTCAGCCTGCTAGACACATTTGCTGTTGAATTGATCACAATATAACAGTAAATCCCCCCCAAATGATCTGATTTGAAGTGAAAATAGTTTCATGTCAATCTACGTTCCAAAAACGCAAACCTAAATGTAAAGATCTCTTTTGTTCATGTCACATTAACTTTATTATTTGCATATACGTACTGGAGTAATGGTGATCTATTAGTGTCTAGTCTATTATGTGGGTTAAAATAAATACATTCATCGTGAATAATCATGAATAATCGTACAATTGTGACGTTTCCTCTCACAATTATCTGACCTTGTGACACCCCTCCTAACCATTCAGAAACTTTAAGTGAATCAAGCATATATTAAAAAAAAACCTTCCTATTTCAAGTTTAAATTCACAGACTTGACTTCCGTCTCTCACCAGGTGCCCACAGTGTTCCAGTTTTCTCTTCATTTACAAACTGCTTCAGTGAGACCTGGGCTTGGATGGACTGTTATTATTTTAAGGCAGTGTCACCTTGAGACCTAGCGTTATGAAAAATAATGGTAATCAGCAGAGACACATTCTAAGATCTGCCTCATCAGCGAACATCCTAATTATCCACCAGGGTTTGGAAAATACCGACCAGACTCTGCCAACCGCGGAGCCTTCATTTGGAGAAAGACAAAGAGAGAGGGTCCATTTTAACTACAGCGTTTGATTTACAGTGTTCACCTTTGAAGAAGTCAAACTGAAGCAGCCCTACGTATCTGCTGTCTCAATTAAATGCTAATAGGGCTCATATTTTCCAATAAGAGCCTCCTAATAAATCTGTCCGTGCCGGGAGTGGAATGGCTATTAAAAAGAACAGAAAGTCTGCTTGTAAACTGGACTGCGAGACATGGACGGCCTTCTTCACAATTCTGGAATGTGCCGCTATAAAACGGAGAGTAATAGTCATGTGCATTTCTTCATTTTTGCGTGAAAGCCTCAAAGTATTCATTGTCCATACCAATACGCCCGAAGAGCATGGTGGGTACTGTTTCGAGATCATACTTCTACTCCAGTAATATATAAGTACTCTTACTCCTCCCATTTAAAGTCAACAAGTGAACATTTGTGTATCTTGAACCACTTTGTCAGATGTGAGCGTTTGAAAATACTAGATTTTGTTTATTAATTGGTGCTTTGTCCTTCATATAATTCAGTAGTTACATCCCAGCACTTTTACTATAACTCTCGGTTGAGTAGTAGTTGCCCCGACTGCTTTTTGTTTTGCAGACACTTGATGTCCGGAACCACCACATTTTTACTCCTCCTTGAGTAATATTATATTAAAGTAAGGGTATTCTTTTACTTGAGTACAATGTCCGGTTGCTCCACCTCTAAAAACATACTGTGAGGTATGTAGCACTGTGACGACGGGGCAATTGGCACACAGACAGTTAAACGAAACAAACTCATACAAAACTGGAAAAAACTGTAGATTAAAGGCCAAAAAGTATATTCTTAAACAACTTGTCTTTAAAATGCTGAATCCACACAGTTTATTGTAAAGGCGGCACTTTCAAGGCCTTCCTCAGACGTGTGTGTTATTGCGCTGAAACATAGGCTCGGAGCCAGGGTTAGCACTAAAAATCTCTTTAAAAAGACATTAAACGCCGGCCTGGCTCAAACCAATATGTGGCGCATCGCTTTAACCTGAGATGTTGAGAAAGCCGCGGAGTTCCGTGAAAATCAACATGCCGCGAACTCTTGCACCCTGTTACAATATGCACAAATACTTTGAAGAAATGGGCCCAATTATCAAGATTGTCGTGTGGTTCAGAATCATAATTAAAATGCTCTCATTATACAGCGCTGAAATTTAATGATGAAACAAAAGCAAAGAGCCTATTCATTATTCACAACATGTTCATTCAAATATCTTTGTTAAAGCTGCCTGTTACATCACTGACTGTGTGTTTTTGGCAATTAAAAGGTCATTTCATTGTGCTAGTTATGAAGTTTTTGGCAAATGTTCATATTGACTCAAATCTGATGACATTAATGTGGGTAGGAAACTGTGAGAAAATGTGTTGCTTATTGCCTTTTACAAGACTTTCTTGTTTGTCTGGTGCTGGGACATTGAAATGTGCCACCGCTTAAGTGGGAGGTGACGCTGCAGCCAGCCCACACTTCAACATGGCTCAGCGCTGAAAAGTTGGTGAGAGAAAACGACAACTTTTACAGAGTGTGCCTATCTGAAGGAACAATGGTGTTAAAAGTCAAATATAATCACAACGTCAGACGAGAGCTCCACCCTGGGGTCTTACAGAATATATGCTTAACTACGGTCACATATACATATTTTACCTGAAGCACAATAGATCTTTAAGCTACCTACAACTGATATTGACGGAACATCTGAAGGACCAATATCAATTTTTTCCCCGTCTCAATCAACCAAAAACTCACTCAAATATGCCTTGCCCTCAATGTATGAGTTCTATTTAGGTAGGTACTGCATTTATCATTTACCCCTGAACCAGTCTTTAATGTGTATTCTTTTTCATAGTAGTGTTGTGAGCCTTGACATTATACTGTGCTTCTTAAAAAAATCTTTTAGATCAATTCGGGGAAAAAAAAAAAGAACAAAAAGTGCCTTTCTGTGGTAGGAGGAGCACAACAGACAGCTCTCCACTTGTCTCCGGTCCCAGCCGATGAATGATTCAATCTGTCCAACACAAATCACATGCAGGTGTCAGAGCAGCAGACAGGACTTCATCAGCAGAATGCCCCGTACGCGTCCTGCACTATTTCCCACTCTCCTTCCTGGTGATACCTCTCAATATCATCTAATCTACCCCCCCCAACACACCTCTCCAGATCTGCTCCCCAGGCCGGCCACACACGGCTCAGAGGCTGGGTGTCCCTTTGTCCTTGGCGGGAACCCATCCATCTCTGTCAGTGTGAGGAACTACCCCCCCAGCCTCTCTACTAGGCCCGCTCCGGAGGCCCCGTCTCTCAGGCACGTCACTTCTAAATGGAGGCTTTACACACTACATCTATGTTCACTATACTGTGTGTGTGTGTACTCTGGACAGGAGGAGAGTGGACTAGACTGAGGGCTGATTTACTCTGTTATCAGGGAGTAAGATAGAAAAGAGTAATCACAAGACTATGAACGTGTGCATATTCACAGTGTAACAAAAATACATATTCAGAACTTTCATTTTGAGTACCAGAACTAGTCCGGTAGTTACTCTTTAATTTGTTGATATTCAGAATATTGTTACTTTCCTGAAATCAAAGGAATTACAATGCCATATTTGATCATGCAATTTGGGATTCAAACTGGATTGTAATTGGAAAAAATGGAAAACACAGCTCTTGTGGTGAGTGTATGTGTTTTATTCAGCTTATTCAGCCTTCAGCTCAGTGATATACTCAGAACAGTAATAAACATAAATATGTTTTAATCCAATGTTGCGTTTTCTACTATAAAGTAATGCAACTCAATATGAAAGTATTTTAAGTATTCAGAATACAGTACTCTGATTGCACTATGTAACGGTATACATTACAAAATACATTTTATGAATGCAGGTATATTCAGTATTCTGTAAGTAAATACAATACAAGTATTCTTCCCAGCACTGCCTATTCATGACTATATTTCCCGACTGATTTTGTGTCCTACAAACAGCCACAAACTCCTTCTAAAGACCCAGTTTGTGCACTGTGGACTCCCAGTGCGCTCTCAGTCCGGTTACTTGTGTGGTCTCTGCTTTATTTTAATTTGTATTTATTATAGTGGTTCGGATTTGGTTTTACTGTTTTTTTTATTATCTTAACAACAAATAGTGGAGCTAAATAGAGAACGTGAACAACTGCACAGCACTTTGTTTATGTGCTATATCAAAAGTGAATTTAGTCACATTCCTTGTTTTGAAAAGTCTGTCTGGCTAATATTTTCCAGTTCCCAAGCCAGCAAGGAAATGTTGCAAATATTTTTGAAACTTTTATTTAGGCACAGTCTGTATGAATCAGTCGGCGCTTTTATTTATCTGTTATTTATTTTGTAAAGTATTGTGTGTCCACTTCTAAATACATATCCTTGTCACCAAATATATTCCAATGTGTCCTTTTTCTAAACTCACAATTCACACACATGAATTGTACATGAAGTTACCCGGCGGTCTCCTTCAGTCTACGTGTCATAAATGTGGACAGTTCTGTGTTCTGAGCGCAGTGTCCCTGTGCTGTGGAAGTCCTCTGTCATAAAAGCCACGCTCTCTTTTCGTCCCACGGGAAGCGGGAATCAAAACCCACCATTGGTATTCTCGGCACAGATCTGCATCCATCAATCACCCCATCATCTCTGAGCGCCGCAACTCTAAAGCTGCCATTCTCCTCTGTACGCACCCAGGGACGAGTGTGAGAACAAAACAAATCCACCACCGAGTCACACTGAGCCTTAGAAGAAAATGGATCCGGCGACGAGGGCACTTTGAAAAGTCCGGCTTCGACTCGGGCTGCATGAGAAATGAAGATGTGCGGATGGGAATAAGTGCCCATTAGTGCGTCACTCGGATAGGCCACATCTGTGTGACTCTATGTAAGGTGAATGCAGAACTGGATTTAAAACTCGAAGATGAACCAAGTAACATAATGGACATATGATTGCTAGAGCAAATGAAATAAATAGCAGTTTCTCATTGCCCCGTTTCATCTCTGATTGATGAGCAGATCATGGTCGTTAGTTTCAGCTGTGTGAGTCTGAAATGAATATGTGGCAGTATTTGTAATTTATGGGTTCAATTATGTTCATCATCAGCTGCTGTTATTTCCTAATGAGAGGTATTACACTGTGTCCTCTCCCTGACCTTCGACCTCCGGTTGCTCAAACTCGCACATCAGATGGTCAAAAAATACATTTTAAAAAACGAAAAAGAAAAAAAAAGAGACAAAGTGTGTGCGGTAGTCCTCTTGTATAGATGGACAAAAAAAAGGAAGGAAAAAAAAGACGTTGTGTCCTATCAAGGTTAGTCACAAACAAGCCAACTCCTATGAGAGAACTATTGGATACACACAATAGCCAGTCCAGCCAGCACAAACAACACAGTGGTGTCAGTTACTGTGTAAACTTTCCAAAATCCAATCCAATCCAACTTTTTCCAAAACAAATTCATCAATAGTGTATACTATGAGGCACCTACAAGCTGCACGCAGTCCTGATGCTAAAAACACATACTGCACAGCACATGTCTTCAAATGTTTTAGTGCACGTAGCTGAAGTATTGCACTTGCAGCCATCAATTAATCCACATCACTCCGCCAATTGAAGAAGACGAATTGGAAGGAGTTTGAGCATTCAGAATGACTCAAACCAGATTATCCAGCCTTCAGAAACAAGTGGACTTTCCTGTTACTTGCCCAGACAGGGAGCTGTCATTTGGACTGATGTGTGTCCCTCTGACAGGGCCCTCCTCTTCAGTTCTCACTTCGTCTCTTCTCCTCTGTAATCAGCTCCAGATCTTGTCAAAGCCACAAGGAGCACTCCAGGGGGCACCGCTGTCACTGACCCCACCTCCTTCTGCGTTCTAAAAACATAACATGCACTTGGCTGTCACGTCGCGCTTGTTAACAGCACGTGACAAACAAAATCTAACGCAGGCTTCGTTATCCGCCGCACAATGCTGATCACTATGAATGTGGAAGATATCACAAAAGAGTCCTGCTTGTTGCTTTGATGACCATCTTAATTAAAGCTCATTTGAGAAGAAAACATTGGTGCTTTGGGGAAGCTTTGAAAACAGCTGCAATTATCCACTGTCAATTTTAATCTTAGAAATGAGTTTCAAGTAGAGGGCGCTAGAACTCACCTTCTTCTGAAGTGAATCAGCTTCAATGCTGAGATGCATCATTAAGTAAATGTATGCTCTAAAAAAAAGGTGCTCTATATGTAGCTTGTCTGGTGGTATCATGGAGAGGTATACTTTGCTTGAAGTACTCCACATTATCTTTTGCAGTCAATCCATTAAGTGTTTTTTTAATAGATAAATGATACATTTTAGGATCGTCTTTCAACAGATCTGACCTGTAACTTGGCCTGCTTGTTTCCATGGATGTAGATGTAGTTTAATGTCATGCTGTGAAACATTCCAGGAAATGCCATACCATTTCCATGGAGACAAGGTGGCAAGTTGTATGAACTCTAACCTTTTTTAAAAACACAGAAGAACACTTCTGACATCAGGAAGAATGTTGCGATTTGGGGAAGCAGAAGGACAAAATCAGCCAGATTTCTGAGAGATGTAAAACTCTGGCTATGTTTTTGTCGGGAAAATATGACATAGAAGAACATTGCATTATAACATGACTTAAAACCTCAAAAATAAAATTACAGCATTCATCTGTTTGGTGTTATGAACAACAGGGACTAGACAGGAGTTCTATAGAGCACAGTTTCTCGCCCATGTCAATATCTGTGTACTTTCAAGTAGACACAGCAGGAATTAGACAGGCCTGGAGGGTAACTGACCATCTGTAGCAGTGGGAGTACTGACCAGTGATGAGACAACCCAGTGATACATGCACTGTTCAGACTGACTCAGCTCTGACAGAGGAGCAGAGGGATACACGTTCTTTCTTTTTCCCATTGCTTTTGTTAAAGAACAGAACAGAACAAAACATAAAACAGAGATGGCATAAAAAAAATAAAAAATAAACCATCACTTGACAATAAAAGCAAATTATATAAAAATAAATCAAGGCACAGGTAGTCCAACATAAGTGTCACATTATGTTCATAGTTTGTTAAATTTGTCCATTTTCAAATTGAGTTTCTTAATTTTTATGTGATGGATTCTTAGCTGCAGTCAGAAGTATGTTTCAGAAGCATCCATTCACAGCGTCCACGTCAGGGGTTTTGAGGCCCAGATACATACTGTACATCGGAAGTCGAGTAGGATGATTATGTCATTGCATTGCTCTATTGATTTCAGTTCAATAATTCAATAATCAACAGGACAGTCCTAAGACACATGGTGATGTGATGAGCCTCCTGGCTCCACAGTTTCTCCAGCAGGTGGATTTTTCTTGTGAATAATGTGCACTTTGACATGGTGTTATGAAAAAAAGCAATACATTTTTCCAACAGAATTCCTTCCAAACATGTGATTTTTAGGTCCTCCTTTGGGATGTTCACACATTTTGCAACTCTTTGTTTTTCAAAACAAGATTACTTTCTCTTTCCAAAATTTTTAAAACACATTTAGTAGAGTAGTTGTTTAGATTGTTAATTCAGTTATATAATGTAGTTATTTTACTTGTGTTATTATGTTTTGTATTGCCTGGATTTTTTTTTATTGTGAAGCACTTTGGTCACTGAGTGTTGTAAAGGGCTCTATAATTAAAGATTGATTAATTGATTGATTGATTGATTATTAATCCTCTTGAAAGCTCTGATGTATAAGCCTTGATTACATTTTCAGTCAGAGTGTTATAATGGTCATTCATTTGATCAATGTCTTTGTTATAATAACTCCTTTTTTGTAAATACTTATAAAAGTCCTGTTTCTCCAAGCCAAAGGATCCCTTCAACGTATCAAAGCTTTTCATATTTTTATCTTTTACAGTCTGGTAAAACACTTTTATAACTTTTGCAATCCACTCCTTGAATCCCAGGTCAGTTCTATTTGGTACAAACCTTGGTCATTAAAGTTCATTAAAGTTTTCTTAAGTTTAAAGTACTACGATGGGTGGAAACACTCTAAATACAATTTTGAGTTTGTAAATGAGAATGGAAACTGGCAAATTCCCGATCTTGTCAGATCTTGGAAGCTAACCAGGGTGGGCCTGGTTAGTACTTAAATAAGGGACCACTGAAATGCCAGGTGCCTCAGTGTGGCAGTAGTGCACGCTGTTGTTGTGTCCTTGGGCAGAACACTTCACCCACCCGACCTCCAGTGCCGATATATGTTGGTGTGTGAGTGAATGTGAATTAACGGATGGAAAGGATCCCCATGGCTACAAACCAGCATATGTATCATGTACTGTATGTTATAATAATAATCATGGTTAAAAGTCAATTCATCAAGTTCCAACATGTGCTTGTTTACAGTTAACGCATGTCGCCACTCTTACTGCTTGTTCAGAGCTTATCTGGAAAAATATTAGCAGAAATGCACTGGGCGTTTCAGCTCCTCCTCCATACTGTGAGACTTAAGAAGCCCATTCTAAGGAGGAAGCCTGAACCACATGAATAAATAATATCCCTGCTGGTCCCAACAGCAGGCCTTTCCGAATGTGAAGGGTTTTTAAGCCTTGGTTCAACACGGTTCAGAATGAGAAGACAGCACACGGCCAAAATATTAAAGTGTCCGATACGTCCAATAGTGATTTCCTGTCTAGGATTTGAGCAGGCATGAAGGAGGGAGCATAGCCTTCTGTATGCCCTTCTCCCGTCGCTTGGATTAGCATCACATTTTCTGGCCAAGGAACATTCCTTGGGAGCAGAAATGAAGACATCTCTCGCTGAACTTCAAACGTGACGCTCCGTAAACAGCATTGGAGAGCCTGTTTCATCTGTGCCTCTGGGATGTTATTAAGGCACTCGGGAAGCTGCAGGAGTGGGGAGGGAATGCTGCTGGATTACACCTCCCATTCCGCACCCGATCTGGAAACTTGCTGCCGGTAAAATGCCACATCGGAGCGCAAAAGCAGAGACAAGAAAGATAGAGGCACTTCACACATCCGAAGCGCGCTTGAGTTCTGACCTGTGGTTGAACTCTGTGGTCTGTATGGGAACCTACAGACTGGAAATTTAGGCTGTTTTTATATGTTTTTTTTTTTTTTTTGATTTATATAAAGGTAGATATTGATTTTGTACTGTCCTCATTGTAATTTGATCCTTCTTCAAATATTGTTCAATGTCCACGATGCAGCGCTCCAGGAATTCTTCTCCAGATCTGAAGAACTACATTTTTGGAGCATGTTGTTCCTTGATATTACGATATTTTTTATTCTTACACATTTTTTTGCATGCCCTTATTTGAGTTTAGTCTATATTTTTATCAGTATTATTATTTATAGTTTTATGTTGCACCTTATTGCCGAAGCAAGTTCCTAGTTTGTAAATCTTGTTCGCTAAAAATGGCTATAAACCTGAAAGGGGAAACCTTTGCACTGCAGACCAACGTGCGTAACATAGCATCACATCTGGCTTCTGATATATGTATCACTGAATGTCTTTCCGTGCTCTCTAGCCTTTTCCAACTGTGATTCCTTATCTACTGAAGGCTATGGTTTATCATGAACACTTATTCACTGTTCTGTAGATTGATATAGATTACAATAAGAATGACAGCGTTGGGTTCTAGTAACTGCTCATGGTAATTAAGTGAACAACTAAAACATACACTTAACAATGAAAACATTATCCTTACATTTGTCTCATTGAAAACAAAGAAGATACAATTTTACACATTTAATAGCATGCAAATGTGAAGCTGGAGAAAGACTTAATAATAGACAACACAAATGAAAAATTCAGAGCGTGACTGATGTGATTTGTAGAAGTAGGATTTGGCTCGACATGAGTGTTCGTCCAGGAACATGAAGAGAATGTGCTGTGATGCTAACAAATTCTGTTTGAAGAAAGTCCTGCTGCAGTGTATTAAGCAGAGGCCCGCCTTAAACATCTTCATTAGCACCCATCACCCTGATTAGCCGTGATATTGATGGCTGTGCTGCTGTCAATCACAACGCATGGGTAACTGTGTGTCTCGCTCTGCTCTTCCACAACAGCCACAACATCGATTGGATCCACTCCTTGTTGGATTAATGAGCGAACGGGGGCTGCAGAGGAGGTGTGGTGCGTACATGGAGGTTCTAATCACTGATGTCTAAAAAATACATACTGATATATAGAGCTTTTTCTTTTTTTTTTTTTCACTCGCAGTTTATCACATGGCTTTTTAAAAGAGGCAAAACGGGACAATGTTGACTTACAAAAAATACAAATACGGAGCTTAATAACAAGTCTTCATGTCTTCATAGTGCTGCACAATACGAGGAAATTTTTTAGAATTGTGATACCGATATTATAATAAGTTCAGTCAGAAGCATAAATTATAATTTATTTGTCAAAAATATATATTTTTTACGACACCAACAACAGTACTAATTAAGAAAACTCTTAATTGAGAAAACTTGCGTCAGGCAAGATTAAAATATCAGTGTTTTTTTGCGATTCATTGTACTAACAGGGTACACTATTTTTGTCCTCTGCAATTGACCCATCCTTGAGCTGGAGCAGATCTTGAGCTAGTCTTGGTCAGGACTTCTGGAGGATTTTACCCATGGCGCATGTTTTGGTTTGATGGGGGGAAACTGGATTGCAAAGAGGAAACCCACTCAGACACAGGGAGAAACATGCAAACTCAGCACAGTCAAACATGGAACCTTCTGGATGTGAGTTTTAGAGTGCTGGTCATTCAGCCACCATGCCACTATTTAGTATCTTTAGCTTACTTTAGGAAAATGTAAAAATGTTAATTAAATGATGTGGAAATATTATTGCACATACTGTATACAGTATGTGATCTATGTTCCCCTGCATGTATTGATAATGTATTCCCTTTAATTCTTTGCAGGCGTGTGGTAGATCCTTCATGCATCAGTCTCTCTCAGGAGGTCTTCATTAGTGTTTCAAAGGCAGGGCACAAACAGCCCTGAGCTGCAGCCTTTCTGCGAGAACCACAAAAGAAGCACTGGGTTTCCATCATATTTATACAAACTTCATTGGTTTATGAAACTATAACTTTTACATTGTGTTAAACACCAGAAAGGCAGTGACTATAGGAACTTTCTATGTAAAATGTCTGTGTAGAGAACCAGTAGATTTCTGGAACCGAGCTTCAGATGGAGAAGTGGACTGTGCATTCAAAGAGTCAAATGTGTTCTTGTGATATGTAAATAGGGCCTCTTCAAATAGAGCCCTACACCAGGAGACCTCGCTCAGACCCACAGGGAGCATACATCACACGCCATTGCCTCTGTTGGAATATGAGTAGGAATAGGACATGCCAGTATACAACGGGAAAATGCTATATACAGCAGATTCAGATGTAGATACTAGATACACAGTTAAAGCTGGGGAGAGGAGGAAGTAGGTCTATACAAACCCTTTGGCATATTGAAGAAACCTGCTTCAAGGAAAAAAAGAAAAGACATATTGAATAAAAAAGTAAAAAGATACATTCTCACAACATTTTTGGTTTTCTTTACAGACAGTGATCAAAATCAGCAATGGAAAAGTTGTGCCAGTCCTTTGTTAGCAACTGGATGGCTGACGATCTTTGCCAAATGTCATTACTTCAGTTAAATATGCAGTTCTGTTCAGGTTTTCAGCACTTTGCCCCATAGAAATGATCTCATTAAACTAATGTAAAAAGCATTTCCAAAAATGGTTCAAGTGTTGGGATAATCGTACTTATAGTTTTCTTAAATCATATGGATGCATTAGCTTTTTATGAATTCAATTGGAAATAAAGCATACAGTGCTGACTGCAAATGGCCCTTGCTTCCACAGAACGCTTGCGGATGGCAGTTACAACAGCTCTAAGTGTTCTTTTGGAAAATTGCTCATGATTTAGGCACACTCTTGAATCTTTCGTCAGTGACTTGGCTGTCAGTCATTCCCAGACTATATGATCATGTCAAGACAACAATAAACTACTAAAACCATTTTGTAAACTGACCATTATGTTTCTGTCTTGACAGTGTTGTCCAATGTGTTGGCCTGTTTAAAGTGTTTAGCTTTTCTCATGATATATAATGGATTGAAGATTTTAAATTGTCAATTTATCTGAAATATTCTGATTTTTTAATAGAAAAAAAAAACACTTTTCCTTTTTTGGATATTAGTTTGTTTTTACACAAAATGGAATGTAGTTATTACCAGACAAATCTTACCCACTGCAATTGGGACTAAAAACAGTATGTTGAACAAAGTAAGTGCTATATTTTTGTATTCCAGAGCTGAGAGAGCTGGAGTGAAGAGGGATGCTGACAGTGCGCAGCATGTTTCAAGGTTGTGGTGAAGGAGTTTAGACTGCTCCAGAAGACAGCGAAAGTAATATTGATTTGACTTTGCAGTGGAGAGGGTAAAGTGAGCAGAAACATCCAAACATCAACAATCATCCAAAAATCACCTGGTGTGAACTCTTCACGCTGCAAAAAATGTTTGTATTAGAAAAGAATAAACAGGTCAATGATTTGGTCATCTGTTATCCTTGCAGTGTATTTATTTATTTATTTATTTTTCATCTAAGGGACTAGTGTGGCCAGACAGAAATATGCGGGAGAAGAATGGATCAAAAACTGTCTCCTGTGGCACCCCTCAACTGCTTATTACAATAAATATTTCCCTGATGTACATGTATTAATGTACTCCTGTTAATCAATTTTGATGGTTTAAAAAAAAAATTAAAATGTGCTCAAGGGCTAAAATGTTACACAAACCAAATCTAATTACCCATGGCATGGTTATAGTTCCAGCTGCCGCTATGGTACTCATATTTTTGGACATTTGCTCACCTACAATCAATGCCTATATTCACTACATTCTCTCTTGCTGAATCCAAGTGAGATGAAACATATTTTGAAGTGGTGAAGGTGGTGTTGTTTTCCTGAGAGCTGACCTGTATTAGCTGACATTGGTTCTCCTTGTCCGCCATGAGGGGCGGGGTTTGGCCCAGATCTTTGTGTTGAAAGCCCACAAATGGCTCCGGTCCAGCTTCATATTAACTCGGCTTAATCCTGTGTGTGCACATCAGCAGCTATAAATCTTTTCAGTGATCTCTCAGTTTTCCTCAGGTCAAGGAAACATGCGCAATGTTTTCATCTCACAAATGAGAGGGACAGGCGCCGGACTTTGAGTGTGAATAGCTAAGGATTAACCACTTTCTCAATATCACCATGTCACTTATCACATTCGACCTTAAAGACAGCGGCTTTCATACGTTCAAGAACAATATACATTTTGTCTTTTTGTTAAAACCATGTTGTAATGTTACTTGCTCAAACCATCCACTTGCTTCTTTCTGCAGTGCACCCGGAGATGGAGTCCTTGCTCCCTCCACAATTCCTCCACAATTATCTACAGACAGTTGCAATTAAGCTATTTTGCCTTACAACGCCCAAATAATGCGGCTAATTAAGTTGATTCTCATAATCTTTCCATGGCTGTGTTCCACGGTTAGTCAGAGCACCCTGTTTTTAGGCCAAGTCCTTCTTTAGGTGTGGTGTCAAATAATGAGAAGATTAATTGTGTGCTGCAAAGAGCAAGCCCAGCGAGCCTGCCCCTGGAGTGAGTGGTCTATAACTGGAAGGCTGAACTCCACCGGGGGTTTGATGCACTCTCACAGGCTGGGAACAAGATACCTCCACCCAGGTCTGTAACAAAAGAGTCCTGGGACCGCCCCCTCGCTCAAAGGCTGTGCTGAGAGAACCCTATATGATGGCTGGCACTACAAGGGCATGGCTGTGAAAGGGCAGTCTGTGTGAGGAGCCTGCTGGGTTTCACTGGGGTCAGAAGGGGAAGGGGGGTCCGGTGGGGGGTGCAGTGTGGGGTGGAGCTGGACGTCAGTGCCAGTCTGCAGATGGTGGCGTCTCTTTGTTTCAGCACGACTAAGCAGCAGAGGAGGGAATGAGTTTTTATTACCGTATATGAGAAGCCGTCATAAAAGCCTGCTTGTGCCATATTTTTCACCTGCAATGAAAGTCTCCTCAAACGCCTTCTTCATATACACATATACACATATACACAGCGAGAAGCCATTCTCATTCTGTGTTTTTTCATTGAGGGCATGAATGTAATTTTTCAATATTCCTTTTTAGGTCTGAATGTTTGGACAGAATTATCTAATAAAATAAATAAATAATAATTATAATACACCAGTCCAATATGGTTCTTTTTTGGTTACTTTACATTGCAGTATCCAGTCACTCTACTTCTTGTTGTTGGTAGACTATTGCACAAGTCTCAACTGCCCTAGGGCTGAGTGATGGAAATAAGGTCTGCCAATTTGTATCTAGACGCCAACATCCTCTTTGACCACCTTTTGGCTTATGCCGGGTGAGGATGCACTGGGGTGCATATTTGAGAAACGCAGCGCAGATTCACGGATTTACACTTTTCTACTTACCTGAAAACTGCTCCAGACTGCTCAGGAAAAATATAGTCGTCTTGCTGATTCTTTCTGCAGCCCCGCACCTCCCCTGGACCCGCTCCTGCAGTGCCTCAAGGTCAGTGTAACAGGACACATTGTTTTAAATCACTTTGTAATTCTTGCGGGACCCACACAGGTCCCAAACCACACTCATTGCAATATTTCGCTAGCATGAAGAACATGATTTTAAGTTACAGGATGGAACATTTATTTGTAGTAGTAAGTAGTAAGTAGTAGTAGTAGTAGAATCACGGGGGGTCCTCGCAGTGCCCTCCCTCCCCCCGGCTTATGAGGAAATGTTCCAGTTGAACCTGCATTTAGCTAAGCCCAGCATAGTTTAGCTACTCGCAAGGATCATTCAGGGCTTTCTCATACACTGCCCCATTACTCTGTATAATAACCAAGTCTGTATCGTTATTACAGTAATGTCCAAACATAACAAAAAGACGAGCGGATAAAAGGTTCTATTCTTTTTAGCCAAAACGCCCAGTAAGTTTTACGGTGAAGCAAATGTATTGTCATAAACCTTGAAGAGTTCTTATAGCTTAATGTCGTAGGCACGGGATCTTGAGAAGGGAGGAGGAGACGGGAGTCTCACAAGTCGAAATCCTAAACTCTACATATCAGGTAAGTTCATTTGGTTTTGTGAGTTAGACGTCCTGCCAGAGGAAAACGATGAGTATACGCCCGCTGGGTAGAAGAACCATGCTCGGAAGTTGATGGTCCAATATTTTAGTAATTAAAGCCTGTTACAAACGTCTCCTGCGTGACCTGAATTTGGATTCTCGTAATTTACGCGATTTTAAAGCTGCTGTGCTCCTTGTGTGCGCTCACTTATCGTGACTATTAAACACTAACGCTATTCATGACTGAAACAGCCAATATACAGCCTAGGTGATTTTATACCTTACAAACGTGTCTATGTCCTTTTAGAATTTCCCGCAAAACATCGACACAAATTCCTCAGCGCAACGTTCTTTGTCCAATTGGAGGCATTGTTTAAAACACATTAAGAGATAAAAAGAGTCGATGTCAGTATTTAACCTCAATATTACGCTGTGAGGACTGGAGAAGCTGCTACAGAGTGAACAACACACTACATCCTCCTGTGTAGCCAGCTGTTGGTGGAAACAGTTTTCTTCTCAACTGCATCACATTTTACAAAATAATAAAAAGTTACAAGTTTTGACTTGAATCTTACTACAAGTGTCTTGCTTTATGTCTTGCTTTTTTGCTGTATCTAGTAGGATATTTATGAGTAACCTAAACTCCCATAGTGGTCTCATAGTGTTTGCTTATTAAAGTAATGCTCTTTAAACAGTGTTGTTAACTTTCCTTTAGAAAAAATAAATGTTGTGTCTGACTGTATTTATTGATAATACAATGTCTTTGTTTATTTTGTTCAAACATGATTGCACTTTAAAAAAGTGTATTGTATGTAATTGAACTGATTTCTGAAGAAAATGTTGACAGTTTAAAGGGCAAATACTTACATTAGTATTCTAATATTAATCATATTCACAATGTTGTTGTATGTTTACAACCACATTTAAAGCGCTAAAGACGTTATGATTTTTATAAATCTTTGGACCCCCCTAGACCAAACAGAGGTGGTGGTAGTAGTAGTAGTAGTAGTAGTAGTAGTAGTAGTAGTAGTAGTAGTAGTAGTAGTAGTAGTAGTAGTAGTAGTAGTAGTAGTAGTAGTAGTAGTAGTAGTAGTAGTAGTAAACCAATGCTAAAATAAAATTTAAAAAAAGATAACTTAACCTAATCATTTTAGACAGTGTCACTTGGCCATAGTGCTCGGTCAAACTGCTGCCAGTCCTGATTCAGTGTGTGTCAGATCAGGGGAACATTATCATGGACGAGTGGTTTGGTCTGGTCTTTGGACAGCCCCCTGCACTGTCAGAGCCATCACTGCTCTATTACTGTCCTCGCAAACAGGATATGCTGGCAAATGTGCTCTGTGTGGCACAACGCCGCTGCCGGTGCCACCGACACAAGTTTCTTTTGAAATACAGATCAAAGCTGCATGGAGGCTGGTGCTGTGTGGAATATTCATGAACGCAGGCATCTGTCAGCTCCTCGCCAGCACCGCGACTCGAGGAGGAGGAGGTGACATTTGTCTCCCAACAATAAGGGTTGGCCTTCAAATAGGAAGTGAGTAAACAGCCCAGGAGCAAATAGCTGGCACTTAAAGTTTGCCTTATCACGAGCTGAAAACAAAAACTTGCCCGAAGCCTTCCTTTGCTACCCATGAATCACGTCACTTTGCATACTTTACTATTCAATCAGTATTTATACCATTTCTTAACTACAGCCCTGACTGTGCAAAACATTGCCCTTCCTCTAGGCATCCAGAGTTGAATTTAAAGTCACACAATGTCAGCACTTATTTAAATGTAATTTTAATAAAGACTTCTCCTGGTGTCCTCTGTGGAGAGGGGGGTATGGTATGTTCAGCGAGTGGTTACCTTGGTTGGAGAGCTGTAATTTGTAGACGGTGGTCTGAGACAGCAATGAGACTTGCATGTATAACTGTGGGAGTCCTGTCCTCCTGGGGTGTCCGGGGGGTCAGGTGTGCAGGGGTAGTGACCATCCCTCTCTTGCTGCACCTGCTATGGAGAAAGCAGAACAGAAATGTCAGCAATGCACTGCGGGGTAATTTGTCTTTGTGTCCAATTTTGAAGGAACTTGTGACATGTTATCACATCTTAACGCCCACTTTCTACTGGTTATGCATCTCATGTCCAACAGGGGGCACTATGTTTTATAATTCTTGTACATTCTTTCTTATATTTTAGATAAATATCTTGCGTGCAGGCCCAAGGGCATTAATATGGCTGACTCCACAAATGTTCAGATATGATAGAGGACAACTACTCCAGTATATGTACCACGAGTTCCATCAACATGGAATATTAATACTACAGTCAAATAAAAAGCGATTTAAAAAACATCGAAATTAGAGAAAAAAGTATGGAAGTGTATCTGTGTATGAGTGTACGTAACTCACTTCGACCTCTGCCAATCTGAGTAGAGTTACTAACCAGCTAAAGAAGTTGTTGCTTTCTTTGTTCAGCCAGAAGCAGTTCATCCCGTGTTCAGTATCACATCCATCTCAATGACACTTTCCAGATGGCCCATGTCTTCTTCCTCATGACAACCTCTCAGTCATGCAAATATCTGATACATTGTCTGATCAAGCAGATTCTTGGATCAGGAGCTGCAGTGTTTACAAAACTTTACTGAGTACATTCACTGTTTTTGTCTTTTGTTTATTTTGCCTGTTGCACTGATTGATTGTGACAGCATCAGGAGACCAGAGAAAACTGATTTGTAACAGTGAAGAGTTGGGGCAGAACTGTTTTGTAATGCTTTATATACAGTAGACACGTACAAACTGTGTGATATAGAGGTACCGCGGACATCTGCCTTGCATGCTACACTCACAGTAATTAAGAATGTGATTAAATAAACATTAAGCATGAAATTAGTTTCCTCAAACCTTCACCTCCCAAACACGTGTTTGTCTCCATTGAGCTGGAAGTGCCCCTGCTCAGCTCCACATTACATGGAAGTGTCTTATGTTCAGAATGAGCAGGCCATAGACAAGACAGTGTATATGAGAGAGAGTGAGAAGGAGAATATGAGAGTCAGTGGTGCGGCTGGATGCTGATCGACTCATTGTTTACCGTTCATAACCTTTGACTAGTAGTGGGTAGTAATGGTAATTAAAGTCAAAGATTCACCACAAACCTTACCCAGACATGGAACTGGCACAGAGTACAAGAAAAATATGCAACAATTTTGTATTGTTTGTATCTTCCTGACACTTTTTTTGTCACTCGGCTGCTGCCTTTTACACCAGCAGTTGTCACAGTCGCAATAACGTAGTGGCTTAAATGGGATCCATTATCCAAAATTGACTTTCCTAATAATTAGTCTACTCAAATTGTATGTTTGTTAATTCACGCACGTTTGAGAAATCCTGAAAATCCACGCTTGAGTGCTCCGGAAATTCCTGTTTTTATTACCCCCTATCTCTGTACTTTCATCTTGTGTACAAGGGCTTGTAGCCCTTTTTCAACTACTAAAACGAACTGCAGTTTTGAACAGGAGGTCCTATTTCTATTTTTAAGCCTTTATAGATCAATATTATGGTTTGTATCAGGGGTTTAAAAAATGTCTTACTCAGGGACAATATGTGCTCAGACTGGGCTCAAACCGATATCCGGTTTAGAATGTATGTATTTTCTACTGTCTGATGAAGACTTGTGTGATATGACATTGTGACAAACCATTGACAGTTGTGCAATGACAAGCCATACCTGCTCGTCAATGTCCAATCTCGTCTGACCCCGGAAGCTGAGCAAGACCAGACCTAGTGATGGGAGACTGTTAAAAACACCAGATGTTGTCACCCACATTGCCACTATAAATGTGCGCGAGTGGTTGGAGGTGATTGGAAGGGCTGATGGCACACATTGGTAAAAAACAGCAACACTAAAGCGCTTTGAGAGTCTTTATGAAGCCAATGCTTCCTCTAAGCCACTAAGAAGAAAAGAAGACAAATTTGAAAAATCTGCAATTCAAATTTTATAATATGCAGGGCCATAATGAAAATACAAAGTGCGTGTTCAAGGAAATGCTTGGGAAAATATGTGTTCTACATGCGTTAGGGAAGACAAGCGTTACATTTAAAAGATTTATGTTTACAATTACAACTTCACTACAAAATCCAGTGCAGTTTCCTCATTTCCACAAAATGTGATGCTTTTCTCTTTCATTTTAACGCAGGCTGGCTTGATGGTGGGGAGTTATTAATAATTGTACCCACAATGCACTGTAATGGGAATTTTAAACCTGTGACAAAGCCATGTGTATTTCTCTGCTTTCTTCAGACTAATGTATATGCATGAGGGACAGGACCACCACCACATCTGTATGCATGAGCTGCTAAACCAGTCAACCCTGAATAAATGCATAACCACAATACACTAAATTGTAGCGTAAATGTCAGAGGATGCGTGATTGGTATAAGCAGAGGGATTCTTGTGAGGCTCTGGGTTAAAGTTGGTAATCCATTGTTTGAGGATTTGCTTTTCAAATAGGCCCTTAATAGCACTTTACTGTACATCGTAGCAATAGCAAAAATAAACATTAGAACATTTTCATAAAATTAAGTACTTAAGTTATGCATTTTGAACGGTGGATGATGGAGAGTTAGGATTGAAGGTCATGTACCAAACTTTTACTTCTTCAACAGCAGGAAAACCCAATTTGCACCAGACAATGTGTTGTAAAAAAAACAAAACAAAACAAAACACATTTTTAAAATCGGATGACAGTCGTTAGGTAATAACACATTTTTGTAGACATGTATAGGATCAAATATAGAATAATAGATGCTGCTGTTGCTGCTCCAGTGATGACTTAACCTTAGATGTTACAATCCTGACCTCTGGACCCGGACGTTCCTCACCTGCTGGATGACCTCTACTATACTAGATGAGTCACCCTCTAGCCCTCTGTCTGAAGTGTGTCAGGCTCCACAGTCTTTAAATGGATGCACATAAATTCTGGATTTCTCCTTCACTCAAGCCCGAGTCAGAAAGATGTCTTCCCGTTGAAGTAAATGGCGACGTTCATTGTGCATGTAGCCAGTTTAGCCTTTAGTTTAGGGGTGTCAAACTCATTTTGGGCTGCGGGCCAACTCAGGCTGGGTCATGGGCCGAACATAGTGTAAAAAATAAAACAATAAAAAAACTATAAGAAATAAATCTCCTTATATAGCCTAGTAATGTTATATGTGGACACTGTTGCACAAATCTGCAGCAGGTGAAAGACTGAGTCCATATTCATGCATCAGCAGCAGGAACCGGAACATGGACTTATGACTTGGGTTTTGACAATTCTCTTTTAAGAGCTGAATGTAAATTCACTAAAAATGACTTTTAGGACTTGTAATAAAGCAAAAATGTCCAGGCGGAATCCATATAAAAGTCCTTTTCATTTTATTTAAGGGTAATTTTTTACTCTTGGGTTTGGTGCACAAGCTGACCCTGATGCTTCCCAGAATGATTGATTTGGCTGGAAATAAGAGGGTTAGAGCTTTATTTTTATGTACAGCACATCAAGCAGCTTGAGAGTTTTCTTTTAAAAAATAGTGGACAAATTGGAATAAATAAAGAAAAACGTTCACTAAGCGTCCAACGTTCCACTAAGCGTAAGGGGTTTTAATATATTCGGCGGGCCGGATTATAACATCTGGGGGGCCGCATGTTTGACACCACTCTCAGTCCACCGAACATGCAACGCAGTGCTCTTCTCCCTTGCGAGCGGGCGATAGAAGCGCGGCCTTGCACACCACATGACCGCTCTGTCCTTCAGGAGGACCCAGAGTCTTCCAGATCAGTGGACACAGTATTTTTCCTTAGTTATCCTTTTTCTGACCCCATATACCATGCACTTTTGGACTTTTAATCTTGTATATCAGTAATGAATGAGCTTCAACCTCCTGCAGCCGCGCTCTACATTCCTCAGTAGTGTGCATGTGGCCTTGTGAATACAGATCTGATCCCTGAGTGCTGCCGTTTGATTTGAACTGTTGTGCGAATTATCATTTGGCAATATAATCCTCCAAATAACATGCATATGTGTACATGAGTGCACATGAGTGTGTAATTCATAATTTATTTCTCAGTTTCAGTTTTTTATCATTCCACTTCTCTTCCTAATCTGTGTTTCTGTGCCTAATCTGTGTTGCAACATTTGAATTTCCCCATGGGACAAATAAAGTTTGTCTGGAAAAGCTCTTCAATCTCTGACTGATTGTATAAAGATGTGGTTAGGCCAAGTTTCCTTTATTTGAATGATAAGAAGACGATAGCGATAGCTTGTCAACCATGATAAAACCGACTGTAAAGAATCTTGGGGTTGACAAACAAATTGACAGTGTGGTTAGAGCAAGTTTTTTACTAATTACGTCTTTTAACTAAAGTAAAGCCTTTTTTAAGTCACACCGACCTTGAAAGGACTTTCATCAGCTCAAGAATAGACTATTGCAGTGCACTTTATGTCGATGTCTCCCAGTCCGCCCTCAGCCGCCTTCAACTTGTACTGAACACTGTGGCGCGTTTTCTAACCAACACACCCAGACGTCAGCACATCAGCCCAGTTCCTTTTTGCACTCCACTGGCTTCCTGTTTCTTTTAGAATTTATTTAAAATTATACTTTTTATTTTTAAAGTTCTAAATGGCCACGGCACCTCCTTATCTGGTCGAGCTTCTGTCTGCCTGAAACCCAAGCGGGGCCTTAAGGTCGACAAATCATTTCTGCTGGAAGCCCCTTCTCTGTTGCTGGTCCCAGACTCTGGAACAAACTGCCCCCGACATGCGCTCCATCACACACTTTAGCCTTTTTGAATCCAGGCTTAAAATGTACTTATTCAGACTGGCTTTTAACACTGGCTGTTAACACTGTAATGTAGTGGCACTTTATTTTGTACAGTTTGCTTTTACTTAGTTTTGTTTTGTATTGCCTTGATTTTTTTTTTTTAATGAAGCATTTTGGTCACTTTGAGTGTTGTAAAGGGCTCTATAAATAAAGGTTGGTTGGTTGGTTGATTGATTAATTGATCTTATCTTTGCTATCAAAAATCATCTTGAGACGTAAATTATGAGTTTATTGGTCTGAAGTGTAGCCAAGACTTGATTAAAAAAAAACAAAAAACAACAACAGTCAAGTGCCACTATGAAGAGGTGCAGGGCAAGGAGCAAAATGTTAACAGTTTTTATTATCAAGTCGTTTTATATCATTCTTGGATTGTACAATAAGCTTCTTACTAAATACAAGAGGGAAAAAAACATGTCTTCATTAAGGAATAATGACTAAAGAAGCTCCACTACTTGATGCTGTAATGGTATGAGACAGCTGATGTCTTGTTTGAGTAGCATGATATTGGAGAAGGAGGCTAGAAGATTCAAGCTGGACTGAAGCTCCTGATCAAAGTGCGTGGATGATGTATTAATGCTACTGCCTCGCTGGGCGGCAGCAGCTAGAGATCTTCTCCTTAACCTTTATGTCTCAATCTCACACAACATGGACAAGGCAAGGCTTTCTCAAGAACATTCAGAAAAACTAAAAAAATAAGACTTTAAAGACCCAACTTAATAAATAATGTGATTATTTACTCCAAACACATCTTTAAAACCTAAAGATTTTGCGATTTGTAAATTTTCTAGTTTAATTAGATGAAAAATTTAAACCAAAATGTCATTCTCCATTGTAACCATATGGAAATGTGTCTTTTTATTTCACCTAACCATCAAAACAAATATAGATATAATCTGTACGTTATACTACAAAAGTGACAGTTGGCGATGTCAGCATGAAGGGATGGAAATATCTTCGCAAAATCACGCTAATCAACGTGTGGTGACACCCTTGCTCAACCATCACAGCAATATAATATATATATATATAAATAAAACCATCCACAGGTTGACCGTAACCCTATCCAGAAGTGTTATTTGTGTCCACTTTCAGAGGGAGTTTGTTTGACAGTCAGAATGTCCAGCCTCTGTTCACAGATGCCAGCAGAGGAGCCTGAGCGGTAATTGGCGGTGGCAGAGAGACCGCACAGTGTTGTATGTCCACAATCAATAGTAATTACTGCAGCTCGGACCCGCGGTCGATGTTTGTCATGTTCATCTCAGGTCAACACAAGCCTGGTGTGTGTGCAAAGTGGCACTGACACCACTTCAGCTTGTCTCAGCACTTCCACGCACTCACGGATTAACAGCCAATCAAATATTCATCTATCCACACAGTACCTATTTGCAAGACAGGGATTGCTATTAAATAGTAGTTTGCTCTCACTGTCTTTTGTTGGAGCAGTCAAAGGTGCAATTCCAGGCAGCAGTCAAAGGTGCAATTCTCATCAGACAGGGACCAGAGCAGGAATCCAGGCTTCTCCTAATCTTACATCAGCAGTAAAGGAAATCCATAAAAAAACAACAGTTTATTTGAACCTTCTTGCTGCAATCACTTTCCACCATGTTGCCATGTACTTTCAAAATGGTCACAAACACATTTTATGGGCAAATTCAATGTTTTTGTTGTGTCAAAGATCCATCTGGCCCTGAGCATGTGACAGGAATCCAAGGTAAGTGACACAACACCCATATACAGTGCCAGCAGCAGAGAATAGCCATCAACTTGCCCCTCAATATGTGCATCATTACAGGCTTTTTGAAATTTAAACTCAAAACTTTATTCAGACTGGCTTTTAACACTCAATAATGAAGTGACACATTATTTTGTACAGTTTGTTTCATTGTTGACACTGTTAAATGTATGTATGCCTTAATTTTATTGGAAAGCCTTTAGGTCACCTTGAGTGTTGTAAAGGGCTCTATGAATAAAGATTGATAGTTTGATTGATAGAACTTCATGATGAATACACATATTATACACAAAATACACATATTATGCAAAATTGACTTTTAACCTGGACTTTAGCTTTTAACCTTATTCTAGTATTGTTCCCTCATGAAAAACGTACCTGGAGAAAAATTTGGCTTCATTCACACTAGTTAGATGAATTCTGATTAGAAAGATGGGAGAAATTCACAGTCTGGAGATGATTTATGAATGAAAAAACAGCAGAAAAGATTCTCAGAGTCTCGTCACAGATCGAGAAAATGTCAGTTATCGAGGAGATTCAGAACGTAGTCTTTTTGACGCTCGTAGGGGAGAGGATTTTCTAACCAAGATTCATCAAACTAGCGTGAATTAAGCTAAATGCTACTTAAGGTATGTTTTTGAACAATGTTTGAACATAGTTAAAATAGTGTCCTTTAAGTCCATAAATCTTCTCCAGAATTTTTGGGTGAATTTCTCGCGTCTAATCACGATCAGTACAACTGCTTGCTGAGACCCGGAAGTGAGAGACCAGCTTCAAATACGTTGACATTTTTATTTAAACTGTGTGTAATTCTGCCAACAGCCAGTAGACGGTGCCAAAACTCAAGCTTTTACTGGCAAAAGCAGCAGAGATTCAAATTTTGTTTGTTATAAACCTTTATTTTGTGCGCGAGATGCCAAACTAAAGGTACTCAAGAGCATGTTTGAAGGCTAACGTAAATAATAATAATATTTTATCCTTGAAATGAATGAAAAGAAAGTTGCTTAGTGTTATCAGTCTCTCCATCTGCTTGAATTCATACTTGATAGTACTTAAAAATTATAAAATATATAAAATAGGTGTGCACCTCTAATAACTGAGCAAACACTGGTGTAATGGCTCCTCAGCTCTCCAATCTTGTCCAACTTTGTAGCTGCTGCACTTCCAGTCTTTTCTGCTCATGCTGAATTTTTTTTATTTTCCATTCAAAAGGCTCCTGGTCTTTCCCCTGAGAGTCCCAGCACACTCGTCTCTACCTCCCCTCTCCCATACACAAACAGCACACTCAGCCCCAGCATCGATCAAAGACCTCCTCTGGTAAATAAACATATCAAAATACTAACAAAACAGCCGCTAACTGCTCTGGAAAAACGTCTCCAGTAACAACAAAGGCTTAGCTATTGGCTGCTAGATCACACATGGAGAATTCTATTGGCTGCGGTATGAAGATGTAAGGAGAAACAGGTATGTGATGGAGGGAGCGATGGATGGGAGCTGACTTTGAAATGCAGCAGGAATGGAGCCTCAAACAGCGTTAAAGGAGTCTTTAAAGCATGGGTTTGATGGACAGCTGCGCCTGGACCAAGGGAATCCACAGCACATCAGAGAAGAAATGCTACTGATCATCGGATTGTAACCAAATCACTGAGATGTTGGGCCCTACAGAGCTGCAAGGAAGGAATTGTTTAGTGGTTTTGTCAGCAAGCTTTCAATTCGGATGTGGCAACACTGCAAAAAGCACACAAAGTTTTGTGGCAAACAATCTTTACATGAGGTCAATCGAAGGTTAAGGTTATTTTATGGCACCTATTATGAAAAAAATGCTAGAGTGGTACTACTGTGTGGGTATTGAACCGATTTGGCAGTATTTCAGTGTATAAAATGTGAAGTGTTTAAACCAAATTTCACTGTCTAATAAAAAAAATAAAAAATACTATTTCAAGAGGTTTCTTCTTAATTTTGTGCAGTTTTAGCTAGACAAGTCCATATTGCTAAAATCATGGAACCTAAAGTTGCAATGTGCTTTATTTATCAATCCATACCAGAGTACATATTTTTTGGGAGGTGGAGGAAAACAGGACTCAGAGGAAACTAACCCATACTTTGTGCGAAGAACATGCAAACTCCACACAGTAAGGCCTCATCCTTCCCGGGAATTGAGAGACCCGAGACATTTTAGCAAGAAAATGTGCCTCACTGAGCCTGACTGAGCGTTTTGGCACTCGTAGACGTGATAATTTTATGGCTAATGGTGTTCTGGACTGCCGTCAAACTCCCCTCATGGGCCCTGGTGAAGGAACATTGCCAGATGCATTTGGATTTTTGCCATTTTCACCATCACCTGTAATTAGAAGGTATTTGCGATGCACCAAATCATTAAATCTGTATCCAGGGAAAGTAATCATATTCAAGATTCAAATGGAGTCATGGGCTTTTGAAGTATGAAAAAAAATCAAGCTCCAATCAGTATTTATAAATGTAGAGTGTGTTATGAATGTATATTTACTCATAAACTTGTATTTGCATACACCACTGTCAGACCTCACAGAGTGCTCTGAGCCCGACTGGAAACACACATGACCTGCTCTGGTTTGCTTTGCTTTTCAATTCAATTTCCTCTGAGTAAATACTCTGGCATAAAGCTCTAGTGTCAAAGTAATTCCTTCTGGAGTGCGCCTCAAAGTGCAGCTCTGTTGTGACAGCAGTGGAACCGCCACACGTCCCTTGGGCAAGACACTAACCCAAGAACACATGCTCGCTCCTCGACCTGCAGTGAAGGAGAAAAGCCAATGGTGTGTTTTCAATTAAACTGATGCAAATGAGGCCTGATGTGCGCTGGGACGGTGCATCCGCTGCAGGTCAGCGCTCCCCAGTGGTTTACTTTCAATTACATTATGTAATGGATCCATCAAGTACAGTCAGACACATTAATAAGAGGCAAGCCAAGAGGCATCCACTGCTGAACAAGGACAGGATGAGGCTCATGTTCTGTTGTTGCTCCTCTGCACATGCACTGCAGTTAAAAAGGCAAATGTGCAGACATCTGGGCTAAAGACAGTGTTTGTAACAACTGGATGTCAGTGAAGCTGACTCAGCACAGTTCCATTCAACAAAGTGGATTTGCCACGTGACCACTTAGAATCAATCCAATCAATGCAATATTTTCTTTTTTTTAAAGGGTTATTTGGCCCGTAGGCTTTATTCGACAGGACGGTGCAGCCTGAAATGGAAATGAGACTGGGGAATGACATGCAGCAAATTATAGCTAACAGGATTTGAACGAAGTATTGCCTGCTTCACATGGCAGGCACTTGACCACAAGCGGCACACTTTTACATGCTGATATTACAAGTGTATTATTATATACAATATGTGTCATTCTCTATAAGTTCCTTGTGATGGTACACTATTACTCCCCATTGCACTTTGTACAAGTGTCTTTTCACACAGGATTGGAACATATTTATTTCTGTCTGGATATCTGGGAAACAAATGTATTTACCGAGTGTCAACCATTAATTATATGCTGGGGGCTGATTTTTCTTAAAACAGCAAACTAAAGGGACCCCAAATCAAGCTGAAGCTTGATCTTTTGAAGGATAAACAACTTTGATTCTTTGTGACACTTTGTGACAGTTTTGGCCTCTGTTGTCTGATTTACTCTAATTGTAAATTGTATCATATCACTAAACTTAATTGCAACCTAATCTACAAAATATTTGTGAATTTCACATTTAAATTTCTAATTTAATCTGTGGGTTTGGTGTTTAAACTGATCCTGATTCTGAACTTCTGACTAAAAATTGTTTTACATGCCCAGGAGCTTAGAGGTTATCAATGATCAAAATGCAGTTTAATAATCAGGAATAACCTGATTAGAACATAGAAAAAAACATTTTTATTTAACTTTAGAATAAACCAACATAAAACTTTCTAATTGCCGTCATGTAATAGGGATTATGATTGTTGCTGGATTCCATGTATTCAAAGAACATTTCATTGGCGCAGCTCTGTGTTAGCTGTCCGATGGGTGGCTGAGTGGAGTCAACACAGGTTAAAGTGTGTGTGGACAGCAGATAGGAGCTTTGTTTGACCTCTCACCCCACCACATTACGTCCGGAGTGGGGGCACAAACGTGAGGGGCAGTGGTGGACCTCTGCGGATTGGGAACACTGCGTGTCTGTCTGAGCTGCTGAGGTGCTGTTTCCTGGCCCATGGCTGAGGTAAAACAGACCCACCTCCTCCATGTAAACACATGTGGTGCAGATTTGGCTCGTATAAAGACATGCATTCTTTGCCGCTAACCGTTGTGGAGACAGCATTATCTGCAGAGAAGTATTATTTATGTCTGAGAGGCAGAGGGGCTGGAGAAATGATGATGGAAGTTGACACACCAACTGTGTCCAGGAATTCTGTAACAAGCAGTGCACTAGCAGCACAAACAAAGGCAAAATGGACTACCCCACACGAACCCCTCTACTCGTGTCACGAAAAGTTTTATAAATAGATTTTTGATTAAGACCTGGCAACAATAATATATGTAATTTCAGTATGAGGACTTAGTTGACATTTTTCAGTGTTAAATATGTGAGTCCAGACTCTCGCCCCCTGCCACAGTAAAGGGGTGAAGATTAGGACAATTATAAAAACATACATTTTCATCCTATATTACAAGATAGATTGATACTTTAATGACCCCGAAGGAAATTCAAATTCTGCTGCAGAAACATTTTCACCGGTCTTTCAATTCTCTGTTGTTTCAATTGGTCATGAGAGGAGCTATTCCCTTGAAGGTTTTCTGCCATATTTGGTGTAAAAAAAAATCTGTAGCATTTCAAAGCTCCTTGCAAGGACTCCTTGGATACAAGGAAAACAAACTGCTCCA